>CP125974.1:75529706-76129706 GCA_030063025.1 Avena longiglumis | reverse complement strand
CGTGCACTACGGTACTGCTCAACGTGCATACAAGAGATATGAGAAAAAAGGTTATTACCATCAACTGTAAATATTAACTTTAGTAGAATGAAAAATAGTTTGGTTAACATTGTTGTTAAATATTTTTCACTATACTCATGTTAATCTAATGAAATGATGATAGCGCATTAGTTGATATTTAATACAGACTATAGATGATCTATAATTTGCACTTATCTTTTATAACGATGCTATTTTTCATCAATCTCTTGAAATGACGATATCACATTAGTAACTCTTATTTTTCATCAATCTCTTGAAATGATGATATTTTTCAGTGTTGACATGATGAATGCAAACATTTTATGCTTTATGTTTCTTTTATTTTTAGCATTCATGATTTAAGTTGTAATGGTCAACACCGTTTGTGCTTGGGTCTCCGCCAAATCGAGGGCCGCTGCCCCTCACCTCTCCTCTCCGACAGTGGCCGTTGACGACTAGGTGAGGGTCCCTCCCCTATATAGCAGTAGTTTCGTAAGGATAGTTCTAGGTTGAGTTTCCCCAAGTGGGGTTTGGCGTCATGCCGAGTCTGAGCTTCACTCCGGCGTTGGCGAGCGGTGGTCGGAGGTCTCCCTGACCACCTCTGGGCTCAATTCCATGGTGAGATTTGTCGCTGGTGGGTGTATTTGGTGAGGGCTCGCCGAATAAGCTCGTGTTGGTTCATAGTGGAGGGATCGGATTTGTTGCCTCTGTTCGTCCTCGTCGCCGAGGTGGCGGAAGGAGGAAGGACGTGTTGGATTTGGTGCTCCAAGGGAAGGTGCTGCAACCGGCAGAGATTCTCAACATCGGCGACCTCGCGCTACCGTTATCCAAGGTCAAGGCAGCCACTCCGCGTTGTGGTGCTATGTGTAACGCAGTCTGTTCAACCTCCAGGCCGGTGCGCCATCAGGGAGGCCTCTCAACGGCTCTGCTGCAGCGCTTTTTGTTGCACCATTTCCAAGTGGTGATGTCCTCGGCGATGGTGCTGACGGCCGCGTGGCGAGCTCGTCTTCTTCAGTGGTGGAGGAGGGTGTGATTGCTTTTGCAAAACTTGTGATAGGGTCTTTTCTGTAAAAGCCAAGGGCTTGGTTGTATTTTTACTTTCTTCTAAGGTCCTCGATGTAATTTATGAGCCCACCGTTTAACAGAGACCCTTCTGGGTCCTTTCCTTGTTAAAAAAAGTTGTAATAGTCAACACGTGCAATGCACGTGCTGGAAAAAGATGATGTTTGGGATAATTTTTTTATTTTTTTTGACCAACTGAAAGCCATGTGCCCACTAATGGGATGTTTGGTTATGTTTATTTATGGCTTTTTGTTTTTGGCCTATAAGTCACAAAAGCATCTAAATAGGTGCTTTTCATTTTGGCTTTTGTCTTATACCAACATACTACTATGTTTAGTTAAAATTCAAAAGCCAAGTCAAAAGCACCTATTTCAATGCTTTTGTGGCTTATAAGCCAAATTCCAAAAGCTAGATTTAACCTCAACCAAACAGGCCATAAGAGTTGTGTGCACGCGCTCCACTAGAAGGCAAGATCCATATACTCCATTGATGTTACATTTAATGCATTTACAACTCAACTTAGGATGGTCTTGATCTTGTTTTTGGCGAACTATATAAATCCAATAAGTTAATTGGAAAACTAAAATAGATGGTTTTTTTAACAAAACCGAACAACAAGAACTAGGGGAAATCGGCACTTTGCCTTATGTTCAAATATCGGCCGAATCAGGGATTAATAGGCCGATTAATTGCTATCGGGATCTAATCATGTCAATTACCAGTAATTAGTTGTGTTAATCATTTAGCCCTATTAATAGCTCTGATAGTCCAATTAGTAGGTATGTTCCCGGTTAACTATTACACTTGGTTAAAAATAAAAAAAAATCAATGCATATCGCCCATCCAGCCTCTAGTCCGCCCCAATGAAGTAGGTTTTCAAAAGCTCCCGCTTGATTCCCGCCTCCAGGAGCTCGATTTCCGTTGTCACCGGCCAGTTTTTTTGTCTTCGTTGACCAGTTCCTCGTCGTTGTCGACCAGACCTCAGATACAAGAGCTCGAGGCAACCTTTAATAGGGTAGGTGGTTGAGGTGCAACAAGAGTCGTACCCTAGGTAGGTGGTGGGAGAAGAGCAACTCCAGAGGAGGTTAGAGGAGGATAAGCGAAAGGAGCGCACATGGTGCCAGCTGGTGGACCTGAGTCGCTCGTGACCTTGATGATTAGGTCACGAAGGAGCAGCGTACATGTTTAATGGGCTCTAGAGAAGTAGGTCCGTGCATATTGAGGGACATATACTATTTCTTTTATATGCACAGGTTTTAGGTGCTAATTTTTATAGGTGCACCGATTAATAACGGACCTATTAAATCAGTTAATCACTCCCAAGCTCGAGCATTTAACGATTACCGATTTCCTTACCATTGCATGAAATTAAAAGTTATGACAAGGTTTCTTCAAAGTCGTCATCCTTGAAGTAGGTGAAAAGAACGCTTGGCCCCCGTGTCGTCCTTCGGAGGGTCATGGTTGTGAAATATAACCATCCACGTCCGCATTTAAACTGGATATTATTCATATATTTGATGAAATATCTCTCTAAACCCTTCCACTAGTGCCTAATGATTAAAGGAGTATGCAATCCTTTTTTGTTATTTTTTTCTGCACAGATAATGACGTATAATGATGGTAATTACTATATAAATGCTAAAGATACGAGATTTCCAACACATCAAAGAAACCAGGAGCCATGAAGTGGAGGCAGAAGCCTTAACGACCAACTATACGGCGGGAAATTTATTCTGGCCATATAGTTCTGAACTTATAGTTGCCATCGACTTTATTAGGTCAAACAGAACAACTTTCGTGAAGGGACCCTATATAAAGAGGCTTCGGGCGACGGGAAACACCGCTTCTTTTCTACCTCAACTCTCCCTGCCACCAAAAGCCGCCAAGCCCGAGGAATAGATCTAGATCTAAACCTCTAAACCCTTCTCCACCACCATAGCCATCTTCCACCACTTGTAATCCAATTGGCGATATTGTAAGACTATTTGCTATCAATATTATGATCTCTATTACAATGTTTATGATTGTTGATTTTATCTCTATGTGTGAGTAATTCTCCTTGGGCTAAGGGATTATGCCTAACCATGTAGCTTTTTGTTCATGTTATTTATCATAGATAGGATCATGTATTAGTTTGTATGTCATGATGATTGTAGTACCATCTCTTGCCTCAATCTAAGGACTTGTTAGGTACCCAAGACCACGGGGATTGATCCAGGTAAAGGGAGTGTGAGTAATGACTGCTCTGTAGGATGGGAACCCCAGTGATAGAAGGAGTAGTATGGCTGTATGTGAGGAATTTACTTGGGATTAACGGTGATACCACTATGCATATCATTAGCTCTCTTTCTTCTATGGATGAGACTAGTAGGTTATTGTTATAAACGGTTGCGGAGGCGATAGCAATTATGGATGCACTGCTCACATATAATTATCTTGCTCTAACGATTACATGCATACTTTATTATTAGCTATTATTCCCATCAGATGTTTTTGCACAGCTACTGGTGAAACCGAAGACCCTAGGCCCTTTCTCTCCATCGTCAACAACAACAAAAAAGATCGCAAACTCTTGGGCCTGTAAAAACACAAAAGGAATTCTAAAACTCTTGAAGGTCCGTTTAAGTAATCTCACTTTGTTTTCGGCTTCTCGAGAATTCGATAAACCTAGGTCTAGTAGGAAAAAAGAGCTATACTACATCCGTAATCTGGATCGAAGGTATCAACCCTTTTGTTGGCGCCGTTGCTGGGAAGCAATAGCTACCCTGGTGAGGTTAGTAGGAACCTTTCTTGTTTTAATTCTTGTTTTTAATTTTGTTAGTTTGCTTTCAGTCTTTATTTGAAAAACCAAAGAAATTAGTTAGTCTTTTAATTCTTGTTTTTATCATCATTAGTACTTGTTTAAGAAAATCACAAAACATAGAAAGTATGGCTGAAAAGAAGCTAGGGGAGTTTGCAACTGCCAACAATGATTATTTGCGTACTCATATTACTCAGCCAGCAATTGCTGCTGAAGATTATGAAATTAAGCCCCACTATTTAAGTATGGTTCAACAGAATCAATCTAGAGGCTCTGTTGTTGAAGATGTAGGTATGCATTTACATACTTTCACTGAAATATGTGATATGATGCTCATTAAAGATGTTGACCATGATGCGGTCAAGTTGCGCTTATTTCCTTTCTCTCTTAGAGGAAGAGCAAAAGAATGGTTGCTATCTTTGCCTAGAAATACTATTACATCATAGGTGGAATGTACTTCTTTATTTATGACTAAATTCTTTCCACCTACAAAGACTATACAACTCAGATCTAATATTACTGGTTTTAGACAGGAAGAACATGAGCCACTAGCGCTTGCATGGGAGAGAATGAAAGAATGCATGAGAAATTGTCTTAGCCATGGGATGGAAGATTGGTTAATTCTCCATTTATTTTATAATCATCTTAACCCTGTGTCTAAGTCTATGCTTGATACTGCAGCTGGAGGAACATTTATGGGTAAACAAATTACCGAATCAAAGCAGCTGCTAGACAATATGCAAGACAACCATGCCCAATGACATATGGAAAGATAAAACACGAAGAAGGTGAACTCCGCCACATCTCAAGAAAATGAAGAAATCAATGCTAATTTGGATGAGTTCATATTAGCCGTCAAAGGTAAGGAAACCCAAGTAAGAGCTACTCTCGAACCAACTATTAAATAAATAGACTTCATAGCTCGTAATGATTATAACCCTGCTTGGAAAAAGAATTATAATCCAAATTTTCGGAAACATTATTCTAGTCCCGCAAGTAACTCTGATAATAATATTGCATCAAGTACTAGTAGTCTCCAAGAAACTCTTAAATCTTTTCAGGCACGGCAACCGGCTTACCACCCTTACTTCCCTTCCGTTTTCCCTTCTTGTCTTTCTTGAAACCAGTAGTTTTATTGATCATCAACACTTGATGTTCCTTCTTGATGTCCACTTCTGTAGTTTTAAGCATTGAGAGAAACTCGGGAAGAGACTTCTTCATGCCTTTCATATTATAGTTCATCAAGAAGCTCTTATATCTAGGTGGCAGAGACTGGAGAACACGATGGATGCCCAAGTCAATGGGAATCGTTATTCCCAAGGACACAAGCTTATCGGCATAACCCGACATCTTGAGTACATGTTCACTTACAGAGCTATTCTCTTCCATCATGCAGCTAAAGAACTTTTCTGAAGCATTGTAGCTCTCTAAAGCAGCATGGTTGTCGAAAATCATTTTCAACTCACCCATTGTATCAAATGCATTGCCGTTTTCGAAACGCTTTTGAAGTTCTGGCTCTAGACCATACAATATGCCGCAATGAACTAAGTTGTGGTCCTCCCGATGAGTCTGAAAGACGTTCTTTTCCTCATCAGGGGCATCATCAATTGGTGTTGGCCTAGCGGCGCTTCTAGCACATATTGCTTTTGTGCACTAGAGAGGAGAATCCTCAAATTCATGGCCCATTCGGTAAAGTTTCTACCGTTTGTTGCAAGTTTCTCTTTCTCCATGAACACATTGAAATTAAAAGAGTAATATGCACAGAAGGTTCTAGAAGTTTGGACGAAACTGTATGTAAGTCCTAAAAGTTTCAATGTGTGCGGTGCAGGTCCTAATTATCAGATCCATGTGCACTGTAGCCGGGGCTATATCAAATAATTAGGACCTGCAGTGCACAACTAACTGAGAATTAAAACCTATAGTGCATAACTAACTGAGAATTAGGACCTCAGTGCACAATTTAAAACTTTTAGGCCTTGTATATGGTTTCGTCCAAACTTTTAGGACCACCGGTGCATATTACTCAAATTAAAAGCAGGTGGTGCCATCTATAATAGAATTTGTAAAGTTTAGACTAAGTTTATGATAGATTAAGTTCAACTAATCCACATTAAGAATGAACTCCCACTCAAAAACTACATCCCTCGTGCCTTTTTGGTGATTACATGAACCAAATCCACTACACCAAGTCCGATCATCATGTGGGTCGGTGTAGCTTCAAAGGCGAGCATCAAATGGGCATCATATCTTCCATCTGACTCATGCTTAATCTTTCGGTCCGTGTTCCGAGGCCATGTCTGTACATGCTAGGCTCGCCAAGTAAGAACCTTAGTATTCGCGTGTGTAACTGTCTTACACCCGAAATATGATCGTGGATCCAAGAACACCCGATCATCACGTGATGTCTTAGAGCGACGAAACATAATCGGTGCATACTTAAGTGAGAACACATTTTTATCTTAATATCTAAATGAGGGATCATCTTATTATGCTAATAAAACGCCAAACAAGCAATATAAGATGCAATCAAACATCACATGTTAATAAGTGAAATGATATGGTTCTTGCACTTGATCGCCATCATGTGCATCATGGTATGATCACTATCATACCTCTATGTGTAAGTCCAAGGTCTATGGAACTTACACGTTATGTGTGTTGTAAGAGTATCGACTTATAATTCTACTTACAACATCACCATATCATGACACTAGCCTAGCAATAATCTAAACTATACGCCTCTAATTTATCCATTACAAGTTTTACGTGGCTTAGGGCTTTCGAAGATAGAACCGTTCTTACCTACGAACATGAACCACAACGAGGATAACCAAATTGTTGACAACTCGTTGAAAATTAGATATTGACTATAGCAGGAGAGACAGACACCCGCTAGCCACTTATGCAAAACTAGTTGCATGTCAAGCGAGGAACAGGTCTCATGTGCGAGGACATGTAAAGTTTGTCCGGGCCAATTCATCCCACTATGCCACCAATATCCAAAGTACAACTAAGAACTAATAACATGATCATCATCGCCCACATATACATATGTGTACTACCCGTGCAAAGCATCTATGCATAGATCAGGCTCTGATACCACTATAGGGCTCGCAGCGTAGAAAACAAAAAAATTCCTACGATGGGAACAACTATGTACCAAGATCTATCTACTAGATACAATCAACGGGTGGATGTACATCCATAGAGAACATACCCTTGAAGACCGACAAAGCTTAACAAGGTTGAACTCGTGGTTGATGTAGACAATCTCTTGCCGATATCAAGATCGAGAGGAAGTCCTAGCACCGCAAATCAGCGGTGCATCCGTGCTCGCACACACGTCCGAGGAACCGAGCAACCTTTGCCTCCTCGCTCCAGCGATGCAGCAGAAGCACAACTCTTTCTTGCTGAATATCCACCGGAAACATGTATCTCGCTAGTCCGAGACCATGGGGGATAAATACTAGAGGGGGAGAGAGATCCTTCACGAGGAGGTGTGAGTGAGAAGTGAGGAGGAGGGCACCCAAGGGGGTGGACGGCGCATGGGGGTTGCCCCCTTGCCTTCCCTTCATTCATGTGGGTGGACACTCCACTCACAAAAATCCCTTCAATTTTCTCCACTCAAAATCCCACTCAAATTCCCATTAAATTTCCACCAAATTTAATACAAACTCTCATTAAATAAAACTCCTTTTATTTATTTGGAATATTGTCAATTACTTTAATGAAAAACATTCACATATAACCCCTTGCTAGTATTTCATTTCACATGCAGAAACACTTTCTGCAATTTCACCTGAAAACCAGTTTCAGTATCTAGTGAAACAAATTCATGCGCTTGTTATTCTTTTCAGCATGAAACGTTTGCTCCAATTGGTGTCAGTGTCTCTTAAGTGTGTCACCATAAGGTTCGCAAATAATGCGGACATGATCGAGACCCCTCTCAGATCAATAATCAGAAGCGGGACCTGGAGATCCGTACTGACTCCCACACATCCAATGATGGTTTCTTGTGATCGTGAAAACCTTTTATGCTAGTATCTTAATCCCTTTGTTTCACGATATATTACATGTCCAAGATTCGATCATCGGTATCTCCATACCTAGTTTGATCTCATTACTAACATGCACTCTTTTCTCGTTCCCGTGATATAACATTCTCGTGATCAAATCACTTGCTTGCAAGCTAATCAATGTGATATCACCTAGAGGGCCTAGATTATATCTATCCATCATCGGGATGAACAAATTCCACTCTCGATCCATGGGCCTCAACATAACACTTTAGTAGTACTGAACCCATCTTTATAATCACCCTGTTACGGTGTGACGTTTGATGTTATCAAGATACTCTTCTAGTGTTAGTGATTGACATGATCTCATGGTCTAAGGATTAGGATCACTTCGTATGATGTTATATCAATATAAACTCAATGAGTTTGATCATAATGCTATATCAGATGAATGTTTATCACACCATTCCAATAATATTGTGACCTCGTTATTAACAACATCCAATGTCTATGATCAGGAAACCTTGATCATCTTGTTATTCAACGAGCTAGTTTATGAGAGAGGCATAACTAGGAACTTTCTGTTTGTTTATTAAACACACATGTATTAATGTTTCTGTATTAATACAATTATAGCATGCAAAATAAACATCTATCATATACTTGGAATATACATAATAACCACTTTATTATTGCCTCTCAGGGCATATTCCCTTCAGTAGATTCTACTTATAAACAAGCAGTAGGAATTAAAGAAAATATCTTAGTGTATATTAAAGGTTGTCCTGCTCTTATTGATTTTGTTATTGTTGACATGGATGAAGCTGCTACTGCTCCTATCATATTAGGCTGCCCTTTTTTAAGAACTATTAAGGCTTTGATTAATCTGCATGAAGGGAACATGAAGCTCCAATTGCCTTCGCGGGTCCTTTTGTTATTCATTTTCCCAGGAAAAAGAAAGCCAAGCAAGATGATAAGGAGGCCATCACTTTGAAGTCCAACTATTTTGGAGTGGGTGTTCCACTCATATGGCCTAAATAATCAACATCAAGGTCAAGCTATTGACCATAAAAGAGCGCTGCATGAGAGGCAACCCATGTGAAATAAAGGTTTAATTAAGTATTTAAGTTTTAGTTTAAGTTTTATGTTGAATAAAGAGTGCTAGAAAACTCAAGTGAGAAGGAGAGATTCAACAGTACTTAAAATTTGTGTTTTATACATGCCAAAGTTGGTCTTTAATTTAGTATGTCATTTTTCAGACAAAACAAGGTGTTTCGCTAAGTTTCAGTGTAAAAATTAATTCTTGAAGAAATAGAATTTTTTATGTGTACTGAAGCTTTAACGACTAACTATACGGCGGGAATAAAAATTCCCGCCGTATAGCTCCGACCATATAGTTATTTGATCCATCGACAATTTTTCATCTTAGGATAGAGAAGGTTTGACGACCAACTATATGGCCGGAACAAAAGTTTCGGCCGTATAGTTATAGCCGCCAGGAAAGAAACCCTAATTTTTTGCCGCCAGACCAACTATACGATGGGAACAAGTGTTCCGGCCATATAGTTGCAGCCATATAATTGCGTTCGGCCACTTAAACGCACGGGGAGGTACCCAAAACATCAATCCTTTTCTCTCTCTTCTACCTCCAAACTCTCTCAAAACCTCAAGGGATATTCACCCCTACTCAATTGCGTTCGACTTCCTCGCACACAAGTGATCTACGGTATGTTTCTCCTCCGATCCTCCAATTACTTTTCGCTAATTCATCTATGATCTATTGTTATTATCAATCTAGGGTGAGACTTATTTTGAACTATGTGCTATGATTCTATTTCCTTGATTATTATGTTGAGGAGATTCTTTAGTGTGCTATGATGAGTAATATGCTATTACTGTTATTGTTGGATCAAAAAGTTTTATATTTGTCTTTCTTATTTATTTTTAAAAGATGAACACGAAGAGCCAAACACATGCTCTTGCTGTCGCTAGTTCTTCTCGGGCTGCAGCTCAGGAACGCATGGGGATTCGATTCTAGAACGTGTCCCACCGTGATTATTTCGACAGGTCAAAAACCGAGAAGTCAAGGAAACCAAGTGGTCTTTCCCCGTCACATTGAACCAACTCGGTATTTCTGATGACTTTAATTTACTTTGCAATAGAGTTGGCTTGCAAAACTTTGTATTTCATGGTGCACCAACCTATCGCCGGTTAACCATTGAATTTCTTAGTTCTTTGAAAAGCACTGTTAAAACATGGTATGGGGAGGATAGAATTTATTTCCGACTCATGAATAACAATTATTCATTATCACTTGATGAATGATGCAATTGTTTTGGTTTACCCAACAATGATCCTAATGCTCTACACGCATATTTTACAACCATAGAACCTTCCCCTGAACTCTGCTATAATAGAATGAGCTTTACTTCTAGAGTCGGGAAAGGGAAAAATATTCAACATCCTGCTATTCGCTATTTGTTCTATGTCATTGCTAACACCTTGCAGGCGCGGAATGAGTTTACAAGACTCAATGAGGAGGACATCTTAGTCATCACAAAAGTTACTTTCAACTACGACAACTCTTCACTCCGCTTTGGCACAATTCTTGTGTGCTACCTGGAGTACCAATCCTCCCAAAGCCAAGGACCAATCACATTTGGAGGCGTCATCACCGTGCTTGACAATTCCCTGGGCATCGACCTAGGTGAGTTGCAACCAGTACTAGGTGAGCGACGTGTTGGTTTCTCTACTTTGAGGGCTTCTGGAATGCTCACTAGGAGAGGTGGTGTCTATTATATGCATATTGCTGGAGCTGGGTGTCTCTACCCCGCTCCTCTACCTAATGGCCTTTTCTCTATCGAGGAAGGACGCATGCTTTATGACTTACAGGTTGAGAAACACCAACCCAGGAGGAGATTCCGGAAGAGGATAAGGACCAAGAGGAGGAGCAAGAAGTCCCTCATCGAGAGGAGCAGCCACCAAGCCGGTTTGCTACATATCAAGATTTCCAAGAACTTGGAGGAACTATGGAGGGGATGCATAATCTCGTCCTGAACCTCCGAGAAATAACAGGTAACTTATCAACTCAATTTGCCGACTAGAGTTACAACTTTTTCCCCCACCTCAGTAATTTGAAGGGCTTGCAAAAGCCTAAGCTTGGGGAGGTTTTCTATCTATTTTTATTTGGATTTCATTTGCTTTATTTTATTTTCGAGGTTATGGTTTTATTTGAGTTTATAAGCACTCGTGTTGGTCTCCCAACACTTTATCTTTATTTATTTCATTTTGTTTGAGATTTTCAAGCCGGGCTTTGCTGCCAATTTTCTATTCTCTAGTTCCCCTTCTCGAAAACCACAAAAAGATTTCCCTGTTTATCTTTATTTTCCCTCTTTATTTTCTTTTCGCCTCTAGGTTCTCATGTACTTGCAAGAGAGTGGTTGACTTCGAGTTTCCAAGAAAAAAAATAAAAAAGGAAGAAATAAGTGGAACCAAACATGAGAGGTATGCCTTATGACTCCCCACTTTTGAAGTTTGAGAAACCTATGCTAGTTAGTAGTAATGTTAAGATGTTATATCAGTGGAGTGAGTCTTTATATTGTAGTGTTTGACATGGTTATACCCTATGGGTACATGACATCATCATACCTGGTCCAGCCCAAGGAAGGCCCACGAGAATATATGTCTTCAGATCCTTCGAGAGCAAGACTAGAATAGATAGAATATTCAAAGGGGCAAACCCTAAACCTATAACCGACTCGATCTGTGCCTAGGACCAGCCTACCTCTATATAAAGGCTAGGAGGGCACGACGAGGAGGGAACCTCTCATACCATCGCATACACACCTCCACGCCAGATTACATCTATGCACCCTTGTAACTTTCGATTCCGCCGTAATCAAGAGCAGACAAGCAGGAGTAGGGTTTTCCCTCCGGGGGCCTGAACCTGGGTAAATCTCGTGTCCCCTTGTTGCGTGTCTGTTAACCGTTCCGCGATCTCCAGCACCCCCATCTTTTCCAAAACCCAAGCTCATAACAATGGGCATTGACGAGATTAAACCTCGTCAGTGTTTGCATGGGTATTTAATTGAGTATGTTTTGTTCCAGCTCTTGTAGTTAACCAAGTCTTGCCTAAAATTTTCTAAATAATTGAAATAAGAAAAAGTCTCACAATTGAAGGCTTGGGTGTTTTAGTGTTTAGTCTTGAAATTTTAGAGACACTCAACACCATAGAAAATAATGATTGACTTGATAGCTCTTGAAAGGATTTGTTCAATTGAATTAATGTTTAGCGGTTTTTGTGAGCATGCCAAAGTTTGACTTGTGAATCATAAGAATGATATAGCTTTATGTGTATCAAACTTCATGGGATGCCAACAACTCTGCTAGCCTACGAATGATCTTCATGGAGAAAACTCCTAGATTTTGGCTATGAGTTGATTAAACATATGTAGTAGCAATACTATAATGGGTAAGATTCTTGGCACTTCTAGGTAGCTGTAAACATGATGGAATCACTCCTCTGGCTGATATGAGTAATCATTATGCAAAAGGAACAAAAACCTTAGTGATGCCATGAGTGTCCATCACATCCCATAAACTAATGAATTTTTTTGGCATGCCCTCAATTACTTAAGAACTAAAATTCTTGAAGGACAATGAATAAAAAAGTAGTGCTTGTAAAGTCTTGATTTATTGTTGTGGGAGAATTGAGATACTTTAGTGTATATGCTTATCATGACAAACCCTCACACTCTCAATTTTACATGATTATACTATATTATTCAAAGGCAAGCTTACGAGTTGATTACATGACATGGAATAAAGTTTACTCTTTTGAATCATCCATGCTTACAATAAGTTTGCTGCACTATAAGGATTCATGAAACTCGTATGGTATGCTTTCCATTTCTCTATCTATGATGAATTTTTTCAGATTAATAAAGTGGAGAAAACATGAGGCTATCAATCATGAGTAAGATCATCATCTCGTTATGTTAGTTTAAATGCTGAGTTCCCTTTTGATTTTGGTTTTCTTGCTTGAGTACAATCAAGTTTAAGCTTGGGGAGGTTGATGGCTATGAAATATAGCCATCCACGTCCGCATTTAAACTAGATATTACATGAAATATCTCTCTAAACGCTGCCACTAATGCCTAATGATTAAAGGGGTATGCAATTCTTTCTTACTATTTATCCCGCACAGATAATGACGTATAATGATGGGACTCACTACATAAATGACAAAGATACGAGATTTCCAACACATCAAAAAAACCAGGAGCCATGAAGTGGAGACAGAAGCCTTAACGACCAACTATACAGCGGGAATTTTATTTCGGTCGTATAGTTCTGGTCATATAGTTTCCATCGACTTCATTAGGTCAAACAAAACAACTTTCGTGAAGAGGCTTCGGGCGACGGGAAACAATACTTATTTTCGACCTCAACTCTCCCTGCCACCAGAAGCCGCCATGCCGGAGGAATAGATCTAGATCTAAACCTCTAAACCCTTCTCCACCACCATAGCCATCTTCCACTACTTGTAATAATAGATCTCTCACTACTAGGAAACTAGCTATAGATAGACATACCTTCTGTGGCGCATGGTTCTGACCATGCGCCACAAAAGTTATCCAGTGGCGCATCCGGAGAAATGCGCCACAGAACCACCAAACTTATGTGGCGCATCTTTCACAGCCATGCGCCACAGAAGTTTAGTGGGACCCACAACAGGCGGGGTCTGACCATGCTCTGACCAAACTTCTGTGGCACATACAAGGGGATACGCCACAGAAGTTTATATCTTCGGTGGCGCATATCACCATATGCGCCACAGAAGAATTATGTGGGACCCACTCTCTGGACACCTATGTACAAGCTTATGTGGCGCATTGTTTCATATGCGCCACAGAAGAACAAGCTTCTATGGCACATGTGTGCAGTATGCGCCATAAAATGCTTCGAGCTACTCAGATTATTTGTTTCCTAGTACACACATTTTCCTCTTGTGCTTTTCCCAACTAAAACAAGTACCAGTGGAATAGGTAGAATATACTAGACAATCTAGTAGATAGACATGTGCAGTGGCATACATCGTTGTAAAATGCACATGTGCATAGCCTTGAACAATAAAATAACAATGCCTTACATCATTGCAAATACACAAACTACAACATTGCAAATCCCTTCACAGAGCTGGTGGGGGCGATGGCGGTGGAAGATGCCAAACCTCTGCTCACAGCGCTGCTGACTGCGACGTGGTCCTCCATGGACACGTTGGGGTCGAGCACCGGCCGCCACCCGATTGGTTCCGCCATGCGCGCCCTCTCCTCCGGGGACGAGAGCACGGCGTACAACCTCATGGCCTTGTTGTAGAGGGCCTCGTGCCACAGTCTGGCCTCCTCCTCGATTAGGTTGACCTCCGAATCCTGGCGCGGCCGACTCGAGCACGCCCTCGACCTCGCCTCCATTGCGAGTAGGCTGCAGGACGCGAGCTGTGTTTCCAAATGAGTCTTCCGACGAGTTCTGGGAAGAAGACATCAGGGGTAGGTATGTTGCTTTGGACAGGGAGTGTGGTATATATATAGAGGGGTGTCATTAAAGCAGCTCTATCTGCCACCTTTATTTCGTGTGCAGATCTGCCCTCAGTGTTTTGTGGCGCATATAGATGGTATGCGCCATAGAAGTTCAATCTTGTGTGGCGCATATCAGAAATATGCGCCACAGGAGACTGAGTGTGGGGGCCCACAGTGTCTGGCCACTGCACCCTATGGCCCATAGTGTCTGGCCGCTGGACCCTATGGCCAAGGTTCTGTGGCACATATGTGTGCTATGCGCCACAGAACATTGAGTCACGGGGCCCACAGTCTAGCTCCACTACACCCGATGGCCAAGATTTTGTGGAGCATGCACGCAGTATGCGCCACAGATGCCTGTATGCGCCACAGAATCCTTCGACCAGATCTGCACAAAAAAGGTGGCAGCTTTGCACCCCTCTATCTACCACCATCCATTTCACATCCTTCTTCCCCCTCCTCCTAGCTCGTCTTCCTCCTCTCTCCCACCCTATTGTGTCTATAATTTTCTATATTTTGTTGTATTTAAACCTACTATAGTTGATAGATTGGTTAGGGAAAGACTTTCTCCAACTAGTAGATCTAAAACACACCTACTTTTCTCCTCCACATCTCTATTTGTGTACTATTATCTCTCTATAGATCTATTGATCCACACACTCTCACATCGCGCTCTCGACTCGGTATTCAATCTACTCGGTGAGTAATTGGCCATGAATATGCATGTTTTGTAGGTGTAAATCTTGCCGCGCGGGCGGTGTGTATATGCCATGCGTGCATGGCGCGAAGATGATGTTTGTGCACTTGTGTGGTGCATGAATGCTTGCATGGGAAGAAGTTTCTTGTTTTTGCTTGTCTGTCCCGTGTGGTGCATGGATGTTTGCCGAAATGTTGATTCATTTCCATTTTGGCAAAATTTTGCACCACCCATATGTCCTACTTTTAGGAAAGGTCACACCGAATTTTTCCGGCGACGACCATGCATGTGTGTTTTGTGTGTGCATAAGGTGTGGTTTCTAATTAACCTACTCTCTGTCTTTTGCTCTATATGTGCATACCGCGCAGGCTACCATGGTCTTCAGCATGAGCGAAGGTCGAGTTACTATGTATAAGAAAGACGCCAAGGAGGACATGATTTGGAACAACAAGACCCAGATAAGATGCCCATGTCGAACATGCAAACTCCAGCGCTAGATCGACCCTAATTCTGGACAATTGGAGGATCACCTTCTTAGGCGCGGTTTCATGCGACTGGCGAGGAGTCAAGAAATGGTGTTGGTCATCATGAAGACTTGGGCGAGCGAGAAGAGGAAGAGTCTACCGACGGGCATGGTCATGATGACGAAGAATATACCGGCGGCGGACATGATCATCATGACGAAGAAGGAGATGTCGATGGGCATGACCATCATGAAGAAGGAGAAGAAGCGAACACCCAGACGTTGCTAACTTCGGTGTTAAGGGACCCTCATGTTCAGGAACTGCTTCTCAAGGAGACGAGCAACGCCAAAGCTGCAGCCAGAGAGAAAACCAAGCTGGCGCAAATGGAGTTAGATGAGATGACTCCATTGTATCCTGGGTGTCGGCCCGAGGATACACGCCTGAGTGTAACTCTCAAGGATCTAGAGATGAAGGCGGAACGCAAATGGACCGATGTGAGCTTCAATGCTAACATGGAATTCTGGCACGATCATCTTCCTAATGGATATAGAGGAGGCCACGAAAATCGTGTGCCCTCTCGACCTACCGCACGTTAAATACCACGCATGCATCAATGGTTGCGCACTTTATCATAACGAGTACGCGGAGAGAACCACATGTCCAGTGTGCGGCCATGGACGGTACAAGAGAGGGGACAAGAAAGTTCCTTGAAAAGTGGTATGGTACTTTCCTATCACTCCCCGTCTACAGAGATATTTCATAGATCCTAAGGAAGCAAAGCTAATGCAATGACACACGGAAAGGGAGAAACCCGAAGATGATCCAGAGAAGGGCAAGATCCTAACACACCCTTCAGACGCTAGCCAGTGGAATGCATTGGACATCGAGTTCGAAGAGTTCGGGGGCGATGCAAGGAACGTCAGGCTGGGTATGAGCACCGATGGAATCAATCCTTTTGGCAACCAGAGTAGCACGCATAGCACCTGACCCGTGTTTGTATGGCCATACAACACCCCCCGTGGCTCTGCACAAAGCAAAGGTACGTACACATGAGCATTCTTATTCAGGGGCCGAAACAGCCAGGTGTCGATATGCATCTTTATCTCGGGCTGTTGAAAGAGGAGTTAGCCACGTTGTGGGAGACGCCAGCCCATACGTGGGACGCCTGCACTAAAGAATATTTCCCTCTGAGAGCCGCGTTGCTCACGACGGTACAGTACTATCCTGGTTACACATATGTATCGGCCCAGGTGAACCACGGACACAATGCATGTGTCAAGTGCATGGATAAGACCCCGCATCTCCAGCTACCCAATGATCCCGGGTCTTTGAAAACCATGTTCCAAGGGACTCGAAATGGCTTCGCATGGATCACCCGTGGAGAAAACGCGGTGACCTGTTCAATGGTAAAGACGAGCTCGAAAGAGCCCCGCGTACGAGGAGCGGCGAAGAAATCTAGGAGCTTCTGAATAATTGGGATGAGTGCCCAGCGCCAGGAAAGAAGCGACCAAGGACAAAGCCACTTCTGGGTGTATGGAAAGCGAGGTATGTTTTCTGGGACCTGCCGTACTGGAAGGTCCTCCACACGCCCCATAGCCTCGATGTAATGCACATCATGAAGAACGTTACCGAGAGTCTGCTTGGCACTCTCCTCAACATGCCGTAGAGGACCAAGGATGGGCCGAAAGCAAGAAACGACCTAAAAATTGCTTGGCATCAAGAAGGAGCTTCAGTACCCTGATACTGATGATGATGACGATCAAACGGAAGGGAATCAGGGTCGCCACAAAAGGGTTAAGAAGAATGAGGTGGTTGTGCTTAGCGCTGCCTACTTCACTCTGTGTCAGGAGGAGATCGAGCAGTTTTTCAGGTGCCTCCTAGGAGTCAAAGTTCCTCACGGTTACTCGGGCAAGATAAGCAGGTATCTCGACATAGCGAAGAAGAGGTTCAGCGGTATGAATTCCCACGACTGTCACATGATGATGACACGGATACTTCCAGTTACCATACGAGGGATAATGGACGAGCACGTCCGTGAGACGTTGTTTGGCAATAGGAGCATCATCGGAATGGAAGAATCCGCCAACAAGCAAGACTTCGACAAGAACAACGACCCGAAGATCGAAGAGGAGTTCGACAAGTACTTCAACATGCCTACTACTACTACAGTAAGAAGAAAGACCACACTACCTACTAAATGTTGTCCTTTCACGAGAAGAAATCTCATAGTGCCTGGGCTAAAGTATTCAACCGCGAAGAAAAAAGGCAAGAAGATTGTGAAGAGAGGCTAGCTCGACATATCACATGATGACGTACGACCTTTTTTGTGTATTAGTTAGAGACTAAAATATATATCGTGATATTCGTATATATATGCATGTGTATGTTTTTGGTTTTAAATATATTTGTAACATATATATATTTGTTCTTGCTTGTTTTAATATAACATAATTAAATATATTTGTATCATAAAATAAAAAATATTTTTTAATTAAGAAAAAAAGTCTCAAACAGCCAAGATTCAAACCTTGGCTGCCCAGACATAGAGCCCCAAGACTGACCACTAGGCTAGACTGTTGTTTGATGCAAACTACAATGACGCGCTGCTTTTGGACCAAACACACATGTTCTGTGGCGCATTCCTCTTCTGTGGCGCATATCGGAGGAATGCGCCACAGAAGCTTCACACTTAGCCAAAATAACGGCTCGGCCTTCCCCTTCCCCCCCACTTGCCAACTTCCCCCCACACGAGCCCGCACGCACCTGTAGGGAACCCTAGCGCCGCCGATTGAATCGAAACCTAGCGCCTCCGGAGCCCGTGAATGCGGGGAGGAGGGTAACACCACCACGGATGGTGGCGAGCGCACAGATGGTGGTAGCGGCAACCCGGCCGCTATACAGAAGAAGAAGAAGAAGGATATTAAGGATCAGAAGCCGCAAGTGCTCGCCAACATATGTGATGAGTTCACCGAGGTCACAAAAGGTGGCCAACCACTACTAGGAAAATAGCTATAGGTAATCAGCACATCCGTGGCTCACATGGTTGAAGTGCCCCACGGCTAAAACAGGCGTGGCTCACCTGTGGGCAGTGCCCTACTAGTAACTAGAACAACCGTGGCGCACATGACTATAGTGCGCCACAAATGTGTGTGGGCCAGGGCCCTGTTGGCCGGACGCCAAACATCCAGGCGACTATAGCCATGTGCGCCACGGTTGTTACCGTCAGTGGCGCACATGGGGGTGCGCTACGCCTAAGCGCACGCCTCTGCTGTGAACCATCCACAGCATCATGGCGCACATGGCATAGTGCGCCACGTGTTTGTACAACCGTGGCGCACTATGGCATGTGCGCCAGATGTAGTGGCATGCACCAACTCCACCCCGAGAATCGCCTTTTTAGGGTTTGCAAAAAATAAAAGAAAATGATAAACACTTCAAAAAATTAAATCCTTTCATATTTAGGTAGGTAATGTGGTATAGCTTCTAGTAAAATTAACAAAAATGAGTTTCGACTTTATTTGCAAAAAAAAGTTATGCCACGGTAAAAGGTCAGAACTTTTGCATACGATATCGAAAAAAATCGTATAATATACCAAAATGACGAGAACGAGATTCCAGATCCGCTTGCAACTCCTTTAGGTCGTTTAGCGATTTTTTAGAATCTCAAAATTCGAAAAGAGTAAAAAGTTATGGCAAAAACAAGATTTTTTGCTGCAGAAAAAAAATTGAGGCAACTTACCCGTAGCGCACCACCACCTAGTGCGCCACGGATAATCTTGGGCGGGATTCAAATTTGAATCACCACCCCGCCCACCTACCCCTATTCCCTCCCTCTTCTCTTTTTCATTCTCCTCCCTCCTCCTTTTCCTTCTCTCTTCTCCTCCTCCTCCTCCTCCTCCTCCTTTACTTCTCCTCCTTCCCTTGCCGTGGTGGAGCGATGGCGATGGCGATGGCGGCAATGACCTTCTCCTCCTCCTTGCAGTCATGACGGCGACGACCTCCTTCCTTGCGGCCTCCTCCTCGCCTCCTCCTTCCTTGCGGCCTCCTCCTCCTTGCAGTCACGAAGAGCGACGACGAGCTCCGACGACCGCCGAAGACCTCCTTCTCCTTGCGGCAACCTCCTCCCCACACCTCACTGCCTCTCTTCCTCGATGCCGGCGAGGAGAGCAAGTCCACGGCCTCCCGCACCTCCCTGCGGTGGTAGGTCGTGGCCACGGCCACCTCCCTGCCGGTGAGGCGACATGACGGCGGCGATGCGGACCCGATTGCTTTTGCAATTCAAAACGAGGGTGTTTTTTGCATTTTTTTTTGATTTTTGAAAAAAACATCCGTGGCGCACCTGTACCCCTACCCGTGGCGCACCTGGTAGTGCGCCACGCCTATCTTGATATAACCGTGGCGCACCATGCAGTGCGCCACGGGTACGAGATAGCCGGAGGGCGTGGCGCATCGCTAGCGCCACGTAAGGCCTTTCATGTGCGCCACGAATAGGCGTTTTTCTAGTAGTGAACCCATTGCGCCTTCATCGATTGCCTGCGGGTACGGCATGCAACTCGGGTGCATCATTCGGGAAAGCATGTCGATCACCATGAAGTACATCCGACATAATCATGCTTTGGTCGAGAACCTCCTTAAGAAGCTTCACAAGCGATACACATTCCCAGAGAAGTTCAGAAACCTGGAGAGTAATAAGAACCCGGTGAACAAACTAGCACTCACAAAGATGAGCAAAGCCTTGAGCAGCTGGAAAACCCGGGTAAAGAACAACATTGACAAAGGTGAACGCTGGGAGATTATAAGTAGGAAAAATCCGATGCTCGACAAAGAAGAGTTCAAGATATTCAAGGTGGACTTAGATACCGCTACCTCTAAGGCATGTACTGAGTGGGGAAAGACTATGCGAGATAAGAACATAGGTAACCACCAGCTTGGAAGCGGCGGATACAGAGGGAAACATCCCATTTGGGACAAGGAGGACGCCGAGCTTGAACGCCTGGGTAAAGAGAACCCATGGCATAAACACAGACCTGCAGATCCAACAATTTGTCTGGGCTCGCTACTACCTGGACCCTGTTATAGGGGAGTTCGTCACCGATGACCCAGATGTGAAGGCCTTTGAGGATGAGCTGGTAAGAAATTTACCGTGGATCTCTCATTAAAATAATTAAGCCAAGAATCTAAATGCATGCATGGGTTCACCTCTCCTTGTATCTCTGCAGGAGAAGGAATTGAACGCTAGCGAGGACTTGTCGTCCCAAGATTCGGCGACGGAGCCATGAGACACTATTTTTAATAGGGCGACGAACACTTACAAGAAGAGGGAGAATAATTTGCCGCCAAAATCAGCTGGCCGTGTGTCCGGCTTCGGTACAAGCATGAAGTTTACCGAGTACTACAAAGAGGACGCAAAGAAGAGGAGGGAGAGGAAGAACCAGCCGGCGGCTAAAGATAAAGCCGAGGTTGAAGAGCTGAAGTTGAAGGTGAAGACATTAGAGGAAAAAGTGGACGAGAAAGTAATGGACAAGTTATTGAAGGAGAAGCTTCGCGCAGTCATCCCCCCTGGGTTGATGGATGGGCTAGCTGTTTGGAATGCGGGAGGTCGACAGGGGCCGATAAACATGCCCAGCTCTAGCGGCAGCAACTCAAGCATCAATGTTAACGCGTCGTCGGACTTGGTGACCCCGCCGGCCTTGGTGACCCCGCTGGCCACCATCGTCGCGGCGCAGCCACAAGAGCTGGTCGTCACAATGCCTGCCTCCCGCAAAAAATACCAAGATCACCACGATCGGTGGCACCGATGCAGCTGGAGGAGAATGCTGATGATAGGCCTGCCGCCGGGATCGGCCGTGTGTCGACATTAGACGAGCTCAGCGCCCTCGCCAAGGTAACTAATTAGTTACTCCGCTTCATCTTCTTTATGCGCCTTTGGTGACTGCCACCTCGATCATGATGCCCAACACATATGTGTCGATATTCGTGACGCTATGCATTACTACTCCACAAAGTTGCCGGCGGCGAGTTGAGGGATGTTGCCAAGGGCAATATCATACAACCGGCGAACCACACGATGCACAACAATGCAATGGACGATGCCGTGATGAGGGTCCGGATTGCTGAGGTGTTGCCAGGGTGCGACGACATGGACCCTCCCTTTCAACCTCAGGGAGCAGATGAACACAAGACCCTTGCAGAATGCCATGGCTGGCCCTTGACATGGCCGAAGACTCAGATTCGTCTTACAGGGCACCTAAGAACCACCTCGATCGTCCGGCCACCACCTCGGATGCCACCTGTCACCGGCGCCACCTCGATCGTCCGGCCACCACCTCGGAAGCCACCTGTCATCGTCGCCACCACCAGTAGCCACCAACAACTGTTGGGAGCTTGTGGGCCGCCCCAAGATAATGCTGTCGCAACGCAACCGCCGTCGCCCCCGCCACCACCATCACCACATGGCGGCAAAAACGATGATGATGAAGAATTTTTCAACGTCGACGACTACATCAACACCGAAGACGGCATAGGATTGTACATGCCTGCTGTGGATGAAGAACCCTTCGTCACTCGCGAGGGTCAAGGTGGGCGTCCCACTACATGCACGCAATGCCTGGTCTTCCATGGTTTATCTCAAGAGACGCCTCCGGCCGCCGATCAACAGGAGAAACCTGCTGGATTCGTCTTTAGCCCTGGCACACTCCAAAAGGCGGCCGTTGAGCACTTAGCATCCCCAGTGGAGGAGCCTGATCAAAAGACGAAGAAGCATAGGAAGAGAGGTAAGAAATTCGATAGCCAACCTCCTCCGAAGAGGATCCGGGCTAAGGATGACGTCGTACCAGCCCACGAGGATGGCTTGCCCAGGATACATATAGTCGGTGAAGCGATACTGACTCCGGAGCTGCTTCGCCTTGCTGGTGGACATATGCTCGCTTTGAGTGATAGTATCAAGACACTAGAGGGCATTCTTCTTAAAGACAAAGATCCAGACTACCTGGGTTTCACTGTCAAGGTGCCATCGGACGTGGACTTCGTCCATGAAGCCCCCGCGGACGTGTTCTTCATAGCGTACGAGGACGTCTTCAAGTTGTTTCTCTCGAAACGGCTAGACTATAACATGGTTCGCCTATTCGGGCTCAATCTGGCGATGAAGACCAAGAGAGAGCAAACCCCCTACATCGCGATAGTGGATCCCTACTACATGCGTGATAGCCAGTTGAGGGAAGGATTAGAGACGCGTGACAAGGCGACGGCATACCTCAAGAAGTTCATGGTGGACCACAAGAGGAAGAACACGCTTCTTTTGCCTTTCTTTCCCGAGTAAGTACACACACCCCCTAGCATTGGTAACTTAGGCTGTCTTATAGATTTCTTCCTTTGCCCTTTTCCAACATCCCGTTTCAATCGTGTTGTGCAGAGACAAATACTGCACACTCATCGTCATTTGCACAAAGTACTCGATAGCATCGTATTTCGACTTGGCGAGTCAGAAGAAGAAGAAGGACTACACCAGAATAAGGGGTGTTTTGAATGAGGCTCTCAACGGCTACGCTAAAAAGGGATGCCCCTTCGTCAACAAGGGGGAATGTATCAAGGATGACAAGCACGTGTTCAAGCACGTGCTTGAGTTCCCCTGCGTCAAGGAGTCAGCTACTGGCAGCGCCAAGGAGGCCTTCTACGCCATGCATCACCTTAAAGGGTTTGTCCGGGATTGCCAGAACCTAACTCTGCCATCTAGTTTCCGAGCATGGGCCAAAATTTTGGCGAAGGGACGATGATGATCTTAGAGAAGACTTCCATCGCATCCAGGTTAAGTTATCGGAAATCATCGTGGAAGATGTCAACACAAGGGGAGGGTTCCTAAAACACAACAGAGGGTTGACTAAGAGGGAGATTGAAAATATTCTTTGTCAACAGGGTGACAACAGGACGTGGATGACGAAGGATGGCTATCTACCATTCCTGAAGCCGAGCATTAGCAGTTCTCAACATTAATCGATGTGTGCGCCTAGAATTATCATAGATGTCTGTGTGTAGTGTTGTGTCACAAACTATATACTACCGTGGTCGTATGTTGTAAACTTCACTATTGTGGTCATTGTCGTCGAAGTTCTATGATTATGATTGATGTGCTATCTTCTATTTTTACTGATCTTTTGCTTTAGTTTATGTGAATATATATGCATTGAACCAATTTAGTTCTATATGTTGCATGATTTACTAATATGCCTTATCTATAGAGATGACGAAGTGGTACGTGGTGTACAAGGGTTGGGTTCCAGGAGTCTACGATGAGTGGGAGGACTATCAGAAACAGGTGAACCAGTTTAGCAGCAACATCTACAAAGGACACGCGACTCGAGAGGAGGCGGTAGCCAAGTGGAGGAACCACCTGTGGAAGGAGAACCGAATGAAGATATTGCTAGTGCTCTTGCTCTTGCTCACCGGGATCACATATGTATTCTGTTTGATTCTAGTGTAGGCGATGAACACTTCATTTTGTAATAGGATGAGATGGTGAACTTTGTAACAAACACTTGTATAAATATTTGCCACCTTTGACTTATATTGTAATATGATGACCACTTGTCTATCTCATTCGGGCTCTAAGTAGTTTGATGGCACTATATTCGTGTTTGTATTATATTTGTTTTCATATACTAAGTTAAATATACTGTTTCTGTATAATACCTGTATAATACTATATAATACCTGTATAATACTGTATATTTGGACAAGTTTCGAATTTTTTTAATACCTGATATTTAAACCAGTGGCGCATCGTTTTTACCTTATGTGGCGCATAGCACTTCAGTGGCGCATTTTCCAGAATGCGCCACTGAACAGAGTCCTGTGGCGCATCAGCCAAAATGCGCCACATAAGTTTTCATCAGTGGCGACGTAACAGTGGCGTCCCTGCCATGCGCCACAGAAGCCCAATATAGATGCGCCACTGATGAAGGATTTCCTAGTAGTGTCTTCTCCAATTGACGAAATTGTAAGACTATTTTCTATCAATCTTATGATCTCTATTACAATTTTAATATTGTCGATTTCATCTCTACGTGTGAGTAATTATCCTTGGGCTAAGGGCTTAGGCCTAGCCATGTAGCTTTTTGTGCATGTTATTTATCATAGATGGGATCATGTATTAGTTTGTATGACATGATGATTGTAGTACCCTCTCTTGCTTCAATCTAAGGACTTGTATGGTACCCAAGTCCCCGAGGATTGATCTAGGTAAAGGGAGTATGAATAATGACTTATCTTCAGGATGGGAACCCCAGTGACAGAAGGGGTAGTACGGCTGTATGTGAAGAATTTACTTGAGATTAACGATGACATCACTATGCATATCATTAGTTATATTTCTTCTATGGATAAAACTAGTAGGTTATTACTATAAGCGGTTACGGAGGCGATAGCAACTATGGATGCACTTCCTACATATAATTATCTTGTTCTAATAATTACATGCATACTTTATTATTATCTATTATTCTCATCAGATGTTTTTGCACAGCTACTGGTGAAACCGAAGACCCGCGGCCCTCTCTCTCTCCATCGTCAACAACAACAAAAAGATCGCAAACTCTTGGTCCGGTGAAAACACAAAAGGAATTCTAAAACTCTCGAAGGTTCGTTTAAGTAATCTCACTTTGCTTTCTGCTTCCCAAGGATTCGATAAACCTAGGTCTACTAGGGAAAAAGAGCTATAATACATCCGTAATCCGGATCGAAGGTATTAGAGGGCGACTAGGGTTTCCCCGTGCCGCCAGCCCCTCCCTCTGCCCTGTCGCCGCCTGAGAAGGGCCCCGAGCAAGCATGTGTGGCCTGCCAGTGAAGGTGGAGGCGAGGCTTCTTGTTGTGTTGTGTCTGATGCAGTGGACATCGGATGTCGGGGCAGCTGCCCTGGTCACAGTGGGCGCGGCGAATCTTCGGCGGGGTGGCATTTGCGTGGATGCTAGTTGCTGTCATCGGCTGTGTGGGCAGTGACACGATAGCAGGTGTTGGTCCGGCGCGAGCTCTCCGACATCGCTTGAGCCAAATCTGAAGGTCGTTGGATGGTTCGGCACATCGCTTGAGATCTCTGACCTCTCCTGGCCACCGAAGCTGGGCTAGGTGTGTCAAAGTGGGCGGAGGGTTGGGCGCTCTGGGAGAAACCCTGGCCATGACGGCGACGACACCCGCAGGCATCGTCTTCCTCGCTGGAGGCACCTTCGAGGTTTTTCTCTCCCTCCTACCTTTCCCCTACTACCCGGGTGAAAATCCAATTGGGTAGCAGCATCACTTAGGCGTTGTGACCTTCTTGAAGGTGCCGCTTTGGGCAAAGGGGCGGCGATGTGCTAGTCCAATTCCCGTAGGTGGACATTAGCGGTTCCTTTAGCGGCGCCCTTCTTCGGATCTCCGGTGAGGGTAACATTCTTGTGTGTTGTTGTCCTTTCGTGATGCACCAGATGCTTACGTCAAGAACAGATGAGATCTCTTGATCGGTGGTGGAGTTTCCCTAGTGGTGATCTCACCTGATCTAGTTCGTCGTGTTTGGCATCTATCCATGGCAACAATGTCTACGTTTCCGTTCGAGCTCTAGGGGAGCGACTCTGACCGATGGTGTGGCGCCCTTTGAACCAGGGCGAGAGAGAGCTGGGGCTCTCTTCGGTATCGGAGATGTATCATGTCACTGCTCCTGCCATTTGGTGTAGAAGCGGGCTGGATTCTCTTCGACGGTGAGTTCCACCCAAGCGCTTACGTTGCCTCTCGTGTGTGGCTTCAACTTGGTTGATGAGGACCTTGACGATCAACCTGTGTGTGTCTTGTGTATTCTCTGTTTGCTTATGTGCATTGTTGTCTTGTTAAGCTGTTCCCTCAGCATCTTGCATCAATAGTCGTTCTTGACTTTATTAATTTAATAAAGTCTGTCACTTGTTGCATTCGGTTTAAAAAAAGGTCGTCATCCTTAGCTTCACCCTTACCTACGTCAAATGTATGAAGATGAAGAAGATTTTAGTTTATGAATCCGCGGCTTGGGGACTTTAACCGGAGATGTGACCTCCGGATTCTTCTTCTCCTTCACGGGTTGAGTACTCGAGCCCTGACCTGACCGAGAACCTTGACCAAATGGGGCTCTCATCTCATTCTTCCTCAGCTCCGCAACGCACACCCGCTCGTTGTTCCATGGCAACTTGCCTTTCTCATCTCTAGCAGCGGGTGTAGGACACACCAGGGAAGAGTGCCCAATTAAGCCACACGAGAAACAAAACATTGGCATCTTCTCGTATTTAACATCATAATAAATTGTCTTGTTCAGTGTGATGGACTCCACGGACACCCACCTCATAAGAGGTTCAGTAATATCAACATCCACCCGAACACGCAGGTAATTACCCCATGTAGAAGTAGAGTTACAGAACGTTACAAGGTTCTTTTTATAAAATTTTGACAACCATGTTGCTCTCCCAATGTTGCTATTTTGGAGGGTCTTTGTTGCAAATTTCCGTTCTAGTCGTAGTAGGGACACGTGTCGGCTAAGAGAGATTTTGTATTGTATGAACTTGCACATGCATGACAAGATTTTGTATGAGTGGAACATGAAAATGCACATGGATGACAAGGTTTTGTATATCTGATGCAATTACCTATATTGCATAGTTGCAACATTATTTTTTGATAGTGATCTACTATAAAAAAAGGGAGGGAGGAGTTAATACACAAATCTAACATACATCGATCTTGCTCTATTTAGAGGCAGGAGTGAGTGACGCTCATCACATACACACAAAAGCCAGCAGCAGTGAGCTAGCAGCAGTAGTAGAAATGGTTGCCAGCCGTATGAAGATGACACACACCAGAGTGTGTGTGTGTGGTGGTGAGGGGTGGGGGGGAGGGGGGGGGGGCGTACACGAGGCCCGAAGGAGATGTGGTGGTGCGTTCATTTGGTCGTCGATCATCACTCCCTCTTTGTCTTTTCATGTACTTCTTTTGGAAATGAGCGCTTTTATTAAAACTGTTCAAAGCTTACATCCGATCTCTGCATAACGAAGATGCACACAGCCACTCTTTCCATGTACTTATTCATCTCAGGAGAAAACCCTATGCCATTATTTCTGAGGCGGCGGAGGCAAAAGTCTTCTTCCACCCATGGGAGAGGGAAGATCATGTTGTCCGGTGGCCGCCACCGAAGGGAAGTCTCGCCATCGTTGCCACCAACTCCTCCTTGTCGTAGGGGGAGGGGGGTTGTCTACAACATCATCTTCATCTCGAGATCGACTTCATCCTTTTGGCGAAGGAGACAGCTGCCCAGCGATAATGCTGAGATTCACGTGTATAACATGTAGAAGTATAGTTAGGGAATGTGACAAGGTCCTTTTTATAAAATTCTGACGACCATGTTGCTCTCCCGATGTTGCTATTTTGGAGGGTCTTTGTTGCAAATTTCCGTTCTAGTCGTAGCAAAGACACGTGTCGGCTAAGAGAGAGATTTTGTACTGTATGAACTTGCACATGCATGACAAGATTTTGTATGAGTGAAACATGAAAATGCACATGGATAACAAGGTTTTGTATGTCTGATGCAATTACCACTATTGTATAGTTGCAAAATTATTTTCTGATGGTGATCTAGTCTAGTATAAAAAAAAGGGAGAGAGAGGAGTTAATACACAAATCTAACATACATCGATCTTGCTCTATTTAGAGGCAGGAGTGAGTGACGCTCATCACATACACACAAAAGCCAGCAGCAGTAGTAGAAATGGTTGCCAGCCGTGTGAAGAAGCTGCGTGTCCTGCTCATTCCCTTCTTCGCGACAAGCCACATCGAGCCCTACACCGAGCTCGCCATCCGCCTCGCCGGCGCCAAGCCGGACTACGCCGTGGAGCCAACAATTGCGGTGACGCCGGCGAACGTCCCAATCGTCCAGTCCTTGCTGGAGCGACGCGGACAGCAGGGGCGCATCAAGATCGCGACGTACCCGTTCCCGGCCGTGGAGGGCCTCCCGGCGGGCGTGGAGAACCTGGGCAAGGTCGCGGCGGCCGACGCCTGGCGCATCGACGCGGCCGCCATCAGCGACACCCTGATGCGGCCCGCGCAGGAGGCGCTGGTGAGGGCGCAGTCCCCCGACGCCATGGTCGCCGACCCGCACTTCTCCTGGCAGGCCGGCATCGCCGCCGATCTGGGCGTGCCGCTGGTGTCGTTCAGCGTGGTGGGCGCCTTCTCGGGGCTCGTCATGGGCAATCTCATGGCCTACGGCGCCGTCGAGGAAGGGGAAGACGCCGTTACGATCCCCCGGTTTCCCCTGCCGGAGATACGGATACCGGTGACCGAGCTGCCGGAGTTCCTGAGGACGCACCTGCTGGAGCGCGACGGGAAGGATGTCGATAGCATTGGCAAAGTTTCGGTGGGACAGAATTTCGGCCTCGCCATCAACACGGCGTCGCACCTGGAGCAGAAGTACTGCGAGATGCACACCAGCGGCGGCCAAATCAAGCGAGCCTACTTCGTGGGGCCCCTCTCGCTGGGAGCCGAAGCAGTTGCCTCCGGCGGCGGTGGCGAGACACAGTCGCCGCCGTGCATCCGTTGGCTGGACTCGAAGCCGGACCGGTCGGTGGTGTACCTGTGCTTCGGGAGCCTGACCCACGTCTCGGACGCGCAGCTGGACGAGCTGGCTCTCGGGCTGGAGGCGTCCGGGAAGGCGTTCCTGTGGGTGGTGAGGGCGGCGGAGGCGTGGCGGCCGCCGGCGGGGTGGGCGGAGCGCGTGCAGGACAGGGGGATGCTCCTGACCGCCTGGGCCCCGCAGACCGCCATCCTGGGCCACCGCGCCGTGGGCGCCTTCGTGACGCACTGCGGGTGGAACTCGGTGCTGGAGGCGGTGGCGGCGGGGCTGCCGGTGCTGACGTGGCCGATGGTGTTCGAGCAGTTCATCACGGAGAGGCTGGTGACGGAGGTGATGGGGATCGGGGAGCGGTTCTGGCCGGAGGGCGCCGGACGGCGGAGCACCAGGTACGAAGAGCACGGGCTGGTCCCGGCGGAGGACGTGGCGCGGGCCGTGACAACGTTCATGTGCCCCGGAGGAGCAGGGGACGCCAAGAGGCAGAGGGCGATGGAGCTCGCCGCCGAGGCTCGTGCGGCCATGGCGGAAGGAGGCTCGTCGCACCGTGATCTGTGCCGCCTCGTTGACGATCTCGTCGCAGCTAAGCTGGAGAGAGAGCAGGTGCCTAGCTAGCTAGCTAGCTCTTCACTTCAGATTCCTCCAGCAGAACAGAAATATTCGATCGGCATCGCTCGAGTCCGTGCTAGCTTTGCTCTCCAGCAGAATAAACCAAAATTTCAGACTTTTTTTACTCCGTACCAGAATTTATCAGACTTGTTTTTCATTCTCAATGTTGGCTCGCCAAGAGTGACCTTGATTCGTGGTTATGGTATGCTAGATTTGGACATGTTAACTTTCACACCTTGAATATGTCCAAGATGAAGATGGTATCGGAAATGCCATTAATCGACCATATTAATCGACTATGTGATGGATTCATGGTTGAAAAACAACACCGTATACCATTTCCTGATCGACCTATGTGGCCCTTGTTAGCAAATAAACCGCGTGTGTGCGTGTGTCCTGATGGTGCGCGAGTTGGTGCTTGCGTTTGTGTCCATCAGGTGTGTCTAGACGCCGGTGTGCTGCCGCGTTCGGGCCGGTGCGTGCCGTGTGTGCGGTGGAGCGTGAGTATAGGAGCAGGCTGTTTGCATGTAGATCGCGGGCAACGCATGCATACAGAGTCTTGCCGCGTTGAGCGCGTAGGAGCGCGCCGTGCGCGCGGCCTGGACGGGCGTATCGTACGCGTCGTGGGCGCGTGGGCAGGAGCGGAGAGTTGGGCGTCGTGTGCGTGCGCGTCGCGTATATAAGATCCTCCCTGTGTACTGCTTGCAAACCGAGCCAGCTGAAAAGAAATAGAAAAAGGCGTTCGTGCGCTGCAAAAAATTCTTGCTGTCTTCTTCTTCTACCTTCATCCGTGAGTGAGTGAGAGCAGCTAGCAAGGGCTAGCGCTGTCAGCCCTATCACTCTAGCAACTCACGGGGGAAGAAGCATTTTTTTCCTTGTGATAGATGACTACTCGAGATATATGTGGGTCGTACTCCTGCGCTCGAAGCATTTAAGAATCTAAAGGCTGTAACTGAGATGGAACACAAGCTCGCATATGATGATTTTTTTTACAAATATAACCCCTCTGTGCATTATCAATATAAAAAATAACCCCTTCAAAACCCATTGTCAAAATTGCCCCGACGGATAGCGGACAAAGCGGCACCTACATGCTCATGCCGTAAAGCGACACCTACATGCTCACGCCGTAGGGAGTGGCTGAGGGCTCACACTGCCACGTGGGTTCGCCACTGGGTTTGGCGAAAGTTGGTGGCCTGGGCGTTATCAGATGGCGGGGAGTGGATGCATGCGGGCTGGCCTGGCGCTCTTGCGTTCGAGGTGCTCCCGTGGAGCATGGCCCCGTCTCTCCCCAAGGGATTGGATGGGCTCTACCTTTTCTTGCACGATTAGAACCAGCTCAGTAAATTCTAATGCATGTTGTATCTCCCGTCGCCTAACTGAATAGACTTCCGTCAGTCCAAATGGAGGAGGAGTGGCGGATGCGGCGCCGGAGGCGTTTGACGTTGGCTCCGTTGCGGTCGCGGTCTGGCCTCCTCGCCCGGCGTCTTGGTCCGGATCGAGGTTTCAATGCGGGATCTGATTCGGGCTCGGACGGAGAAGATGCGCGGGGCTCGGAGGTGCTGGACTCTTTGGAAGATGAGAGTGGCGACTTGGGATGGACGAGTGCATCGAGACGTCGGCGGTGTCGGATGAGGCTGGCGGCAGCAATGCAGGAGGACATAGGCTTCCCGACGCCGGCGTCGAGGTTCTGGGAAAGGTCTCCGGTGGCGTCATCTCCGACGCTTCCTCCTTCCCCGCCTACTTTATCGCCGGTGCGGCACTCCAGGTCGAAGGCCAAATCGTTGTCTCCTCCGGTGGGGGTAAAGATCAAGCCATGGAAGGGTCCTATCCCTCGTCGGAGATCGTCAGCTCCGTCGGTGCTGGGCCAGTTCTTGGAGGCGGAGATGCTCGCGCGAATTTCGGATCGTAATCCGATCTCATCGCGGACTGCTGCCACGCTGGAGGACCCCTGTTCTGACGAGTCTGTTTTGGGCGAGGCGACCGTGGCCGAGACGATTCGTTCGACCGAGGAAGGGTCGGGGTCGGTCTGCTCCTGGACGGCTGTGGCGTGGCGTCTTAGGGCGTTGTGGACCTGGGGCCGGATCGATCGCAACTCGACGTACCCGTGCGCTTCTCAACAGCCGCCGAAGCCGTGCGCTCAGCTGCTCTCGCCGTCTTCGCCGCGCCAGCGACCCTCGCTCCCATCGTCGTCCTCGCAGTGCGAGTCTCCCTCCACGGTGGTTCCTGGTGAAGGGTTCGCAGCATAGAAAACAAAAATTTTCCTACGATGTGAACTATATACCAAGATCTATTTATACTAGATACAAACAACGGGCGGATGTATATCCGTAGAGAACATACCCTTGAAGACCGACAAAGCTTAACGAGTCCAAACTCGTGGTTGATGTAGACGATGTCTTGCCGATCTCAAGATCGAGAGGAAGTCCTAGCGCCGCAAATCAGCAGCGCATCCGTGCTCGCACACACGTTCGAGGCACCGAGCAACCTCCGCCTCCTCGCTCCAGCGATGCAGCAGAAGCACAACTCTTTCTTGCCGAATAGCCACCGGGAACATGTATCTCGCTAGTCCGAGACCATGGGGAATAAATTCTAGAGGGGGAGAGAGATCCTTCACGAGGAGGTGTGAGTGAGAAGTGAGAGGAGGGGCTCCTTTTATAGGAGGAGGGGGGGAACCCCAAGGGGGTGGCCGGCGCATGGGGGCTGCCCCCTTGCCCTCCCCTCTTCATGTGGGTGGACACTCCACTCACAAAACTCCTCCAAATTCCCTCCACTCAAAAGTCCACTCAAAAATCCCATTAAATTTCCACCAAATTTAATGCAATCTCTCATTAAATAAAACTCTTTTATTTTATTCAGAATTTTGTCAATTACTTTAATGACAAACATTCACAAATAACCCCTTGCTAGAATTCTATTTCACATGCATAACCACTTTATGCAATTTCACCCGAAAACCTGTTTCGGTATCTAGTGAAATAAATTCCTGCGCTTGTTCATTCTTTCGGCATGAAACTTTTGCTCCAATTGGATGTCGGTGTCTCTTAAGTGTGTCACCCTACGGTTCGCGAATAATGCGGACATGATCGAGACCCCTCTCAGATCAATAATCAGAAGCGGGATCTGGAGACCCATACTGACTCCCACACATTCAACGATGACTTTCTTGTGATCGTCGGAACCTTTTACGCTAGTATCTTAATCCCTTTGTCTCACGATATATTACATGTCCGAGATTCGATCATTGGTATCTCCATACCTAGTTTGATCTCGTTACCGACATGCACTCTTTTCTCGTTCCTGTGATATAACATTCTAGTGATCAAATCACTTGCTTGCAAGCTAATCAATGTGATATCACCGAGAGGGCCCAGAGTATATCTATCCGTCATCGGGATGAACAAATTCCACTCTTGATCCATGAGCCTCAACATAACACTTTATTAGTTCTGAACCCATCTTTATAATCACCACATTACGGTGTGACGTTTGATGTTATCAAGAAACTCTTAGGTGTTAGTGATTGACATGATCTCATGGTCTAAGGATTAGGATCACTTCGTAAGTTGTTATAGCAATATAAACTCAATGACTTTGATCGTAATGCTATACTTCGGATGAATGTTCATCACATCATTACACTAATGTTGTGATCCCGTTATTAACAACATCCAATGTCCATGATCAGGAAACCTTGATCATCTTGTTAATCAACGAGCTAGTTTATGAGAGAGGCTTAACTAGGAACTTTCTGTTTGTTTATTAAACACACATGTATTAACGTTTCCATATTAATACAATTATAGCATGCAAAATAAACATCTATCATATACTTGGAATACACATAATAAACAATTTATTATTGCCTCTCAGGGCATATTCCCTTCAGTCTCCCACTTGCACTAGAGACAATAATCTAGTTACATAGTGATATATCTAACACCCATTGAGTTTTGGTGTTGATCATGTTTTGCTCTAGGGAGAGTTTTAGTCAACGGATCTGCTACATTGAGATCCGTATGTACTTTACAAATCTTTATATCTCCATCCTTGACATGCTCGCGGATGGAGTGAAACCGGCGCTTAATATGCTTGGAATGCTTGTGAGACCTTGGCTCTTTGGCATTGGCAATGGCACCATTGTTGTCACAATAGATCACCATTGGGTCCAACGCGTTTGCCACAACTCCTAGTTCGGATATGAACTCCTTCATCAAATCGCTTCTGAGCCGCTTCTGAAGCAGCAACATATTCGGCCTCCGTTGTTGATCCCGCTACCACAGGTTGTTTGGAGCTCCTCCAACTAACCGCTCCGCCATTCATGAGAAATACGTATTCGGATTGAGACTTAGAGTCATCCGGATCGTGTCAAAAGCGTCGACATAACACTTAGCGACGAGCTCTTCTTCACCTCCGTATACAAGAAACATATCCTTAGTTCTTCGTAAGTACTTAAGGATATTCTTGACCGCTATCTAGTGTTCCGAACCTGGATCCGATTGGTACCTACTAGTCAAACTAAGAGCGTGTGCCATATCCGGTCTTGTACATAGCATGGCGTACATTATAGAGCCTATGGTGAAGCATAGGGACTTTGTCCATTATATCTCTTTCTTCCAAGCCGGACTTTGAGTCTTACTCAATGTCTTGCCTTGCAACATAGGTAAAAACCCCTTCTTACTTCCGTCCATTTTAAACTTCTTTAAAATCTTATCAAGGTATGTACTTTGCGATAGCCCTATTAGGCGCCTAGATCTATCTCTATAGATCTTTATGCCTAATATGTATGACGCCTTCACCTAGGTCCTTCATTGAAAATTTCTTTGTTTAGATAACTTTTAACCTTTGTTTAAAAGTTCTATATCATTCGATCAATAATATGTCATCCACATATAATATCAGAAATGCCACATTGCTCCCACTCACTTTCTTGTAAATACAAGCTTCTCCATAAGTTTGGACAAATCCAAACTCTTTGATCACCTCATCAAAGCGGATATTCCAACTTCGTGATGCTTGCTTCAATCCATAGATGGATCGCTGAAGCTTGCACACCTTGTTAGCATCCTTAGGATCGACAAAACCCTTTGGTTGTATCATATACAACTCTTCTTCAATATTACCATTGAGAAACGCGGTTTTGACATCCATCTGCCATATTTCATAATCGAAATATGCAGCAATTGCTAACATAATCCTAACTGACTTTAGCATCTCTACGGGAGAGAAAGTCTCATCGTAGTCAACTCCTTGAATTTGTCGAAACCCCTTTGCGACAAGTCGAGCTTTATAGATGGTCACATTACCATCAGCATCAGTTTTCCTTTTGAAAATCCATTTGTTCTTGTTATCGCCATATTTTGGCCTAAGATGGAGATGGGCCGTGATCAAGATGGGCTTAGAAGATACCTATATTCAATGTGTTGTTGGATCGGCCTAGTGCGTAGATTTGGGATGAATTGCCCGTGTATCTTGTATCATAGTAGGATTCGTGTTTGTTTAGGTTCCGTTTATGTTTAGATAAAGATAGAGTTGTAGAGTTATTCCAAAAGTAGAGAGTCTCCGGACTATAAATATGTACCTAGGGTTATTGAGAAAAGGAGGACAATCACGTTCACAACAAACACAATCTCGGCGCATCGCCACCCCTTGTTTCTAGGGTTTTTCTCGGGTAAGTGCCATGCTGCCTAGATCGCATCTTGCGATCTAGGCGATATTCTATCGTTGTCCGGTGTTACTCGTACTAAGCCTTGTTGATGGCGAGTAACACCTTTACCACAGATTTGTTAGAGCTAGCATCGATACTTTTACTATGATTGCTTCTTTATGCTACCTCTAGCTATCTCGTCGTCTTTGCACCTTCTCCCGGGTGTGAAGGTGGCATCTTATGATTTCGCTTAAGTCGATTTGATCATTATAGTTGTGCCTTGTTCATCAAGGTTTAGTTTAATATCTACGTGATTAGGCCTCACAAACGGGTTGAACGATCCGTGTCGTAAGGTATGGTTTATTGATCTTAGAGGGACGTTAGAATTGACGTTATGTTGGTTTTAGGCCTTCTCTAGGATCGGTTTTCTACTTTTCGTATCTATTAGGCTCAACTACGCTGGCGTGGGACGTTCGGTTGCGTGGTGAAAACACCAAACTATCGTAGATCGATTTAGCTTGTAGTAATTAAGCAAAACCCCATGTTATCATAGATCCAATGCGAGCCATGGGGATAATCGGCTCTGAAAGCGATTCTGAGAAACTCGGGAGCCGATCACGGCTCGAATTTTACGATACTTGTTTACCGTGCAGAAACCAATCGGAACAATCCATCACCTTCGACCAGGTATAGGTCGGTGGCATCTCGAACCAAGACAGGGCGTGCGTCGGAAGATTCTTGGCCGTTGACCGAGGGACCAGGCCCACCAGCTCTGGGAGCCTCCGGCTCTTTGTGTTGCTAAATCACTGCCCGCGGTGAGTTTTGACAGCAACACATTACGCACGCCGGTGGGACATTCAACAACGTCTACATCAATGTCCGACGCTGCGATGGAGAACAGGCCGGTCCGCGTCGACGAGCTTCTGCTGAGCACAAAGCGAAGTATGACGAGATCAAAGAGCTCTTGAAGCCGACCTCATCGGCTCTTCGAGAGGACCGACGCGTGGCATCAAATGGAGGATTCTCCCGAGGTGCTCTCGATGAAGTGGATCTGTCTGTTCCTTGGAGGAACGCTCCAGGCTCTGACGGAGGTCAACTACATGGTGGCTCATTCTCTACACCGCCACTCACGAGCCTGGTGAACGCTTTCGAGCGGTCGCGTTCGCGTGGTCCAGAAATCATGAAACATCGATTCTCCGTCGGGCCCATTTAGGAACCCACCAAGGAGAAAGACCGCCCACACCAGCCGCAATCGCCATTCACACTCGCGGCTCCAGAGCCGCCAGGATCAGCGGCATACATTGTCTACAAGGCCGGAGGCGATCCAGGTGATTGCCAATTCCTGTTCGAGCCACCCAAGGAGATCCCGCATGGGTACATATGTGCCTACGTGCCGGATTGCAACAACTTGGCGCGCACCAGCCAGATCGCAACCGCAGGAGTGTCCGCGGCAGGGGTTCCTGCTGCAGGATCTTCAGGAACAGGCGTCCCTGGAGCAACGATGTCAGGGATGGACGCTAACAAACAGGCGTGGCTAGCCAAGTATGCCACTGGAACAAGCCATGAGAGTCTAGCCCCTGCAGCTCAAACAGTGGACCAAATCACTACCATCCTGAGAGATCAGTTCGGCCGTCTTAAAAGGCGCATAATCGGCTACTCAAAGCCGTACCCAACGAGTTTGACCTGATTCCACTACCGCCCAAATATAAGCTCCCGAGTTCTCAAGATTCAGCGGTCGGAGGGTCAAGCTCGATCGAGCACGTAGCCGATACCGCACAGCTTGGTATGATTTCGCATCGGATCAAATGCGTGAGATTTTTGCACAATCTCTAACAGACCAGCTTTTGGTGGCACACCTCGCCACCGATTCAATTCGCACCGAAGCAACTAGAAGAACAGTTCCACATCCAAGATCATTCGGAGGCTACCGAGGCTGGCATTGCAGACGCAAGTAATGATGTAAGGGAGAAATCAGAGCGAATACATCCAGCTTCAGACCATCAAGAACAGATGTTACTCGGCTCGTTTAACCGAGAAGGAAGCAATCGAAATGGCAGTGTCGCCTCTCGGACCCATCCAGGACGTGGCATTCCAGGTAGAATACAACTCATTGGCGCACATGGCCCAGAAACTGACGATGTATGAGCAGCGCCACCCTGAGTTGTACCAAGACAAATTCAAACGTCCGATAAGCCTGGTCGATGCAGAAGAGGAAGATCCTACGCACGACCAGGAAGTGGCCGTGGCTGAATGGGCTCGGGGGGCAAATCCCGTGTCCTGCAAGTGGGTGAAACAACAGGGGCCTTTGAAAGGGTTTGACTTCGATGTGAGCAAAGCCGAGCAGATATTCGATTTACTGCTGAAAGAGAAACAGCTGAGGTTACCCGAAGGCCACAAAATCCCTACTGCCCAGGAGATGAACGGGAGACCATACTGCAAGTGGCATCATTCGTTCACTCACCCCACCAACGAGTGCAAGGAGCTTCGCCGCCAAATCCAGATGGCTATAGAACAAGGCCGTCTGATCCTCGGCCAGTTCGCCATGAAAGTGGACACGAACCCGTTCCCCGGTGTCAACATGATAGAGCTCACCCGCTCCGTGAGACGTCAACTGGACTTGTCGTTCGGTGTCAACATGGCTGGGTCTGGGTACCACCGTGACACGTACAAGGAAGGAGGCGATCACTCTCGGGGCAAAGAAAGAGAGAAGGCTGGTCCACGCGACCGGCCCAGCCATGATGACGGGAGATACTTAATGAGGAACAGTGAGGAGGGTGCGGTATCGAAGCCACATTCCACGCATCTCCTTAATAAGTATGAGCGTCAAGATGATCAACGCCAAAGACAAGGAGGCAATGAAGGACATGGGTACCTCGCCAGAGACCACCCAAAGAGAAGGAAGGCGCAGACAAACATTGGGATTGCCTTTTCAAGCATTGCTTGGGACGTGGAATGAGCCGATTGCCTCTACCGACAACCGCCGAATGTGGACAACAAAAGAAGGGCACGAGGCGATGTCGTTGTTCGAACGTCTAGGACCTCTCCAACCTCGAGCCGCCCTAAGGAGTCCGCTCGAGCAAAGGGCCTTGAGAGGCCTGGGATGACAAAGAAGAAGACAGGTTTCACCGTCCAAGGTGGTGCCCGATGGACTCGGACACACCCGAAGCGTAGAGTGCAGCCTGCGTAATTAGAAGAAGTGAAGCGCAGATTCCACGCTAAAGAAAGCACGCCTGATCCGCCGTCAAAGTAAGGCAGATTACGGAGACGGAGGGCCGCGACAAGGAAAGAGTGGCGCCCAAGCCAATAAAAGCCGATGCACGTGCATCGGCCGGCACAAACATGGTGTTCGTGCTCCGTAATTTCGCGCGCCAAGAACCGATGAGCTACTCGTGGCACAACTGATCGCGCCCACGGCCGTTATCTTTGAGAAGCCACGTGAGAAGGGTTACAAACATCCGAAAGCTCGTACTGCGAGGTTACATCAATGGGCAACTGTCGCAAGATGTTGGTGGACACCGAGCGGCATCAATATCATGCCATACTCCATGCTACGACGCTTGGGACGCCCACCGCAGATCCGATCAAAACCAACGTCACGTTGAGCGACTTCAACGGTCTTCGGGAACACAAGGTGTCGAACGTGGACTTGACAAAGGCAGGAAAACCGTACCCACGTCATTTTTCGTGGACAGCAAGAGCACTTACACGCCTTGCTAGGAAGGGATTGATTCACGCTAATTGCTGCATCCCGTCCACAATGCATCGATGTCTCGATCCAAAGGGGATGGAGACGAAGTCGAGGTCATCCACGCAGACGATTCTATCGAGATCTCCATAGCTGGCATGAACGTGCGGGAAGCGCGGAAGACCAAGAGCCGATCTTCGAATCAATCTAGACGGCTGCGAGCGTATTGAAGCTACAAAAAACGGGGTGAGGCTGGTCTTATCCACTGGCCTTACAGAGTACAAAAGCCCACGAGCGTACGTGGTACGGCCGATCCTCGCGATCGGCCACAAAAAATAAAAAGCGATCATACGACAAGGTTCATGTAGTCGTAGAGATGCTCGCCATAAAATAATAAGGTGTAAACCGTCCTGACAGATGCAAGAAGAAGGGGCCGATTCAGCGATCGCCCAAATTATTTTTGTTGTCCTCACCCACCGCTTGCCCTGTGTTTAGCGTCGATTTGACAGTGACGGAAAGCTAGGGTATGGGTTTACATCACCGATGAGCTAGAAGAGATCGACATTGGTCCCGGGATAAGCCACGACCAACATTTATCGCCAGAAGTTAGAACCAAGTCTGGGACCCAATGATAGCCCTGTTGAAACAATATCCGATCGCCGCTGGGACTACACAGAGATGCTGGTTGGACAGAGCATCATCGAGCATCGGCTCCCGCTCAAAAAAGGATTTCGCCATTTCAACAATGAGCACGACAAATGAAGGCGAAATTCGAAGAAGTCAAGAAAGAGGTCGAGAAAATGTTGACGCTGTTGATCGAGACCATGCGGTATGCTGAATGGATTTCTAGCATCGTGCTGTAGAGAAGAAGGGCGCCAATGGCGTGTTGCTATAGATTTTCGAGATCTCAACAGAGCTACCCCAAAGGATGAATATCCGATGCGTGGCGTAAACATTGATCAATGCAGCACTGGTCATAAAATTTTGAGCTTCATGGACGGCAATGCCGGTACAACCAGATCTTCATGGCTCCGAAGACATACACAAGATCGCATTGAGTCCCAGGTCCGTGGGGTTATTTGAATATGTAGTCATGACGTTTGGACTGAAAAAATGCCGCGCACGCACCAAAGGGCCATGAATTATATCTTCCATGATCTAATCGGCAAACTGGTGGAAATCTACATCGATGACGTGGTGGTCAAGTCTGCTTCAGTGCGCGGACACTTGGACGATCTGCAACGCGTCCTGGACCGAACAAGAAAGTTCGGCCTGAGGATGAATCCAAAGAAGTGTGCCTTCGGGGTGACGGCCGGTCAGTTCTTGGGTTTTTTGGTCCATGAACGTGGAATTGAGATCGGCTGAAAAGTCGAGGAAGCGGTAACGATGAAGCCACCCACTACAAAGAAAGAGCTGCGTCTCATCGGCAAGATCAACTTCGCCGATTCATCTCTAACCTGTCAGAAGGATAGAGCCGTTTATGGGGCTCGTGAAAATTAAAGTCGACGAGGAATTCACGGGGCGTAACAACAACGGCCTTCGACGAGATCAAATAATATCGACAAAGCCGCGGTTAGTTCCACCTCACCAGACAAACCGTTCTACATTTACTTGTCGATGGGTGACACGTCCATCGCCTCGATGGTGGTACAAGTGCATGATGGGCTAGAGCGAGTCGTATTCTACATAAGCGAAGGATCTTTGGGCAGAGACGAGGTATCCAGATATCGACAAGTTGTGCCTCTGTTTGTTTTTTACATGCACCAAGCTGCGCCACATCTTGCTATCAGCAGAGGTCATCATCATATGCAAGTCGGACGTCGTAAAGCACATGCTATCGGCTCCTATGTTAAAAGGCCGATTGGGCAAATGGATGTTTGCATTGTCCGAGTTTGACATCCGGTATCAACCCGCGAAAGCAGTTAAGGGACAGACGCTGGCCGATCTTATCGCGGAAAGGATCAACACTAACATAGCAACACTGTCCATAAGAGCGTGGGCTATGTTTTTCGACGGATCAGTTTGTGACGATGGCTGCGGCATCGGCATTTTACTCGTGTCGCCCCGGGGGGCAACATTTTCCTTCTCCATCAGATTATCTACCTCTCCCACTAACAATGTAGCCGAGTACGAGGCAATACGCAAGGGGGTGGAGTTACTCCTCGGCCGAGCCAAGCAGTGGAAATTTTGAGACTCAAGTTGGTGATTTCCCACGGAGGACTACAAGTGCGAGAGCGAGTCCCTCTTCCCATTATGGCTGCACCGCCGATGATGACGCAATTCCCAGACATCAACTTCACTTGGATCCCACGAGCACGTAATACCGAGGCGAACGATCTTGCGCAGATAGCTTCAGGTACAAGGATATGGTAGAAGGAGCCGATGTTCGATGCAGTTCCTAGAAGCAGACGATCGAGAGCCGATATCTTCAATTACTTGAAAGATTCGCCTGGGGCACCTAAACGGATAAGGTACAAAGCCATGAAGCACGTGCTTATTGGGGATGACATGTTTTACAGGACTGGAAGGGCTATTGCTCAAGTGCTCGGGGACGGCGAGGCCAATCGGCTCCTACACGAGGTACACGAAGGAGCCTGTGGAACTCACCAATCGGCTCATAAGATGAAATGGTTGATCAGCGATCGGGGTTTTATTGGCCCACTATGCTTGAGGACTGTTTCAACTACTACAAAGGGTGTCAAGCATGTCGAAATTTGGAAAATCCAGATGGTACCAAGAATGAACCCCATCATCAAGCCTTGGCCGCCCGAGGATGGGGCATGGACATGATCGGCAAGATCAATCCTCCATCAAGCAAAGGCCACATGTGGATCTTGGCCATCATGATTATTTTACCAAGTGGGTGGAAGCCGTCCCTATGAAGTCGGTAAGTTCAAAAGATGTCATCGATTTCGTGAAAGAGCACGTCATTCATAGGTTTGGGATTCCCAGACTATCACAACCGATGGAGGTTCGGTTTTATTTCTCACGAGTTCGAAAAGTTCTGTGAGGACACGAGGGATTAAGCCGATACGTCATCTCCGTACTACGCCAAGCAAATGGGCAAGCCGAGGCCCAACCAAAGTCTTATCAAGCGATCAAGAGGAAAATCGATGAGCACCCTAGGCGTTGGCATGAGGTTTTATCGAGGCTTTATGGGCTTATCGCATGTCGTGCCATGGGGCGATAAAACCTCTCCGTACCATCCGGTCTATGGTCAAGAAGCCGTATTGCCTTGGGAAATTACGGCTGGATCGAGACGTTACTTTTCGTAATGAGCTAACTGAAGAATATGCAACTTTGATGAGTGACAGCGTGGAAGATGTGGTGAGCTTAGGTGGTCGCTTGAGAAAATAAAAGAGAACAAGGCTAAAGTAGCTCGTGCCTACAACAAGAAGGTGAAGCCAAAGGAGTTCCATGTTGGAGATCTGGTATGGGAAGCTGTGTTGCCTTTGGGTACTAAGGACGCAGCATATGGTAAATGGTCTCCAAATTGGCACGGGCCGTACAAGGTCGACCAAGTTTTAAGAGGGAACGCGTACATGCTCGAGCAGTTGGACGGAGTAAAGTTCCCAGTGGCAGTCAATGGACAACATCTCAAGAAATATTTCCCAAGCATGTGGGATATGGGACAATAAAAACTTGAGGGGCCGATACGTGAAATCGGCTAAGTCGATTGGCAGTAAAATATGGGGGCCGACGTTGAAAATCGGCCGAATAAAAAAAAAGGGGGAGAGGAAAACCCAGGAGAAGAAAAAACACACAGAGTGGTTTTGGAATTATCATTGCCAAAACCAGGGGGGCATGTGTTATCGCCATATTTTGGCCTAAGATGGAGATGGGCCGTGATCAAGATGGGCTTAGAAGATACCTATATTCAATGTGTTGTTGGATCGGCCTAGTGCGTAGATTTGGGCTGAATTGCCCGTGTATCTTGTATCATAGTAGGATTCGTGTTTGTTTAGGTTCCGTTTATGTTTAGATAAAGATAGAGTTGTAGAGTTATTCCAAAAGTAGAGTCTCCGGACTATAAATATGTACCTAGGGTTATTGAGAAAAGGAGGACAATCACGTTCACAACAAACACAATCTCCAAGATCGCCACCCCTTGTTTCTAGGGTTTTTCTCGTAGTGCCATCTTTGCCTAGATCGCATCTTGCGATCTAGGCGATTTACTATCGTTGTCCGGTGTTACTCGTACTAAGCCTTGTTGATGGCGAGTAACACCTTTACCACATTTGTTAGAGCTAGCATCGATACTTTTACTATGATTGCTTCTTTATGCTACCTCTAGCTATCTCGTTGCCTTTTGCACCTTCTCCCGGTGTGAAGGTGGCATCTTGCTTGATTTCGCTAAGTCGATTTGATCTGTTATAGTTGTGCCTTGTTCATCAAGGTTTAGTTTAATATCTACGTGATTAGGCCTCACAAACGGGTTGAACGATCCGCATACGTAAGGTATGGTTTATTGATCTTAGAGGACGCCCGGGAATTGACGTTATGTTGGTTTTAGGCCTTCTAGGATCGGTTTTCTACTACTTTTCGTATCTATTAGGCTCAACTACGCTGGGACGATCTCCGGTTGCGTGGTGAAAACACCAAACTATCGTAGATCGATTTAGCTTGTAGTAATTAAGCAAAACCCCATGTTATCATAGATCCAATGCAGCCATGGGGATAATCGGCTCGAAGCCGATTTACAGTAAACGGAGCCGATCACGGCTCGAATTTTACGATACTTGTTTACCGTGCAGAAACCAATCGAACAATCCATCACCTTCGACGGTAGGTAGGTGGCATCTCGAACCAAGACAGACGCGTCGTGCGGAAGATTTGCGGGCGTTGACCGAGGGACCAGGCCCACCAGCCTGGGAGCCTCCGGCTCTTCGTGTTGCTCGTCATCGCCCGCGGTGAGTTTTGACAGCACGCTTCTCCACGGCCTTTCGATCGTGAGGTAATTCCACCAAGTTCCAAACTTGATTTTCATACATGGATTCCATCTCGATTTCATGGCTTCTAACCATTTGTTGGAATCCGGCTCATCATCGCTTCTTCATACGTCGAGGTCATTATTTTCATCAACCATGAAATTTGTGACAGGATTTCCGTCTGACTCGGAGCTACGCGTCTGCTTGACTTCGCGAGGTTCGGTAGTACTCTCTTTCGGAGTTTCATGATCATTATCATTAGTTCCCCTTCAACAGTGGAGCCAACTCGGAACAACTTCCATTGCGCTACTCGCCATACTTTGAAGAGAAGGTTCCACAACCTCTTCGAGTTCTACCTTCCGACTACTCACACCTTTCGCGAGAAACTCTTTCTCTAGAAAGGATCCATTGGCAACAAAAACCTTGCCCTCGGATTCGTGATAGAAGGAATACCCAATAGTTTCTTTAGGGTATCCTATGAAGACGCATTTTCCGCTTTGGGTTCGAGTTTATCCGGTTGAAGTTTCTTCACATAAACATCGCAACCCCAAACTTTAAGAAATGACCTTAGGTTTGTTTCCAAACCACAATTCATACGGTGTCGTTTCAACGGATTTAGATGGTGCCCGACTTAAAGTGAATGCAGCAGCTAGTGCATAACCCCAAAATGACAACGGCAAGTCCGTCAGAGACATCATAGATCGAACCATATCTAATAAAGTACGATTACGACGTTCGACACACCATTTCATTTGTGGTGTTCCTAAGGTGTGAGTTGTGAAACAATTCCACACTCTTTCATGTGAGTGCTAAACTCGTAACTTAGATACTCACCTCCACGGTCGCATCAGAAATTTGATCTTTCTATTACGATGATTTTCCACTTCATTCGAAATTCCTTGAACTTTTCAAAGGTTTCAGACTTGTGTTTCATCAAGTAGATATAACCGTATCTACTCAAATCATCCGTGAAAGTAACAAAATAACGATATCCACCTCGCCGACACACACTCATTGGACCACATACATCGAATGTATGATTTCCAATAAATCTGCCTGCTCCATTGAACCGGAAAACGGCGTTCTAGTCATCTTGCCCATAAGGCATGGCTCACATGTATCAAATGATTCATAATCAAGTGATTCTAAAAGTCCATCCGAATGGATCTTCTTCATGCTTTAATGCCAATATGACCTAGACGGCAAGGCCACATATATGCGGATATATCATCATCAAGTTTAATCCTTTTAGCATCAACATTATGAATATGTGTAACATTATCATCGAGATCTAATGAAATAAACCATTCATCATCGGTGCATGACCATAAAATATTTCATTCATATAAATGGAACAACCATTGTTCTGACTTAAATGAATAACCACTTTGCATCAAACATGATCCAGATACAATGTTCATGCTCGGCAGCACCAGATAACATTTATTTAAGTTTATGACTAATCCCGACGGTAAGTGGAGAGGCAGTTCGACGGCGATCACATCAACGTTTGATCCATTGCCGACACGCATCTTGACCTCACCCTTGCTAGCGGTCGCTCCGCAGCCCCGATTCGAGTTACAAATATTAACAACCGAACCGGTATCAAATACCGGTGCTCATGCGAGCACTAGTCAAGTACACATCAATAACATGTATATCATATATACCTTTGTTTGCCTTGCGGCCTTCTTGTCCGCCAGATACTTGGGGCGATTCGCTTCAAAGGGTTGGCCCTTACAATAGTAGCACTTGCATCGACTTGGGTCCAACTCGGTTTCTTTTCAGGTAAACAGCTTGCCGCTTTACTTCCCTTCCGCTTTCCCTTCTTGTCTTTCTTGAAACCAGTGTTCCTATTGATCATCAACACTTGATGTTCCTTTTGATCTCCACTGCAGTTTTAAGCATTGATGAAGCTCGGGGAGAGACTTCTTCATGCCTTGCATATTATAGTTCATCACGAAGCTCTTATAGCTAGGTGGCAGAGACTGCAGAACACGATGGATGCCTAAGTCAATGGGAATCGTTATTGAAGGGAATATGCCCGAGAGGCAATAATAAAGTGGTTATTATCGTATTCCTTATTTATGATAAATGTTTATTTTGCATGCTATAATTGTATTAATACGGAAACGTTAATACATGTGTGTTTAATAAACAAAAAGAAAGTTCCTAGTTATGCCTCTCTTATAAACTAGCTCGTTGATTAACAAGATGATCAAGGTTTCCTGATCATGGACATTGGATGTTGTTAATAACGGGGTCACAACATTAGTGTAATGGTGTGATGAACATTCATCCGAAGTATAGCATTACGATCAAAGTCATTGAGTTTATATTGCTATAACAACTTACGAAGTGATCCTAATCCTTAGACCATGAGATCATGTCAATCACTAACACCTAAGAGTTTCTTGATAACATCAAACGTCACACCGTAACAGGTGATTATAAAGATGGGTTCGAACTAATAAAGTGTTATGTTGAGGCCCATGGATCGAGAGTGGAATTTGTTCATCCCGATGACGGATAGATATACTCTGGGCCCTCTCGGTGATATCACATTGATTAGCTTGCAAGCAAGTGATTTGATCACTAGAATGTTATATCACGGAACGAGAAAAGAGTGCATGTCGAACGAGATCAAACTAGGTATGGAGATACCGATGATCGGATCTCGGACATGTAATATATCGCGAAACAAAAGGATTAAGATACTAGCGTAAAAGGTTGGACGATCACAAGAAAGTCATCGTTGAATGTGTGGAGTCGATGGGTCTCCAGATCCCGCTTCGATTATTGATCCGAGAGGGTCTCGATCATGTCCGCATTATTCACGAACCGTAGGGTGACACACTTAAGAGACACCGACATCCATTTGGAGCAAAAGTTTCATGCCGAAAAGAAAAGGAAAGCAGGAATTTATTTCACTAGACACCAAATCAAGCTTTGTTGAAATTGCAAACTGGTTCTGCATGTGAAATGGAATACTAGCGGGGTTTTATGTGAATGTTTGTTAATTAAAGTAATTAACAAAATTCTGAATAAATAAATAAAAGAGTTTTATTTAATGAGAGCTTGCATTAAATTTGGTGGAAATTTAATGCATGTGAGTGGTTTTTGAGTGGAGGCTTTTTAATGGGAGTGGAGGCTTTTCATTTTGAGTGGGAGCTCCACCCACATGAATGTGGAAGAGGTGGGGCAGCCCCATGGCTGGGCGCCATGGCCCTTGGGTGCCCCCTCCCCTTATAAAGGCCCCTCTCCTCCTCTCACACTCACACCTCCTCATGAAGGATCTCTCTCCCCCTCTAGAATTTATCCCCCATGGTCTCGGACTAGCGAGATACATGTTCCCGGTGGATTTTAGGCAAGAAAGAGTTCTGCTTCCACTGCATCGCTGGAGCGAGGAGGCGGAGGTTGCTCGGTGCCTCGAACGTGTGTGCGAGCACGGATGCGCTGCTTTTTGCGGCGCTAGGACTTCCTCTCGATCTTGAGATCGGCAAGAGATCGTCTACATCAACCACGAGTTTGGACTCGTTAAGCTTTGTCGGTCTACAAGGGTATGTTCCCTACGGATATACATCCGCCCGTTGTTTGTATCTAGTAGATAGATCTTGGTATATAGTTGTTCCCATCGTAGGAAATTTTTTGTTTTCTATGTCGAACCCTTGATTATTCCCAAGGACACAAGATTATCCAGAATCGACATCTTGAGTACATGCTCACTAACTGACTGTTCTCTTCCATCATGCAGCTAAAGAACTTTTCTCAAGCATTGTAGCTCTCTGAAAGATGTGTGTCGAAAATCATTTTCAACTCACCCATTGTATCAAAAGCATTGCTGCCAAACGCTTTCAAGTTCCTCTAGCCCATACAATATGCCGCAATGAACTAAGTTGTGGTCCTCCGACGAGTCGATAGACATTCTTCTCCTCGTCAGGGCATCGTCAAAGGTGGGGCCTAACGCGCTTCTAGCACATATTACTTTTGTGCGCAGAGAGGAGAATCCTCAAATTCATGGCCCATTCAAGAAAGTTGCTACCGTTCGTTGCTAGTTTCTCTTTCTCCATGAACGCATTGAAATTAAAAGCGGTGGTGCCATCTACAAGAATTTGTAAAGTTTAGACTAAGTGTATGATATATTGAGTTCAACTAATCTATATTACGAATGAACTCCCACTCAAAAGCGACATCCCTCGTGTCCTTTTGGTGATTACATGAACCAAATCCACTACACCAAGTCCGATCATCACGTGAGTCGATAGCTTCAAAGGCGAGCATCAAATGGGCATCATATCAACTATATGACTCATGCTTAACCTTTTCGGTCTGTGTTCCGAGGCCATGTCTGTACATGCTAGGCTCGCCAAGTTAGAACCTTAGTATTTGCGTGTGTAACTGTTTTACACCCGAAGTATGGTCGAGGATCCAAGAACACCCGATCATCACGTGATGTCTTGGAGCGACGAAAACATAATCGGTGCATACTAAAGGAAGAACACATTCTTATCTTGATATTTAAATGAGGGATCATCTTATTATGCTTAACAAAGCGCTAAACAAGCAATATAAGATGTAATCAAACATCATATGTTTATTAGTGAAATTATATGGTTCCCGCAGATGATCTCTATCATGTGCATCGTGGTATGATCACAATCATACCTATATGTGTAAATCCACAGTCTATGGATTTTACACGCTATGTGTGTTGTAAGAGTATCATCTCATACTTCTACTTACAACACTACCATATCATAACACTAGCCCAAAGAACAATCTAAACTAGACGCCTCTAATTTATCCATTGCAAGTTTTACGTGGCTTAGGGCTTTCGAGATAGAACCGTTCTTACCTACGAACATGAACCACAACGAGGATAATCAAATTGTTGACAACTCGCTTGCAAAATAGATATTGACTATAGTAGGAGAGAGACACCGCTAGCCACTTATGCAAACTAGTTGCATGACAAGCGTGGAACAGGTCTCATGTGCGAGGACATGTAAAGTTTGTCCGCCGCTTCATCCCACTATGCCACCAATATCCAAAATCACAAGAAAGGAGCAACAACATGATCATCATCGCCCACATACTCATATGTGTACTACCGTGTAAAGTATCTACGCATAGATCCGCTCGATACCTTGAAGGGTTCGCAGATAGAAAACAAAAATTTCCTACGATGTGAACTATATACCAAGATCTATTTATACTAGATACAAACAACGGGCGGATGTATATCCGTAGAGAACATACCCTTGAAGACCGACAAAGCTTAACGAGTCCAAACTCGTGGTTGATGTAGATCTCTTGCCGATCTCAAGATCGAGAGGAAGTCCTAGCGCCGCAAATCAGCAAGATCCGTGCTCGCACACATGTTCGAGGCACCGAGCAACCTCCGTCTCCTCGCCTCCAGCGATGCAGGAAGCACAACTCTTTCTTGCCGAATAGCCACCGGAACATGTATCTCGCTAGTCCGAGACCATGGGGAATAAATTCTAGAGGGAGAGAGATCCTTCACGAGGAGGTGTGAGTGAGAAGTGAGAGGAGGGGCCTTTTTATAGGAGGAGGGGGAACCCCAAGGGGTGGCAGCGCATGGGGCTGCCCCTTGCCTCCCTCTTCATGTGGGTGGACACTCCACTCACAAAACTCCTCCAAATTCCTCCACTCAAAAGTCCACTAAAAAATCCCATTAAATTTCCACCAAATTTAATGCAATCTCTCATTAAATAAAACTCTTTTATTTTATTCAGAATTTTGTCAATTACTTTAATGACAAACATTCACAAATAACCCCTTGCTAGAATTCTATTTCACATGCATAACCACTTTATGCAATTTCACCAAAAACCTGTTTGTATCTAGTGAAATAAATTCCTGCTTGTTTATTCTTTTGGCATGAAACTTTTGCTCCAATTGGATGTCGGTGTCTTAAGTGTGTCACCCTACGGTTCGCGAATAATGCGGACATGATCGAGACCCTCTCGATCAATAATCAAGCGGATCTGGAGACCCATCTCGACTCCCACATTCAACGATGACTTTCTTGTGATCGTTTAACCTTTTACGCTAGTATCTTAATCCCTTTGTCTCACGATATATTACATGTCCGAGATTCGATCATCGGTATCTCCATACCTAGTTTGATCTCGCATCGACATGCACTCTTTTCTCGTTCGTGATATAACATTCTAGTGATCAAATCACTTGCTTGCAAGCTAATCAATGTGATATCACCGAGAGGGCCCAGAGTATATCTATCCGTCATCGGATGAACAAATTCCACTCTTGATCCATGAGCCTCAACATAACACTTTATTAGTTCGAACCCATCTTTATAATCACCCTGTTACGGTGTGACGTTTGATGTTATCAAGAAACTCTTCCGGTGTTAGTGATTGACATGATCTCATGGTCTAAGGATTAGGATCACTTCGTAAGTTGTTATAGCAATATAAACTCAATGACTTTGATCGTAATGCTATACTTCGGATGAATGTTCATCATATCATTACACTAATGTTGTGATCCCGTTATTAACAACATCCAATGTCCATGATCAGGAAACCTTGATCATCTTGTTAATCAACGAGCTAGTTTATGAGAGAGGCTTAACTAGGAACTTTCTGTTTGTTTATTAAACACACATGTATTAACGTTTCCGTATTAATACAATTATATCATGCAAAATAAACATCTATCATATACTTGGAATACACATAATAAACAATTTATTATTGCCTCTCAGGGCATATTCCCTTCACCTGGACGGTCGTTTTCGGCAGCAGTTTCTTCACCAAGGATGTCTGGCCAGGTTCCAGGGGGGAACCCTAGGGCTATGGCGCCCCAATCTTCTCATCGGCCTGCGACGCTGGTGCAGCCGCTGGTAATCTGACCAACGATTGTTGGGTGCGGCGGCCGATCGACGCAACCGCTGGCGCCTCAGAATCTTCCCGACGCCATCTGGGGTATGCCACTCCGCCTGCTCGTTGGGTTTCCCCGGGGTTGTCTTGAGCCACCATGACGTATTATGCCGCAGCGAAGGGAGACAAAGAATAGCCGCTTCAACCACCGTATCGAGGTCCGCGATTTTTTTGTTGGCGCAAGGGGGGTGGCTTGGTGGACACATGCAGGAATGTTTCACTTAACTCTTTGCTGCAGGGGTTGGTATCGTCGGTGACGGTGAGGAAGAGGAAGAAGAAGAAGAAGGTAGGTGGCGCAAAACGCTTATACTGAACTAATGTGCAAGAAGAATCCGCTGAATTTTCAACATAGTGCTATGGTTGGACAGCAGCAATTTGGGTATCCGCCGGTCCATCTCGCTATTGCCTCACCATCTTTCCCACCTGGCGGCAGTTTCAAGGTAATTTGAATGGTAATCGATGCATTTTAATTGTTGTGGTGGATGCACTGTCATCCGCGGAGGTTGTGCCTGTTTCTAAGAAGAATAAGAAACCGGTTAGGTGTTGGAAGTCTTGTTGTGGACATTCATGCATCCAAAGATTGCAAAGCTATTCATTATTGTTATATTTGTGATGTCAAGTCTCACCCAACCGTGAGGTGTCCGGTGCTGAAACACCGAGACCAAACGCTTTCATGACTGGATTGGACATGACAAGACCCTTTGCTCGATTCACGAAAGTGTGGTCCGTAGAAATTTGGAGACTAATCGGACACCTATTGCTTTGATCAAAGTTTGGGTGATCTTGTCAGACGGATGTGGTACAACAATGATTGCGAGAAGGTGCCCATTACAGTCTCGTGGAAGTGGAAGCTCTATCTTATGGGAATAATGATTACTTGGTAAGCTTTCCTTCATTTGAGGTCTGGAGAGTGGATGGCAGCCAGTTTTCGATGCCCCTTGGTAGGACACAACTTGCTGTTTCGGTCTACAAGACTCAGGAGGTTCCGCATAAGATAATCCTTGAACAGGTCTGGGTGCATGTTGAGGGGGTTCCGCATTCTCTGCGGTCTTTTCTTGGGATTTGGGCTGTGGGTTCTCTTATGGGCACTACTTTGGATGTGGATCTTCTGTGCCTCCGTCGAAGGGGTGTCGTCCGTATACATGTTGCTATGTGTGATATTTCTGTTTTCCAGAAGAAGAAGGATGCTTTAGGTTTCTTCGTTTTATCTGATGTAGTGGTTGATCTGAAAGGATATGAGCTACGCTTCAGATTGGAACCTGTTGATTTTGTGCCGAACGATTTTCACCTCTCCTTTGGAGAAAGAGTAGGGATGATTCGAGGATGATGGATCCGGGAAGAATGGTGATGATGCCATGGATACTTCGGACCAGGACACCACTACTCACGTTCGATGGTGCTCACACTTGACCGACGGTGTGGTGGTCGGGCTTCGAGTAGGGGCGCCATCTACTCATTCTCGCCGATTCTGGACTCGGTTTATGCGGTGACTCCTTTAATGCTTCACCCACTACTCCGAGGGGCAAGGAACTTCTTGATGCTCTTCCAAAGGATTCTCCATCGCGGGAAGGCATGTGGTTCGCCAGAGTTTCTCCTTCTCAATCGCCACCGCTCTGCAGTGGCGAGCATGTCGGTTGGGGTTCTCCGGTGCTGCTTTCGCTGCCTTGGCGATGAGGTGCACCGATGGCCCAGGATGGGTCATCCGATGTGGAGCGGGCCTACGCCGGGGTACGCCGCCTTCCTCTCGATGATCCGTGGTGGCGGTGCTACCGACGTGGCCCAGGTGCGCCATGGGCCGAACTGGCCTCGGACCCGTGGCCCGAGGGTCTGGTGGACACTTGTCAGTGCGGAGGGCATCATTCGGGGACACACGCTCAAAGCGGGCTGGGTGTTTCCCTGGAGGTGCTTTCGCCACTTCAGGACACACCGTCGCGGCGTAGTTCGCGCCATGGGGTCGATGTTCTTGGGGCGACGCCCACGGATGAAGACTCGATGATCAAGGCAATGCGCAGGAAGGCGGCAAAAAATATTGACTCGATGGTATGAAGTCTTGAAATCTTTTCTTTCTTTTCTACACCTGTAATGACTAAAAACTAGCAAACCTTGGTGTTAGTCCGGTTATTACGCTCAATGGTAAATTTATCTAGTAATGTACTTAGGCGTATGGAGGTTGACCGTTTGACGGTTACTCCTAAGGCCTCTTTTATTCCTGATTCTTTATCAGCTGAGGAGGAGGAGTTGCATGCCACAGTAGATGGTCAACTACTCTCTCATTTAGTTGGTGAAGTATCAGAAGTTGGATTTGATGAGACGGAGCTGGGTTCAATGTTTGAACTAAAAGCTACTGGTCGTAAATGAAAGAGCCAGAGGTCTAAGAAAAGGACCCGTGTATCCAAAAGCATTAGTGTTTCTCAATGAATGGAATGTTTGCAAATAGCAGAGGTCTTCGGGACTTGGCTAAACATCTATTCTTTGCCGATTGTGTAAGAGAACATAACTTGGATTTCTTGGGTATTTCTGAAACCGGTAGACGTGATTTCTCACAAGCTCTGCTCAATCGCCTTTTTGGTGGAGTGGACTTTACGTGGGTATCACGTCCTCCACGTGGTAGATCCGGGGGGATCCTGTTAGGCGTCAGAAATGAGACTATGGAAGTCTTGGCCAGTTCGGTTGGAGTTTTTTTATTAAACTCCATATACGTAACAAGGCCGACGATTTCACATGGTCTCTAGTCGTCAGATATCGGGGCTGCCCAGGATGTTTATAAGGCTGAATTTTTGCGTGAGCTGGTAAATCTAGCTAAGGATAATCCTTACCCTATTCTTATAGGTGGGGACTTTAATTTGCTAAGATTCCCTCATGAGAAAAGTCGGGGCAGGTTCGATGAACATTGGCCTTTTTTATTCAATGCTGTCATAGATAGCCTGGATTTAAGAGAGGTTAATATGATTGGGAGACAGTTCACTTGGGCTAATAGTCTCCCAGAACCGACATACGAGAAATTAGATAGAGTACTTATGGATACATTATGGAAAGAGAAGTTCCCATTAGTAACCGTTCGGGCTCTAGAGCATATTGAGGCTTTATCAGACCATGCTCCATTACTTTTATCTGTTGGAACACCATCACAAAGATCCAAACATAGCTTCAAGTTTGAACTTGTATGGATTGAAAGAGATGGTTTTTTTGATTTAGTGAAAGACGTGTGGGAAAAACCGGTGGCTGGTCAAACGCCTATACAGCGATGGAATAATAAGATGCGAGCTCTTCGTAAATTCCTTCGCGGTTGGGCTAGACATACTGCCGGTATTTTGAAAAAATAAAAAATACGTCTTTCAAATATTATTGATGATTTGGAGGCTTCTGCGGAAATAAGGCTTTTGAATGCATCTGAGATTGAGCTTAAGAAACAATCGAATGCAGAAATTGCTAGAATTTTCCGCGAGGAAGAACTCAAGTGGTACCAACGCTCTAAAGCGAAATTTATCCTTGAAGGAGATATGAATACAAGATACTTCCATGCTATTGACAATGGCAAGCATAAGAAGAAACTTATTCATTCTTTGGTTCAGGATGAAGGTATAATTGAGGGACAGGAGCAGCTAAAATCTTACATTACAAAGTATTACAAATCATTGTTTGGGGCACCACCAGAAAATTCCATATCACTGGAGGAATCCCAAATATACGATATTCCCCAGGTGTCTATTGAGGAAAACAGGTTTCTAACCGCCCCTTATACGGAGGAGGAAGTTAAGAAAGCTGTCTTTCAAATGGAACATAATAAAGCTCCAGGACCTGATGGCTTTCCTGCTGAATTTTATCAGAAATTCTGGGAAGTTATTAAGGAGGATTTGATGCACTTGTTTCATGTTATGCATGAGGGTCAGCTTGATATTTTCAGACTGAACTTTGGCAATATTATTTTGCTTCCTAAAGTTATTAATGCAGAATACAACAATACCGCCCGATCGCCTTCTTAATGTGAGTTTTAAAATATTTACAAAGGTGGCAACGATTAGGCTTAATTCAATAGTCGATAATGTTGTGCCCTTCTCAAACGGCTTTTATGCAAGGAAGAAACATCTTAGACGGTGTAGTAATCCTGCATGAGACAATTCATGAACTACATTCAAAGAAATTGAATGGAGTAGTGTTCAAGATTGATTTTGAGAAAGCATATGATAAGGTTAATTGGTCTTTCCTTCAAAACACTCGTATGAAAGGTTTTTCTGTGAGTGGTGCAATCTCATTCATCTTTTGTTTCGGGGTAGTGTTGCTATAAATGTCAACGATGACATAGGCACATATTTCCGGATGAACAAAGGATTAAGACAAGGGATCCACTATCGCCTATATTATTTAATATAGTGGCGGATATGTTGGCGATCCTTATTGAGAGAGCTAAGATCGATGGTCAAATTGAAGGTTTAGTTCCACATCTAGTAGATGGTGGACTTTCAATCCTTCAATATGCCGATGATACAATTCTTTTATGGAGCATGATCTTGAGAAGGCTAAGAATCAAGTTAATACTTTCGACTTTCGAGCAATTATCGGACTGAAAATCAACTTCCATAAAAGTGACTTGTATTGTTTTGGCGAAGCTAAAAATGAGGCACATTTATATCTTGAGTTATTTGGTCAGGCCACGGATCTTCCTATTAACTATCTGGGTATACCGATACATTATCGGCGTCTCACGATAATTTGAATGGAGAGGGTTGAGGAAAGACTACAAAACGCGTCTTAATAGTGGAAAGGAAAACTACTTTCCTTGGTGGAAGACTTGTAATCATTAATTCAGTACTAACTAATATGGTACTATATATGATTTCATTCTTTCATATACCAAAAGGGGTTTTGAAGAAAGTGGATTATTTCCGCTCAAGATTCTTTTGGCAAGGGGATGAAGTGAAGAAGAAATATCGACTGGCCAAATGGACTGTGGTTTGCCGACCAAAGGAATACGGTGAACTTGGCATACATGATTTGCAAGTCAAGAACACTGCACTCCTAGGTAAATGGCTGTTCAAACTTCTTGCAGAACAAGGAGTCTGGCAAACCATTTTGTGGAGGAAATATATTGGTTCCAAAGCTTTGTCCCAAGTGGTCTGGAAGTCGAGACTCACACTTTTGGGCTGATGGCAGCCAAAAAACAATTCCTACGCTTTGGTTCTTTTAATATTAAGGATGGATCACAGATTAGGTTCTGGGAAGACAAATGGCTTGGCCAAATGCCCCTTAGAGAACAATATCCTGCTCTATATTCGATAGTTAGACATAAAGGGGACACACTTTCCAGAGTAATGGAATATAATACTCCTAATGTCTCTTTCCGTAGAAGTCTAATTGTATTACTATCATGGAACAATCTCTTATTGAGACTGTCTATGATACAGTTGTCGGATGGGGTGGACGAATTTAAATGGAAACTATTATATAATGGTAAATTTTCTGTTGATTTGTTTTATAGAGCTTTGATCCAACCAAACATTCCAGTTGATGATAATAATAAAATTTGGAAAATGAAAAATCCCTTGAAAACGAAGGTATTTGCTTGGTATCTTCGTAAAGGAGTAATCCTTACAAAAGATAATCTTGTTAAGAGGAATTGGCAAGGAAGCAAACAATGTGTCTTCTGTAATCATAATGAGACAATTAGACACTTATTCTTCCATTGTAAATTTGCTCGTACTATATGGTCAATCACCCAAGTGGCCTCTGGTTTATCTCCCCCTTCATCGGTTGCTAATGTTTTTGGCAATTGGTTGAATGGGATTGATGATAAATATGGGACTGTTTTTAGGGTGGGAGCGCTTGCCATTATTTGGTCGCTATGGCTATGTAGGAATGACAAGATTTTTAATAATATGATGTCTTCTACATTGCGAAGTTATCTTCCGGCCACGACAATCCTGCGATCATGGATAATTCTTCAACGGATGGAGTTAGACTTCTTTCTTGGAAGGGTGTAGGCGTTTGGAAGCCGTGGCGCGAGATATATTTTCTAGACATGGATGACAGCGTGACTTACGATTAGAGATATCATAGTCACAACCCGTTGTGCCATGTATACTTTTGTACTTGCTTTTTGTTTACTTCTGGTTGTAACTTGAGAGGATTTTTGGCTGTGTGCATCCTAGTTATGCAGAGACCGGGTGTAAACATTGCTTTGAGTAATAAAAAGCCCATTTCCAAGAAAAAAAATGGCGGGAAGAACCTCCCGCCAGGCCGACGTACTCTCCGCCAGCCTGCACAACAGGAGGCGAGTTTTTTAAATAATACACACTTTTTAATATTTTCAAATCTATTACGTGTTTTTTAGATTTTATAAAAGTAGTACTTTGTCGGTCCAGAGGAAGCCGATTAGTGCAGTCGGCCTGAAAAAAGCCGGATCGAAGGCCGACGTAGGTCATACGCCGCCAATCGGCTTCAAGCCGACCGCCCAATCTGCATAGGTCAAGCCGACTGAGATTGCACGTCCTAATTTGAAAAACAATTGCTAATCGTTGTCTGTTTAGTACCAGTACACGATCTGCAAACTGTAGACTGTATTAAATCATCATGCGACATTGTCCAAGCCTGAGAGGGAATTTGCACATGCAACCAAGAATATAGAACAGTTCTTGTATCATTTTAGGCGGCGGCGACCCATAGCACTCCAGTCGGCTTGGCCGAGGACGATTGGGGCAGTCGGCCTGCCCCAGCCGATTAGGCAATCGTCCTGCCCTAGGCCGATTGGGGCAACGCGGCCCCAGCTGCCCCACGCCCCGAAGCTCAGTCGGCTACCTGTTGGACGAGTGCAAAGCTGTTGGCCAAGCCCTGGCCGATTGGGCCAGTCGGCTTCCTCCAGGACGACAAAGTGCTAGATCTGTAAATTGCAAAAAAAAAACGTATAATAGATCTCAAATAAATTAAAAAAAGTGTATTGTTTAAAAAAAAATCTCCAGCAGGAGGAGCCACATGTCGCTTTTTGCTCTCCCGCAAGGATAGTTTTGACAAAAGATTTTGCAGGGTGTATTTTTGACAATGACAATAAGCAGAAAGTTATATTTGTAAAAAAATCGAATATGATGACAGCCCGTCTAGCATACATTAGTACTCCAAAAAAATGAACATCTCCAGCAGTCTGCGTGTCCAGCGCCAATCCAAGACCGTCCGTCCATCATTGGAGATTCGTATCGGTCGTTTTGCAATTGAATCCCTCTAAAACTGCAGTCCTGCCAGGAAGTGGATAAGAGGGAAGAACCGTAGCTCCCAGATCCCATCGAGACCCCGTTCGCCCACTCCTTCCATCCCATCCCATCCCACGCTGCCTCTCCCGTCTCGACGCTACCGATGCTGGCCCTGTTCTTCGCCTTGTCCCTGCCCACATACTGCGCCGCTGCCTCGACCCAGTGCTACAGCGCCGCTCGAACCGCCCCGTCCCGGCACGCCCGGACTAGATCCTGCCCACGCCGCCAGCTGACGTTGGTCTCCATCGCCTTCCCCGACCGCGTGCTGCTCCCAAGACGCTTGTTGTCGTGGCGCCCTCCTCCCATACTCTTGGTTCGTCGGATCTGGGCCCCGGAGGTCCTTGTTTCATCCCCTTTTTAGATTTTGTTTGCTCTATTGTATAGATTTCTTGGGGTTTTTTTGTATGGATCCAGCTGGATTTGTTGTGTTCAAACTCACAATGTGGACTCTTATATTACAAATTCGCATTACCTTGTAATCATGCGGGCAGATCGTTATGAAAAAAATGAACAACTTTTTAGCGTGTCTTCTAGGATCTTTTTATGGTTCTGGTTCCGGCTGAGATTGTTGTGTTCAAATTCACTTGGTTTTTTTTTGTGTTACACATTCACAACACATCATAAACAAATGGTCAGATAGTAATGAAAATATGTGAAGAGCTTTTTAGGCTGTCTCAGAAATATTTGCTAAAAAATACATAGTACTTCGCAAACACTTCATCAGATCGTCTTGGAAATTCTGGAGAACTTGAGCGCGCTGCAAAGAAATAAAATTTAGAGCTTATTTCTAACCTTGGTAAGCTAAAATATACCTAAAATACACTCCGAATTGTGAAAAGCCTTACACCTAAACTGTCACTGCGCGTATAAGGGGATTGCTCACATCCAATTCCACTCTTAGCCGCATGTAACTGCCCCAACATCTACCAAGGGCATCAAGCAAATTAAAAGATTGCGACGTTGCAGTGTAGTATTAATTATGAATTAGTCAAGAGACGTTTTATCAATATTATTATCATTTTATATTTTTTAAATGTTGGACATTGGACACTTGTAGGGAATGCATCATGTATCATACATCTGACAAATTGAAAGAATGGACTTGATGAATTACTCACCATCTCTCAATTATGCTGCTAACTCCCTGCTTGCAGGAATTAAAACAAACACGTACCGTTACACATACTACTATTTTCTAGCGGGGGGTTTTAATCAATCGGGCAAAGAAGCTAGAGCTATAGAGAGCGTGATATAGGCACCAACTGGGTTGTGCACAGTCGGTCCGCAGTGGGCACTTGCCCTTTTGCTGCTCCATGGTGTGCAGCCCTATAGGCAGTCGATGGCACCTCGTCAACTGTGAGGCACTCGAGCTTGCTGTGTCAAGGGGGTTCAAGCTCAGGGACACGTACGGAGGACTTTGCCGAACCTGGTCGGTCCTGCTATCCTCCCGAATCTGAGCTCGCCGTCACCGTGGTTGCACCTACATCAACCACCTCGATTTGGTAGTGTGCACGAGTGGGTTTCTGTCTCTTCTCGCCTAAATTGGCAGTTTCATATTTTTTTGATTATTAATTGGCAGTTTTTAGAGTACCATTTTCCCCTCTCGCTAACACTTATGTTTCTTTTTTCTTAAATTGGTAGCAAATCTAGAGCAACTTCTCTCTTCGATCATTCATTCCTTTTGGCCCTTATTTTTGCCCTATCTAGTAGCAAATCTAGAACAACAAATAACACCAGAATAATACATATATTCAGAAACAAAGCACATGTAGATAAAGTTGTGTGCAACTAATATAGGATATGGCGATAGATAGTAGGGTACTTAACAAGGTTTGATACATTAGTTGCTCAACAGCCAACACACAACATACAAAAATAAAAGAAGCTTCTTTACAACAGTAGCAACACACAGGTTCAGCCCCTCCTGGCCGCCACCTCCGCCTCCTCCCTCTAACGCTTCCTCCACGTCATGTAGACCAGTCCCTTGATCTTGGAGAGCTTGGGCTTGATTGGAGGCATGCGACCCTATTTGATGACCACCTTCTGGACGTTGCGGAGGTGAAGGTCGAGCGCCTTGTGCTGAGCGCTAAAGGCGTTGATGTTCACGGTCTTGCCGACTTTGGGGTTACTGGAGCTCGAGCCCTCTGCATTCATCATGAGGCAGTTGAAGTCGGTGGCGACGAGTCTCCTCCTGCAGAAGGGGACATGTAGACGCTGCCAGCAAAGTAGGTGTCATACTGGCCGGCCAGCAGCCTCCTCAGCACCTGACGAGTCTTGGTGTGCTTGGACTCATCGTCCCTGTAGACGTCGCTACTGTGCACCTATTGGAACAAAATAGTAGTGTGCATGATAATAAGGATATGATTGTGATCCCTTAATTGTTAGGATTGATTGTTTGCATAAATTAATCAATTAGGATCCCTTGAATATCTGGATTGATTGTTTGCATAAATTAACCGAGTGAGTTAAATTCCTCAATCCCCAAATTTCAAACAAAATCAAGTATTGATTCCAACTAAAGATTGCCGCTAGTAGTAAATATGGAATCCCTTAACTACAACTCGAAGCACAAATAAAATATGATTGAATTCGAACAGGCAGATTCATCGAAACATAAGATCAATCTAGCATCCAACACAATAGGATTAGCTGATGTAAGAAGATCGATCTAGCATCCAACGACTGAAATGCGAACAACTGAATCCTAATAACACAAGATCTAGCATCCAACGATGGGAATGAGAGAAGAACAAGGGAATGGGAGAAAACCTAGTTACCTCCGAACATGGGTCATCGATGCTGGTGTCGTAGGGGTTCACCGGAGAGAGGTAGTCCTCCGGATGTAGGGGTTCGTAGCATGAAAAACAAAAAAATTCTACCGCATGCACACAAACAAGCCAAGATCTATCTACTAGATTGTAGCAACGAGTCGATTAGAGTACTCACCCTCGAAGATTCTAAAGCGGTTAACGAGAGCAGATTCTCGTGGGTGATGTAGTCGTACACTTGCCGATCTCAAGATTGCGTAGACGATCCTTTCGGCGCTGTGTTCAGGCAGCTCCGCAATCACATCGCTCTAGATTTCGATGAAGACCTTCCTCCCTTGTTCCAAAGAGGGCGGAGGTTGTAGTTCTCCTCATGCCCGCAAAGACGACGGCGTGGTGTCGGAAGTAGAGGGAAGATCCCGCAGGGCTTCGCCTAAGCCGGTGCGCGTTATGGTGGATCTAGGGTTTTCCGGCGATCTAGGTTTAGAAGGCCGGAGAGGAGGAGGAGGAGGAGTCGGCGGCGGCTAGGGCGACGGCGATGGGCCGGCGGCGGCGGCGCACGGGGTGGGAGGGCTGGCTCTTGTGTTGTTTGGGGCAGCCCTCCCCCTCTATTTATGAGAGGGAGGGGCAGCCTTGGGAGGGGAGAGTTTGAACCTAAACCCTAACCCAAGTTGGATAGAAGGAAGGACTCTTTCTTTCTTCCACTAGGAAACCATTGTTCCAGTTTGACTTTTCAAACCTCCCGTTTGACTTTCAATTTAGAACTTTAATTCTCTCTCGCAAATGCCCAAACCAAGTGACCTAGGATATGGTCCAACCATTCCACTTACCCATGACATATTCATAGACCATTCCCCTTCCGGTCCGGTGAACCTTCTAGAACCTCTCCGATGAAAACATCGGAATCTTTCCGGAACTCCGGAATCGGACTTTCCTTATATGAATCTTATTCTCCGGACCATTCCGGATCTCCTCGTGATATCCCGGATCCCATCCGAGACTCCGAACAACATTCGGTATCCCTACTTATATTCCATATCTACTAAACAACATCGAATCCTTAAGTGTATCTCCCTACGGTTCGTGAATTATGCGGACATGACCGAGACACTTCTCCAATCAATAACCAATAGAGGAATCTGGAAATTCATATAGCTCCCACATATTTCTACGATTACTTTGCGATCGAATGAACCACTTACATACGATACCAATTTTCCTTTGTCTCGTGATAGTTTACTTATCCGAGGGTTTGCAATGTATCGGTATCCGCATACCTAGTTCAACCTCGTTACCGATAAGTACTCTTTTCTCGTTCCCGTGATATGTGATCCCTTGCGAGCCAGTCACATGCTTGCAAGCCAATTGGATGACATTCCATCGAGAGGGTCCAGAGTATATCTATCCGTCATATTGATGGACAAATCCCACTCTTGATCCATGTGCCTCAACACATACTTTCCGAACACTCAATGCCACCGTTATAGCCACCCAGTTACTGACATTGTTATACCCTACGGGTACGTGATCTCAGCATACCTGGTCCAGCCCAAGGAAGGCCCACGGCAGATGTAAGCCGGCCCATGAAGACTTTCGGGTGGCCCAGGCCCATGACGCCTTCGGATCCTTGGAGAGCAAGACTAGAGTAGATAGGAAATTCAAAGGGGTAAAACCCTAGAACCTGTAACCGACTAGTTCTATGCCCGGGACCTGCCTAAGTCTATATAAAGGCCAGGAGGGCACGACCTAGATCTCTCGACTCATACTTTCGCATACACACCACCACGCCAGATTGCATCTGCGCACCTCAGAACCTTCGGTTCGCCGTAATCAAGCGAGATAAGCGAGTAGGGTTTTTCCTCGGGGCCCGGACTGGGTAAACCTTGTGTCCCCGTGTTGCTTGTTTGCTAAGCTCCACGATCTCCAAAGATCCCCATCTTCTCCAAAACCCAAGTCCATAACAATGGGCATTGATGAGATCAAACCTCGTCAATTGGCGCCGTCTGTGGAACCGACGATCAGCGATCGTGACGATCCCGACCCGATCGATCTACAACTCTGTGGCGACGGAGAGTCACCTCCTCTTCGGTGCTTTCGACTTCACCGCCCACTCACCAGCCACCATGAAGGACTTCGAGCCCGTAGGCAACGGACTCGAAATCCTGTTCGGGAGCTTCTGCTTCCAGGTGGGGCAAACCGGCACCCTCCGCCTCCCTGAGCGGGTGCCCCTACCATCAATCAGGCCCGTCAGGACCCCACACCCGTATACGCACAACATCATCAGCAGATGATTCCTACGACAGCAGCAGCTGCAACTCCGATCTGTGCGATCCGCCATCAGATGCAGGGACCTACGGTTTCGGATCTGAAAGCTGCGGCAGCAGCGGACTAATCTGCGAGCGCTACCAATGCGCCGCAATCATCCAAAGCGACGTGGATCAGCAAACGCCTAACCCGCCAGAACGAAAAGGCGAAGAAGCGCCCACCCGAGGGAAAACAACGGCGCCATGTCATCCGCCTTAGCAAAGAAGGATGGACCCGCTGAAGCCGTGGCGAGCAACATAGTATCGCTGCAGACGCCTCACGGGATATCGATGGCTTACTACCGCTCGATCGAGGAGCACAAGAAGGTGTCAAGATGGGAGGTGCTTGACAAACGCAAGCAAGCGACCTCGAGTCCAGCGCGATGAGCCACGCTCTCCGCCATGGGCATTGGCTCCGCTAACGCCAACCCAGCAACAAGCACCGCCTCGGATGGAGAACATGGATCCCAAGGAGCGGCGTGAGTTGACGCAAACTCCACACATCCTTCATGGAGATGGACGCCGACGCAACGCGTCATCCCGAACGCCACAGCTGCGATCATGGCAGCCCATCGCGCGGCCCACCCACCTCCGGAGGGGGACCCGAAGAGAGCCATGCACAAGTCCGCACTCACCGGACTCGGACTCGTCGGAGCTGCGCTCCACCAGGAAGCTCCCACGGAGCCGAAGAAGAAGGCTCCGGTCAGGTTCGATCGCAGCCCCACCCCTTCATCCGAAGAAGAGGAACATGACCTTCCTCGAAGGAAGAAGAATTCGCGCCGCCGCGACCGCGACTACAACGCCAGAGATGCGCTCACACAGCGCAAAATCGACAAAGTGCGCGCCAAGCACGCATGCTCGTCTGAATCCGAGATGGACGAAGATGAAGGAGAACTCTGCGGAGCCCGATGCTTCAGCAGATCCGTCCGACGGACATGGATGCCGCGCAAATTCAAGCTTCCTTCGGATACTCCGAAGTTTGATGGAACTCAGGACCCAAAAGCTTGGCTCAGCGACCACTTATCATCCGTCAAACTGCACGGTGGAAACAAGGAGACTGCCATGCAATGCCTTCACCGGTGACAAAGGCAGCCGGATCCGCTCAAGACCTATCTTTAGGGTCCATCCGAAGCTGGGATGAGCTAGCTTACAGCTTCATCCGAAACTTCAAAGGAACCAGCAAGAGGCCCGCCTCAATCGAAGAGTTGCGAGCCTGCACTCAACGAACGGGCGAATCCATTCGCTCGTACATACTACGCTGGTCCAACACAAAGAACTTCGCAGCCCACATCTCCGAAGAGAGGGCCATCGACGCCTTCAGGGACGACGTCAAGCGCCAAGACTTCAAGGAGGAACTTGGGCGCGTCAAGCCCAAAACACTCGACCACCTCATGGACATCGCCAACAGGTGGGCTGACGGAGAAGATTCCATTCACCAAGCACAATCGGAAGAAGAAGACGACTACGGTCGACGGCAAGAGCGCCGTAGCAAGAGAAGATCGCGCGTCTACGACGATCGCGACGGACCCGACCTGGTCACGGCTGGCTACGCCGATCGCCGCAACGACGCCAACCGCAACAACGGAGGATACCATGGAGGAAACTTCCGCGATGGGGGGCGCCCAACACAGTCGTGGCATGTAGCATCCCAGTTGTCTAACACCTGTAATGCTACTTGATCTAGTAATAAAAGGGCCACTTCCTACATATAATTGTTGCATCATCATCATATCATGCTCATGTCATCATGCCACCTTGCATTTGAGCATCATATAAAAACCCCTTCTTGTTTGGTTCTTAGCTCATGTGCATTATTAATTGTATTTGCCTCTTGATATTGTATTTGGCTCTTGATATATTGTTAAATGCCCAAGTTGATTTGGGGGCATATCTCTTATTAACTCCACCACCTTTCTTTCACCACCTTATATTCCACCATCCAACTAAATATGAGCTTGGCATTTATGGGTCTTACTTCTAGCTCATGTGGGTTGGGATGGATCCAATTCTTTTCCACATGCTCCCATGTATGCACCATGTTGTTTTCACAATATTGGTATGTGAGAGCCACATGGCCACCTTTGCATGCCTTGTGAGTGTGACCCTAATTCTAGCTCCCATATGTGTTGTTTAGGGGTTATCATCATGTTGGGATATTTTGTGGGCTTAAGCAATATCTAGTGGCATATACACACTAGCAAGCCCCATTGTATCTCAGATATGGTCATCTCCATCTATTCCACATGAGGCATCCTTTTTAATTCTTTTGCTTGGCCTTATTCCAATTTTTGGGAATGCAAAATAATAATGCCATGTGATAACATTGTTTTCACAAGAATCATCAGGGCAATAAATACTTCTGCATGGGCCATGCAAGTACCATCTTGTGCTTGTCATTGGAATTTATTTGGTTTTGAGTGGGTCATCTGCATCTCTTTTTCTCTCTTTTGGCTTGATACATGTTGATCTTGCTTAAGCCCTAAACCCCCTACCTCTCTCTCCCTCTTTTTCTCTTGATCTTGCTTGGTCTTGTTAATGCATGCAAGCACCATGATCTACCCCATCCTAGCTAAACCCTACCTCCCCCTAAACCCAACTCTATCCATGCATGAACATGTGGGCATGTATTAACATCCTCTCTCTTAATTTCTTTCCTCTCTAAGCAAAAACCCTAATCCCTCTCCCAATCCTATCACCATCCTCTATCCTCTTTCTAACCTCACCCCTCTCCTCTCACCTCTCTCTATCTAACTAAAACCTCTATCCTAACCCCACTTAACTCTAACCCGAGCCCCCCAAACCTAACCCTAGACCGAGCCCATGCCTCTCTCCCTCTCTTCTTTCTCCCTGCCCTAGGGGCCCCTCTAACCTAGCCTGCCCCTGCCTTGAGCTCGCCGACCCCACCTGGCAGCCTCCCTCAGCCTTGCCGCGCCACCCCTGGCCCCCATGCCGAGCACGTGAAGGAGGGGTGCAAAAGGTGGCCGAGCCGACCTTCCCCTCCCCCACACAAGACCCCACCTCACCCCCTCGTTCTTATCCACCCCACACCCCTCTGGCCTCTCCCCAGATCCATCCCGAAGCCTCCCTCCCCTTCCTTCTCCCTCTCTACCCTCATCTACCCCGACACCGACCACCACCGTCGACCTCCTCTCGTCGACGTTGATCCAGGAGGCGGGCGTGGTTGTTTGGCGTTGAGGAAGAACGGGACGAGCGCCCTGCTTCGCCCCGTACCCGCCGTCGTGAAGGAGAATCCCCAGGAGCCTGGACGCCGACGCGAACCGACGAACCCTAGCTCCGCCAGTGCGTCTGCCTCGCCGTCGATCGCGACCGCCCCAACATGTACCGACCACCCCAACACCACCGTGGTAAGCCCCTGACCCCCTGGACACGCTCCGCCTCGCCGTGCCGCTCTAGCTCCACCGGTTGTTTCGTCGAACGCTCTGTGCGCGCCGTCGGCCGCTGCGTGGGCTCGCTCCCGTGTCGCGTAGAACCTCATCTAGTCACCCGCCGCCCCTCTGCCACCATCCGTTAGCCTACCGCGCTGGTTCCGTTCTTAAGCGTAGCGCGTCGCCAAGCTGAATCCTCGCCGCGCCTACGTCTGTCGCAGACGCCATTGTCTCATGCTCGTAGAGAAGAGGAACAAGACGTGTGGTAGTTTATAGATCGCCCCTCCTTTTTTTTCCCCGCTTCAACCGCAGTCCCTCATGACCCACTAGCCAGCCACAGAGAACTTCTTCCAGAAAACCCCCTCGACTTTTGTAAACCTCAACCCGCACTCCTCGCGGCCCCCCTGTCAGCGCGGTGTTGTTTTATAAAAGGCTCCTCATCTTTTCACAAACCCAACCCGCGGTCCCATGTCCCCCACTGCTGGCCTCGTCAGCCTGCTGTGGTGGCCTGGGCCAGTCCCCTGTCAGCGACTGGGGCTAACTGAGCCTGGGTGCAAAAAGTTTAGCTGGCTGTCTGTTCAAAATTCAAATCTAAATCAAATTATTTAAATTCAAACTCAAATTCTGTTTTAATATAACTTCTGAAATACAAACTCAAATAATACATATCATATATGTTTTTGAATCAAAAAATGTAAGGATTTAAAATATGCTATTCAAATTACCTTTTGCACATTTAAAATTCCAAGTTGAATTAAATTACAACAAATGCCACTGGAACCTAAATAATTAATAACTTTTGAAATATAACTCCGAATTTAGCAAATGATGTGTCTAAAATGATCAGCGCGACTAGACCTTTCTGTTTATGCTATCCTTGACTTCAATTGCAGCATGCATCATATAAATAAATACTATACAGCAACTAATATGACAATAAAATGTGGCCAAACCTTAACAAAATGATTTATTCTTGTACTCCACACCTCACCCATGCCATGCTACTTTATTGCCATGCAAATTGTGCATCATTCATCATGGCATGATTGTTTGCTTGTCGCATTTTATTCATATGCTTGCGCTCTTTATTTATGTTGGCCTTGTTTGTTTGGTTCTTTTGTCGAATAGACGCTGAGCAGGGGTTATATCAAGAGAACCAGGAGCACTACCCAGATCCGTCTCTCGCTTCAACTGAGTTGCCAGGTAAGCACTACCACATGCTTGCATACATATAGTACCTATTGCCTCTATCTTACTTCTGCATCATTGAGTCGCGATTGCATTAAATTGAATCCCAAGTATTGCATAGCCTTTACTTTGAACCCCACCAAGCTTGTTTCCCCATCCCATGAGCCATTACTACAGGAGTTGTTTGAGCCATGCGAGTCGTAGAACAGCATGTGTAGGGTATGTGAGAGTCTGATGGATAGCGAGGTACCTAAACAACTTAACCTGAGTAGTAATGGGATAATTAAAGAAAGTGGCATCGGTGAGCAACATCTGCTATTTGGTTTTTCCTGCTCACTTGTGTCCCGTAAGACCCCGAGTACTTGATTCCTGTTCCGAGATTATTTCGCGCTATCCACATCCGGGAGGTATATGGGACCCCCCTGAGCCAGAGCTTGATTCATTCTTATTTCTTGGGGCCACAAACTAGTTTGAGGTTTTATTTACTATCCTGTACTTATGCCATGCTACTACTGTATTTACAATTGTGCGACAGATAGCACCTGTACTGTTTAGGATCGGGACACGATTCCGCGGTGTCGACAAGCCCAGTTTTGGGTTCCCGATCGTTCACGACCGTCTACCCAAACCTTGAGTCCGTCTGAGCTTGCTTACTTGCTATGGATCTACTCAATGGGTGGCCTGAAATATTTCTGAATCCTGTGATTGCTTTGTCGTGAAAGCCTCGTTGGGTTTTGATTTGGTTTTTCCGAGGTTGATCGAGCGTGTGTTGCTATTGGTGCACCCCGGCCGGGTAAAACTTTCTGAAAGCCGTGTCCGCGGATATGGACGACTTGGAGCACGGTTTCGATCATAGACAAGCATAACTAAAGTACCGCTTTAATCGACTAAGTAATTTGACTAGTAAATAGTGCAACACTCATGGGATGGTTAATAAAATTGCCAGCGGATGGGGTTGTTCGTCCGCTTCCTCGTTGGTAGCGAGGAGGATGGATCCGATGAAATTATTATAATCTGTTGTCCTTAATTCATGGACATCCGTCTATCATTGGTTAGGCGGATGGTTAGCAAGTATCTATAGAACTGATAGGGTTTATCTTTCGCTGCAATTGCGTCACCACCGGTTGTGTCACCTTTAGAGGCAGTAAGCCTTGCCGAAAATTCTTAGGGTCTCACACGATAAATTATTGGTTCAGATGAACAGGTACCCTCGCAGGACGGATACTGGGTGGAAGAGGCTGATGATGTGGGCAACGATCGATCGGTGTAGAGATTCCGAGAACGGGGATCCGTGAGATCTGTGGGCGGGATGTGCTTAGTTCTTTGGCATCTTATGCCGATTTGCTTCTTATCCGTACTCGGACTTTGTTTTTCCGCTTCCGCTTGATACTCTGATGTGTGATGTATGAGGAATTATCCTAAAATATTATATCTATCTAGGTCATTTGAATCTTGTCGTATGGCGTTGCTATATTTTCCTTTCTTTCTAGATGGTATGGCTCTGATGTACTCTTGTATGGTGGCTTGCATACATACCCACTTGTGTATGTAGTTGATCCCTTCGCCTGCCGATTACGCCGCCCGTACAGGTCCCGATGAGATGGAAGTGGTTGGGACGGCCGAAAGGTCTACCCGTGAGTGGCTTTTGGGGCCCCACCGTACTATTTCAACCACTACCGCTCATCCATGCTTGTATCTAGGAGCGTAATTCACCGAGGTAGTTACATGGCAACTCCGCGACCGCGATAACAGACCCTCAGTATACGAAAAGCTTTCGGATCCATGCACCATCCACTTCTACATCGACAAGCAGGATGGCAAAAAGAAGGCGAGCCACATGCTCAAGGACTGCCGCGAGTTCCAGAAGCTCAGCGAAAGCATGGTGCAGATGAGGCAGCAAGCCCCAATCCATGCGTTCGGAAACGCACCCGCACCAGGTGAAATAGCGCATGGAGCTCCTCCACCGCCACCCGTTGGAGGCCCGAACCAACCAGTCGCACCAGCACAGAACAACACCGAGAATGGGTATCCCCGCCAAAAGGAGCACTGATGATCCAGAAGGGGCGCCCCACGAATAGGGTGCAGAAGAAAATCACCCGACAAATCAACCTGGCCATAGCAACTCCACCCGCCATCCTTGAGTACCTCAACGGATCGGAGTCCTGCATCACGTTCAGTAATTCAGATCACCCTTGCCAGATCCCTCGCCCAGGCCATGCTGCCCTGGTGTTGGAGGCGCAGATCGGAGGCTTCGAGATGAGTCGCGTCTTCATGGATGGCGGCAGCGGCATCAACCTGATGTTCGCAAGCACTCTAGCAGCAATGTGGATCCCGCAGTGCATCCTGGAACAGTCAGACACAACGTTCCACGGCATCGTTCCAGGGAAGGGCATATTCCCCCTGGGCAAAATATGGGTCGACGTCATCTTCGGCAAGCCGGACAACTTCTGGCTGGAGCGACTCGAATTCGAAGTGGTGGACTGGCCATCACAGTACCACGCTATCCTCGGGCGTGTAGCATTCGCAAGGTTCCTGGCTGTCCCACACTATGCATACCTGCTACTCAAGATGCCAGGGCCGAAGGGCGTCATCACAATCCACGGGAGCTTCACCCGATCGGACCAATGCGACAGGGATTTCAATAGAATCTCCCATTCATTCGGCATGCAGGAGGAGCTCCTAAAGCTCCGCGAAGTGACAGACAATGGGGCACCACCAGTCGCACGACAAAACACGCCCGACATGTCTTTCGACTCCACCATCAACCCAAAGAAGGTGCAGGTCCATCCGACGGATGCCTCCAAGACGGCGCTGATCGCCAACGACCTTTCAAGATAGGAAGGCGCTCGTCAATTCCTCCATGAGCTGGAATCTTCGCCTGGTGTCCTGCGAACATGCTAAGATTTCCCAGGGAATTCGCCGAGCACGCACTCAACGTCTTTCCAGACACCAAGCCCGTCAAGCAGTCCATCCGGAGACTGTCCGAGCCACGAGCCGAAGCTATCGGCAAAGAAATCAACAGGCTACTCGCTGCAGACTTCATCAGGGAAATCAAAGAAACCCTTACATGTTTGAGAGATATGACAAGAAACCCGTTGTTTTCGCGTTTTATGGCTATTTTCATGAGCTATTGCCTGCATTTTCGGGCTTCTAGGGCGATTTACAACGACCTTATGACCCGATACATTTTTGAGAGTTATGACCAAAAACTCGTCGTTTTCGTGTTTTTAGGTTCCAGTTGGATTTGCAAGGCTAGTAAGACCCATTACATATTTGAGATATATGACTAAAACTCAGATTTTTCGTGTTTTATGGCCATTTTCATGAGCCATTGCCCACAGCTTTTGGGGTTCCAGTGATTTGCATGCCTCGTTAGAACCCTTACATGTTTGAGAGACATGACTAGAAACTCGTCGTTTTTGCGTTTTATGGCTGTTTTCATGAGCTATTGCCCACTGTTTTGGGGTTCCATGGTGATTTACAACGACCTTAAGACCCAGCATTTGTTTGAGAGTTATGACCAAAAACTCGTTGTTTTCGTGTTTATGGCCCTTTTTATGAGTTATTTCCGAAGGTTTTTAGGTTCTAGCTAGATTTGCAAGGCCAGTAAGACCCTTTTTCGTGTTTTATGGCCGTTTTCATGAGCTATTGCCCACAGTTTTCGGGTTCTAGGAGGATTTGCATGCCTCGTAAGAACTCTTACATGTTTGAGATATATAACCACAGACTCCTCGTTTTCGTGGTTATGGCCATTTTCATGAGTTATTTCCTAGAGTTTTTGCGTTCCAAGCGGATTTGCTGGTCTGGCAGACCCATTACATCATTGGGAGATATGACCAGAAACTCGTCGTTTTCACGTTTTATGGCCGTTTTCATGAGCTATTGCCCATAGTTTTGGGGTTCCAGGCGAATTTTCATGCCTCGTAAGAACCCTTATATGTTTGAGACATATGATCAGAAACTCGTCGTTTTCGTGTTTTATGGCTGTTTTCATGAGCTATTGCCCACATATTTGGGGTTCTAGACATATTTGCATGCCTCGAAGAACCCTTACATGTTTGAGAGATATGACAAGAAACCCGCTGTTTTCGTATTTTATGGTTGTTTTCATGAGCTAGTGCCCGCATTTTTGGGGTTCCAGGGCGATTTACAACGACCTTAAGACCCAATACATTTTTGAGAGTTGTGACCAAAAACTTGTCGTTTTCGTGTTTTATGGTCATTTTCATGAGCTATTGCCCACAGTTTTTAGGTTCCAGTTAGATTTGCAAGGCTAGTAAGACCCTTTACATGTTTGAGATATATGACTAAAAACTCGTACTTTTCGTGTTTTCTGGCCATTTTCATGAGCCATTGCCCACAGTTTTGGGGTTCTAGGCGGATTTGCATGCCTCGTAAGAACCGTTACATGTTTGAGATATATGACCAGAAACTTGTCATTTTCGTGTTTATGGTCATTTTCATGAGTTATTTCCTAGAGTTTTTGTGTTCCAAGCGGATTTGCACGGTCTGTCAGACCCGTTACATGTTTGGGAGATATGACCAGAAACTCGTCGTTTTCACGTTTTATGGCCGTTTATGGGCGTTTTCATGAGCTATTGCCCACAGTTTCGGGGTTCTAGGCAGATTTGCATGGCTCGTAAGAACCCTTACATGTTTGATAGATATACCTAGAAACTCGTCGTTTTTTTGTTTTATGGCTGTTTTCATGAGCTATTGCCCACAGTTTTGGGGTTCCAAGGTGATTTACAACGACCTTAAGACCCAACATATGTTTGAGAGTTATGACCAAAAACTCGTCGTTTTCGTGTTTATGGCCCTTTTAATGAGTTATTTCCCATGTTTTTTAGGTTCCAGTTGGATTTGCAAGGCTAGTAAGACCCTTTACATGTTTGAGATATATGACTAAAAAGTCGTAATTTTCGTGTTTTATGGCCGTTTTCATGAGCTATTGCCCATAGTTTTCGGGTTCTAGGCGGATTTGCATGCCTCGTAAGAACCCTTACATGTTTGAGATATATAACCACAGACTCCTCGTTTTCGTGGTTATGGCCATTTTAATGAGTTATTTCCTAGAGTTTTTGCGTTCCAAGCAGATTTGCATGGTCTGGCAGACCCATTACATGTTTGCGAGATATGACCAGAAACTCGTCGTTTTCACGTTTTATGGCCGTTTTCATGAGATATTGCCCATAGTTTTGGGGTTCCAGGCGAATTTTCATGCCTCATAAGAACCCTTAAATGTTTGAGATATATAACCACAGACTCCTCGTTTTCGTGTTTATGGCCATTTTCATGAGTTATTTCCTAGAGTTTTTGCGTTCCAAGCGGATTTGCATGGTCCGCAGACTCCATTACATGTTTGGGAGATATGACCGTAAACTCGCTGCTTTCACGTTTTATGGCGTTTTCCTGAGCTATTGCCCACAGTTTTGGGGTTCCAGGCGGATTTGCATGCCTCGTAAGAACCCTTAAATGTTTGAGATATATAACCAGAAACTCGTCGTTTTCGTGTTTATGGCCATTTTCATGAGTTATTTCCTAGAGTTTTTGTGTTCCAAGCGGATGTGCATGGTCCGCGCACCCATTACATGTTTGGGAGATATGACCGTAAACTCGCTTTCATGGTTTATGGCCGCTTTCATGAGCTATTGCCCACAGCTTTGGGGTTCCAGCGGATTTGCATGCCTCGTAGAAGAACCCTTATATGTTTGAGAGATATGACCGTAAACTCGCTGCTTTCACGTTTTATGGCCGCTTTCATGAGCTATTGCCCATAGTTTTGGGGTTCCTGGAGGATTTGCATGCCTCGTAAGAACAGTTACATGTTTGAGAGATATGATCGTAAACTCGCTGCTTTCGCTTTTATGGCCGCTTTTCATGAGCTATTGCCCATGTGTTTGGGGTTCTAGGCAGATTTGCATGCCTCGTAAGAACCCTTACATGTTTGAGAGATATGACAAGAAACCCGCTGCTGCGTTTTATGGCTATTTTCATGAGCTATTGCCTGCATTTTTGAGGTTCTAGGGCGATTTACAACGACCTTATGACCCGATACATTTTGAGAGTTATGACCAAAAACTCGTCGTTTTCGTGTTTTTAGGTTCCAGTTGGATTTGCAAGGCTAGTAAGACCCATTACATATTTGAGATATATGACTAAAAACTCGTACTTTTCGTGTTTTATGGCCATTTTCATGAGCCATTGCCCACAGTTTTGGGGTTCCAGGCGGATTTGCATGCCTCGTTAGAACCCTTACATGTTTGAGAGACATGACTAGAAACTCGCTGCTTTTATGGCTGTTTTCATGAGCTATTGCCCACTGCTTTGGGGTTCCATGGTGATTTACAACGACCTTAAGACCCAGCATATGTTTGAGAGTTATGACCAAAAACTCGTTGTTTTCGTGTTTATGGCCCTTTTTATGAGTTATTTCCGAAGGTTTTTAGGTTCCAGCTGGATTTGCAAGGCCAGTAAGACCCTTTTTCGTGTTTTATGGCCGTTTTCATGAGCTATTGCTCATAGTTTTCGGTTCTAGGAGGATTTGCATGCCTCGTAAGAACCCTTACATGTTTGAGATATATAACGAAACTCGCTGCTTTCGTGTTTATGGCCATTTTCATGAGCTATTTCCTAGAGTTTTTATGCTCCAAGCGGATTTACATGGTCCGCAGACTCCATTACATGTTTGGGAGATATGACCGTAAACTCGCTGCTTTCACGCTTTATGGCCGCTTTTCATGAGCTATTGCCCATAGTTTTGGGGTTCCAGCGGATTTAAATGCCTCGTAAGAACCCTTAAATGTTTGAGATATATAACCGTAAACTCGCTGCTTTCGTGTTTATGGCCATTTTCATGAGTTATTTCCTAGAGTTTTTGTGTTCCAAGCGGATGTGCATGGTCCGCACCCATTACATGTTTGGGAGATATGACCGTAAACTCGCTGCTTTCACGTTTTATGGCCGTTTTCATGAGCTATTGTCCAAAGTTTTGGGGTTCCAGGCGGATTTGCATGCCTCGTAAGAACCCTTATATGTTTGAGACATATGATCAGAAACTCGTCGTTTTCGTGTTTTATGGCTGTTTTGATGAGCTATTGCCCACAGATTTGGGGTTCTAGACATATTTGCATGCCTCGTAAGAACCCTTACATGTTTGAGAGATATGACAAGAAACCCGCCGTTTTCGTGTTTTATGGCTGTTTTCATGAGCTATTGCCCGCATTTTTGGGGTTCCAGGGCGATTTACAACGACCTTAAGACCCAATACATTTTTGAGAGTTGTGACCAAAAACTTGTCGTTTTCGTGTTTTATGGTCATTTTCATGAGCTATTGCCCACAGTTTTTAGGTTCCAGTTAGATTTGCAAGGCTAGTAAGACCCTTTACATGTTTGAGATATATGACTAAAAACTCATACTTTTCGTGTTTTCTGGCCATTTTCATGAGCCATTGCCCACAGTTTTGGGGTTCTAGGCGGATTTGCATGCCTCGTAAGAACCGTTACATGTTTGAGATATATGACCAGAAACTTGTCATTTTCGTGTTTATGGACATTTTCATGAGTTATTTCCTAGAGTTTTTGTGTTCCAAGCGGATTTGCACGGTCTGTCAGACCGGTTACATGTTTGGGAGATATGACCAGAAACTCGTCGTTTTCATGTTTTATGGCCATTTATGGGCGTTTTCATGAGCTATTGCCCACAGTTTCGGGGTTCTAGGCAGATTTGCATGGCTCGTAAGAACCCTTACATGTTTGATAGATATACCTAGAAACTCGTCGTTTTTTTGTTTTATGGCTGTTTTCATGAGCTATTGCCCACAGTTTTGGGGTTCCAAGGTGATTTACAACGACCTTAAGACCCAACATATGTTTGAGAGTTATGACCAAAAACTCGTCGTTTTCGTGTTTATGGCCCTTTTAATGAGTTATTTCCCATGTTTTTTAGGTTCCAGTTGGATTTGCAAGGCTAGTAAGACCCTTTACATGTTTGAGATATATGACTAAAAAGTCGTAATTTTCGTGTTTTATGGCCGTTTTCATGAGCTATTGGCCATAGTTTTCGGGTTCTAGGCGGATTTGCATGCCTCGTAAGAACTCTTACATGTTTGAGATATATAACCACAGACTCCTCGTTTTCGTGGTTATGGCCATTTTCATGAGTTATTTCCTAGAGTTTTTGCGTTCCAAGCGGATTTGCATGGTCCGCGCACTCCATTACATGTTTGGGAGATATGACCGTAAACTCGCTGCTTTCACGCTTTTATGGCCGCTTTTCATGAGCTATTGCCCATAGTTTTGGGGTTCCAGTAATTTTCATGCCTCATAAGAACCCTTAAATGTTTGAGATATATAACCGTAAACTCGCTGCTTTCGTGTTTATGGCCATTTTCATGAGTTATTTCCTAGAGTTTTTATGCTCCAAGCGGATTTGCATGGTCCGCGCACCATTACATGTTTGGGAGATATGACCGTAAACTCGCTGCTTTCACGCTTTTATGGCCGCTTTTCATGAGCTATTGCCCACAGTTTTGGGGGTTCCAGCGGATTTGCATGCCTCGTAAGAACCCTTAAATGTTTGAGATATATAACCGTAAACTCGCTTTCGTGTTTATGGCCATTTTCATGAGTTATTTCCTAGAGTTTTTGTGTTCCAAGCGGATGTGCATGGTCCAGCACCCATTACATGTTTGGGAGATATGACCGTAAACTCGCTGCTTTCATGGTTTATGGCCGCTTTTCATGAGCTATTGCCCACAGCTTTGGGGTTCCAGTGCGGATTTGCATGCCTCAGAAGAACCCTTATATGTTTGAGAGATATGACCGTAAACTCGCTGCTTTCACATTTTATGGCCGCTTTTCATGAGCTATTGCCCATAGTTTTGGGGTTCTGGAGGATTTGCATGCCTCGTAAGAACACTTACATGTTTGAGAGATATGATCGTAAACTCGTCGTGCTTTCGCTTTATGGCCGCTTTCATGAGCTATTGCCCATGTGTTTGGGGTTCTAGGCAGATTTGCATGCCTCGTAAGAACCCTTACATGTTTGAGAGATATGACAAGAAACCCGCTGCTTTCGCTTTTATGGCTATTTTCATGAGCTATTGCCTGCATTTTTGAGGTTCTAGGCGATTTACAACGACCTTATGACCCGATACATTTTTGAGAGTTATGACCAAAAACTCGCTGCTTTCGTGTTTTTAGGTTCCAGTTGATTTGCAAGGCTAGTAAGACCCATTACATATTTGAGATATATGACTAAAACTCGTACTTTTCGTGTTTTATGGCCATTTTCATGAGCCATTGCCCACAGTTTTGGGGTTCCAGTGATTTGCATGCCTCGTTAGAACCCTTACATGTTTGAGAGACATGACTAGAAACTCGCTGCTTTTATGGCTGTTTTCATGAGCTATTGCCCACTGCTTTTGGGGTTCCATGGTGATTTACAACGACCTTAAGACCCAACATATGTTTGAGAGTTATGACCAAAAACTCGTTGTTTTCGTGTTTATGGCCCTTTTATGAGTTATTTCAAGGTTTTAGGTTCCATTGGATTTGCAAGGCCAAGAAGACCCTTTTTCGTGTTTTATGGCCGCTTTTCATGAGCTATTGCCCATAGTTTTCGGGTTCTAGGAGGATTTGCATGCCTCGTAAGAACCCTTACATGTTTGAGATATATAACGAAACTCGCTGCTTTCGTGTTTATGGCCATTTTCATGAGCTATTTCCTAGAGTTTTTATGCTCCAAGCGATTTACATGGTCCGCGCACCCATTACATGTTTGGGAGATATGACCGTAAACTCGCTGCTTTCACGCTTTTATGGCCGCTTTTCATGAGCTATTGCCCACGCTTTTGGGGTTCCAGCGGATTTAAATGCCTCGTAAGAACCCTTAAATGTTTGAGATATATAACCGTAAACTCGCTGCTTTCGTGTTTATGGCCATTTTCATGAGTTATTTCCTAGAGTTTTTGTGTTCCAAGCGGATGTGCATGGTCCGCAGACCCATTACATGTTTGGGAGATATGACCGTAAACTCGCTGCTTTCACGCTTTTATGGCCGCTTTTCATGAGCTATTGTCCAAAGTTTTGGGGTTCCAGTGGATTTGCATGCCTCATAAGAACCCTTATATGTTTGAGACATATGATCAGAAACTCGTCGTTTTCGTGTTTTATGGCTGTTTTGATGAGCTATTGCCCACAGATTTGGGGTTCTAGACATATTTGCATGCCTCGTAAGAACCCTTACATGTTTGAGAGATATGACAAGAAACCCGCCGTTTTCGTGTTTTATGGCTGTTTTCATGAGCTATTGCCCGCATTTTTGGGGTTCCAGGGCGATTTACAACGACCTTAAGACCCAATACATTTTTGAGAGTTGTGACCAAAAACTTGTCGTTTTCGTGTTTTATGGTCATTTTCATGAGCTATTGCCCACAGTTTTTAGGTTCCAGTTAGATTTGCAAGGCTAGTAAGACCCTTTACATGTTTGAGATATATGACTAAAAACTCGTACTTTTCGTGTTTTCTGGCCATTTTCATGAGCCATTGCCCACAGTTTTGGGGTTCTAGGCGGATTTGCATGCCTCGTAAGAACCGTTACATGTTTGAGATATATGACCAGAAACTTGTCATTTTCGTGTTTATGGTCATTTTCATGAGTTATTTCCTAGAGTTTTTGTGTTCCAAGCGGATTTGCACGGTCTGTCAGACCCGTTACATGTTTGGGAGATATGACCAGAAACTCGCTGCTTTCACGTTTTATGGCCGTTTATGGGCGTTTTCATGAGCTATTGCCCACAGTTTCGGGGTTCTAGGCAGATTTGCATGGCTCGTAAGAACCCTTACATGTTTGATAGATATACCTAGAAACTCGTCGTTTTTTTGTTTTATGGCTGTTTTCATGAGCTATTGCCCACAGTTTTGGGGTTCCAAGGTGATTTACAACGACCTTAAGACCCAACATATGTTTGAGAGTTATGACCAAAAACTCGCTGCTTTCGTCGTGTGTATGGCCCTTTTAATGAGTTATTTCCCATGTTTTTTAGGTTCCAGTTGGATTTGCAAGGCTAGTAAGACCCTTTACATGTTTGAGATATATGACTAAAAAGTCGTAATTTTCGTGTTTTATGGCCGTTTTCATGAGCTATTGGCCATAGTTTTCGGTTCTAGGCGGATTTGCATGCCTCGTAAGAACCCTTACATGTTTGAGATATATAACCAGCACTCGCTTTCGTGGTTATGGCCATTTTCATGAGTTATTTCCTAGAGTTTTTGCGTTCCAAGCGGATTTGCATGGTCCGCGTATCCATTACATGTTTGGGAGATATGACCGTAAACTCGCTGCTTTCACGCTTTTATGGCCGCTTTCATGAGCTATTGCCCATAGTTTTGGGGTTCCAGGCGAATTTTCATGCCTCATAAGAACCCTTAAATGTTTGAGATATATAACCAGAAACTCGTCGTTTTCGTGTTTATGGCCATTTTCATGAGTTATTTCCTAGAGTTTTTGCGTTCCAAGCGGATTTGCATGGTCTGGCAGACCCATTACATGTTTGGGAGATATGACCAGAAACTCGTCGTTTTCACGTTTTATGGCCGTTTTCATGAGCTATTGCCCACAGTTTTGGGGTTCCAGGCGGATTTGCATGCCTCGTAAGAACCCTTAAATGTTTGAGATATATAACCAGAAACTCGTCGTTTTCGTGTTTATGGCCATTTTCATGAGTTATTTCCTAGAGTTTTTGTGTTCCAAGCGGATGTGCATGGTCTGGCAGACCCATTACATGTTTGGGAGATATGACCAGAAACTCGTCGTTTTCATGGTTTATGGCCGTTTTCATGAGCTATTGCCCACAGTTTTGGGGTTCCAGGCGGATTTGCATGCCTCGTAAGAACCCTTATATGTTTGAGAGATATGACCAGAAACTCGTCGTTTTCACGTTTTATGGCCGTTTTCATGAGCTATTGCCCATAGTTTTGGGGTTCCTGGAGGATTTGCATGCCTCGTAAGAACCCTTACATGTTTGAGAGATATGACAAGAAACCCGTCGTTTTCGCGTTTTATGGCTATTTTCATGAGCTATTGCCTGCATTTTTGGGGTTCTAGGGCGATTTACAACGACCTTATGACCCGATACATTTTTGAGAGTTATGACCAAAAACTCGTCGTTTTCGTGTTTTTAGGTTCCAGTTGGATTTGCAAGGCTAGTAAGACCCATTACATATTTGAGATATATGACTAAAAACTCGTACTTTTCGTGTTTTATGGCCATTTTCATGAGCCATTGCCCACAGTTTTGGGGTTCCAGGCGGATTTGCATGCCTCGTTAGAACCCTTACATGTTTGAGAGACATGACTAGAAACTCGTCGTTTTTGCGTTTTATGGCTGTTTTCATGAGCTATTGCCCACTGTTTTGGGGTTCCATGGTGATTTACAACGACCTTAAGACCCAGCATATGTTTGAGAGTTATGACCAAAAACTCGCTGTTTTCGTGTTTATGGCCCTTTTTATGAGTTATTTCCCAAGGTTTTTAGGTTCTAGCTGGATTTGCAAGGCTAGTAAGACCCTTTTTCGTGTTTTATGGCCGTTTTCATGAGCTATTGCCCACAGTTTTCGGGTTCTAGGAGGATTTGCATGCCTCATAAGAACCCTTACATGTTTGAGATATATAACTAGAAACTCATCGTTTTCGTGTTTATGGCCATTTTCATGAGTTATTTCCTAGAGTTTTTGCGTTCCAAGCGGATTTTCATGGTCTGGCAGACCCATTACATGTTTGGGAGATATGACCAGAAGCTCGTCGTTTTCGTGTTTTATGGCCGTTTTCATGAGCTATTGCCCATAGTTTTCGGGTTCTAGGCGGATTTGCATGCCTCGTAAGAACCCTTACATGTTTGAGATATATAACCACAGACTCCTCGTTTTCGTGGTTATGGCCATTTTCATGAGTTATTTCCTAGAGTTTTTGCGTTCCAAGCGGATTTGCATGGTCTGGCAGACCCATTACATGTTTGGGAGATATGACCAGAAACTCGTCGTTTTCACGTTTTATGGCCGTTTTCATGAGCTATTGCCCATAGTTTTGGGGTTCCAGGCGAATTTTCATGCCTCATAAGAACCCTTAAATGTTTGAGATATATAACCAGAAACTCGTCGTTTTCGTGTTTATGGCCATTTTCATGAGTTATTTCCTAGAGTTTTTGCGTTCCAAGCGGATTTGCATGGTCTGGCAGACCCATTACATGTTTGGGAGATATGACCAGAAACTCGTCATTTTCACGTTTTATGGCCGTTTTCATGAGCTATTGCCCACAGTTTTGGGGTTCCAGGCGGATTTGCATGCCTCGTAAGAACCCTTAAATGTTTGAGATATATAACCAGAAACTCGTCGTTTTCGTGTTTATGGCCATTTTCATGAGTTATTTCCTAGAGTTTTTGTGTTCCAAGCGGATGTGCATGGTCTGGCAGACCCATTACATGTTTGGGAGATATGACCAGAAACTCGTCGTTTTCATGGTTTATGGCCGTTTTCATGAGCTATTGCCCACAGCTTTGGGGTTCCAGGCGGATTTGCATGCCTCGTAAGAACCCTTATATGTTTGAGAGATATGACCAGAAACTCGTCGTTTTCACGTTTTATGGCCGTTTTCATGAGCTATTGCCCATAGTTTGGGGGTTCCTGGAGGATTTGCATGCCTCGTAAGAACCCTTACATGTTTGAGAGATATGATCAGAAACTCATCGTTTTCACGTTTTATGGCCGTTTTCATGAGATATTGCCCACAGGTTTGGGGTTCTAGGCAGATTTGCATGCCTCGTAAGAACCCTTACATGTTTGAGAGATATGACAAGAAACCCGTCGTTTTCGCGTTTTATGGCTATTTTCATGAGCTATTGCCTGCATTTTTGAGGTTCTAGGGCGATTTACAACGACCTTATGACCCGATACATTTTGAGAGTTATGACCAAAAACTCGTCGTTTTCGTGTTTTTAGGTTCCAGTTGGATTTGCAAGGCTAGTAAGACCCATTACATATTTGAGATATATGACTAAAAACTCGTACTTTTCGTGTTTTATGGCCATTTTCATGAGCCATTGCCCACAGTTTTGGGGTTCCAGGCGGATTTGCATGCCTCGTTAGAACCCTTACATGTTTGAGAGACATGACTAGAAACTCGTCGTTTTTGCGTTTTATGGCTGTTTTCATGAGCTATTGCCCACTGTTTTGGGGTTCCATGGTGATTTACAACGACCTTAAGACCCAGCATATGTTTGAGAGTTATGACCAAAAACTCGTTGTTTTCGTGTTTATGGCCCTTTTTATGAGTTATTTCCGAAGGTTTTTAGGTTCCAGCTGGATTTGCAAGGCCAGTAAGACCCTTTTCGTGTTTTATGGCCGTTTTCATGAGCTATTGCCCACAGTTTTCGGGTTCTAGGAGGATTTGCATGCCTCATAAGAACCCTTACATGTTTGAGATATATAACCAGAAACTCATCGTTTTCGTGTTTATGGCCATTTTCATGAGCTATTTCCTAGAGTTTTTGCGTTCCAAGCGGATTTACATGGTCTGGCAGACCCATTACATGTTTGGGAGATATGACCAGAAACTCGTCGTTTTCACGTTTTATGGCCATTTTCATGAGCTATTGCCCACAGTTTTGGGGTTCCAGGCGGATTTAAATGCCTCGTAAGAACCCTTAAATGTTTGAGATATATAACCAGAAACTCGTCGTTTTCGTGTTTATGGCCATTTTCATGAGTTATTTCCTAGAGTTTTTGTGTTCCAAGCGGATGTGCATGGTCTGGCAGACCCATTACATGTTTGGGAGATATGACCAGAAACTCGTCGTTTTCACGTTTTATGGCCGTTTTCATGAGCTATTGCCCACAGTTTTGGGGTTCCAGGCGGATTTGCATGCCTCGTAAGAACCCTTATATGTTTGAGACATATGATCAGAAACTCGTCGTTTTCGTGTTTTATGGCTGTTTTCATGAGCTATTGCCCACAGATTTGGGGTTCTAGACATATTTGCATGCCTCGTAAGAACCCTTACATGTTTGAGAGATATGACAAGAAGCCCGCCGTTTTCGTGTTTTATGGCTGTTTTCATGAGCTATTGCCCGCATTTTTGGGGTTCCAGGGCGATTTACAACGACCTTAAGACCCGATACATTTTTGAGAGTTGTGACCAAAAACTTGTCGTTTTCGTGTTTTTAGGTTCCAGTTAGATTTGCAAGGCTAGTAAGACCCTTTACATGTTTGAGATATATGACTAAAAACTCGTACTTTTCGTGTTTTCTGGCCATTTTCATGAGCCATTGCCCACAGTTTTGGGGTTCTAGGCGGATTTGCATGCCTCGTAAGAACCGTTACATGTTTGAGATATATGACCAGAAACTTGTCATTTTCGTGTTTATGGTCATTTTCATGAGCTATTGCCCACAATTTTGGGGTTCCATGGTGATTTACAACGACCTTAAGACCCAGCATATGTTTGAGAGTTATGACCAAAAACTCGTTGTTTTCGTGTTTATGGCCCTTTTTATGAGTTATTTCCGAAGGTTTTTAGGTTCCAGCTGGATTTGCAAGGCCATTAAGACCCTTTTCGTGTTTTATGGCCGTTTTCATGAGCTATTGCCCATAGTTTTCGGGTTCTAGGAGGATTTGCATGCCTCGTAAGAACCCTTACATGTTTGAGATATATAACCACAGACTCCTCGTTTTCGTGGTTATGGCCATTTTCATGAGTTATTTCCTAGAGTTTTTGTGTTCCAAGCGGATTTGCACGGTCTGTCAGACCCGTTACATGTTTGGGAGATATGACCAGAAACTCGTCGTTTTCACGTTTTATGGCCGTTTTCATGAGCTATTGCCCATAGTTTTCGGGTTCTAGGCGGATTTGCATGCCTCGTAAGAACCCTTACATGTTTGAGATATATAACCACAGACTCCTTGTTTTCGTGGTTATGGCCATTTTCATGAGTTATTTCCTAGAGTTTTTGCGTTCCAAGCAGATTTGCATGGTCTGGCAGAACCATTACATGTTTGGGAGATATGACCAAAAACTTGTCGTTTTCGTGTTTTATGGTCATTTTCATGAGCTATTGCCCATAGTTTTGGGGTTCCAGGCGAATTTTCATGCCTCATAAGAACCCTTAAATGTTTGAGATATATAACCAGAAACTCGTCGTATCCGTGTTTATGGCCATTTTCATGAGTTATTTCCTAGAGTTTTTGCGTTCCAAGCGGATTTGCATGGTCTGGCAGACCCATTACATGTTCGGGAGATATGACCAGAAACTCGTCGTTTTCACGTTTTATGGCCGTTTTCATGAGCTATTGCCCACAGTTTTGGGGTTCCAGGCGGATTTGCATGCCTCGTAAGAACCCTTAAATGTTTGAGATATATAACCAGAAACTCGTCGTTTACGTGTTTATGGACATTTTCATGAGTTATTTCCTAGAGTTTTTGTGTTCCAAGCGGATGTGCATGGTCTGGCAGACCCATTACATGTTTGGGAGATATGACCAGAAACTCGTCGTTTTCATGGTTTATGGCCGTTTTCATGAGCTATTGCCCACAGCTTTGGGGTTCCAGGCGGATTTGCATGCCTCGTAAGAACCCTTATATGTTTGAGAGATATGACCAGAAACTCGTCGTTTTCACGTTTTATGGCCGTTTTCATGAGCTATTGCCCATAGTTTTGGGGTTCCTGGAGGATTTGCATGCCTCGTAAGAACACTTACATGTTTGAGAGATATGATCAGAAACTCGTCGTTTTCGCGTTTTATGGCCGTTTTCATGAGCTATTGCCCACAGGTTTGGGGTTCTAGGCAGATTTGCATGCCTCGTAAGAACCCTTACATGTTTGAGAGATATGACAAGAAACCCGTCGTTTTCGCGTTTTATGGCTATTTTCATGAGCTATTGCCTGCATTTTTGAGGTTCTAGGGCGATTTACAACGACCTTATGACCCGATACATTTTGAGAGTTATGACCAAAAACTCGTCGTTTTCGTGTTTTTAGGTTCCATTGATTTGCAAGGCTAGTAAGACCCATTACATATTTGAGATATATGACTAAAACTCAGTACTTTTCGTGTTTTATGGCCATTTTCATGAGCCATTGCCCACGCTTTGGGGTTCTAGGCGGATTTGCATGCCTCGTTAGAACCCTTACATGTTTGAGAGACATGACTAGAAACTCGTCGTTTTTGCGTTTTATGGCTGTTTTCATGAGCTATTGCCCACTGTTTTGGGGTTCCATGGTGATTTACAACGACCTTAAGACCCAGCATATGTTTGAGAGTTATGACCAAAAACTCGTTGTTTTCGTGTTTATGGCCCTTTTTATGAGTTATTTCCGAAGGTTTTTAGGTTCCAGCTGGATTTGCAAGGCCAGTAAGACCCTTTTCGTGTTTTATGGCCGTTTTCATGAGCTATTGCCCACAGTTTTCGGGTTCTAGGAGGATTTGCATGCCTCGTAAGAACCCTTACATGTTTGAGATATATAACGAGAAACTCGTCGTTTTCGTGTTTATGGCCATTTTCATGAGCTATTTCCTAGAGTTTTTGCGTTCCAAGCGGATTTACATGGTCTGGCAGACCCATTACATGTTTGGGAGATATGACCAGAAACTCGTCGTTTTCACGTTTTATGGCCGTTTTCATGAGCTATTGCCCACAGTTTTGGGGTTCCAGGCGGATTTAAATGCCTCGTAAGAACCCTTAAATGTTTGAGATATATAACCAGAAACTCGTCGTTTTCGTGTTTATGGCCATTTTCATGAGTTATTTCCTAGAGTTTTTGTGTTCCAAGCGGATGTGCATGGTCTGGCAGACCCATTACATGTTTGGGAGATATGACCAGAAACTCGTCGTTTTCACGTTTTATGGCCGTTTTCATGAGCTATTGCCCACAGTTTTGGGGTTCCAGGCGGATTTGCATGCCTCGTAAGAACCCTTATATGTTTGAGACATATGATCAGAAACTCGTCGTTTTCGTGTTTTATGGCTGTTTTGATGAGCTATTGCCCACAGATTTGGGGTTCTAGACATATTTGCATGCCTCGTAAGAACCCTTACATGTTTGAGAGATATGACAAGAAACCCGCCGTTTTCGTGTTTTATGGCTGTTTTCATGAGCTATTGCCCGCATTTTTGGGGTTCCAGGGCGATTTACAACGACCTTAAGACCCAATACATTTTTGAGAGTTGTGACCAAAAACTTGTCGTTTTCGTGTTTTATGGTCATTTTCATGAGCTATTGCCCACAGTTTTTAGGTTCCAGTTAGATTTGCAAGGCTAGTAAGACCCTTTACATGTTTGAGATATATGACTATAAACTCATTTTTCGTGTTTTCTCGCCATTTTCATGAGCCATTGCCCAGTTTTGGGGTTCTAGGCGGATTTGCATGCCTCGTAAGAACCGTTACATGTTTGAGATATATGACCAGAAACTTGTCATTTTCGTGTTTATGGTCATTTTCATGAGTTATTTCCTAGAGTTTTTGTGTTCCAAGCGGATTTGCACGGTCTGTCAGACCCGTTACATGTTTGGGAGATATGACCGTAAACTCGCTGCTTTCACGCTTTATGGCCGTTTATGGGCGTTTTCATGAGCTATTGCCCACAGTTTCGGGGTTCTAGGCAGATTTGCATGGCTCGTAAGAACCCTTACATGTTTGATAGATATACCTAGAAACTCGTCGTTTTTTTGTTTTATGGCTGTTTTCATGAGCTATTGCCCACAGTTTTGGGGTTCCAAGGTGATTTACAACGACCTTAAGACCCAACATATGTTTGAGAGTTATGACCAAAAACTCGTCGTTTTCGTGTTTATGGCCCTTTTAATGAGTTATTTCCCATGTTTTTTAGGTTCCAGTTGGATTTGCAAGGCTAGTAAGACCCTTTACATGTTTGAGATATATGACTAAAAAGTCGTAATTTTCGTGTTTTATGGCCGTTTTCATGAGCTATTGCCCATAGTTTTCGGGTTCTAGGCGGATTTGCATGCCTCGTAAGAACCCTTACATGTTTGAGATATATAACCACAGACTCCTCGTTTTCGTGGTTATGGCCATTTTCATGAGTTATTTCCTAGAGTTTTTGCGTTCCAAGCAGATTTGCATGGTCTGGCAGAACCATTACATGTTTGGGAGAAATGACCAGAAACTCGTTGTTTTCACGTTTTATGGCCGTTTTCATGAGCTATTGCCCATAGTTTTGGGGTTCCAGGCGAATTTTCATGCCTCATAAGAACCCTTAAATGTTTGAGATATATAACCAGAAACTCGTCGTTTTCGTGTTTATGGCCATTTTCATGAGTTATTTCCTAGAGTTTTTGCGTTCCAAGCGGATTTGCATGGTCTGGCAGACCCATTACATGTTTGGGAGATATGACCAGAAACTCGTCGTTTTCACGTTTTATGGCCGTTTTCATGAGCTATTGCCCACAGTTTTGGGGTTCCAGGCGGATTTGCATGCCTCGTAAGAACCCTTAAATGTTTGAGATATATAACCAGAAACTCGTCGTTTTCGTGTTTATGGCCATTTTCATGAGTTATTTCCTAGAGTTTTTGTGTTCCAAGCGGATGTGCATGGTCTGGCAGACCCATTACATGTTTGGGAGATATGACCAGAAACTCGTCGTTTTCATGGTTTATGGCCGTTTTGATGAGCTATTGCCCACAGTTTTGGGGTTCTAGGCAGATTTGCATGCCTCGTAAGAACCCTTACATGTTTGAGAGATATGACAAAAAACCCGTCGTTTTCGCGTTTTATGGCTATTTTCATGCGCTATTGCCTGCATTTTTGGGGTTCTAGGGCGATTTACAATGACCTTATGACCCGATACATTTTTGAGAGTTATGACCAAAAACTCGTCGTTTTCGTGTTTTTAGGTTCCAGTTGGATTTGCAAGGCTAGTAAGACCCATTACATATTTGAGATATATGACTAAAAACTCGTACTTTTCGTGTTTTATGGCCATTTTCATGAGCCATTGCCCACAGTTTTGGGGTTCCAGGCGGATTTGCATGCCTCGTTAGAACCCTTACATGTTTGAGAGACATGACTAGAAACTCGTCGTTTTTGCGTTTTATGGCTGTTTTCATGAGCTATTGCCCACTGTTTTGGGGTTCCATGGTGATTTACAACGACCTTAAGACCCAGCATATGTTTGAGAGTTATGACCAAAAACTCGTTGTTTTCGTGTTTATGGCCCTTTTTATGAGTTATTTCCGAAGGTTTTTAGGTTCCAGCTGGATTTGCAAGGCCAGTAAGACCCTTTTTCGTGTTTTATGGCCGTTTTCATGAGCTATTGCCCACAGTTTTCGGGTTCTAGGAGGATTTGCATGCCTCGTAAGAACCCTTACATGTTTGAGATATATAACGAAAACTCGTCGTTTTCGTGTTTATGGCCATTTTCATGAGTTATTTCCTAGAGTTTTTGCGTTCCAAGCGGATTTGCATGGTCTGGCAGACCCATTACATGTTTGGGAGATATGACCAGAAACTCGTCGTTTTCACGTTTTATGGCCGTTTTCATGAGCTATTGCCCACAGTTTTGGGGTTCCAGGCGGATTTGCATGCCTCGTAAGAACCCTTAAATGTTTGAGATATATAACCAGAAACTCGTCGTTTTCGTGTTTATGGCCATTTTCATGAGTTATTTCCTAGAGTTTTTGTGTTCCAAGCGGATGTGCATGGTCTGGCAGACCCATTACATGTTTGGGAGATATGACCAGAAACTCGTCGTTTTCACGTTTTATGGCCGTTTTCATGAGCTATTGCCCACAGTTTTGGGGTTCCAGGCGGATTTGCATGCCTCGTAAGAACCCTTATATGTTTGAGACATATGATCAGAAACTCGTCGTTTTCGTGTTTTATGGCTGTTTTCATGAGCTATTGCCCACAGATTTGGGGTTCTAGACATATTTGCATGCCTCGTAAGAACCCTTACATGTTTGAGAGATATGACAAGAAGCCCGCCGTTTTCGTGTTTTATGGCTGTTTTCATGAGCTATTGCCCGCATTTTTGGGTTCCAGGCGATTTGCAGGCCTCGTAAGAACCCTTACATGTTTGAGAGATATGACCAGAAACTTGTCGTTTTCGTGTTTTATGGTCATTTTCATGAGCTATTGCCCATTTTTGAGGTTCTAGGCGATTTGAAGTAAGACCCGATACATGTTTGAGAGTTATGACCAAAACTGTGCTTTCGTGTTTTTAGGTTCCAGCTTGGATTTGCAAGGCTAGTAAGACCCATTACATGTTTGAGATATATGACTAAAACTATTTCGTGTTTTATGGCCATTTTCATAAGCTGTTGCCCACAGTTTTGGGGTTCCAGGTGGATTTGAATGCCTTGTAAGAACCCTTACATGTTTGAGAGATATGACCAGAAACTCGTCGTTTTTGTGTTTTATGGCCGTTTTCATGAGCTATTTCCCACAGTTTTGGGGTTCCAGGACGATTTACAACGATTTTAAGACCCGACATATGTTTGAGAGTTACGACCAAAAACTCGTCGTTTTCGTGTTTATGGCCATTTTTATGAGTTATTTCCCACAATTTTTGGGTTCCAATTGGATTTGCAATGCCAGTAAGACCCGTTACATGTTTGAGATATATGACCAAAAACTCGTAGTTTTCGTTTTTATGGCCGTTTTCATGAGCTATTGCCCACAGTTTTGGGGTTCCACGCGGATTTGCATGCCTCGTAAGAACCCTTACATGTTTGAGATATATAACGAAAACTCGTCATTTTCGTGTTTATGGCCATTTTCATGAGTTATTTCCTAGAGTTTTTGCGTTCCAAGCGGATTTGCATGGTCTGGCAGACCCATTACATGTTTGGGAGATATGACCAGAAACTCGTCGTTTTCACGTTTTATGGCCGTTTTCATGAGCTATTGCCCACAGTTTTGGGGTTCCAGGCGGATTTGCATGCCTCGTAAGAACCCTTAAATGTTTGAGATATATAACCAGAAACTCGTTGTTTTCGTGTTTATGGCCATTTTCATGAGTTATTTCCTAGAGTTTTTGTGTTCCAAGCGGATGTGCATGGTCTGGCAGCTTTGGGGTTCCAGGCGGATTTGCATGCCTCGTAAGAACCCTTATATGTTTGAGAGATATGACCAGAAACTCGTCGTTTTCACGTTTTATGGCCGTTTTCATGAGCTATTGCCCATAGTTTTGGGGTTCCTGGAGGATTTGCATGCCTCGTAAGAACACTTACATGTTTGAGAGATATGATCAGAAACTCGTCGTTTTCGCGTTTTATGGCCGTTTTCATGAGCTATTGCCCACAGGTTTGGGGTTCTAGGCAGATTTGCATGCCTCGTAAGAACCCTTACATGTTTGAGAGATATGACAAGAAACCCGTCGTTTTCGCGTTTTATGGCTATTTTCATGAGCTATTGCCTGCATTTTTGAGGTTCTAGGGCGATTTACAACGACCTTATGACCCGATACATTTTGAGAGTTATGACCAAAAACTCGTCGTTTTCGTGTTTTTAGGTTCCAGTTGGATTTGCAAGGCTAGTAAGACCCATTACATATTTGAGATATATGACTAAAAACTCGTACTTTTCGTGTTTTATGGCCATTTTCATGAGCCATTGCCCACAGTTTTGGGGTTCCAGGCGGATTTGCATGCCTCGTTAGAACCCTTACATGTTTGAGAGACATGACTAGAAACTCGTCGTTTTTGCGTTTTATGGCTGTTTTCATGAGCTATTGCCCACTGTTTTGGGGTTCCATGGTGATTTACAACGACCTTAAGACCCAGCATATGTTTGAGAGTTATGACCAAAAACTCGTTGTTTTCGTGTTTATGGCCCTTTTTATGAGTTATTTCCGAAGGTTTTTAGGTTCCAGCTGGATTTGCAAGGCCAGTAAGACCCTTTTCGTGTTTTATGGCCTTTTTCATGAGCTATTGCCCACAGTTTTGGGGTTCCAGGCGGATTTAAATGCCTCGTAAGAACCCTTTAATGTTTGAGATATATAACCAGAAACTCGTCGTTTTCGTGTTTATGGCCATTTTCATGAGTTATTTCCTAGAGTTTTTGCGTTCCAAGCGGATTTGCATGGTCTGGCAGACCCATTACATGTTTGGGAGATATGACCAGAAACTCGTCGTTTTCACGTTTTATGGCCGTTTTCATGAGCTATTGCCCACAGTTTTGGGGTTCCAGGCGGATTTGCATGCCTCGTAAGAACCCTTAAATGTTTGAGATATATAACCAGAAACTCGTCGTTTTCGTGTTTATGGCCATTTTCATGAGTTATTTCCTAGAGTTTTTGTGTTCCAAGCGGATGTGCATGGTCTGGCAGACCCATTACATGTTTGGGAGATATGACCAGAAACTCGTCGTTTTCATGGTTTATGGCCGTTTTCATGAGCTATTGCCCACAGCTTTGGGGTTCCAGGCGGATTTGCATGCCTCGTAAGAACCCTTATATGTTTGAGAGATATGACCAGAAACTCGTCGTTTTCACATTTTATGGCCGTTTTCATGAGCTATTGCCCATAGTTTTGGGGTTCCTAGAGGATTTGCATGCCTCGTAACACTTACATGTTTGAGAGATATGACAAAACTCGCCGTTTTCGTGTTTTATGGCTGTTTTCATGAGCTATTGCCCATGTTTTGGGGTTCTAGGCGATTTGCATGCCTCGTAAGAACCCTTACATGTTTGAGAGATATGACAAGAAACCCGTCGTTTTCGTGTTTTATGGCTATTTTCATGAGCTATTGCCCATTTTTGAGGTTCTAGGCGATTTACGACCTTATGACCCATACATTTTGAGAGTTATGACCAAAACTTGTCGTTTCGTGTTTTAGGTTCCAGTTAGATTTGCAAGGCTAGTAAGACCCTTTACATATTTGAGATATATGACTAAAAACTCGTACTTTTCGTGTTTTATGGCCATTTTCATGAGCCATTGCCCACAGTTTTGGGGTTCCAGGCGGATTTGCATGCCTCGTTAGAACCCTTACATGTTTGAGAGACATGACTAGAAACTCGTCGTTTTTTTGTTTTATGGCTGTTTTCATGAGCTATTGCCCACAGTTTTGGGGTTCCAAGGTGATTTACAACGACCTTAAGACCCAACATATGTTTGAGAGTTATGACCAAAAACTCGTCGTTTTCGTGTTTATGGCCCTTTTAATGAGTTATTTCCCATGTTTTTTAGGTTCCAGTTGGATTTGCAAGGCTAGTAAGACCCTTTACATGTTTGAGATATATGACTAAAAAGTCGTAATTTTCGTGTTTTATGGCCGTTTTCATGAGCTATTGGCCATAGTTTTCGGGTTCTAGGCGGATTTGCATGCCTCGTAAGAACCCTTACATGTTTGAGATATATAACCAGAAACTCGTCGTTTTCGTGTTTATGGCCATTTTCATGAGTTATTTCCTAGAGTTTTTGCGTTCCAAGCGGATTTGCATGGTCTGGCAGACCCATTACATGTTTGGGAGATATGACCAGAAACTCGTCGTTTTCACGTTTTATGGCCGTTTTCATGAGCTATTGCCCATAGTTTTGGGGTTCCAGGCGAATTTTCATGCCTCATAAGAACCCTTAAATGTTTGAGATATATAACCAGAAACTCGTCGTTTTCGTGTTTATGGCCATTTTCATGAGTTATTTCCTAGAGTTTTTGCGTTCCAAGCGGATTTGCATGGTCTGGCAGACCCATTACATGTTTGGGAGATATGACCAGAAACTCGTCGTTTTCACGTTTTATGGCCGTTTTCATGAGCTATTGCCCACAGTTTTGGGGTTCCAGGCGGATTTGCATGCCTCGTAAGAACCCTTAAATGTTTGAGATATATAACCAGAAACTCGTCGTTTTCGTGTTTATGGCCATTTTCATGAGTTATTTCCTAGAGTTTTTGTGTTCCAAGCGGATGTGCATGATTTGCATGCCTCGTAAGAACCCTTATATGTTTGAGAGATATGACCAGAAACTCGTCGTTTTCACATTTTATGGCCGTTTTCATGAGCTATTGCCCATAGTTTTGGGGTTCCTGGAGGATTTGCATGCCTCGTAAGAACACTTACATGTTTGAGAGATATGATCAGAAACTCGTCGTTTTCGCGTTTTATGGCCGTTTTCATGAGCTATTGCCCACAGGTTTGGGGTTCTAGGCAGATTTGCATGCCTCGTAAGAACCCTTACATGTTTGAGAGATATGACAAGAAACCCGTCGTTTTCGCGTTTTATGGCTATTTTCATGAGCTATTGCCTGCATTTTGGAGGTTCTAGGGCGATTTACAACGACCTTATGACCCGATACATTTTGAGAGTTATGACCAACAACTCGTCGTTTTCGTGTTTTTAGGTTCCAGTTGGATTTGCAAGGATAGTAAGACCCATTACATATTTGAGATATATGACTAAAAACTCGTACTTTTCGTGTTTTATGGCCATTTTCATGAGCCATTGCCCACAGTTTTGGGGTTCCAGGCGGATTTGCATGCCTCGTTAGAACCCTTACATGTTTGAGAGACATGACTAGAAACTCGTCGTTTTTGCGTTTTATGGCTGTTTTCATGAGCTATTGCCCACTGTTTTGGGGTTCCATGGTTATTTACAACGACCTTAAGACCCAGCATATGTTTGAGAGTTATGACCAAAACCTCGTTGTTTTCGTGTCTATGGCCCTTTTTATGAGTTATTTCCGAAGGTTTTTAGGTTCCAGCTGGATTTGCAAGGCCAGTAAGACCCTTTTCGTGTTTTATGGCCGTTTTCATGAGCTATTGCCCACAGTTTTCGGGTTCTAGGAGGATTTGCATGCCTCGTAAGAACCCTTACATGTTTGAGATATATAACGAAAACTCGTCGTTTTCGTGTTTATGGCCATTTTCATGAGTTATTTCCTAGAGTTTTTGCGTTCCAAGCGGATTTGCATGGTCTGGCAGACCCATTACATGTTTGGGAGATATGACCAGAAACTCGTCGTTTTCACGTTTTATGGCCGTTTTCATGAGCTATTGCCCACAGTTTTGGGGTTCCAGGAGGATTTGCATGCCTCGTAACAACCCTTAAATGTTTGAGATATATAACCAGAAACTCGTTTTTTTCGTGTTTATGGCCATTTTCATGAGTTATTTCCTAGAGTTTTTGTGTTCCAAGCGGATGTGCATGGTCTGGCAGACCCATTACATGTTTGGGGGATATGACCAGAAACTCGTCGTTTTCATGGTTTATGGCCGTTTTCATGAGCTATTGCCCACAGCTTTGGGGTTCCAGGCGGATTTGCATGCCTCGTAAGAACCCTTATATGTTTGAGAGATATGACCAGAAACTCGTCGTTTTCGCGTTTTATGGCCGTTTTCATGAGCTATTGCCCATAGTTTTGGGGTTCCTGGAGGATTTGCATGCCTCGTAAGAACACTTACATGTTTGAGAGATATGATCAGAAACTCGTCGTTTTCGCGTTTTATGGCCGTTTTCATGAGCTATTGCCCACAGGTTTGGGGTTCTAGGCAGATTTGCATGCCTCGTAAGAACCCTTACATGTTTGAGAGATATGACAAGAAACCCGTCGTTTTCGCGTTTTATGGCTATTTTCATGAGCTATTGCCTGCATTTTTGAGGTTCTAGGGCGATTTACAACGACCTTATGACCCGATACATTTTTGAGAGTTATGACCAAAAACTCGTCGTTTTCGTGTTTTTAGGTTCCAGTTGGATTTGCAAGGCTAGTAAGACCCATTACATATTTGAGATATATGACTAAAAACTCGTACTTTTCGTGTTTTATGGCCATTTTCATGAGCCATTGCCCACAGTTTTGGGGTTCCAGGCGGATTTGCATGCCTCGTTAGAACCCTTACATGTTTGAGAGACATGACTAGAAACTCGTCGTTTTTGCGTTTTATGGCTGTTTTCATGAGCTATTGCCCACTGTTTTGGGGTTCCATGGTGATTTACAACGACCTTAAGACCCAGCATATGTTTGAGAGTTATGACCAAAAACTCGTTGTTTTCGTGTTTATGGCCCTTTTTATGAGTTATTTCCGAAGGTTTTTAGGTTCCAGCTGGATTTGCAAGGCCAGTAAGACCCTTTTCGTGTTTTATGGCCGTTTTCATGAGCTATTGCCCACGGTTTTCGGGTTCTAGGAGGATTTGCATGCCTCGTAAGAACCCTTACATGTTTGAGATATATAACGAAAACTCGTCGTTTTCGTGTTTATGGCCATTTTCATGAGTTATTTCCTAGAGTTTTTGCGTTCCAAGCGGATTTGCATGGTCTGGCAGAACCATTACATGTTTGGGAGATATGACCAGAAACTCGTCGTTTTCACGTTTTATGGCCGTTTTCATGAGCTATTGCCCACAGTTTTGGGGTTCCAGGCGGATTTGCATGCCTCGTAAGAACCCTTAAATGTTTGAGATATATAACCAGAAACTCGTCGTTTTCGTGTTTATGGCCATTTTCATGAGTTATTTCCTAGAGTTTTTGTGTTCCAAGCGGATGTGCATGGTCTGGCAGACCCATTACATGTTTGGGAGATATGACCAGAAACTCGTCGTTTTCATGGTTTATGGCCGTTTTCATGAGCTATTGCCCACAGCTTTGGGGTTCCAGGCGGATTTGCATGCCTCGTAAGAACCCTTATATGTTTGAGAGATATGACCAGAAACTCGTCGTTTTCACGTTTTATGGCCGTTTTCATGAGCTATTGCCCATAGTTTTGGGGTTCCTGGAGGATTTGCATGCCTCGTAAGAACACTTACATGTTTGAGAGATATGATCAGAAACTCGTCGTTTTCGCGTTTTATGGTCGTTTTCATGAGCTATTGCCCACTGGTTTGGGGTTCTAGGCAGATTTGCATGCCTCGTAAGAACCCTTACATGTTTGAGAGATATGACAAGAAACCCGTCGTTTTCGCGTTTTATGGCTATTTTCATGAGCTATTGCCTTCATTTTTGAGGTTCTAGGGCGATTTACAATGACCTTATGACCCGATACATTTTTGAGAGTTATGACCAAAAACTCGTCGTTTTTTTGTTTTTAGGTTCCAGTTGGATTTGCAAGGCTAGTAAGACCCATTACATATTTGAGATATATGACCAAAAACTCGTACTTTTCGTGTTTTATGGCCATTTTCATGAGCCATTGCCCACAGTTTTGGGGTTCCAGGTGGACTTGCATGCCTCGTTAGAACCCTTACATGTTTGAGAGACATGACTAGAAACTCGTCGTTTTTGCGTTTTATGGCTGTTTTCATGAGCTATTGCCCACTGTTTTGGGGTTCCATGGTGATTTACAACGACCTTAAGACCCAGCATATGTTTGAGAGTTATGACCAAAAACTCGTTGTTTTCGTGTTTATGGCCCTTTTATGAGTTATTTCCGAAGGTTTTTAGATTCCAGCTGGATTTGCAAGGCCAGTAAGACCCTTTTCGTGTTTTATGGCCGTTTTCATGAGCTATTGCCCACAGTTTTCGGGTTCTAGGAGGATTTGCATGCCTCGTAAGAACCCTTACATGTTTGAGATATATAACGAAAACTCGTCGTTTTCGTGTTTATGGCCATTTTCATGAGCTATTTCCTAGAGTTTTTGCGTTCCAAGCGGATTTACATGGTCTGGCAGACCCATTACATGTTTGGGAGATATGACCAGAAACTCGTCGTTTTCACGTTTTATGGCCGTTTTCATGAGCTATTGCCCACAGTTTTGGGGTTCCAGGCGGATTTAAATGCCTCGTAAGAACCCTTAAATGTTTGAGATATATAACCAGAAACTCGTCGTTTTCGTGTTTATGGCCATTTTCATGAGTTATTTCCTAGAGTTTTTGTGTTCCAAGCGGATGTGCATGGTCTGGCAGACCCATTACATGTTTGGGAGATATGACCAGAAACTCGTCGTTTTCACGTTTTATGGCCGTTTTCATGAGCTATTGCCCACAGTTTTGGGGTTCCAGGCGGATTTGCATGCCTCGTAAGAACCCTTATATGTTTGAGACATATGATCAGAAACTCGTCGTTTTCGTGTTTTATGGCTGTTTTCATGAGCTATTGCCCGCATTTTTGGGGTTCCAGGGCGATTTACAACGACCTTAAGACCCAATACATTTTTGAGAGTTGTGACCAAAAACTTGTCGTTTTCGTGTTTTATGGTCATTTTCATGAGCTATTGCCCACAGTTTTTAGGTTCCAGTTAGATTTGCAAGGCTAGTAAGACCCTTTACATGTTTGAGATATATGACTAAAAACTCGTACTTTTCGTGTTTTCTGGCCATTTTCATGAGCCATTGCCCACAGTTTTGGGGTTCTAGGCGGATTTGCATGCCTCGTAAGAACCGTTACATGTTTGAGATATATGACCAGAAACTTGTCATTTTCGTGTTTATGGTCATTTTCATGAGTTATTTCCTAGAGTTTTTGTGTTCCAAGCGGATTTGCACGGTCTGGCAGACCTGTTACATGTTTGGGAGATATGACCAGAAACTCGTCGTTTCCACGTTTTATGGCCGTTTAAATGTGCATAAATAATTCAAAAAAATCAAAAAAAATACAAAACCTTCGCATGGTGTCATGTTATGTGACATAGTTCTGAGGAAAAATATCAAACTTGGTCTACTGATCATATTTCAAAAAACCCTTCACAAAATGACCTATCTCCTCCGAGGTTTTCTGGCTTTCGGATCAAATGACCAATGATATGGCTAGAATCAAGGAATAGTTTGTGATAATGTGCCCATATTGGGCATGCATGTGTATAATGGGATGACTAACAATGTTGCAGTACAAAGTTTTCCTTCTCTACGTACAGAAAATCCATTTTCTATTTTCTGAGTGCCGAAAGAGGGGGGGGTTGTGAAGCAACCACCAAATTGAAGTTTCAAAATGGTAACATCCTATTTTTAAAAAATACTTGACCACCTAGCATGTACAATTTCCCAACTTGAGTATCTCAAACCTTTTATTCCATCCCTGGTGAAAAAGACAAATCCTGCCGAATCGGTTGGAAGTGGGTAAGATATGAACTACAGGTACATGATTTCATCCTGATGATATTTTGTAAAAATCATTTTTAGGTTCACAACATGCTATTTCATTAGGGTCAATGCTAGTTTTGTGAGCCTCAGCCCCTAGCTAAGAATATTTATGAAAACCCTTCAAAAAGTTTGACCAGACATTCAAATGTGCATAACTAATTCAAAAAAAAAAATTCAAAAAAATACAAAACCTTCGCATGGTGTAATGTTATGTGACATAGTTCTGAGGAAAAATACCAAACTTGGTCTATTGATCATATTTCAAAAAACCCTTCACAAAATGACCTATCTCCTCCAAGGTTTTCTGGCTTTCGGGTCAAATGACCAATGATATGGCTAGAATCAAGGCATAGTTTGTGATAATGTGCCCATATTGGGCATGCATGTGTATAATGGGATGACTAACAATGTTGTAGTACAAAGTTTTCCTTTTCTACGCACACAAAATCCATTTTCTATTTTCTGAGTGCCGAAAGAGAGGGGATTTGTGAAGCAACCACCAAATTGAAGTTTCAAAATGGTAACATCCCATTTTAAAAAAAATACTAGACCACCTATCATGTACAATTTCCCAACTTGAGTATCTCAAAACTTTTATTCCATCCCTGGTGAAAAAGACAAATCCTGCCGAATCGGTTGGAAGTGGGTAAGATATGAACTACAGGTACATGATTTCATGCTGATGATTTTTTGTAAAAATCATTTTTAGGTTCACAACATGCTATTTCATCAGAGATCCAATGCTAGTTTTGTGAGCCTCAGCCCCTAGCTAAGAATATTTATGAAAACCCTTCAAGAAGTTTGACCAGACATTCCAATGTGCATAACTAATTCAAAAAAAATCAAAACCTTCGCATGGTGTCATGTTATGTGACATAGTTCCGAGGAAAAATATCAAACTTGGTCTATCGATAATATTTCAAAAAACCCTTCACAAAATGACATATCTCCTCCGAGGTTTTCTGGCTTTCGGGTCAAATGACCAATGATATGGCTAGAATCAAGGAATAGTTTGTGATAATGTGCCCATATTGGGCGTGCATGTGTATAATGGGATGACTAACAATGTTGTAGTACAAAATTTTCCTTTTCTACGCACAGAAAATCCATTTTCTATTTTCTGAGTACCGAAAGAGGGGGGATCTGTGAAGCAACCACCAAATTGAAGTTTCAAAATGGTAACATCCTATTTAAAAAAAATACTAGACCACCTAGCATGTACAATTTCCCAACTTGAGTATCTCAAACCTTTTATTCCATCCCTGGTGAAAAACACAAATCCTGCCGAATCGGCTGGAAGTGGGTAAGATATGAACTACAAGTACATGATTTCATGCTGATGATTTTTTGTAAAAATCATTTTTAGGTTCAGAACATGCTATTTCATCAGAGATCCAATGCTAGTTTTGTGAGCCTCAACCCATAGCTAAGAATATTTATGAAAACCCTTCAAAAAGTTTGACAAGACATTCAAATGTGCATAACTAATTCAAAAAAAATCAAAAAAATACAAAACCTTCGCATGGTGTCATGTTATATGACATAGTTCTGAGGAAAAATATCAAACTTGGTTTTAGAAATGGTCGAAAAAAACTTGCTTAGAGATGGGGTGGTTTACCCTAGCTTTGGAGCCCATTTCTACTACATTTTGGGTGAGGGTGAGTTGTACTTCACAAAAGGGATCAAGGTGAGGATGAGTTGTACTATACATATGACGAAAACGTTGGAAGCTCATACAAACATAGAAAAGTGATATAGCTACATTTGTTGAACTTCAAATTTACCATCATATTTGAATTTTGTCCAAATTATCAACAAGTGACAAATTATTATAATAAAAAATGTTTACAACAACAACAACTGCCAAATTATTACAATAAGAAATGTTTACAACAACAAGTGCCAAATTCAAAGTCTATTACTTTTGGCTCTTCTTACCCCTCGTTTTCTTCTCCTTCACAAGTTTCACATTACACAACAGGTTTATGGTCTTATTTTTCTTACCATTACCATCTGGCCTCCCCACAGCACGTCCAAGAGTCTCCTTCACCTCCTGCACCTCCTCAATAACACAATCTGGCACCAGAGCCTCATCAACATGGTCACTTTGCACCAGAGCCTCATCAACATGGTCAGTTTGCACCAGAGCCTCAACATCAGGCTCATTTTGCACCAGAGCCTCAACAACAGGCTCAATTTGCACCAGAGCCTCAACAACAGGCTCATTTTGCACCAGAGCCTCAACAACAGGCTCATTTTGCAACAGAGCCTCAACAAGATGCTCATTTTGCACTAGAGCCTCAACAACAGGCTCATTTTGCCCCTCATTTTGCACCAGAGCTCCCAAATCAGAAATGGTGTGCCCTAAAGCATCAACAGTTTGGACATCATCCTCCAAAACAAGTTCAGATTGCACCTCAGCAGCACCAAACATGATCTGGTTAGTTCTCTTCTTTCTTTGGCCATTGATTCTTGCCCTTTTCACTGGCCAGCATTCGTCAACAACAAGAGGCGGGCCTTTTTCTCCATGCTTCCTCCTAAAAACAAGCAAGTTAGTTGGGGGAGAAAAATCATCAATAATAAATGGGATAGATTTTGGATGAGCATACTTTGGGCTTTTCAGCAGTGTATCTGCACTTGGTAGAGCCAGCTCGGTGTCCAAGTTCTTCACAGAGTTTGCATCTATTCTTGTTACCTTTTTGGGCCCTTGGCTTGGCATATTTCTTTCCCTTCTTGCTGCTCCTACCTTTCTCAAACCAAGCCTTGAATCTACTATGGTTAGGCCTGCCAGCCTTTCTTTTCATCAAAGGAGGACACAAGGAGAACTGAATGTCCACTTCAGGCCACTGAGACTGATCTGTAAGTGCTGGAATTGGTGTTCCATATGCAGCCTTGAATTTTGCTAAAAAATAATACTCATGCAAATATGAGTGCATATTTAGCTTGTGTTTGGAGGCCAAGAAAAGTATGGCATGCTCACAAGGCTTCCCAGTGTGTTGCCACTCAAGGCATGTGCATTCATGCAATTGAGTGTCAACAACATGCCTCCTGCCAGTCTTTGTATATCTGACTTCAGCACCCCACAATGAGGATTTCTCAACACGCAAATGTGCAAGATTTCTGCTCCTGTTGACCACCTGCTTCACAACATCAGGAAGCTTATCTCCTTGAAGAACATCACCAAGCCTTCTTCTCAATTCCCACAACCTCATGATCATGTTCCTGATCTGGTCAACCATGTCATGGACATGCAAGTCTTTTAACTCCTTCAATTTGTTGTTGAAACTTTCTGCCAAATTATTGTTGATATGATCACATTTGATGGCAGTGTTAAAACCAGACCTATACCATAAAAGAGAATGGTAGGTTTCCAACCATGTACAAAACTTGACCCTCTCCTCCTCAGAGCATGCCGCCTTAATCTTCTCAAGGTGATATGAATGTGTCTGTCTGGTGTAAGATCTTGTTGCTGGCCACATGCGTCTAAAATCATCTCCTCTGAATTTTTTGATCAAATTCATCCACATATGGCCAAATCACTCCCTCTGCTCAGCATGAGGGAAAACAATCTTCACTGCATTTTCTAAACCTTTACATGCATCTGTGTGCACTGCCAATGGACAGACCGGCCCTATGCTTCTTTTCAACTACATCATGAACCATGTCCATGTTGCCTCTGTCTCAGACTGGAACATGCCAATAGCTACAGGGAACATCCAATTATGTCCATCTAAAGCATTGCATGCTGCTAGTTGACCATTCCACTTTCCAGTCAAGAAAGATGAGTCTATACTCAAATATGTACGGCACCCTGCTTTGAAGCCATCGATGCAAGGCTTTAAAGCCATGAAGAATTTAGAGAAGAAGACTTTCCCATCAGCTGTTACCTTAGTATCTATCTCCACAACACTGCCAGGTGACCTCTTCTCTACTTCTTCTTTGAAGTTATAAAGCATTCGAAAGGTATTTGCCCAATCACCATATAGCTCTTTCATTGCCCTTTGCTTTGCCTTCCACACTGTAGTATAATTCAGCTTAATGGGGTACTACTTTTCCAAGTATCTTTGCAGTGTTGTTTGGTGTTGTGGCTAAAATGGGCTTGATATTTTCTGCAACCCATAATTTTGATGTCATCTTTGTAACTGTTTGAGAACTTGTAATGCAAGTATGAGGTTTTGGAATTTGATTCACTCTTATTGTCCTTCCATCAGGTTGGCGTCTAGCAGATATATACCACTTGCAAGGCTTGGCACCACCATCATAACCTACGCATTTTGCATAGAACTTCTTTTTATCAGTCCACATAGTCTTGGTAGCAAACTCACGTTTGACTGCATATGTCCTGAAACACATCCTGAATTCATCCATGCTTGGAAACAATCTCCCAACTTCAATAACTGGGTCCTCTTTGTTATAAACTGTTACTAGCTCATCATCATGTGCATCATCTACATGAACTGCAGCATTTTCCAACACTCTATATCTATATCTGCCTCTTCATCTCTTAAATAGTTGTCACCATCATTTGCAGCTTCATCCCTCTTTTTCTCCTTGTCTCTGTCATCTATAGGAATGCCAAAAAGCTTTGCCATTTCAATGTCATCTATTGGTGCAATGACCAAATCAGTCCGGTCATGTATCTCAACTGAATTCCAGTCAACAGTTACAATCCTTTGTGCATTAGCATCTACAGCATCCCCTTGTGCATTAGCATCATCCTCTACTGTTAACACTTCCAACTCAGTAAGTATAGGCATTACTTGCCTTTGTGCAGCCCAATCATCCTCGACCATCTAAGCAGCCAGCTTCGAGGCCACATATCCAACCCTCGAATCAGGTTTCAGATCAATGAGCTCTACTAAAAACAGATCAGTTTTGCTTGTCCAACCGTTTCGCTCATCGATTTCATCAACGATATGTTCCCCTGTCTCAACCCTAACATAGTCACATTTGCAATCATCAAATCGTAACAAAGAAACTTCTTGCTCTGGCCCCCAAACCACACTATCCCCAATTTTTTCCACCATTTTCCTCACCGCCTCCTCTCCCATGTTTATTAGATCTTGGGGATCAACATGTTCTAATTCCACCTCCCATTTAACAACTGTGTCTCTCTCAATGAGCTGTGTGCTGCCATATACTAAAACAGCCCTAGAGGGAAAGAAATTGATGTGAAATTCGAAGGTTTGGCGCGCAACATCGTCTCCCCTGTTTTTGGCTGGCACTGTGAGCTAGCGGACGCGAACAAAGAGCTCAACCTTAGAGAAATTAAGCGCAGAGATACAAGATATACCGATTAGAAGTCCCCTCTCCATGCTCCATCTCGTTCCCCCTCGCCCCGTTCAGCACACCCTCGCCTCCACAATCTAGCATCAATGGGCACGCTCAGATCTCGAATTGAGAAGAATGGGAGAGGAATTAGCTTTCAAATGGCACTCACCACCTTCGCCGTCGAACGAAAGCGCCGCCGCCTAAATTAATTGCCATGCCGCCGCTGAGAACGATGGGTGAGGTCCGCCGCCGCCGTCGGGGAAGCTACAGTCAGCGTGGCGCGTGCTCTCGGTCGGAAGCGGTTGGTTTGACTGGCTTGACTGGCTGTCCCAACCGACCGGTTTAGCTTAACCCTAATCTTGGAACAAAGTTAAATGTGTCCTTAACGACCGTTTTATGGCCCGTGTGGCCCTGGGATATTAGCTGCCTCACAACCGTCGCATGCGAGCTATTCTTTTCAACAATATTGTGTTCCTTTCAATTCCGCGTAAAGACGTCGCATAGGAGCTTGATGCATTTGTGCCAGTTAGTTTCTACTCTATTTTGGTTTCGTAAAAACTGCTAGCAGTAACTAGTGTATTTTGGTTTCCTCATAGCTAAGATAGTCTGCCTTTGCAGATTTATTTTTCAGCTTGGTACTGTACCTCAACGCAGTAACTGTACTCTGCAGTGTAACCAGGTGCATCGAAAATTCCTTTGGACATCGAGATAAAACAACACTTTTTCCTCTAAAGTGGTGATCCGAAGATCTAGCCGAGGTAGAAGGCCACGAGGTTTACCACTAGACGCACAGTTGCGGATTACTGATGAAGCGTCGATTGATGCGATGCGATCCGTTGCGATCAATCGCTGGTCTGTCGCACAGACATCTCTTGGTATCCACCGCATAACGAGGAGCACCGGCGGCGAACTGCTAAATTCGTATCGACGGAAGGACTGCTTTGGAGCTAGGGTTTCCAACACATGGAATGACCTAACCAATCAACGATTAACCCTTCTGGGTTACTGTGCTCCACTATATATAGGGAGTGAATGTGGGCTCCACTCTCGTGGCCCATTCACTAAAGCCCATATAATGCTAGTCACCGCGAGTCCAACTCACTGACTCAGTCCTAATCCGGCTCGGGTCCAACCCGGCCAGATTTCCGTCTTGAGTCCAACCCGGACTTATTTCTGGCTTGGGTCCAACCCGGACTTGCTCCCGCTCTTAAGTGTGTGACCCGGCAGGCTCATGGTTACTCGGACACGATTGGAGTCTGACTCACAATCGATCAGTTGGCAGCGGCTCCTAGCAGAACGTGCCGACTCCCAAGTACCAAAGAGTCATGACGACTTGCCTTTCCAATACGACTTGCGTCCGAGTCCCTTTTGCCTCACGATATACCTTGTCAGACTATAGGAGAATATTTGTCATCCCTTAAATAGTCTGACTCTCTTCTCGATCCGAGATAAGTGATTCACCCGACTAACTCTTAGTCGACCGCCTCGGTTAACACTTAACCGAGTCGTGCATGGCCATGCTTTCCTAATCATATCTTCCGAGTGGGCCTAGAGAATATCTCTCCGAGTGGAGGGGTAAAATCCCATCTTGGTTATTCACATCATGCAGCTTGATTCTCAGTCGACCCGAACTCCGTCTTTATAACTGCCCAGTTACGGATCAGCGTTTGACAAAACCTAAGTCGGTGATCCTCAACTCGGACTATGCAACAACCTTAGGTCTAAGGATTACAGTGATTGAGATATACAAATGACAACTTGTTCGTTGTACCTCAATATGGGTGAATCCGACTCGCTAAACTCTTTAGCCGAGTCTGTGTAAGTCGGAATGGCATCTCCATGCCCATGACAAGTGGAACCGAGTCATCAAGCCGGCTTTCACATTGGTCTAAGTTGTGTGTCCATCACAACCTCGATGACCAAGGATATTTAGTACAAACAACATTAATGCATAGTTCCACAACCGAATCACATATTCAATGATATGCATCAGATGTTTATACAAGGATAACTTTATATCTTTATGAATACAATGGGAAATCTCATCATACATGATTGCCTCTAGGGAATATTCCCAACAGTCTCCCACTTGCACTAGAATCAATCTTCCGACATCACATGTCTAAGCATCTAATGCCCATGGCTCTTAGGTGCACCTCATGCTTCGGCTGGGGTAACGACTTTGTCAACGGATCCGCAATATTTGCAACCTTGTGTACCTTGCATAACTTGATATCACCCTGATCCACGAACTGGCGAATCAGATGGTACCGCATGAGTTTGTGCTTGTTCTTCTGGTGTTGTTTAGGTTCCTTGGCTTGTGCAATAGCACCATTGTTGTCACAATACACGTCTAACCGATTGGACGAGCCTTGAACCACACCAAGATCCATGAGGAAATTCCTCATCCAAATAGCCTCCTTTGTTGCCTCCGAGGTGGCAATCTACTCAGCTTCTGTTGCAGATGCAGACACAGTCTCTTGCTTGGAACTCTTCCAGCTCATAGCACCTCTGTTTATAATAAACATGTATCCGGATTGCGAATGAGAATCATCAGAGTCGGTAAGATAACTCGCATCCGTGTAACCCTTTACACCGAGTTCATCTTCACCACCATAAACCAAAAACATATCCTTAGTCCTTCTCAAGTACTTTAGGATATTTTTAGCCGCTGTCCAGTGGATATATCCAGGATCAGCCTGGTATCTGCTCACAACACTTAGAGCATAGGAAACATCCGGCCTAGTACAAATCATGGAATACATGATGGATCCGACTGCACAAGCATACGGAATCTCACTCATCCGACTTCGCTCATCAGTTGTCGAAGGACACTGAGTCTTGCTAAGTTTTACACCATGGGACATCGGTAAGAACCCCTTCTTAGACGATTCCATGTTGAACTTCTTCAATACTTTGTCCAAATAAGTACTCTGACTCAATCCAATGAGCTGCCTTGATCTATCTCTATAGATCCGGATTCCGAGGATGTATGTTGCCTCACCCAAGTCTTTCATTGCGAAACTCCTTCCCAATGATTCCTTGGTTTCTTGCAACATCTGGACATCATTTCCAATCAACAATATGTCATCCACATATAATATTAGAAAGTTTACTTTGTTCCCACTAAACTTCTTATACAAACAAGAATCATGATCACTCTTGATGAAGTCAAACGATTTGACTACCTCATCAAAGCGAATATTCCAACTCCGAGATGCTTGCTTCAACCCATAAATGGATTTCTGAAGTTTACATACCTAGTCAGCATTAGCCGGATTGACAAAACCCTCGGGCTGTATCATATACACGTCCTCGGTTAAATTTTCGTTAAGGAAAGCCATTTTGACATCGATCTGCCATATCTCATAGTCAAAATAGGCCTCTATAGCTAACATGATCCGAACTGATTTAAGCACCGCTACGGGCGAGAAAGTGTCGTCGTAATCAACTCCTTGAACTTGTCGAAACCCCTTCGAGACAAGACATGCTTTATAGACGGAAACATTTCCATCCATATCAGTTTTCTTCTTAAAGACCCATTTGCACTCGACGGGTCTTGCACCGTCTGGCGGATCAACCAAGTTCCAAACTTGATTTTCATCCATGGACTTTAACTCGGATCTCATGGCTCCAAGCCATGACTCGGAATCATATCCCACCATCGCTTTCGAATAATTTGCCGGTGAAGGGAATATGCCCGAGAGGCAATAATAAAGTGGTTATTATCGTATTCCTTATTTATGATAAATGTTTATTTTGCATGCTATAATTGTATTAATACGGAAACGTTAATACATGTGTGTTTAATAAACAAATAGAAAGTTCCTAGTTATGCCTCTCTTATAAACTAGCTCGTTGATTAACAAGATGATCAAGGTTTCCTGATCATGGACATTGGATGTTGTTAATAACGGGGTCACAACATTAGTGTAATGGTGTGATGAACATTCATCCGAAGTATATCATTACGATCAAAGTCATTGAGTTTATATTGCTATAACAACTTACGAAGTGATCCTAATCCTTAGACCATGAGATCATGTCAATCACTAACACTGGAAGAGTTTCTTGATAACATCAAACGTCACACCGTAACAGGGTGATTATAAAGATGGGTTCAGAACTACTAAAGTGTTATGTTGAGGCCCATGGATCGAGAGTGTAATTTGTTCATCCCGATGACGGATAGATATACTCTGGGCCCTCTCGGTGATATCACATTGATTAGCTTGCAAGCAAGTGATTTGATCACTAGAATGTTATATCACGGGAACGAGAAAAGAGTGCATGTCAGTAACGAGACCAAACTAGGTATGGAGATACCGATGATCGAATCTCGGACATGTAATATATCGCTAAACAAAAGGATTAAGATACTAGCGTAAAGGTTCGACGATCACAAGAAAGTCATCGTTGAATGTGTGGGGAGTGGGTCTCCGATCCCGCTCGATTATTGATTCGAGAGGGGTCTCGATCATGTCCGCATTATTCACGAACCGTAGGGTGACACACTTAAGAGACACCGACATCCAATTGGAGCAAAGTTTCATGCCGAAAAGAAAAGAAAAGCGAGGAATTTATTTCACTAGACAATCAAACTGCTTTTGCTGAAATTGCTGAAACTGGTTACGCATGTGAAATGGAATACTAGCAAGGGGTTTTATGTGAATGTTTGTTAATTAAAGTAATTAACAAAATTCTGAATAAATAAATAAAAGAGTTTTATTTAATGAGAGCTTGCATTAAATTTGGTGGAAATTTAATGCATGTGAGTGAGTGGAGGCTTTTTAAGTGGAGTGAGGCTTTTCATTTTGGTGGGAGCTCCACCCACATGAATGTGGAAGAGGTGGGGGCAGCCCATGGCTGGGCGCATGGCCCTTGGGTGCCCCCTCTCCCTATAAAGGCCCCTCTCTCCTCTCACACCACACCTCCTCGTGAAGGATCTCTCTCCCCTCTAGAATTTATCCCCATGGTCTCGGACTAGCGAGATACATGTTCCCGTGGCTATTCGGCAAGAAAGAGTTGCTTCCGCTGCATCGCTGGAGCGAGGAGGCGGAGGTTGCTCGGTGCCTCGAACGTGTGTGGAAAGCACGGATGCGTCGCTGTTTTTTGGCGCTTAGGACTTCCTCTCGATCTTGAGATCGGCAAGAGATCGTCTACATCAACCACGAGTTTGGACTCGTTAAGCTTTGTCGGTCTTCAAGGGTATGTTCTCTACGGATATACATCCGCTCGCTGTTTGTATCTAGTAGATAGATCTTGGTACATAGTTGTTCCCATCGAGGAAAAATTTTGTTTTCTATCCGCTAACCCTACAAAGGGTATCGAGCCGGATCTATGCGTAGATACTTTGCACGGTAGTACACATATGATTATGTGGGCGATGATGATCATTTTATTGCTTCTTGGTTGTACTTTGGATATTGGTGGCATAGTGGGATGAAGCGGCCGGACAAACTTTACATGTCCTCACATGAGACCTGTTCCACGCTTGACATGCAACTAGTTTTGCATAAGTGGCTAGCGGGTGTCTGCTCTCCTACTATAGTCAATATCTAATTTGCAACGAGTTGTCAACAATTTGGTTATCCTCGTTGTGGTTCATGTTCGAGGTAAGAACGGTTCTATCTCGAAAGCCCTAAGCCACGTAAAATTTGCAATGGATAAATTAGAGGCGTCTAGTTTAGATTGTTCTTGGGCTAGTGTTATGATATGATGATGTTGTAAGTAGAAGTATGAGATGATACTCTTAACATACATAACGTGTAAACTCCATAGACCTTGATTTACACATAAAGGTATGATAGTGATCATACCACGGTGCACATGATAGAGATCATATGCGAGAACCATATCATTCCACTAACAAACATGTGATGTTTGATAGCATCTTATATTGCTTGTTTGCTTTTATTAGCATAATAAGATGATCCCTCATTTAAATATCAAGATAAGAATGTGTTCTTCCTTTAGTATGCACCGATTATGTTCTCGCTCCAAGACATCACGTGATGATCGTGTTTTTGGATCCACGACCATATTTCGGTGTAAGAGCGATTACACACGCGAATACTAAGGTTCTTACTTGGCAGCCTAGCATGTGCAGACATGGCCTCGGAACACGGACCGAAAGGTTAAGCATGAGTCATATAGTAGATATGATGCCCATTTGATGCTCGCTTTGAAGCTACCGACTCACGTGATGATCGGACTTGGTGTAGTGGATTTGGTTCATGTAATCACCAAAAGGCACGAGGGATGTCGTTTTGAGTGGGAGTTCATTTCTAATTTGGATTAGTAGAACTCAATTTATCATAAATTAAATCAAAGTGAATTTGCATAATTTGTTGTAGTCATTGGCATTCGCTCACCACCTTATGCATAGTTGTAATTGAGATAATAGAACTATAGAATTCGATATATACTTTTAACTGGTATCGTATTGTGTTGAGTGTCAATCTAAAGTTTAAAGTCCTATTGCAAACTTTCAGCAAAATTCTATTTACTCCGTGAAATTTAATAATTGGTATTAAATCGAGAGTAACAATTCGATGTTAGTATCTTAAGTATCATGTTTGCCTCCATGATTCTTGATTTAAACATCAAGTTTATCTAGGATGAAAGAATTATTTCGTAAAACCATCATGTGTGGCGATAACGATATCCGAAACAATGTTTTGTTGAAATATGATAGAGTATAATATATGTTCTCATATTGGATGAGAATTTGCGAAGGTTGGAGATGCTAGACATCCTAATCATCCAAAAGGGTTTTGGAAAGTAATGTTATACTCACGATTCGCCTTTATAAGCTAAAGTAGCTTGATCATGAATGTCGTCATGATAAGGGTGAATAGAATATGTATATAAAATGTTTACTACACTAAAAGATTACTAAAGAATGGATTTTGAAAGAATACCGATCATTTGATGATGGTGATCTACTTCAAAGTGCAAATCCAAAGGTATTATTATTTGAATATACACGCTTTGGACTATGTGTCATGTATATGGCGCCACTTTTGATGTTGATAATTTCTTTTAAAAGGAAAAGGAAATGAAAGAGAATCTATAAAATATATTTGGTAAAAGAAAAGATTGGAAATATCCAATTTAGGTATATATATGATATACATGTTATGGTTGTATTCTTTGCTTGTTGAACAATGTGGTTCTTGGGTATTGGATACCGAATTGGTTGGTATGAAATTTCATACGGAATGACGCAATTCATGAACCACAATGGCCTAAGTAACTAGCAAGAGAAAATGTGATGATGTTCATCAAAAACAAACAAACCGTTGTTTGTATTTCTCGTTGACATCAAAGCTTGACTTCAAGATTTGTTTTAGTAATTGTTATTTGAATCAGGTATTATAAGAACAAAGGTTGTCCAAATAATTGCCGTATTCCATATAAGATGGATGATTTACAAATCTAGTTGAAGAAAGCCTTCAAGATTTGTTTTAATAATTGTTATTTGAATCAGGTATTATAAGAACAAAGGTTGTTCAAATAATTACCGTATTCCATATAAGATGGATGATTTACAAATCTAGTTGAAGAAATCACATCCATAAATCCTAATGCTAAAATGTTGCAAGACAAATGATTGAAAGATCACTTACAAGTGACATCGTTTAAATTATATTGAAAGAAAACATGAAGAATCTCCATATTCATGGATTTTGGAGTCTTTGATTTGATCAAGGACGCCAGAGACTTTCCTGGATAATTAAAACTTCGCTCAAAGGCCAAAGAAGAACGAACGACTAAATTATTGGAATTTATACATATCGATGTATGTAGTCCATTATGTGCAAAAGTTTATGGGTTTCAACTTCATATGCTTTCTCCGGAAATTTGAGTGAATGTTCACTTAATGAGAAACAAGTATGAAATATTTGAAAATGTTTCAAAGACTTTCAAGATGAAGAGAAAATCATTGTAACAAGAAAAATAAATGAATTATGATTTGATCATAAAGGGATTTATTTGAGTTACAAGTGTAACAAGAAAATAAATGAATTATGATTTTATCATAAAGAGATTTATTTGAGTTGCAAGTTTAGCAAAACACCTAGATTTACATCTCCGAAACACCATAGGAGTATGGAGTGTTTGAGATTTGTAATGAAACCTTGTTTGACATGGTTGGATCAAAGGTGTTATTTATAAACTGCCATTATGTTTTAAAAGATTAAAGCTTTAGAGACTACCGCTTTTACCTGAAAAAGAGCTCCATCTTGATCCGTTGAAATGACACCATATGAGTTATGGTTTGGGTAAAACCCAAGTTGTCCTTTCTTAAATTTTGGTATGCTAAACATAAGTAAGATGTTTACAACCAAAGTCGGATGAGCATGTCTTTGTAGGTTATTTTGAATAACAATTGGTTATTCCTCCTTAACACCGAGGACAAAAGGGTTTGTCGCTTGAAATGTGAAGTTTCTTGAAGAAGGAATTTTTCATAAAAGTTAAGTGGGAGGACAATAGAACTTTGATAAGGTTAACGAACCTTAGCTAAATGTGCTGAGTTGCAGTACTGAAATCGCTCGAGGCTGCCATAATTCTCATAGCTTATGTGCCTCAAAGGTTGTGGTCACGGAGATCTAAGTTCCTATTGAACCAAGTAGGTCGGTTAAACAATCAAATGCTAAGATTTGAGAGTAAATCATTATTGTTTGATAATGATGAACCGAATACATACAAAGAAGCGATGATGGGCCCTGGCTCAAATGGCTTGAAACCATAAAATCCGTGATAGTTCCATATACGAGAAATCAAGTTTTGAACTTGGAAGACACTCCTAAAGGTGTAAAACCTATCGGTCGTATTTGGATCTATAAAGAAGCATATGGATGTTTCACATCTATGAAATATTCGACATGTTGTAAAGTATTTTATGACAATGTTCAAAGAGTTGACTATGACAAGATTTGATCTTTCATAGCGATATTTAGTCTGAACGGATTAAAGTAGCAACCACTACATATAATTTGGTATATGGTAGATGAATAAACAAAACAAAGTTCTTCTAATAGAATGGTTACCTAGGACGTGTACATGACACGGTCCAAAGGGTTTGTTAAATTCAAAGGATGCTAAAGGGCATGCAAACTTCAATGGTTGAAGTAAGCATCATGAGTTGGAATCTTCACCATGATGAAAAATGAGTTTTCATCCGAGACGATGAAGATGCTTGCATTTGCAAGAAATTAAGTGGAGGCTGAGACATATTTCTAATACATTATGTGAAGGACATCTTGTTGATTAGAAATGATGTATCTTTTATTGACAAAGGTTAAGAATTTCATTTCGATGAAAGACTTAGGCAAAACCCGAATATTTAGCATGAATGTCTATAGTGGATAGACTGTAACGCTAATATGTTTATGCCAAACGTACATATATGAGATATTGAAGGAGTTCAATATAGAAACGACAAGAAACAGTTCTTATTGCATGGAAAGGAATTGAATCAAGATTCAAGTGTATCGACATTTGATAAGTGAAACAAGATTCAAGTGCTTTGACACTTGATGAGTGCAATCACGAGAATGTTTTGATCAATCATACCATGATATGTACACATCCAGATATGTCCTATGCTCTAAGTGTTATGAGCATATACCAGAATGAATCATAAAATGATCATTGGACGATAGTGAGGATATTCTTATGATCTTTTGGAAGAACTAAGAATATATTTGTGTAGAGGTGACAAACAATTACAAATAGTTCATTGTAAAGCGTTACATTGATACTAGTTTTGTCACAAGATACAAATTAAGTTTATCTCAATTTAAACTATGGGTGGCACAATGTAATGGAAAGGAGATTCCATGATGTATTTGGAAGAGTTCCAAAATTAAGACATTGTGACGAATACTACAACAAAAGGCTAAGTATATGACTGCTATAGTAGCAGCAAAGGAGGGAATTTGTGTCAAGTAGTTTGTTATCAAACTAAGGTGTGGTTCGCAACGGGCTAACACTAAAGATATATTGTATGACAATAGTATCGACATGATTTAACCCCAAGGAACTAAAGGTCTCACCGAAAGACCAAATTTATACAATGCCATCTCATTGGAGAATGAGTGATGCGGAGACGAAAGACATGCAAATACACACGGACCTGAAAGCGTCGAGATCCGTAGATTATGTCAACCACTTGCAATTGCGTATTTGGAACACCGTAAAGCCATAGGTGTTCAATACACAAAGTTTTCAAACTAGATTATTGTCTCTAGTGCAAGTGGGAGATAAGGAATATGCCTGAGAGGCAATAATAAAGTGGTTATTATCGTATTCCTTATTTATGATAAATGTTTATTTTGCATGCTATAATTGTATTAATACGAAACGTTAATACATGTGTGTTTAATAAACAAATAGAAAGTTCCTAGTTATGCCTCTCTTATAAACTAGCTCGTTGATTAACAAGATGCTCAAGGTTTCTCGATCATGGACATTGGATGTTGTTAATAACGGGTCACAACATTAGTGTAATGGTGTGATGAACATTCATCCAAGTATAGCATTACGATCAAAGTCATTGAGTTTATATTGCTATAACAACTTACAAGTGATCCTAATCCTTAGACCATGAGATCATGTCAATCACTAACACCCGAAGAGTTTCTTGATAACATCAAACGTCACACCGTAACAGGGTGATTATAAAGATGGGTTCAGAACTACTAAAGTGTTATGTTGAGGCCCATGGATCGAGAGTGGAATTTGTTCATCCCGATGACGGATAGATATGCTTCGGGCCCTCTCGGTGATATCACATTGATTAGCTTGCAAGCAAGTGATTTGATCACTAGAATGTTATATCACGGAACGAGAAAAGAGTGCATGTCGAACGAGATCAAACTAGGTATGGAGATACCGACGATCGAATCTCGGACATGTAATATATCGCGAAACAAAAGGATTAAGATACTAGCGTAAAAGGTTAACGATCACAAGAAAGTCATCGTTGAATGTGGGAGTCAGATGGGTCTCCGATCCCGCTTCGATTATTTATTCGAGAGGGTCTCGATCATGTCCGCATTATTCACGAACCGTAGGGTGACACACTTAAGAGACACCGATCCAATTGGAGCAAAAGTTTCATGCCAAAAGAAAAGGAAAGCAGGAATTTATTTCACTAGACACAAACTGTTTTCTGAAATTTGAAACTGGTTCGCATGTGAAATGGAATACTAGCAAGGTTTTATGAATGTTTGTTAATTAAAGTAATTAACAAAATTCTGAATAAATAAATAAAATAGTTTTATTTAATGAGAGCTTGCATTAAATTTGGTGGAAATTTAATGCATGTGAGTGGATTTATGAGTGGAGGCTTTTAATGGGAGTGGAGGCTTTTCATTTTGAGTGGGAGCTCCACCCACATGAATGTGGAAGAGGTGGGCAGCCCCATGGCTGCGCATGGCCCCTTGGGTGCCCCCTCTCCCCTATAAAGGCCCCCTCTCCTCCTCTCACACCACACCTCCTCGTGAAGGATCTCTCTCCCCTCTAGAATTTATCCCCCATGGTCTCGGACTAGCGAGATACATGTTCAGTGGCTATTCGGCAAGAAAGAGTTGTGCTTCCTGCATCGCTGGAGCGAGGAGGCGGAGGTTGCTCGGTGCATCGAACGTGTGTGCGAGCACGGATGCGTCTTGCTTGCGGCGCTAGGACTTCCTCTCGATCTTGAGATCGGCAAGAGATCGTCTACATCAACCACGAGTTTGGACTCGTTAAGCTTTGTCGGTCTTCAAGGGTATGTTCTCTACGGATATACATCCGCCCGTTGTTTGTATCTAGTAGATAGATCTTGGTACATAGTTGTTCCCATCGTAGGAAAAATTTTGTTTTCTATGCTGCGAACCCTACAGCCGGCTCATCACTGTCTAACAGTAACACATCACGAACACTTCGTAATATTCCGATCTTTGTAGTATAGGTGATGTAGCCGGCTCAGCTACCACGACCGGCTCAACCTCCAAGGTTTTTGCCGACTCGTTACTAGCCAGTTCCTCTCGAATTTCTTCAAGCTGCACCGTGCTCCCACTTACTCCCCGACTGAGAAACTCTTTCTCAAGGAAGACACCATTCCGAGCGACAAACACTTTTCCCTCTTCTTGGTTGTAGAAGTAGTAACCCAAGGTTTCCCTCGGATACCCCACAAAGATACACTTATCCGACTTGGCCGTAAGCTTGTCCGACTGAAGTCGCTTGACAAATGCTTCACAACCCAAAATCTTAAGAAAAGACAAACTCGGCTTTTTGCCTGTCCACATCTCATGCGATGTCTTCTCTACCGATTCTGATGGTACTTTGTTTAGTGTGAACGCCGGTGTTTCTAGACAATAACCCCAAAATGATAAAGGCAGGTCTGTCCGACTCATCATTGATCGTACCCATGTACAACAAGGTCCGATTCCGCCTTTCTGAAACACCGTTCCTTTGCGGCGTTCCTGGCGGAGTAAGTTGAGAAACTATTCCACAACTTTTCAGATGGTCATCAAAATCATGGCTCATGTACTCGCCTCCTCGTTCCGACCTAAGAAACTTTATTTTCATGCCAAGTTGATTATGTGCTTCATTCTGGAATTCGTTGAACTTTTCAAAGGCTTCCGACTTATGTTTCATCAAGTAGATATATCCATACCTACTCAAATCATCAGTGAAGGTAATGAAGTACTCATAACCACCTCTGGCTGTCGTGCTCATTGGTCCACATACATCACTATGTACTAGTCCCAACAAGTCGGACGCCCTTTCGCAACTCTTTGCAAAAGGTGTCTTGGTCATTTTGCCGAGTAGGCAAGATTCACATGTCTCGAATGACTCCAAGTCGAACGAAGTTAGGAGTCCATCATCATGGAGCTTCTTCATGTGTTTCCAACTTATGTGACCAAGCCGACAGTGCCAAAAGTAAGTCATATTCAGATCATTTGGTTTCAACCTTTTAACATTTATGATATAAACCGACTCACCATCAAGATTCAAAATAAATAACCCGTCCTGGACGGGTGCAAAGCCGTGAAACATATCATTCAAATACAAAGAACAACCATTATTCTTGATATTCGACTCATAGCCTTGCCTCATCAAACATGAAGCAGAAATAATGTTTCGACTAAGCACTGGAACATAATAACAATTATTTAGTTCCATAATGAATCCGGAAGGTAAATGAAGTTGCATCGTGCCGACTTCCAACGCAGCAACTCTTGCTTTGTTGTCGACTAGAATATCAACCTCGCCTCTTGCTATGCTCCTAGTTCTTACCAGTCCCTGCAACGAGTTGTAGATGTGAATAACTGATCTGGTATCATATACCCAAGAACTATTAGGTGCATCAGCAAGATATATGTCTATAACTTTGCAAACAAGTGTACCTGAGTCAGAAGTCATACCTCCACTCTTGGCTTTGTCGGCCAAGTACTTGCTGCAGTTCCTCTTCCAGTGGCCATCCGCCTTGCAATAGAAGCAAGTGGATCCGGCTGAAGGAGATGGCTTAGTCCCTGAGGAAGCGCTTGGGACCGGGTCCTGAGCCTGCTTTCCTCCTGACTTAGCCTTCTTCTTAGTCCAAGCACTCTTCTTGAACCTAGCCTTATCCTGCACCATCAACACTTGACTGTTGCCCTTCTTGAGATCCGCCTATGCCTGATTGAGCATCCCATGAAATTCAGTGAGCTTCTTATCCATACCATGCATGTGGTAGTTCGAAATGAACTGCCCATATGCACTAGGAAGAGAGTTCAGAATTATATCCGTAGCGAACTCTTCGCTAATGGGGTAGCCAAGCCTATCCATAGACTGCACATAACCAACCATTTTGATCACATGCGGACTCAGTGGATCACCATCCTTAAGCTTGCAACTCAGCAAAGCCTGAGAGACTTGATACCTCTCAGTCTTCGCCTGATCCTGGAACATACTTTTGAGGATTTCGATCATATCGTAGGCCTAAACATTCTCGAACTGCTTTTGCAAGTCCGGTTGCATGTGAGCAAGCATAAGACATCTAATATCTGTGGACTCATCCTTAGCCCGATGGTAGGCATTGGTGATAGCGACAGTCGGTAAAATTAGTGGGTTGTCTAGGACATGGTCCTTCTTTTCTTTTTTGAGAACAATTCTCAGATTTCGATACCAGTTGGTAAAATTAGTGCCATTTAGTTTATCTTTCTCAAGGATAGTTCTCAACGCAAAACCGGATATCTGAGAGTGAATGCTACTTGGTGCCATGATCTACAACAGAAAATATGCAAAACACTTAAGACATGTATTCATAAAAGAGCAAGCATATTAAACATTTTAATATTTTATGCTCCCACTAGAACCAAGACCCCTCCAATGGTTACTTAGTGATTCAGGACCCTAAATAAGCAAGTAAGCTAGTGAGATTTAGCATCACCGCTAGCCGCCAAGTGATCTAGGCAGACAACTCCTTGTCAATCGCATCTCATACGACTCCTGTTGGATGGGTGGCATAACATGCCCCGGCTCCCGTCCGACTTTTCCCCGAGCCCCACAACCGTTGTGATAGACCCGTCTAGCTTACCGAGTGTTTCCGCAGTAAGAGTCCGACTCGAACCCACCTAGTCGGAAAGAATTGGCAGCACCTCAATTTTATGAGCCCACTACCAAAAATGTCCGACTTGTGATGGTACAAACACTGGCGGGAAAACCAACTAGACCTTCTTTGAGGGATTAAATTTTACCGACTATCTAATAGAGGTAAAACAGAGACATAACAATAACACAATATAAAGCAATTATAATGTGAAATGGTATGGCCCTCTTCATGTCGATCTCCATCTCCACAAAGCCTGTAATCCGACTCGTGCCAACTCTTGTCACTTGCCGTCTTACTCCATGTCACCGACATGTACATCGCCTTGCATGCCATCTGGATTCTCCAAATAGCTACACTAGCTAAGTAAAGTAAATTACATAGAGAATCCGACACGCAGGTCGTTATACAATAAAATGACAGCACCTAGGCTCCAGCCGGCTGACAAAAACCGTGATTCGCAGATGACGTATGGATTACAGACATACATCACATGCACATGAACCATACCATTCACAAGTTCCTGCAAAAACAAGTTATGCATAGATACAATATCTACCGGCGTTGTGAAACTCACAACGACATCTAAGGCGCTTCTGATGAAGCGGTCCCGCTTAGCGGATAGCGGGCGGGATCGAAGGCGCAATCACGCGATTTTTCCGAAAACGTAGATCTCATCTATGATCCGAGCATGGATTCCGACCATCGTTCCGATTCGATCTAACTCTTTGATCTTCGATCACCGCATCTGGATTTACGTGTCACAGTCTACCCCGATGGCGGAAGCCGACCGGTAGGGGTATGTCGTTCCACGACCTCAACAGTATGATCACGGAAATCAGATCTACCATTCCCCGAGTATAGTTGATCCAATCAACATCGTACAAAACCGATCTATCTCATAGATCGACCACCAAAACAACATATAGATCTCATCTACAACCTACCACATATCACATATGCAAGATCTCGAGCCTAAAACCAGAAGCTATCGCTCTGATACCACTATTGGGCCATGCAGAGATAAAACAAAACGTTTTCCTCTAACGTGGTGATCCCAAGATCTAGCCGAGGTAGAAGGCCATGAGGTTTACCACTAGACGCGCAGTTGTGGATTACTGATGAAGCACGTCAGTTGATGCAGTGCAGTCCTTTGTGATCCGATCGCCTGGTGCTGATCGTACAACACCTCTGCTGGTATCCACACGTACAACGAGGAGCACCGGCGATTTAACTAGGTTCAGACGACGAGGACTGTGGAGCTAGGGTTTCCAACACATGGAATGACCTAACTAATCAATGATTAACCCTTCTGGGTTACTGTGCTCCACTATATATAGGGAGTGAACGTGGGCTCCACTCTCGTGGCCCATTCACTAAAGCCCATATAATGCTAGTCACCGCGAGTCCGACTCGCTGACTCAGTCCTAATCCAGCTCGGGTCCAACCCGGCCAGATTTCAGGCTTGAGTCCAACCCAGACTGATTTCCGGCTTAGGTCCAACCCGGACTTGCTCCCGCTCTTAAGTGTGTGACCCGGAAGGCTCATGGTTACTCAGAAACGATTGGAGTCCGACTCACAATCGATCAGTCGGCAGTGGCTCCTAGCAGAACGTGTCGACTCCCAAGTACCAAAGAGTCATGACGACTTGCCTCTCCAATGCGACTTGCATTTGAGTCCCTTTTGCCTCACGATATACCTTGTCAGACTATAGGCGAATATTTGTCATCCCTTAAATAGTCTGACTCTCTTCTCGATCCGAGATAAGTGATTCACCCGACTAACTCTTAGTCGACCGCCTCGGTTAACACTTAACCGAGTCGTGCATGGCCATGCTTTCCGAATCATATCTTCCGAGTGGGCCCAGAGAATATCTCTCCGAGTGGAGGGGCAAAATCCCATCTTGGTTATTCACATCACGCAGCATGATTCTCAGTCGACCCGAACTCTGCCTTTATAACTGCCCAGTTACGGATCAGCGTTTGACAGAACCTAAGTCGGTGATCCTCAACTCGGACTATGCAACAACCTTAGGTCTAAGGATTACATTGATTGAGATATACAAATGACAACTTGTTCGTTGTACCTCAATATGGGTCAATCCAACTCCCTAAACTCTTTAGCTGAGTCTGTGTATGTCGGAATGGCATCTCCATGCCCATGACAAGTGGAACCGAGTCATCAAGACGGCTTTCACATTGGTCTAAGTTGTGTGTCCAGCACAACCTCGATGACCAAGGATATTTAGTACAAACAACATGAATGCATAGTTCCACAACCGAATCACATATTCAATGATATACATCAGATGTTTATACAAGGGCAACTTTATATCTTTATGAATACAATGCGAAATCTCATCATACATGATTGCCTTTAGGGCATATTCCCAACATCGGCATATCAGACGACTTTTTGAATAGTGCCAGCAGTTATAAAAGCCCATTCCAGAGATGGAAAGGTTGCACACGTTAAGTTGATGATGAATAACTCAATGGTTAATGGAGTACCTAAAGGAGGTGCCATGATTACAACAAACTGGATGGACATTGTGAGGCATAATGGTATGAGAGTTAACCAGAAATTCATGTTCTGATTCCATCGTGTAGATGATGGTACTATGAAGCTCCTGGTTGACCAAGTGTGAAATCGACCTCAATTTAGTGTTCTAGTTCTATATTATGCTTATGTACTCTCATGTTTGTGGAACACTTATGTAACGACTATGTCTTACTTAGTTCGGTCTACATGAAATTATTAAGTAATCGTCATTTCATGTTATGTTCGGAATTGTTGATGCTTCATTTTTTGTTTCTCGTCGTGAACACAAGTTTTATTTTTGCATCTGGGTTTATCTATACCTTTCTTTATGTTGGTGATCCTTCGGTGGATTCGTGTGTGCCATACACATCCTTCGCGTTGTACATACTAAAAGTTCTCCAAAGACAGGGGCAAATACTAAAACCTAAATATGGAAGACATTAAACACTACAATAAAACACTTAAAAATACGTAAGGACGCATAAAAAATAGGAAAAACAAGACATTAAAAAGTAATAAACCTATAATCCCAATTAACTACCCACAATGAGGCCCAACGCCAGGAGTTAATCACGGAGGGCGTAGTTATCGGTACGTCGATCGTCCCACAACCCACGACTCAACCTAGGTATAGGCCGACAATCACCACTGACTCCATTACGAGCCGCCCTCGCCGTCCCACATTTCCGCCTCCCTTCTCCACCCCCTCTCGTGTGTCCTCCAGGGATCGACGCCACCTCTCACCACTTCATCCTCGCAGGACTCCCTTTCGCCGTCTCTCATTGGTGTCACCCTTCACCGCCTCTTCTCATCTGTAGTCCCAGGTACTGATTCCATGTCTCATCGATTGTTTGTCGTGCATACAAGATGCTCATATAGGTTTTTGGGAAACTCCTGTAGATTTAGATGGCGAAACATTAACACATTCTCTAAATGATTCGTGCAGCATGAACGATTTAGATGGGGAGATATTTTGTAACTACATAAGATGGGCAGATTTGGTAGCCGGCTTTACAAGCACGCAACATGCGAGATTTACCAGCACTACTTTGCGGGCGATGTTGGATGTGCCACGAATCACAATGCGAGAAAACTTAATCAGATTCATCATTGAGTTGTTCAATCCATCGACATGCACCTTCGTCATAAAAGAAGGATTAGGAGAAATAGTAGGATCTTGTGAGGACGTAGAACATATTTATGGTTTACGTAACCAAGGTTATTCTGCATATCAAATTATGAAGGAAGATGGTCAGACTAATATGCATAAAATACCTCCATGTTTTCTCACCAATTCAACTGGTAATATAGTGATAAAAGATTTGATTAATGACATAAAGACTGAACAGGCATCCGATGACAACTTCGTCCGCAAATCGGTGCTTCTGCTAATTGGTCTTGTCATAGCTCCATCGAGTAGCGTAACTGTACCCAAGAGATTCTACTGTTTAGTGGAAGACGTTCCTCGTATTTTTCAGATTAACTAGAATTACTTCACACTGAAGTTTCTCATAGATAGTTTGAAGGATAGCTTTGTAGGATCTACTATGAGAGCATGGCCCAAAGGAAATATAGGGCTAACACAGGTATATATGTTAAGTCAAACAATCATTAGTTCTTATGTTCAGCTCTCGAAGTGAAACTAAATTTATTTGTTGTACAATTTATTTGCAGTTTCTTTACTGGGAGAAGTTAGTCCTCGTTGATGATCCTACTTATATTCCCGTTGTTTCCATTCGACCACTAATGAGAAAATATACAGAAGACGAAACAGAAAGGAGATGTTGCTATGATTATAAAAATGGTCGAGGCCTCGGAAACAATGCTAAAGTGATGGTAGTGATCAGTTTAATCATTCTTTTGATATTCCACTATAAATAGCTCGAGTTTGTATCTGTAAGTTGTATAATTTGTTTATTTTTGAAACATGCAGATCCAGCATAATATTGGGGAGCAATATAAGAAAAAGAATATGCAAAAACCATCAATGAATGGTGAACAGTCAAGTTCAAACAAACGGGTCCATAACATGGATATCTATTTCGAACATATAACGACAGAATTGAAACATCACATGGACATGCAGATGGCACTTATACCCCAGAAATGTGGAGAGGTTATACGGTCTATATTTTATGTGTTATTTCATTTTAAAGATAACTATACTATGCTATGAATGGAAACTCAGTATATAATATTTTATGTTATGCAGGAGGTTCTAAAATTGTTAAATACAAATGGTGTCATGTACAAACCAACTGAAGCATCACAGTCGGACAAATGAGGAGATGATGAGGATGTAAAATCTGTTCCCAGTGAATCACAATCAGACAAACAAGTTATGTATAAACAAGGTAATAAAAAAGCCAAACTTGATGAAATACTGAGAAAAACGGCGGCTAATTCTGAAGCATGCCGACAACTGCTGATGACATGTCAATGAATAACACACCATACCACCTTCGGAAGATGGATGGAACACAGGAGCATCCATGGGACGTAAATGAAAATACCAAGTTTGCATCGTCATCGGAGGTACCGTCATACATTTTGGGTACTCAGAAGGATACACCAAATGGTGCACAGAGTGGTGTCATGCAGAACAATGCACGCAATGATATGACTTCTACCGTGGGTAAGGAAGATGCAACAAAGTGTGTTAATTCTATTGTAGCGGCAAAAAAGAAATTGACAATGGTCTAGGCAAAATGAAACGAGTACCCAAGTATAATAGTAAGTATGGTTCCCCATTATTTGAGCGACAAAAACAACCGAAACGTATCAAAAAATACGAAAGGTATAATGGTTTATAGATTTCATTACTTATTTTTATTGAGCAAACAAAATGTTTCAGTGTGGTAACTTGTGTGTTTTCATAAATATTATCCAGCGATATTATTTGAACAACATGACATTGGGGAATGTTACACTATGTTAACACCAGATGAAATAGAAGGTGCTGTTAAATATGTTTCAACTTTGGCGAAGATCCCCAAAGAAGCTGGAAAACGGGCGTACAAAAACTCAGATGAGGCCATCTTGTCTTCAAAAGATCTTAACGATGTTCTTATAAAAAAATGGCTTAGTATTGCTGTAAGTAATTCACTAACCTATTATTGTTATTTTACAATAAAGAAGTATGAACATGCAATCATTGTACGATTATTATTTTCAGATACTTGATGCCTACATTCTAGAGCTGGCTCCCCGTCTTGACTATGATCGGCATATATGTGGACCATTGAGGTCAATCTATCTTATCAAAGAAGCCATTAAAATGTACAAAACAAAAAAAACTTGAAAACTTTTAACGTAGAAGAAGTGCCAAGACCAGGAGCTGTAGGAAGGGTTATGAATGAATATTTTGCGCGTGACAAGGTAAAGAGTGTTTTTATAAAGTTGATATTGTTGTTAACTATTTGGAATCCTACATAATACATGCTAGTGATCTTATTTTGTAGGCATATTTCCCTCTAAATATACGCGGAGAATATTATGGGACAGTTGTAATGCATAACGTCAAGCGGGAGTTCCAAGTCCTTGACCTATGTACAGTTTAACCTATTCGCATGCAGTTGTGGATGACTTGGTATTATCTACTTTTCTCATCAAAACCTTGTTATCTTTTGGCGTTTCAGTAACTCTAAATCTTTTGCAGAAAGGACAAATTGCACAGGACATATGGTGGACCAACAAAACTACACGCAAACAATTTCCTGACGTCGATACTTGGCCTATTAAAAAATATGAAATTGGAAAACAAGATGATGGGTAAGTACTTGTGAATCATATCACTTTCTCACTACTGATGTCTTAAATGAATTTTGTTTCATCATACCACAGCAACTCATTAGGATTATGGGTATTGCAATGCCTAGAGCACTGGGGCGAAGATCGTATGACTAAGAACATTGATCAGGTCTATATACTATTCCTTTGTATAGTTGAAAAAATCAATATGATTACAATTCAATTTATAAACTCTTCTATATGGTACTGCAGACAACAATTGAAGAATCAAGAGGACCAACAGTTGCAACAATTCTTCTGTCTAGTAGAAACAAGCTAGAGGCTATGAAAAAGAAAGTCAGATCAGTGATTAATAACAGTGTACCTTGAGAATTTACTAGTGTCCCTGTAGGTTTCAATAGCTGCTAAATTCATATGAAATTAGTAAAACGGATAATTGTGACTTTATTTAGTGTGACGTTATTCAGTTATGGGACCTGTTGTACAAATATTTGGAACTAGCTACATTGTGGAGCTGTTGCACAATTTTACACCAATGCCAAATAGTACTTTGTCAGAAATTTAGGTATGCCCACGATGTGGATGCCCTTAATATTTTTTTTACCCTGGTGCATGTGCACACCGTTGGATGCACGCAGCTCCGCCACTAACATGCCCTCACGTGCATCGTCTTGGTCAGCTGCGCGCGCATGCAAGCATACATCGTCTGAAACGAGCGCATGATGCATCCATGGTCTGAAACGAGAGTTGCCTTCTACGTCGATCAACGTGTCCGCTCAGCTGCGCGCGCATGCATGCATTCCCGGGTGAGGACATGCCTAATCAGTAATCTCATCCCCCAACGGTCCAACCACAGCTCCGTTTCTACGTGTATTAATAGCTGGGCCTTTTTCATGCATGCGCCATGTCAACGCTTCGTCGCAGTGTCACGTATTAAAGTTGCGCTATCATCGTGCACACCTTTTTGTTATGCTACGAATTCAAACGGGCGTGACGCTCGGTCGGTCATGCGCCAAACAATTTCACACGGGCGCCCCTTTCCCGTCACGCGCCCGCGGAAACCAGTCAGAGGCTCCTCGATACCGTGCGCCCGCGCCTCCTCGAAAGAGTGTGCCTTAAACACGAGGGGAGAACGAAGCGACCACGAAGCGCCTATTTATATGCCCCTCGACCTCTTCCTCTCTCACTCGTTTGCACCCATTCGAGCCCCACCAGCACTCAAGCAACCACTAGCCGCCGAGCCCCTCACCAATCAGGCAACCGCTTGCCACTGCTCTCCGCCCCCAAACCCCCGTCCCCCGCCACAATGCAGTTCAACGGCCCGATGTACCGCCGCCCCGCCATCGTGCCGGAGCAGGAGTTGCCGCACGGCCGGGTTGTGAAGAACCGCCTCCGCATCTGGGCCATCTCAAGGTGGAGGGGGCCGATGGAGTTGGCCCGCTTCTTCCTTTCCGACGGCTACCGCCACCTCCCTGCCGGCACTCCTCCCATGTTCCAGATCGAACAGCAGTAAGACAGCGCCAACGGCAACAACAACTTCGTCATAGGCCTCTACGTCACCTTCGTCAACCACTATGACGCCTACCACCTCCTCGGCCAAGTATTCCGGTGTGGATGCGAGCTCATCGCGTTCACGACCTACAATATCTTCACCGACTTCCACGCCATCTTCTCCATCAGCAGCAGGGCCCACTCTCTCCCGTACATCATGGCGGAGGATGATGAGCGGTATGATTCCTAAGGAGCGGCCAGGCCGGACTAAGAATAAGGAGTCGTGTCGTGTCGTGTCTTGCGTGTTTGTGTCGTGTCTTGTCTGCTACTATGGTGTCCGTGTACTTTCTTTGCTACTATGTAAGGTTGCTAATCGTGTTTTATTAATATATGTGCTTATAGTTCGTGCAAAAACACACTTGTGCATACTACTACATCCGTTCACATATACTTCGCGTTCTAGCTTTTTCAAAAATCTCAAGTTCGCGTTCTAGATGTTTTGCTTGTTTTTTCCTAATTAACCCCCGTGGTAGTATCATGTTGCATTAAATCTGTTCCACAAATTCCTCATATCCCTGCACCTGCTCCTCGACATCTTCCCCGCATGGACTAGGCGCGTTGAGCAAGTACAATAGCCTCCAGTGAGCTTTTAGTTGTCTCTTCTCTCCTCTTGAAGTCTTGCATGCTGTATGCAACAGTCTGAACATGCAAGCTGGTTGATTATTTAAGGCTATTTAAATATTGTTTAGAGCCACCCTAAAGGCCAACCTATTATATGTGAAGACTATAGGTGACATGGACTGATCTTGTAGCCAGCAGCGGTCTATGTTATTAACCTTTCTCTTATAAGCAAATCCACATCAGCTAAATCCTAGGTGGAAGAGAGAGAAGTGAGAAAAAAGAGTGGTGCGGGCTCGCCATCTAGCGCCAGCTCTAGTACAGAAAACTGTAGTCTTCTTACAGCCGAGTGAGAAGAGCGGAACCGGCTGCAAGCATTGAATGCGTTAATCGCTGAGTCTTGCATGCATGCATACCATCCTAGTTGGAAGGGAGAGAAGAGAGGAGAGAGGGTGAAGCCGGCTCTTCGTCAATCGCCGACGACAGCACAAGAACCAAGTACTGGCCGTGCGCATGCAGCCTGGTGCTAGCTCTTGGACTGGCTCCATGCATTAAATACAAGTTGGTTGAGTCTTGCATACAAGGTAGTCTTTATTTGTGGTGGCTCTAGATGACATGGCATGAGACTTATAGCCAGTAGCTAGCTACACTATTGTAAAAGGACTAAGCGCCTGCTCTCTTCGTATAGCCTAGATGAGTCACCGCTATAGCGCCGGCAACTGGCTGCATGCGGGCTGTAAAAGGACCAAGTTTCTGCTCTCTTATCTCTACATACTTCTCTCTCCATACTGCTCTCTTCTTCTAGCCTAGATGAGTCAGCTCTATTGTAATTTCTCTCATTCCACGGGTACACACATCAGAAGACTATAAATGTTCATTAGAAGACTATAAATGTACATAAAAAATACATATTTTCATAATAACTGCCTCAAAATTAAATTTCATGTATGATACTTGAAAAATGACTACCCTTGCTGCTATAGGATATTCCTACATGAGACGACACACAATATTAGATGATATAGTGTAATAAAAATAAAGGCAGAATATCAAGCTAATTTTAAAAACCGTACATGGGATGATATATGCATTTTGGGTTCTTCTTGTTCTGTTGTCCCTCCTGTTGGCAAGCGCTGCACACCCGCTTCTTACGCTCTTTGTATCCTAGTGGTTGACCGTTTTTGGTCATGTGAGATTGTTTCTCGACTTGAACTTTCTTTTTTTGCTTAGGCACATCCTTGGTGGCCACTTTTTTAGGATCATCAATATCGAACTGGCTTGCTTGACTTGCATCTTCATTTTCATTAACTGAACTACCAGGGCCATATGCTCTGCATTTATCATACCCCAGTCTTCTAGAAATAATTCCATCGACGGTACTCTTCAGAAGATCGTACTCCGCTGTGTCATTGCATGCAATATGCATAGCTTGTGAGACCAACCTATTTATACTGCTGTATTTTTTCCGCTCCTCTAGCCCAGACCAGCCCCAACCAAACATATCGCTCGTGCGTCTAGCAGACAACCCAAACCTAGCGTTTTTAGTGAAACGCCGCAGAGCACAGCAGTCTGGTATTGCAGTAAATTTTAAGTGATTGAGCACGCACGGTATGTGATTGCAAGGGATCCCTTTAAGAATCATCCTTCGGCAGCTACACCTTATAATTTCTGACAAGTTGGGTGTGTATTCCACGTAAAACTTGCTGTCAAGATTATTTTTCCATACGATGACAAAGGTGTGCGAGTCAGATCCTAGCTTTCTTTATAAAATCTTCAAGCCGCCAATCTTCAAAATGACACCTTGTAAAATATAGAACACAGCTGGAGTGAAGACTGTTGTAGCAGCTACCTCTAGTTCTCTGAAATCAGTAACTGGCACCGGAAATGTCTGTGAAGCCGTGCAGTCATCTTTGGCCTCCTTCTCACGGAGAAGTGCGATGGCATTCTTATAGTGACTAACCATGTCCACCAAGTTCATTTCCCCATCAAGGTGCAGGTGAAGAGACGAGTTTAAACTTTCACTCCTCTGGTTGCTTTTCATACCCAGCCAGAACCCTTCTGAAAGATACGCGGCGGCCCATAATCTCTTCTTCGTGTACATTCTCTTTAACAAATTTGTAGTTTTGGGTGATGTCCACTTCCTAACAAAAGCGTACCATCATAAAAAAACTTAGGGTCCCTCTTCCTTCTCTCCGCCATGATGCCCAAGGTTGTGTTAGCATCACCCTTATAAAGCAGCTTTCTTTTCTCCCTTGAGCACATGTTGTACAAATCCTTCCTTATAAATCCCACACCGGCAAATGAACCACCAGAGTTGCTAATCATTGATCGCATGATGATATGCTTCCTAACCCCCATGTTACACTGTGATAATATCTCAGCTCTTTGGGAGTCGTTCATCTTCCTATGGGACCAAAGAAAAGGGACTTCATCCGGTCTCGCTAACACATGATTGTGAGTGTCATCAAAACTCTGAACGATCCAAAGACCAGTTTTTACATCAAACTTCACCGCCATATGTGCCTTACAGTTGCACCTAGTCTCACCTCTGAGCCTATATTTGCGACGTTCCATTGTCAGTAACTTAGTGTTACGTTTCCATTGCTTGCAACACACAAAGCGCCTTAGACGAACAACTCCATCATCAAACCGCGTCACTTGGTGCTTCCTAATGCCGAACCCATGATCTTTGGCATATCTGTTGTAGAAATAATAGGCTGCTGCTTCACTATCAAATGTCATTTCCATTATCTTGCAGTATAGTTCTCTCTTATCAGGATATCCAGTGTCATTGCTACATTTATTTGAACTCTCGGTCTGATAACATGGTGCCTGCTAAAAATTCAAAACCTTTGCGTTAGAACTATAGTAGTATGCATGTCGGTTCGTTGATTGCTAGAAAACATCATATAAATAGTACCTCACTCGTATCAACGAACATATCAAAATGTGGTGCATCTTCACAATCATCATAATTACCTATCTCCAAGTCTGATTCACCTAAATAGTGATACTCCATACCAGAGACATTTTGTACCTGAAAAAAAATAGCAATATTTAGTACACAATTGCATCATCCGGTGCATGACATATAAAATTTTACACCAGTACACATACCTCACTATCGACAAACATGTCCGTTTCTTCATGGTTGTCAAGGCCACTGTGGAAATCGTCGTCATAGACAATCTAAATAAATCAAGCCATGAGATATCATATATTATTTAATATAACATTTAAATATGAAAGAAGAAGCTAATGTGTCCTCACATCAAACTCTTCTTCGCTCCAGCTGTCTTCAGGATGCATATTGGCGGATATGGAATCATCACCGACATACCCGGTTTGATCCTCTTTCATACTAGATCTAGAGTCCTCCATCTCCTCTATGAGGGATTGCGCCACATTGTTAGAATCACCAATGCTACGTGTGTCTGACAATTACTAGAGATGAAGCATGATCATGGGACTAACTTAGAAGATCGGAAGATGAAGCCGACGATTTGGATTAGAAACCCTAGTGACGAAGTCGCCGAGCCGCTGGCGTGCCTTCTACTTTCGAGGATCTGTGGCGGCGGACACGAGGATCTGCAGAGGCGGACGCGAGGATCTGCTGCGGCGCACGGCGGGTAGATCGGCGGCGCCGAGGGGAATCAGATCCGCGGGTACGAGCGACCGAGTTTTACCAGGCGGCGGAGAAGAGAAAGCTTCAGTTACGCCCAACAATGTTGCATGCATGGACGAGGGAGCTAATCACAGTGATTAAGTTTAGGTGGGCCCCACGTGGGGTCGTGTTGTACGGCGTCGTCCGTATATAGATACGAGATTATACTGGGCTTGGATATGGGTTTTGCCGGGGCCAAAAAAAAACTAATCCAACAAAATGCGCCGGACTAAAATGCCCCTAGTAGTTTGGACCTCCTCTTCAACGAGGGTGCGCACTGAAGCACTCCTCTAATTTTTTTAGACAATAAAAACAATTTGTCAGTCATTTAATAGTTTGAATACAGATATTTATTTATTCAAAATAAATACAGGCATATAATTGTACCAAATTTGCATAAATTAATTTTCATACTTTTGTTGATCGAATATATATCCTAATTAAAATTGTGTAGTCTAAAAACTAGTAGAAACCAAGTGTGAGATTTTTTTTTTGGTGCTTCGGTTTATTTTTATCCTTCGGATGGAGTTTGGATGGTAGATGCATGTGCATGTTACGGCGTGACATGCCGCGCGCATGTCACCTGATCCCCTCGCATGGATGTGAATGTGATGACACTGGTTGGGTTTCTTCAGTATGAACCTGATCAATCAACTAATCTTTTACAGAAAAATTTCGGCGTTGTCATCCAAACCTCCGGACCCAGTCACTTGGGTTGGTTCACTCTATCATGGTGAGATCACACATGAACATGTACAGTGGGGCCATGTGGAAACATGATGCTGCACCAGACAGGTCGGCGTACACTGTGCAGGCGGTGCAGCTAAACTTGATGCTGTTCAGAAAGAAACTATACATTCCTGATTGAATTTTGGTACGTAACCCTCACTCCCTTCCGTAAGTAATAACCCTACCGTGGCGACCCCAGCCTCCACCAGAGGGCCACCAGATCCTGGCGCCGCCGACCTCCCCTTCCTCCAGATCACCTCCCTCCGCCACTGCCGTCGGTGTCGGCCGCGTTGGCGGCGCCCCCCTAGTACCTAAGGTGCTAAGCGTGGCGGCTGCGGCGGTCTTCTTCAATGGGTGGCTGGGGCTGCGCCATTTCAAGGAGGCCCCGGCGGTGGTCGCGGGTGATGTTGTTGTGGTCGTGGGTCTAGGGTTCCTCCTAGACCCACCGTCCTCGTGGCGATGTGATGGGACTCGGGGCGCCGGTCGTCGGACGAATGGTTCCCTCAGCGAGCACATGGAGGGCGAGGGGATCGGGTCAAAGCGTTGATCGCGAGTTTGGCCTTAGATCTAGGCCAGGAATTGTTGCTGATACGACAGTGACGTTCTTCGATGGCTTTCTGGTTTGACGTCTTCTCCACATGCTTGGCTTGAAAAAAAGGTGGTGGTCCTAGGGTTCCTACTCGTCGCCTAGGTGAAGATCTGTCAGTTGCCTGTCGTCATCGATCTGGCTAAAGCGTCGTGTTTCGTAAGGCTCCGTCGACGAACTCCACAGTGCGCATATGCCGAGAGATCGCTTGATCGGGTGGGATTCGGTTGTGCGCACCCATATTTTTACTCTGGCTGTTTGGGTTCAGAGGGAGCGCTTCGAAGCTCTGTTGGCTATTAATATCATGGGGCATGTTCTCGTCCCAAGGTGCCGACGGAGAATGTTATGAAGGCCGACTCTGAGGACTGGCAATGGTGGTTCGAGTCCGGGTGGCGATGAGGAATTGGCTTGGTGACTTGTGACATGGAGCAGTGATATGCAAGCGAGGGTGATAGTACAGGAGAAGCGCATGGTTCTATCTTTCAGGGTGAAAACCCAGGGTTTGGCCTCAGTTGGTTGTGTCTGGCAATGGACTTGTTGAACATATTATTTTGAAAGTGTGGACTTTCTTCAAGGTAAAAACCTAGATCTTTGATCAGGTCATGACGATGTTTGTGCACTGTTTCTTGGAGACGTCGTTTTTGGAGAAGATGGACTTCTGGTGCTATCTTGGTGGTGATAGTACTGCTATTTCAATGAATGAGGAACCGTAGCGGGAATTTTTTTTGTAATTCTTTTTTTTGGCTGTGTGCATCTGTATGACCGTTAGGGAAATGCGTTTTTGCAGAGGCTGGGTATAATTGGTATCTTTTGATATTAATATATGCTTCTTTCCAAAAAAAAGAGTCAATTGGTAAACATATGAACAAAAAACAGGAAATTGCAATTCAGAATGTGTCGAACAGTTCTCTGCTTTGCGGACTGCGGTTAAGTATCGATGCAAGCTCAGGTACCTCAAGTTCAATAGTCTATCTCTACTTAAAAGCATGAATCAAGCTTTTTTCTGGTGTCTTGTAATGTTCTTAGTCTTAGTATATAACGGAATAGGTAGATGGAATACGAAAAAAACTCTGAAGGCCCATACTTTATTGAAGAGAAAAGGGAAGGATAAAAGAGAGGAACAAGCAAAGAAGCTTGATCAGATAATTAAGTCATTGTATTGAAACACAGTAGAATCCACATATTTTATGTTCACTAGTGATACCACAAACAATGTTATTTCAATGCTAAGTAAGAAGTATGCACATGTCATCAGATTGAAACTGAATCCATGATAACTTGCCATATTTTCCAATGAGAAACATACTAAAGAATTATCAATGGTTCAATATTTAATCTAGAAACTTCCGCAAATATGGTTACCTAGTCTATATTACAAAATACTATTAAGATATTTGTTACGTTGTATGCTTTAGAGTGTTTACCGCGAATACATATACACTATATTTTTTGAATTACTAAAAGAAATTGAAAAATTTGTTATAAAATATGGATTGAAATAAGCACATGTTTACCTATCGATATCTATTACAATTTTATAGTAAATAACATTTCTACTAACATTTAGCAATACTTCTAGATGGATAACTATGTAAAATAATAATAGACAACTATACTCTTTGATATTCTACCATGAAAAGATAATTACTAAAATGTATAAAAGTTTAGTACAAATTGTATTTGTTTCTTTTGCATAGTGAGACACCAAAAAATAAACGATGTCGTCGTCTAGCATGCACGCGAGCGAGAGCATCAACATATCATGTGGCAGATCAGATGAACTGCTGGAAGCCCACAAATCTTGAGATGACAATGAGATAATGACATTGTCGACCCATAAACTATCTAGAGATGATATGGTTGAGGACTTGATAGTGAAATCATAGCCTAGCTCAAACGACCAAATATATAACTATCTAAACGGGCAATATCATTAAATTTAAGCATATATTTAATCACGAGCTCTGTTTTTTTAACCCCTCATGGGCCTTGTTTTGATGATCCCCCTGGTGACGCAGAATCTGCAGTTCATATGGGGTAGTGTTTGGCCTTGAGTTGAAGTAGTACGACGGTTGCAATCTTCAATCTGAGATACGAGATCGTCGACTTTTCTTTCCGTGTATCATAGAACACTTGTGTGTCCAGATCTATGGCCTTGGAGATCACACTTGTGTTTCAAATTTTAATTCTACTTCGTAGCTAGCTTTGATTAGAGAATTTTCAGTTCATGTTACCAAATCAAGAGTTAGACATTCAGAACTAGAATTCTAGTACATGGTTAGTTGATTAGAGTATTTCATGACTAATGGTATCTGCTTTTAGAGATCATCTTGGACATATTTGAGAAGCTAGGATCCGTGAGAATAGATGGAAGATTCTATGGAAGTAGGTATTAATATGCCATTTTTGCGTATTTTCTATACCATGTTTTGCTGGAGAAAGGAGAATAAAGTGGCGAGCCATCTGAATATCACATGGACTTGATGGGCTACTGAGCCATTTTTGGCTGGATGTTTTGTGTAGTGTCTGCTATGCCAGTCTTGTTAGTTTTACAAACTTGCATAGCGCCCGATTGTATGGGCACTACCGATAAATTCTATCAACTAGTTTTGATAAACTTATTAGTAGCTTTTAACTTTTATTCCATGTATAATGGAGTTTTTAACTAAATATATGGCTGAAAAATAATCTTGGTTACTTAGATAGTCATGTGAACATGACCAACGTCTTTACCAAGTAAACATAAATGGTATACTGGATAGCGGGGTCCATAGGCAAGTAAAGCAGACCATGTGAACATGGTGTGGCTATGCCGAAGAGAAGAATCATGTAAGCTAAATTTCTATGATAGCTTACATTCAAGGTTTCTGCCATTTGAGTTTCTTTGGTTCCACCATGCATGGCTAGTCATTGAAGACACTTTGGTGATTGGCCATGATGTGGAAAAGCATTATATTGCTTGAGATAGGTTCCATTGCTTGAACAGGTCCACGGCAGCGGCGACAGTGGCCGAGCTACTGATGAATTACTACTTTGCAAAGAAGCATTTCAGGATCCTATAATGAAAATGTAGTAAGTTCAAGAGCAATCAGTCAAAGGAAACAAGTGTGAAAGGTTCCACTAATCAATAATTTCATAAAGGGCGGGCTACCCTACAAGTTCCATGGATCTCAACAGCGCAAAGTAACCGAGGCGATGGTGTAGTTCTTTCCATCACAATCTACACCATCGGTTCCACAATATAAGAATTTTTAGCAAGCTAAAACAACAGTTTGCTAAAAAGACTTATATTGTGAAACAGAGGTAGTATCATGCAATCAAGGCAGAAACAAGCCCAAGAAGCGGCTGCCGCTAATTTGTCAAAGACCTAACAAACATAGTTTGGAGAGATGACCTATACTAGGCAGCCACCACCCTCCCTAGAATGTCCAGAAAATCAACTATATGGGAGGCTTCTCATCATAAATTAATGCAACAACAACGACAAAAAGAACAACAACCTTATCTATGTTGACAACCAACTCCTCCCTGTAGTGTAGACGACGACTTTACTCGGCAACTGATCAATTAGCCATGCCCCATCCTTGCAACGTATTTTATCTCTTTTTGCATACCTACACTATGGAACTCAATGTTCTAAAATAACTCAGCATTATTAATTCTGAAAGTAAGCGTTGCTCCTATGAATCTTCAAAATCGGCCCCACTAAACACCGGTCATGCCAATTCTGACAAACTACTTATTCATAGGCTTCTCTATACAAGCAATCCTCCCATACCACCTCCGCCCTGCCATTACATAAGCATGAAATGATTGCCACGAAAATGGATATTGGTTCCAATCGTTATGCATACACTAATTGTTATTCTTAGTTTATTTTTTATTTTTAGGGTTTTTTATGGAGTTGATCTTTTATGAGAGCTTACACACAAACGCTACCAATTCCGAAGCTAAAATGGAGGAGACATGATCACATTTTATTTGGGCATAAACAAGGCACGTTCTCAACCTGAATCCATTATAGAATCCACATATTCCAACACTATAGAATCCACATATTTTATGTTCAGTAGTGATACTACAAACGGTGTTATTTTAATGCTAAGTAAGAAGTATGCATGTGTTATAAAATTGCAACTGAATCCATTATAACTTGGCATATTTGCCAATGAGAAAAATACTAAAGAATTATGCCAATGGTTCAATATATAATCTAGAAACTTCACTAAATATGCTTACATAGTCTACATTAGAAACCACTATTAAGATATTTGTTAGGTCGTACGTTTTAGAGTGCAACTGAATTCATTATACAATATTTTTTGAATTATAAAAATAATTCAATTTTTTGTTATAAAATACGGTTTCAAATAAACACATGTTTATCTATTGATATATGTTACAACTGTATAGTAAATAGAAACTCTACTAACATTTAGCAACACTTCTAAATGGATAACTATGTAAAATAAATAATAGACAATTATATATTCTTTGATATTATACCATGAAAAAGTAATTTCTAAAAATGTATAGAAGTTTAGTACAAATTGCATTTGTTTCTAAAATTATTTTTGCTAATGAAATCCGCATATGTCACCCCTCCTCCATACTTTTTTCATACATTATCTATATTCCATTGACATTTAGCCAAAACCAAAACAGGGGTAAGTGACCTATGCCCTACTAAAGATGAAACAAATGAAAAAACGAACATAAAGGAACCATCCTAAATTTTAGCTCAATGGACTCAACAAATATAGTTTGGAATACCTAGTTCAGAGTTCAAGAACATGGAGAACCTGGATTAAATAAAAGCCTTCGGCAGTGGGATTTTTTCATGAGCATTGTTGATCCTCCTTTCTTGTAATATATGGATCCACTGCAAGCACTTTCTTATTACTCATATCAAGAGTAACCACAGAAAACTTCTTGATTACTTTTACATAATGAGACACCAGAAAATAAACGATGTTGTCGTCTAGCATGCTCGCGAGCGGGAACATCAACATATGAGTATCATCTTGAGAAAATAAACGATGTTGTCGACCAGATGAAGTGTTGGAAGCCCACAAATCTTGAGATGAGAATGAGATGCTGACATACTCGACCCATAAACTGTCCATATGGTTGAGGACTTCATGCTGAAACCAGAGCCTAGCTCAAACGAACCGAAGATATAATTATCTGAGCAGGCAACATCAACAAATTTAAGCACATCTTTACTCACGAGCTTTATTTTTTTGAAACTCTCAGGCCTTGTTTTGATGATCTCCTTAGTGATGCACAAGCTATGGTTCAATCTGGGGTAGTGCTTGGTATTGAGTTGAAATAGTGACGGTTGCATATCTTCAATCCGAGATACAAGATCATCGCCTTTTCTTTGCATGTATCATAGAACAGAATACCGCCTATGTGGTAGTCAACCCAGCAGATGCACTTGTTGAATGTGACCACATTGTCAGTTGACCAATACCTTAGGTCACTGAACTCACCTTCCTTATGTTGAATCTCTATATTCTTAAGCACCCACCTTCCATCTCCATCATCACTGGATAGGCAGGAGTGCAACACGCAAACTTTGAAGGAGATGTGCCCTAGAGGCAAATAATAAAGATCTTTATTATCATATCTCATTAGTCCATAACAGTTTTATATCATACAATAATTTTGTCAAGAGGAAACACCGATACAGATGTGGTATATAAACAACCCAAAGGTCCCTAGTAGCCTCTATTTAAAATAGTTCATTGGGCTTCTAATGATCAAGGTTTCTTGATCATGGTGCATGCATGCCAACTGACAATGAATTCATATCATTAACAAATGATGTGATGGACACCCAATATAAGTATTCCAACACGATCAAGTCATAGGTTTATTGTTGCAATAGTTAAAAATGAAGTATCCTTCTCCTTTGACCGTGAGATAATATTAATAACTATTATTCGAGGATGCTTTGACTGCATCAAACGTCATGCCCGTAACTAGGTGACAATAATGGTGTATGTTGGGTATTTTAGAGGGATAGGTTGAGGCCTATATATCAAGATCGGGATTTGTTCACCCGCGTGACGAGAAGATACACTAGGCCCACTCGGTGAATTACATTCATAAGGTTCACAGTGTACGACTAGGTCATGGGAATGGAATATCACGAGAACAAGTAAAATAGTACTTATCGATAACAAGATTGAACTAGGTATCATGATACCGATGATCAGATCTCGGACAAGTCTAGTGTCAAACTAACAAAGGGAATCGGGTTCACGTTTGTGGTTCAAACGATGTTGACATCATGGAATGCACAAGGGTCTAGGGATGAAAACGGAGCGAAAACAGACGGAACTAAGTGGTATCATGTTTGTTTTCATATTTTTTTGCGGAAGCAGATAAAAAATACAAAAACCCCGGAAACAAAAACAGAAGCATATATTGTTAGAAACAGATATGGAAGAAATACGGTGCAGATGGAGAAAAATGCATATTTTACCCGGAACCAAAGGAACTCTGAAATCATGCAACAAATCTCAAGCGTTTAAGAAAACCAACAAAGTTGTTCCCTAAATATAGCACGGTGCTAGGTTTACAAGAGAATAATGAAAAGATCAAATCATGGAAGCCTACTAGAATGCGTGAAGGGATTACATGATCTTCTAGGATCAGCAGCTTTGCAAGCTTGGTTTGACAAGGTCATGTAATGGGTCTATTAGGTTTGTCCATGCACATCAATTCTAAAACAGAAATTCCATATTAGACGGAAACCGAAATTCCATTTTTGCGTCTGTTCCACCGGAAAACGTTGTTCTGTTTTTGTTTCCATTTCCGCCAAAACAATTCCATTTCTATTTTTGTTTTGCAAAATTCCGTTTCCATTTCCATATTTTCACTTTGTTTCCGTTTTTCCACGAAAAAGTCGAAAACTTTCACCCCTACAAGGGTCATTATGGGCATCTGATATGCCCAATTTGCATCACCATTCTATATCATAATTTACCTCTATTCATTGATATTTGTCTTATTATGAGGTATTACTTATGGCTTTTCATCTTTTTATGATGTTGGATGATTCCTGGAGGATGGACTGCCGGAGTCTGGATTCTGATGGAAAAGACGGCGTTTCGGTGCAATTTCGCGAAGATCAGAAAAATACCAGAAAAATATAGAAAAATATTATTTTACCAGAAGACGAAGGAAGCCAGAAGGAGGAGCGAAGGGGGGCCTCAGGGGGCCCACACCCCCTAGGCGCAGGCCCAACTGACCCCGCTCCTAGGGTGGGTTTGGCCCACCTGCTCGGCCTTCGACTCCGCCCCTTCGCCTATATCTTCCCTATGGAACCCTAACACCAGGGGAGCGACCACAGATAGACTTCTGCCGCCTCTGGGGGCGGAAAACATCGAGAGAGAAAGATCTCTCCGGCAGATAGATTTTTGCCGAGGGAATTCCTTCCCGAAGAGGGGAGACTGTCGCCATCAACACCATCATCAAGCTAGGCTTAATCGGGATCATCATCATCATCATCCACACCATCATCTCCACCAGCACCATCATCACCACTCTGTCCCGCTGTAACAATTGTGTTGAATATTGCTTAGTTCATTAGGGGAAACTTTCCCAGTGTTAATTACTATTGTAGTTGATGCTTGTGAGTGGAACCATTGGATTATTGTTTATGTTAAGATTGTTATTATTTACCATATCATCTCTGATATTGATCCATATGATGTCTTGTGAGTAGTTCGTTTAGTCCTTGAGGACATGGGAGAAGTCATGTTGTTAGTAGTGAATCTGTGATGAGTTATTATTCAATGGTTTAGTATTTAAGTTGTGGTGCTATTCTTCTAGTGGTGTCATGTGAACGTCGACTACATGACACTTCACCATTTATGGGCCTAGGGGAATGCATTGTGTATTTGACTACTAATCGCGGGGTTGCCGGAGTGACAGAAACCTAAACCCCCGTTAGGACACCTTTGCACAAGGGAGCGTAGGATCTTAGATTTTAAGGTTGTGGTTAGATTCATATCTTAATTACTTTTCTGTGGTTACGGATGTTTGAAGGGGGTTTAATCACAAGTATGTATTAGTCCTAGGAAGGGCGGTATGTTAGCACAGGTTCACCCACACAATACATACAAACACCAGAGAAGAGTACTCAGCTATTTGAAGCGAAAGCACTTGACAGAATTCCCATGTGTCCTCGAGAACGTTTGGTCCTTACAAGTATTTCCACCGGCTTGTCCTTTGCTAACAAAGGATTGGGCCACTTGCTCCATTTGTTCGTTAACTTTTTTAGTTGCTCTTTGTTTTGTTTCCTTGTCAGAAAACCACTAAAAATCCGTTTGCTAAGTATTCACAGGGATTTCCTGCTCCATACCACTATTCAGCACCTTCTGCTCCTCGTTGGGATCGACACTCCTATTTATCGAAAGTACTACGATCCACCCCCTATACTTGTGGGTCATCAGCATCCCAGTCCCACTATTGATCATTATTCCGAGATCATCTCGATCATGTATGTGATATTCCTGAACCATGTAACACACTTAAGGGCAATCCGGCACTTAAAGATCGTTCTGGAATTGATGGAATCACAGGATGAAAGAGAAAGAGAAACCAAAAGTGTTCCGTGAGAGATCCGGAAGTGTTCTGGCGATGCGCTTGTCATAGACGCCGTAACGTGAAGACACGGCATCGACGTTGATCCTTCTCCGTGTCGGTCGGGGCCTCCTCGTCGGCGCGGTAGCTGCTTCTTCCAATGGATGTGCCTCCTGTGTACGTTACGTCGGGAAGGCTTCTTGTTCTCGTCGTTGTCGTTGACGTTGTTCCCTTGGTCATCGCACCTCCCGCTTGACGTACTCACGGACGCCGTGGAGAGAGAACATGCTGCCGAGGGCAATCCTTCTTCCCGTTGGCGTGATCTTTGCCGTCTTCGCGTTGGCCACTTCTCTTCTCTAACGCGATTCCCACGTACACCGCTGGTGGAGGACATCGCTCCAACGCGAAGCCGTCTCCGTTCTCCACGTTGACGACATGCCACGAATCGTCGCAGCTCCTGTTTCTCCCCATTGATTGGTTTCACGCTTACATCTGACGAGAGGACATGCCGCCGACTCGAGTCCGTAGACGTGCTTCGTTGGCTATCGCTACATTATACATACAAAGGAACGAACCTACTCTCCTACTGCTCTCTGTTCTATAGAGTACCACGCCACCGCCCCAAACACGACGGATATGGAAAAGCCGTCATTGGGGGGGCGGTATCTCTTCTAGCACGACGTGCAGGAAAGGTAACACGGACCAGCTAAATCGATGCGAGAAACCACAAAAAGGGGGGAGCTTTTACATGATAAATGCTGGTCGTGGCACCGATGATCTGTACCTAGGACCCACCGTCGCGTACCTTGAAAGATAATGTTGCCAACTCAGCTATCGCGTGCGAGTATGCTCAGACGTCGATGGATAGCGATGTCAGCTAAAACGTACGCGTGATTACGTGGACGTCTAATGTCTAGGCCTCTAGGTGGGCTCTAAGACCACGACAACCCGCGTACATCTAGAGGATGCGACGCCACGTCGTCGATGGACGGGCCCAGGCCCGCTGGAAACCATGGACGACATGGGCTTATGTCTCCATGTAGGCTACGAATGGGCCCCATAGCCGCGAGGAAACAAAGACGGCTATAGTCTCGTTGCAATGTATGGTCTCAAGGGGTCCCACGTATGCGAGAAACCGCGATGGTATGGTCTTACGGCGCCAAGTCGACTCAGGGCGGGACCCATGGCCATGAGAGACCACATCCATCGTGGGCTCAAGGCGCCACGTCAGCTCAGTGCAGCCGGGAACGCCTCTCACCGAGCACGGTACTACCCACGTACGATGACGGCCGGAATAGGTGGTCCACCACATGCCTCTCACCGAGCACGGTACTGCCCACGTATGTTCACAGCGGGCCCAAGGCACGCACGCCTCTCACCAAGCATGGTACTGCTCGCGTACACTGACGACGGGCCAAGGGCGTGCACTCGGTCCACCATACGGACAATGGTCCTGCGAGGCCCACCCGTCCATGACCCAGATAGCAATCCAGGGTAAAAAATGGAGGACAAAGATCACCGGATGCAAGATTGGAGTAAAATTTTGGGTCCGGACGATGGTTCTCAGCTGCTCATCATCATCTCATGGCCGAAAAGAATCAGGACGATGTTGATATCAATTTGGGCCAAAATAATCTAGTGCTCTGATGGTTCAATATATAATCTAGAAGCTTCAGTAAATATGATTACCTAGTCTATATTACAAATCACTATTAGGATATTTGTTAGGTCTTGTATATTTTAGAGTGTTCACCACGAATACATATACACTATGAATTATTAAAATAAATTCAAAAATTTCTTATAAAATATGGTTTGAAATAACACATGTTTATCTATCGGTATATGTTACAACTTTATAATAAATAGCAATTCTACTAACATTTAGCAATACTTCTACATGGATAAAATGTAAAATAAATAATAGAATATACTCTTTGATATTATTATACCATGAAAAGGGGATTTCTAAAATGTATAAAAGTTTAGTACAAATTGCATTTGTTTCTTTTTGCATAGTGAGACACCAGAAAATAAACGATATTGTCGTCTAGCATGCTCGCGAGCGGGGACATCAACATATCATGCGGCAGACCAGATAAAGTGTTGGAAGCCCATGTTCAGATGAGAATAATATGTTGACATCCTCGACCCATAAACTGTCTAGAGAAGATATGGTTGAGGACATGATGGTGAAACTAGAGCCTAGCCATGGACCAAAGATATAATTACATGTGTAGGCAACCTCAACAAATTTAAGCACATGTTTACTCGCGAGCTCTATTTTTTAATTTCTCGTGGGCCTTTTTTTGACGATCGCCCTGGTGACGCACAATCTGCGGTTTATCTGGGTCATGCTTGGTATTGATTTGAAGTAGTATGACGGTTACAAATCTTCAATCTGAGATATGAGATCGTCGGCTTTTCTTTGCGTGGATCATATAACACTTGCGTGTCGAGGTCTATGGCCTTGGAGATCACACTTGTGTTTCAAAATTTAATTATACTTCGTACCTAGCTTTGATTAGAGAATTTTCAGTTCATGTTACCAAATCAAGAGCTAAACATTTAGTACTACAATTCACGTACGTGGTTATTTGGTTTGAGTATTTCGTGACTAATGGTATCTTCTTTCAAGGATAATCTTGGACATATATGAGGAGTTAGGATCCGTGAGAAGATGCCTTTTTGCGTATTTTCTATACCATGTTCTTCTGGAGAAAGGAGAATAAAGTGACGAGCCATCTGAAGATCACATGGACTTAGTGAGCTACCGAGCCATTTTTGGTGGGATATTTGGATGTTTTGTGTTGTGTCTGATGTGTTAGTCTTGTTAGTTTTACAAACTTGCATGACGCCCGGTTGTTTGTGCACTACTGATAAGATATATCAACTGGTTTTGATAAACTTATTAGTGTCTTTTAACATCTATTTCCATGTATAACTGGATATTTTAACTAAATATATGGTTGCAAAAAATAATCTTGGTAAATTAGGTAGTCATGTGAACATGGCCAACATTTTAATCAAGTAAACATAAATGGTTTATTGGATAGTGGGGTTCCATAGGCAAGTGAAGAGGCCATGTGAACATGGTGTGGCTACGATGTGGGAAGAATCATGTAAGCTTTTTTTTCTATGCTAGCTTAATCTCAAGGTTTCTTTGGTACCACCATGCATGCCTAATCTTTTAACATACTTTGGTGATTGGTCATGATTTGTCATACCATTATATTGCTTGAGACAGGTTTCGAAATGCACTCGGCTGAACAGGTCCAAGGCAATGGTGGTCTCTACCCTCCACTGCCCACGTCCACCGGATCATCCAAGAATGCCTTCATAAAAATAAATAAATCCTCATCCATCTAGCATCATTGTTTAGGTCATTTTTCATCGTTTGTGGTGCAGCAAGTTCTTAGGAAGAATTATACTCCAGAAATAAATCCTTATGTATGTGATTCATGCCAATTAGCTAAGAGTCATCAATTACCATATCCCGTTTCCACTAGTGTTTATACTTTTCCTTTAGAACAAGTGTCATATGATGTTTGGGGTCTAGCACATGTTTTCTGTTGGAAAGAATTCATATTATGTAATATTCATCGATGATTATAGTAAATTTACTTGGATTTATCTACTCATGAAACGCTCTAAGGTTTATCAAGTCTTCCTCAATTTTCAACAACTTTTTGAACCCAAAGTTGGTAGAAAGATTATTAATATGTAAACTTATTGGGGTGGAGAATATGAAAATTTTCATAATTTCTTTCAAAAAGTAGGCATTACACATCATGTCTCATGTCCTCACGCTTATCAACAAAACATTTCAGCGAAACATATATAGCGTCACATTGTTGAAGTTGGTCTCTCCTTGCTTGCGAATGCCTCTATGTCACTAAAATTTTGGGATGAAGCCTTACTCGTAGCCACTTTTCTCATAAACTTGCTTCCTAGCAAAGTTATTAAACTTGATATACTTGTTGAAGGACTTCTTAATACGACACCAAATTATGAGTCTCTTAGAACGTTTGGTTGTACTTGTTGGCCCAATCTCATCCCATACACCAAAACCAAATTTAGCCTTTTGTTCAACATGTTGTGTGTTTCTCGGTTATAGCCCTCGCCACAAAGGAGTCAAGTGCCTAGATGTCAAAACTGGTTGCGTGTATATCTCCAGCGATGTTATTTTTTATGAAAACATTTTTCATTTTGCCTCTTTAAATCCCAACGCCGGTCGCCATCTCAGTCAAGACATCCTTCTTTTACCATCCTCATATTCATCACATGTTGGTGATGCACCTATTGATGATCATATGACTATGCTGATTCTACTTGTTGTTACTAATACCGCTAAGAATGTTATAGAGAATAACAATCTCGCAGAAATTATTGCTAAAAATGCTTCAAATCTTACAGAAAATGATGTTGATTCAACCTCGTAAAATGACGAAAATAACACAAATTCCAATGCTGATCCTTCTTATGGATCGGATCCTAACACCGATCTCGAGAGCAATCTATCCTCCCTTCCACGGGCAGGAGAATTCCCATGTCGCCACCTCCACGTACACGTGGAGGGACCCTCCTCCGGTCTCCCCCGCCTGACCGCTCTTGTGCTAGGTCGCTGTTGACGTGCATTTCTCCTCGGGCCTTGACATGGTCCCCCTCACCACGTACATAAAAGTATGATAGATTGCAAGTGGGTGTATCACATCAAGCGATGTGTTAATGGTACAATTGAAAGGTATAAGGCATAGACTATAAAGATACTTTCAGTCCACTTGTTAAAGCTACTACTATTAGAACTATTTTAGCTATTTCTGTATCTAGAGGTTGGAGTTTATGACAGCTTGATGACAAGAATGCATTTATTGCATGATGTTCTGAAAGAGGGGGTTTACTTGAAACAACCCCCAGCTTTCAAAGATCCTAATACTCCTGTCATATTTGCAAACTAGATAAAGATTTATATGGACTCAAACAAGCTCCTAGAGCATGGTATTCTCATCTTAGTTCCAAGTTATATGATCTTTTTTTATACCTTCAAAGGAAGATACATGCTTGTTCTTATATGAGAAGACATGTATCACCATTTTTGTCCTAATTTATGTTGATGACATCATAGTGACAAGTTCTTCAGATCAAGCTATTTCTTCCTTACTTCGAGATAGATAACTTTGTTATTAAAGATCTTGGTGACTTACATTTTTTCTTGGGTATTGAAGTAAAAAATGATTCAGGGTGGTTTACTATTGACACAATTAAAATATGCATCGGATCTCCTTGACAGGATTGGTATGGCAAAGTGCAAGCATGCACCCACACCACTGTCCACTATAGAAAAATTGTCTTTTGCTGAAGGGGCACCTCTCGGCTCTGAAGATAGTACACGGTATCACAATATTGTTGGTGCATTGCAATATCTTACTTTGACACATCCTAATATATCCTTTTCAGCCAACAAAGTATGTCAGTATGCTTCATGCTGCCACTACAGTTCATTGGACAGCTATTAAGATAATTCTGAGATATGTTAAGGATACTATAAATATTGGGATTACATTTATACATTTATCAGATATGTATTGATGATAGACGCTCCACAAGAGGGTTTGCTATTTTTCTTGGACCAAACTTGATTTCTTGGAATACCATAAAACAAGCCACGATATCTCGTTCTAGTATGAAGAAGAAGACTTCGCCGTGGTGCAGCTGGCCATGATCAGCAAAGTTCCTAGCACCCGCATGATAGAAGCTGAGGTGTGTTTGCTCCGCTCTCGCGTGTCAGCTCAGGCTGCAAGCGGGTCGGGACGCGGGAGCCCGCATACACGCCATATGTGTCCGCCATACTTATGTGGGACATCGCGGCAGCCCGCCAAGGATCGATTGCAATTACGCGGCGCCCGCATTTACCCGCATAGAGGTTCTTGTTGGCTATAGCTTCTTGTTGTGTACATATCACCTTCTTCTCTTTGTATCTCCGTCAAAACGAGCAGTGAATTCACTCAGTCCGCAAGGTGCAGGCTTCGTCGGTGCGACGAAGCTAGCAAGCTAGGGAGATTTTGCTGCAAAACAAAGCTAGCTAAGACAATATAGGAAAGATGCTTACGACCTATAGGAAGCTAGCTCATGCAAAAAATCGATCCATTGCTTGCTTCCTGGCCGCTTGCGCCCCTACAAAGTACTCGATACGTACAACATAACGTCATGCTGACCTCATTATTATTATTGCTACTTCTGTACTAGCACTAGCGCCTGTTCATAGTACCACTGGTTTTTAAAATATACTTCATAGAAATTCAGAAATAATACTTGATTTGAGGAATTTCGAAATCTAGGGTTGCCTTGGCCTAGGCGAAACTGACTGAGGGGCGGTCTGGCCCAAGCCAATTAATATTTGAGCCAGGCGGCTTCAGCGTGACCGATATGTACCTCTCAGATTGGCCCAGGCCGCAATAGGCTTCGACCAAGCCGAGCACCACTAGATTTCAAATTTTCAAAATTAAGTACTTTCTCCGATCCATATTAGTTGACTCAAATTTATCTAAATTTAGATAAATCTAGACACTATCTAGTATATAGGTCCATCCAAATTTTAATAAACCAAGTCAACTAATATGGGTCGGAGGGAGTATTATTTTTTAATTTTTTATAAAAAATATATTATTGTAAAAAAATAGCCATAGTATTTGTTGCACACCACTGCCATTGCCGTTGTCGGGTACCCTTGCTCATCGTGACCTTCTTGCACTCTTAGGTGGATCCACCATCCCAATTGCCCAGGTGGCCGTCCAGCGCGACGTCTTGTATCACACTCTGTCATCACCGACTCCTTAAACCATTGTGTTGTGGACGTACATGTCTACACGATGTCGTCATGTCTTCTATATGTATGTATTGTGTAGTGCATAAATTTAGTATTCCCTCCATCTCAAAATATATGTTGAAAATTTGCATAAATGGATGTATCTATATTTTAAATACTTCTAATATCTAGAAACAAGTGGCTTGAATTTGCATAGATTCGCATGTATCTAGACATATCTTAGTATTAGATACATGAGAATCTTGACAAAACTAAGTCACTTATTTTTTAACACAGGAATTGTATCTAATACACCTAATTTTTTTTAAAAATGATATGTTTATTTTGAGACAGGAAGGATTTTAAGTGGGGCGGCCATGCGGCGCCGCGGGACGTCCGCGTCCACTTGCAGCGTTAGTGTCAGCCCATGACGATGATGATGGTACATGGGAGGTTAGAAAGATACCCATCCAGCACAAGAGCTATGAATACGATTAACTATATGATTGGTCCATGAGCCTTGCCTTCGGCTTCAACCTGGCCGACGCTGTCCTCACCTTCAACAATTCGGGTTAACTACTACTCCCTCCGTTTCAAAATATAAGATGTTTTAGCTTTGTGAACACTAGTAGAAAGAGCACTAGTCCAGTTCGCCACCAACGGGACTAATGCTGCCCGGTTGGAGCGGCACGGGCCAGGGGCATGGGTCCGTAAAGGGGCATGCGTCCGGTTGGAGCCACCAACCGACTAAAGTGGTGCGTCCTCGCCGCGGTGCAGCTGCCGTGTATGATCTTTGTCCCGGTTGGTGGGGCAACCGGGACTAAAGGTTCGGGCTTTAGTCCCGATTGCCCCGTCCCGGTTGGGCAACCGGGACTAATGCCGCTTACCAACCGGGACGCATGGGGTTGTTTCCACCAGTGGAAGCAAATGTATCTAGATTTGTTTTAGTGTCTAGATTTACTCCAAACATAAGTGAACCTACATACTAAAACAAGTCTAGATACATTCTTTTCACAAACCTAAAACATCTTATATTTTGAAACGGAGGGAGTACGTAGGAGGCGTTATTCTCAAGTACATCACCACCATTCGCACAGATGACCATCTCTACGGCCCGATTCCAACCGATGAGGCTTTCTACATCCTCACCGATACATTGTGAGCAACAGACCCCCCCCCCCCCCCCCGCGGAAGTTTTGGTGGGTTAGTTGACGGACGGGTTGTGGGTAGGTTGTGGACGGGCCAAAGAGCCCGTATTGCCCACTTATATAGTTGTATATTATACGCGGACTCTAGTGGAAAAAAGGCAAATCGATCAGCTGATAACTAAAAAGGCAGATCGATGAACTGATATGTGTATGTATGCGACCTGAATTGGAAACAGGGAGCTGACTCGGACCCGGTACCAACCGATCAGGTCTGATACCAATACGGGACTGATCGAGGGCATTAGGGATATCGCGTTGAGTCTAGCGTACACGACCAGAGTCGGCGACTCGCACGACGGCGAACCCATCGACAGCCTGAAGCCATCTACCGCCGCCGAATCAAGCCTCTCACCTGCCTGAGCTTGACGGCGTGGTGGGCGAGCTCGATGCGGGTGAAGGCCTCGGTCTGGGATTGCACCTCACGATGGGCAGATAAGGAACGATCTAGACTGTCCTACGCATCGATGCCAACGCAGGGGTGGGAGACCGAAGCAGAAGTGTTTTCGGTGACGTCTTGTTCGTTGTGGGCTCGCAACGCCTCACATGTACCTCCGCTCTAGCACAATAGCCTAATGTTCCCTCTTGTGGGCATGGATGACCGCACCGTCGCACACTTTATGTTGTCCGATGAATCGCATGAGAAAAGGGATCATCGGAAGTTTTGTAAGGTTTCGGTGTTCACCGTTGATTTTTTTACTGAGACGGTGAATTTGGTAGTTCTATATATTAACGGAGATGAAAACCTCCTAGGCAAAGATGCCAACATGGTCAAAGGAAAGCAAGACCTTCTTTTCTTCCATCCGAGTTCCCAAGTTCTTTAATCTCACCGGGTATTGTTATGTGATTTATTGACTATCTATTATATATACCAAAAGCAATATAACGGTCTTTTTTGAACCATTAGGTTGATCCACATCACCTAAATTTACTAACCATTAGATCCATAACTTCAAGTCATGATTTAATTAGGAAAATAATATGGATCCTCCGGGGATTAAAAAAATCCCCCCCCCCCCCCGATCGGTTCCTCAAGCGGGACGCCCGTACGGGAGGTCCCACCTCATCTCCTTTCCAACCACTCGTTCTTTTCCTCATCTCCTCACCATCTTTGTCGCTCCCATCGGCACCCACCGTCCCTTCCACCATCCCCACCCTCTGCCCTGCTCGCCTCTCCTCCTAGCGCCGCCCCTTCCTCTCCTGCCGCCGCCGCTGCGTGGCCGTCGCCAGCCCAGGCGCCGCTCCCCCTTCCTCCCATCCTCGCCAGCGCCAGAGACCGCACCCGCAGCCACCTCACCGAGCCGCCTGCTGCCCCTCCACCTCTGCGAGTCAGCCTCAGACTGGGTCCCTCTCGCTGTCGCCGCCCCTGCCGTAATCGCCGCCACCGTGGCGCCTTTTTCTGCTGCCGATCGGCGGCCCCCGTCGCCAAGCTCTTCGCTACCTGGTCCGACCCGCCTCCCGCTGCCGCTGCCGCCTCGCTGCCTCGCTCGCCCTCGCTGCTTTCCCACCTCAAGCTCGTTGGCCTCATGTCCGCGCACCTGCAGGTTGTCGCTGCACGCCTATTGATGTCCCGCGGGTTTTGCTTCCAGCGCGGGCACGTCTCTGTTTAACGGTGCTGCTCAAGGACTAGACAGATACAAGGCCATCGTGTGTTGCTACGTGTGCACGCAAACATAGTCAAATTCAAGTGGCAAGTTTTCTACAATCCGGGACCCCTGCAGTGGGCAGCCATGGGCGCGAGCTCTCGCCGTCGACGAGCTATGCTGCCTGCACCGGTGGTGACGCTGCCCTTGCCGGTGATTGCGCCGGCAGCGATGGGTGCTACCCCGTGCGGTGGCAGTGCTACTCCTTGCCCTCGCTACGAGCTGTGTGAGGCTTTGCTACAAGCGGTCACCGGATTTGCTACGTACGACAGACGGAGGTGCTATTAGGGACGTTTGAGTTTGCTACGTGCGACTGTACGAGACCTCCATCGGTGCTACGAGCAGCGTCGGATTTTTGCTACAATTTTTTTTCTATATTAGTTTTATCGTTTTGCTATAATAGTATATAGTTTTTGCCACGAGATCTCCGTCGAGGTCTTCGGCGAAATCAGATTTGCTAAAATATGAAATTTTATTTGCTACATATCTTTAGAAGGTCTTCGGCGAAAGTCTCCGGCGAGGTCTCCGGTAAGATCGGGTTTTGCTACATTAGCATAACATTTTTGCTATACGGTCGTCGGCGAGGTCTCCGGCAAGGTCTAGTCTATTTTTGTATTTTTTGGACTGAACATTTTTTGCTATATGTAGCAAAAGCGAGACTATTTGTAGCAAAAATGACATGTTTATAGCAAAAATGACATGTTTATAGCAAAACGTTTTAGGGGATGTTAGAAAAATGTGTCAGCAGGTCGGGAGACTTTGGAGAAATATCCCCCAGAGACGCGTAGCACGGCCCTTTAATTAGCAGATTAGTCAGCGGGCCTCCAACATGTCACGACTCACGTTTGACGTATACTCCCTCCGTTTTAAAATATAAGATGTTTTAGATTTGTGAAGAGAAATCTACACTTATTTTAGTATATAAGTTCACTCATGTTTGGAGTGAATCTAGATACTAAAACAAGTCTAGATACATTTGCTTCACAAAGCTAAAACATCTTATATTTTGAAACGAAGGGAGTAACTCATAGACACCTCATCGAGGTCGTGTTCGCCAAACAGAAACCTACCATGGCGTTAATCCCTCAGCTAGAATCATTAGCCTTGGAATCTATTCCCGTTTACACTTCCGTCCACATTCGTTATGCGGCTGTGTCCTGGGGTCTTCCTTCACCCTGATGACCTCCTCATGCGCACCGCCATCCGGCCGTTAGTCAGCCGCACATCAGGCCCAGGCTACAAATCCGCTGCCATGGCCTCGCACAATTGCCTCTGCATCCAATTTGTATTTGGTATAGCCGTACAAGCGTGTTATTTTGTTTTTCCATGCATACACTAATTGTTATTCTTAGTATATTTTTTCCTTTTTCAGGATTTTAGGTGTAGTTGATCTCTTATGAGATCTTACGCATAATCGCCACCAATTCTGAAGCTCAAATGGAGGAGAAATGATCATGTTTCATTTGGGGACAAATTCTCAAGATGATCTCAAATGAAGAAATCACCAATATAAATTAGAATCCAATGTTTATTTTTGCCAAGAACATTTGTTTTAGAAACTGTTAGGAACTCACCTATATGCTAAACAATAGCAAGCGCATTGCGGAAGAGCTTATCAGATAATTAAATCATTGTATTGAAACACTGTAGAACCACATATTTTATGTTCTTTAGTGATACTACAAACAATGTTATTTCAACTCTAAGTAAGAAGTCTGGGCATGTTATCAAATAAGAGTTCAATATATAATCTAGAAGCTTCAGTAAATATGGTTACCTAGTCTATATTACACAACACTACTAAGATATTTGTTAGGTCATATGCTTTACAGTGTTTACCACGAATACATATACACTATATTTTCTAAATTATTACACATAATTCGATTTTTTATAAAATACGGTTTGAAATAAACATATGTTTTAATCTATCTATATTTTATAATAAATCGAAATTCTACTAAATTTAGCAACACTTCTAGATGGATAACCATGTAAAATAAATAATAGAAAACTATACTCTTTGACATTATATCATGAAAACTTAATTTCTAACATGTATAAAAGTTTAGTAGAAATTGCATTGGATAAATATTATACCATCACCATCATCACTAGATAGGCAGGAGCGCAACACACAAACTTCACTTTTCATCATGTTGCTTTTAGGATTCTGACTCACCGTAGCAAACTCTGCCATGACAAATCGATCTTTATCATCGCCATTTTTAAGTTGTCAATGAGTCCCACGGTGTTTGGGAAGAACACATGTGGCATAACTGATTCCTTATCCTCTTCTTTGCTAGGAGGAATAGTCACTTTCTCATAACATACAGGGAGCCGTTTGAACTGCATGTGTGTCTTAGGGTTAGACGATGCTATGCATATAAAGTAGTCTGTAGCATAGGTAAGGGGACACTCAGTTAGATTTTCAATCGATGTGAGCCTAAGCAAAAGGAGATTGTGGTGGTCGGTCACTAGTTCAATTCTCTCGCCCTCCTCTAGCTTTGTACCTCCACCGTATGAAAAAGCTAGATATGACGGAGGGATTGGCAGGGAGGATGACAACTTCAAAGATCTTGCCGAGGGAGGTGCATGAGCTGGCCCTGAAAGATAGACTGGAATCATTCAGAAAGGATTATTTATCATCCTGACGGTAGACTAAGCGGTCCAGCATCATCCAGTCTGCAACAGATTGAGACATGTCAATTGATCAAGACACATTTATTCAGCTTCTTGCCTCTGACGTTGCCTTCAAGAAGAGAAAACTACCTCAGTATCATTACTATATACTATTGCACTCTAAACAAACACTAAACATAAACATTTCCTGTCTAACAGAAATGCGTATATGATGCACATTAGAGACATGTGCACATAATGCACAAGAGAAAAAAATGTAATGAGGCTTACTTCGTATCACATCATTTGCATGAAAAATATTAAGATATTCGGAGAAAACTTGGGTGCAGACTGTTTTCACAAAATCGCATCAATAAGCGTTACATATTTGTCTATACAACATTTCGAGAGCACTAATCAATTAGCGCACACAGAAAAAGACTTAATTTAAGTGCAAATCAGCAATGTCACTTCAAAATGGATGGGTTTTTATTTTGTTCTAGAAGCAAGGCAGACTCTATAGTTCACATAATACGTTGAACCAGTTCAAACATACAAGTAGGCAGAATACTGGGCACTGCTACGTACTAAGAACCAGTCCAAACCGGATATGTAGAACATTAGTGCGACATACATACCGGACAGACAAGCTTCTACGAGGCTAGATGGAACTTATCTTCTCAGGAGGGTCCGTAGCTGTAAGGACGTAGAAGTGAGACAATTGAGACAAGTGGGATACCATTTTTTTAACTATCTAACTTAAAACTAAGTGGGAAAATGGGATAAACTAGATTTGACATATCCCGTTTATCCCACTTATTTTATCTAAATTAGAGTTAGTCTAATAGTCTAAAAGTGATATCCCACTTATCTCAATTTGTCCCACCTCTGTATCCCTGCGTCGTTGCCATGAGATAGCGACCGTATTAGAGTACGGATCTACTGCTACAAAGAGGAGGATGCATGGATGGATGGGGAGAAAAATAAATACTTCCAAGCCAATTACCTGCTGCATGGATGACACCGGCGCCACACCAAATTCATCCATCGAATCAGCGAGGGATGGTGGTAGTCCCATCGCCTCTGGCCAGCATCTTCCTTCTCTCCTCGTCGTTGGCAAAGTCAAAAGTCACAAGTCATGCATATACGTACTGTGTGCTTGTATTTAAAGTCACGCGTACGCGTACCGGCTCGGTTTCTGCCTAAAACATGACGCTAATATACCTTTTTTGTTAATCTCGGATGCGGATAATTCACTAGGCATGAGCTACATTCCATGAAAGGTCGCTCGAAGACGTAACGACAAGTATCGTGCTTGGACAAAAGTAGGCTGGTCGTGTTTTGGGCAGAATCCGTCAAGCAGCGCTCGCTAGTAGAAAACGGGTCATTCGTTCGAAGTATTAGTTTTGGTTTATAATTTTTCGGTTCGAATGGCTAGAAACGGCCAGAGGGTACGACCAGCTCTAGTCCGGGTTCAAATGGACCTTTATTTCCGGTTGGAGATACCAATCGAGACTAAAGGTTTTTCGGCAAACTAGGTTCGGCCCCGGATCTTTTAGTTCCGGTTGGTGTCTTTAACCCGGACAAAAGATGGACCTATAGTCCTGGTTGGAGAGACCAATCGGGACTAATGTTCTTTCTATATCTTTCTTCCTCTAGTCCCAAGCCATACTCCATTTTCAAGCTGCTTTTCCTCTCTGTTTTCTCCCGAGCTCGAGTTTATTCCCATTTTTTACAAGATTTGTCAAGATTTGGCGATGCCACATCTATCCAAGGGTTCCTAAAAGTTAGCAACTTCATCGTTTCATCTTTTATTGCTAGTTTAGCTCATTTTATGCTCTAGTAGTTGAGGAATTTGTGGGTTTAGTTTGGGAGTAAAACTTTGCAACAATAACATTTGGTCAGTACTTTACTTTGATTTTAATATGATGAACTTGTATTAATTTGGTCACTTCTCTGTTGATGATGTTGTGTAATGGTTTTTGATATATTTATATAATGCAGATTTGACACTCCTTCCTAAGCTCGAGTTCATCTCTATTTTCACATGATTTATTAAGATTTGACAACGCCACATCTATCCAAGGGTTATAAAAGGTTAGCAACTCCATCCTTTCATCTGAAATTGCTAGTTTATCTCATTTCATGATCTCGAAGTAGAGATATTTGTAACCACTGCATCTTCAAATTCCGGATGGATTTAAACAAAATAACATCATCATTATGCATAGATATATGTAACAAAAATAGGGTTAATTCACAAAATCTTCATAAGAAGACACGCTAGCTCAGTATATCTTCGAGAATCTCCTTGAGTTCAATATATGGGAGTGCCTCTATGGCGAGCTCCTCGAAGATTTCAAAGGAAGGGATCCTAAGACATCTTCGAGAAGCTCCGCCGTAGTGGTGTCCCTCTCGCACCATCTTGCAATTTATTACTTCTCTAGCTAGATCAATACGCCGGGGAGCTAACAAATTTCACATATTAGAGAGTGCCTCTATGGCAAGAAGCTCCACCGTAGTTGTGTCCATCTCGCACCATCTTGTAGTTTATAACTTTACAAGGATGCATCTTGCATATTTATAGATTAGGCGCCACAACATAGTGTCCATTGATCGAGTGTTAAGGTATACTCATGGTTCATTAGGCGAAAGGTGATACGATCAAATCCCGGACTATCTTCCTCGGAGCAGTAGTACAGATTCACCGTACTTTTCAAGGTGCTGAGGAACTCAAGCGTCAAGCGGCGATGGCAAGCTTGTCATAAGGGAGACCTCTTATGAGAACTTGTCTTCATAAATCCATGATCACCGTGAATGGCAAGCTTCAAGCACGAGATGTTTTAGAGATAGTGCATCTTGAGTTTGCACTTCATTTCTTCTATCACCGTAAGGATAATGTCTTGAAGATGCATGATACGTCGTAAATGTATCTATAATTTTTTATGATACATGCTTGTTTTATATCATTTGTCTTATGTTTTGTCTACACTTTGAGGTATTTTAATACACTTTTTGGAACTAACCTATTAACAAGATGCCACAGTGCCAGTTGCATATTTTCTGCTGTTTTTGGTTTCAGAAAAGCTAAAAAAATGAATATTCTCGGAATTGGACGGGACAAAAGCCAAAGTTACTATTATTCCCGGAACGATACAGAAAATCGAAGTAGAGACGGAATAGGGCACCAGGGTGGGCACACCCTAGGGTGGCGCAGGCCCACCTAGGCCATGCCACTAGGGGGTGTGCCCCCCTGGATGCCTCCTCGCCTTGCCTCTTCGCCTATAAGAAGCCCTCGGGAAGAAAACCCTAGATAGTCAATCATACATCCACGAAAAGTTCCGCTGCGCCGCCGCCACAGAAGGGGAGATTCGGGGGACAGAAGTCTCTGTTCCGGCACCCTGCCGGGACAAGGAAGTGCCCCTGGAGCCATCTCCATCGATCTCCGCCAACATCTCCATCGCCGTTGCTGATTCCCATGATGAGGAGGGAGTAGTTCTGCCTCGAGGCTAAGGGATTTACCGATAGCTATGTGTGCATCTCTCTCTCTATGCATGATCATATTGTGATCATGAGCTTTGTAATCAAGTAGATCTACTCTGCTACTCAAGTGCTTCAATAGATCTCTGACTCTCCCTACGTGTGTGAAAGTGACAGCGTGCATACCGTGGTGGCACTTAAGCTAGAGTTTACATAAATACTCAAGTGCTTTAATAGATCTCTGCTCTCCCCACGTGTGTGAAAGTGACAGTGTGCACGCCATGGTGGCAATTAGGCTAGAGTTTATAAATACTTATCATGAGTATATTTTGAAATTGTGGTGTTTGTTGGAACCATCTAGCGCTCAAGGTGACAATGTAGGGTTATGTAGATGGGGAACACGGACTTTGAGGTGTGCTTTTGTAGCCCTGCCATTGATTAGAGTGTCCAACCGAAGAGTAGTTCAGGGTAGTATCATGGAGAGAATATATTTATTGAGAGTGTTCACTAGTGAAAGTATGATCCCTAGACCTTGTTTCTAAGCATTGAAACACCATTTACAACTAGATTTGTTGTATGTTTGCTTGCTTCTATCTTTATTTCAGTTTGCCTTTAAGTCTCTTCACCCGTCAGAAGCTCTTTTCTGGCACCGTTACCACTTGTATTTCACTATCTCTTCGCCCAACTAGTGCACCTATACACCTGAAAAGTGTATTGGGTGTGTTGGGGACACAAGAGACTTCTTGTATCTTGATTGCAGGGTTGCTTGAGAGGGATACCTTTGACCACTTCCTCCCTGAGTTCGATAAACCTTGGGTAATCCACTTAAGGGAAACTTGCGGCTGTTCTACAAACCTCTGCACTTGGAGGCCCAACAACTGTCTACAAGAATCGAAGTGCGTAGACATCAATGCACATGAGGAACTCTATCTTCTTCTTCAAGACACTCTTGGTCTTCTTCTTCTTCACTTTGTCTATCTTCAAACCAACACATGGTTCAAGCGATGCCAATGGATAATTCCTACAAGTAAAACACAATTCAAACATTAGTCTATAGAGATCGTCATTAATTACCAAAACCACACATGAGGACATTCATACCCTTTCAACTTGCACGTACTGAATCATGAAAAGTGCTATTACAACACCTATCAAGATTGTACATAAACCTCGACTACTTGCACTTACTTAAACCTAAAAGTGCTATACAACCCCAAATTAGGATTACAATAGCATTCAAAGCATAATGTAGTTTATTTTCCATGTCACGGGTATATTCTTGATCTTCTTCATCTTCATCTTGTCTGCCTCTGCCTTTATCTTCTGTTTGTCCAGAATATCTGACAAATACAATTCCATCTTCATATTTCAATCTTTAATTTTTTTTGATTCTTCATCTACATTCTTCTTCTCCTCGATAGCAATGTTTTGTCCTTCAGCACATAGCTTTAACTAGGCATGCAGATCCTGGCAGTCATAATAGGAAAGCTAGAATATTAACATAGATGTGAAAATCTAAATCTAGATCTAGAACATAGCCCTAATTAAATCTACAAACCTCGTCTAAATTTGCGGTGGTGTCAGAGTCGTCGGACTTCCTAACCATGCTCTGGGTAATCGAGACCATGGCGACGGGATGCGGGAGACGGGAACTTGGTGGTAACATCTAGAAGAGTTTGGGAGAGGCATGTGTATCCGAACAAGAAGGAGGCTGGTATGGGTATTTAAGTATTCGTTAGCACATGTCATATGGTTTTCCAAACTCGAATCGTCTATGTCAGTAAGCTGGTGATTCCTTCTAATCTCATGTGCGATACAAAGAGTGAAAATAAATTGATATGATCTTTGATGGTGTTGTAGCCGACGAGGTTCTAGCAACTCCTAGCGATCTCAAAGCCTAGACGAGCATCCATGGCGCAATACCTGATTTTCTCGCAATCTAATGAAAAGTCAGCCCACCAATCGTGTTTGCCAGAATCCTTCGGCTTCTTTTGCAGAGTTGTCTTGATGTAGTAGTTGGCCAGATTAATTAGAGAAGGGAGAGTGTTGTCCATCGGGTTCCAAACATCCTGCTAGAGGTCGCGTGCACCAGGAATACCGAGGCCATAGGGTGCGAGTTTTTACACATCATTGTCAATCAACGCGCCGCAGAAATTCCCATAGGGCGACCAGCACCCTGTCAGCATAGATGATCTCGAAGATGAGTACCTCGTAGGCAACGAACATCTATAGGATGGCAGTGTGCTGCTGCTCCGCCGGTAGAATGAACCGGCGCCCTGAATTCTTCCTCGACGCTGGCATGAACCCGCATTCCAAGCCAACACACTTGGTCGGCGTGGCACCGAGGAACTGCCCATTCACATACTGTGTCCACCTCTTGACCCTCCATGCATGGAGGGTGATGGTCACCTTGAAGTACATCTTCCGCTCTTCATAGGAGAAGAGGTGTGTCCTTGGTAAGGGGGCTGCCATTGACGCGGCTTCGGTGTTTTGGGCTTTGCTAGATGAACTTCTTGATCGAGAGGATAGGAGCGGTTGTGTGTAGTGTTGATCATTTTGTAATCTTAGAATTTTATAGTAGTTAGAGTCGTGTGAACTTCACATAAATTAATCAGTGTAAATCAACTGAAAATTGAAATGTGGTGTGAATCAACAACGTAATCAATAATTTTTTCGACGATTTTCTCAAAGAAAACCGTGATTAAGGCGGTTCCAACCCGATGACTGATGGGTTCATGCCGACTTGAATCACACAGTTTCCAATGGAGGAATCGAATGACATTCTTCATTTCCCACACGGTATAAATGTTGGATATATGTAGGATGGAGTGTAACGCATACGTTATATCACCAAACACTGTGTGCTTACTTTAATATGCACGATTTATCATTGAAATCAACCAAAAAATTAATTAAATAAATGGTGCGTGTCTTTGGAATTTTTTTATTCAAACACGCATTTTGTATATATTTATATTGTGTGCGACGTGGATTAACGATTCAGAGGAAACATATACTGAAAATAGATATTCAATACATAGAAACTAACTAATATGTGTACGAGGTGGCATACGATAAAATTTTCCACCGTTGTTGCAAATAGATAGATAATACAATAACTAATTAAACTAAAATTCAGACTCGTCACCTAGGCCTTGGTCGGAGCTTGATGCTTTAGCATCGTCGGCAGGGCTCCTCTTGGCCCTGCACCTTTTTCGCTTCAGCGTGGGGTCTTGGAGACCGCAGTTCTTGAAATCTAGTGTCACTTGGTACATCATGTAAGGCTGTGAGCAGTCGTCAGAAAGAGCCTCCAAGATGTTCAAGAGACGAGGCTCCCTGAATGCATGACGGTGCCATGACTCGATCGAGAACTCCAGCAGAGGGAGCCGCACTTTCACCAGGCAGCGGGAGTATTGGAACCGCATGGCCCCATACTATGCCAGGCAGTGCTAGCTACGAACATCGGAGGATGGAGGTGCGCCTCCATCCGCGCTCTATGCATGGCCAATAGTTCTTCTTTTTGAGCCGTCACAGATTTACGGTGGCAAAGCAACCTGATAAGGAAGCGGCGAGAACATAACACACAGTTCTGTCTGCAGAGTTGAAAACTGCACTTACAATTACACGAGGAAGAAACGTTTAGGTTAAAATGATGTGGTTATATATGTAGAAGATAACCGTAGGCGATAAATAAAAACTTCCGGCGATTACGCGTAAAAAAAGTTTGCGTGTTATGTTTCCAACGATCGTTAAAAGTTTATATCTTGCGCGGGAGCTGCCCGGACCGCGTGCAAAGTCCAAAATTTTGGACATGAGCGTTCCTCCGCACCACACAAACGGACTCGAGATGTGGGGTGCACGTGAGTCACGAGAATCATGGTGTTCTAGGCCGGTCCAAAATGACTGTTCACATTTTGGGAGGACTAACACCGTTTGCTCACTTATCGATGGAGTCATCAGTTCACATGCTTGACCCACACAAGCCCCAATACCCAAAGACGTGCGTTTGAAATATTCTGTGTTACCTTGGTTTCGTCTTCGAGACATCGCACATGCGTTTTGTCTATTTGATAACCAAGTTTATCTCAATCGAGGAAGTGAAAGTAAAGAAAAGTTAAACCTGACAGCATGGGTTTAGTTAATTCGTCCACAGCGGGCATAGGGAGCAGTGGATAGCCAACCATTCATCGGTCTCAACAACATTTTATAACATTTCACCATCAGTCCAATAATAAGCCTAATAATGTTGCAGTCTCAGATCTATCATCACAACTTAGTTCAACCCACAGCCAAAAAGACACAGGAGAGAGAGGGAGAGAGAGAGAGAGAGAGAGAAGAGAGGTTGGCAATGGAGTCGACGGCATTGAGCGTAGGCAAGTCCGTGTTGAATGCAACAATTGGGTACGCCCGTTCAGCGCTAGCGGAAGAGGTATCTCTGCAGCTTGGAGTCCGGCGTGACCAGGTCTTCATCACCAACGAGCTAGAGATGATGCAGGCTTTCCTGATGGCTGCACACAGCGAGAGAGATGATGATGACAGGGTGGTCAAGGTCTGGGTGAAGCAAGTCCGGGATGTGGCATACAATGTCGAGGACACCATCCAGGAGTTCGCCATCTGCCTCGAGAAACACTCGTCGTGGTGGTGTATCCATCGCACACTGCTCGATCGACGCCGCGTGGCCAAGCAGATGAAGGAGCTCAGAGCAAACGTGGAGGATGTCAGCGAGAGGAACATGCGGTACCAGCTCATCAAGGGATCTGGATCCAAGCCTGCCCCAATGGGTACTGGCCACTCTGATGTTGGCAGTGCAACAATGTGTGGCACTGAAGAAGCAAGGCGCCAACAGGACAAAGCAAAAGTGGAGCTTGTTAAGTTGATCAGCAAGAAGGATGACAAACTCAGAGTGATTGCCATGTCTGGAACGAGCAATACACTTCTTGGGGAAGCATCCATCATCAAGAGGGTCTATGAAGATCCAAACATACGCAACAAGTTCGGGTGCCGCGCTTGGATCAGTGTGATGTTTCCTTTTAGTTTAGTAGAGTTCTTGCATATCATTGTCGAACAATTTCATGGAAATTTTCTTCATGAGTCTAGGGAAAAAGATAAGGCAACTTTAGAGGTACAAGTACTGAGGAAGATGGGGCTGATGAAGGAAGATGATTTGGTTGATGAATTCATCAGATACGTGAAGGAAAAGAGCTACCTCATTGTAATTAATGGCATACACTCCATTGAAGAGTGGAATCACATTAAACCGTGCTTCCAAAACAATAATAAAGGAAGCCGCATCATAGTGTCTGCAGAGCGACTTGGAATTGCAAGCCTATGTGTAGGGCCAGAGGATGCAGCACCAGAGTATGAAAAGTTGCTGGTTGATGAGAGCTTATTGTATGCTTTCTACGAAAAGGTAATGTTCAATTATGATTTTAACCATGTAACTCATGCTCTCTCTTATTGTTCTTTTGCTCTGCCCAGCTAAATTAAATCCCACTTGACTTTGATTGGAGGTAATTAAACATAGGGAATGGGAAATTTAGGGGTTGTGAGATATGTTCACCTGGTTTAGTTAGAAGAATTGGGGGCTTGCAAGGGACTCGGCATGGGAGTTAGGATCATATATCTCCCATGATTTAATAGCAAGTAAACGAGGTACTTGGGAGGGAATTTTATTTTATATAACATCTTCACAGTTCATCATAACTTATATTACCATTTTTTAGCTAATCCATTATGAGTTCGCACTAACCAAACAATAGAATAAACCATTCTCTTCAATCTCCACACATAATTTCCATTCCATACCAAAAAGGGGATTGTGCCTAAACTGACACATTACATGTATTATGTCTCTACAACTCCCTCTTTTAAAATAGTGTTTTCTGTCCAATTGGTTGTCGATTATTCAGTTGAGGTCCTGACCTTCGTTTAGGAACTGACACGTGGGTTCCACCCTCAGGCCTCAGGCATTTGCCTATGGTCAGTTCCAAGCCTGAAGGCAAAGGTTAGAGGTGAGTCGGTCTGTAAGAGCGTCCATCACCCTCTCTCATTTGTCTTCGCTACTTTTTTTCCGACAACTCGATGGAGGCTCTCGGGAAACATTAGCCCTGAGCCCGACTAACATGTCTTGGCGAACCTGACTATACTGGAATTTAATTTGCCGACATTATTTGTCGTGAGCGATGGGTCCTTCCCCATGTGATCTAGGCACACAACAAACACCCGTATTTTTGTAGCGATTGCGAGCAACATGCTTGGGACAAGAAATTCTTATGTTCCTCTAGTCAATGGGATCATCATGGGCAGAGGGAGATAAGGCGACCCAAGGGGAGCGCCCTGCCATAGCCATCACACCAGAGCCTGCCGAGGCTTTGCTAGAGGCACCCGAAGTGAAGGTGAGACGAGGGGTGGGGGAGGGGTAGGGAAGGCGGCGGCTGGCATTAGAGTCATCCTCCGGGTTTTCCAGAGGAGGGCGACACTGTGGTTAGTTTACATCATGTCATAGCATCGGAATGTGTCACAGGTCTTCTTGTCGCCAAATAATGATTTTTTCCAACATTTGCATGATTTATAAAATGCAACTAAATACGATTTTAGGAAATAGGAGAAAGTAAGATCCTAATCATTTGTTTGCATGTGTGTCTAGAGTTCACAAGATGGAAAAAATTCAATGGAGGCTAGATTAAGCTCATACACGGAGACTGACAATAGTGATAGCGCTGCTGAGGGGAAGATGCTGAGTCGCACAGAGACAATGCTAACAGCTTTTAAGGAATATAATCTGATTGGGCGAGATAATGAAAAATTAGACATCATTAAGCTAATTGCAAATGGAGATAGCAATCAACTTGAAGTGATCAGCGTGTTTGGAATGGGTGGTCTTGGAAAACGACATTAATAAGAGATGTGTACCGAAGCCAAGAGCTCAGTGGCATGTTTCAGAAGCATGCTTGTGTCACTCTTATGCGTCCTTTCGATCTTGACAAGCTTCTGAAAGACATAGCTACTCAGTTGGGGTTTTGTGTTGCAGATATGTCCCGAAAATTAGAACCAATGAAATACCTGATTATTCTTGATGATTTATCATCAAATGCAGAGTGGAACACTATAATTCCACATTTTCCTGCCATGGAAACATCAAGCCGAATCATAGTTACAACAAGGATAAAGGGTATTGCTAGACATTGTTCGAAGAAACATGAAAACATATACGAGCTCCAGAGTCTTAGACACAACAATGCATGTGACCTCTTCATGAAAAAGGTAATGATATAATATTATCCTATGCTCCATTTCCTTTGATTAGAAATTTGATACTTAACATCATATTGTCGAGATGTAATGCATATGACTGATTATTACTCATGTAGAGGCTTATCATCTTAATTAGATATGTAGTTGCCCTAATAGTTAACGGGATTTTGGATATTCACTTCCATTAATTAGATATATCTTTATTATAGTAGACAATAAATATTGATTTTATTTAACTTATAGAAAATTCAAGGGGCAAGAAATGATTATTTAGACATCAACATATCAGTTTTATTAACTCTAAATTCATCTAAATCGACGAGTATAATCTGAGTTTTGACTTAACATTGGCCTACTGAAGTACCATAAAATACAAAAAATTACATCGTAGCTTGCAATATAAATTTAATTAGATGTACTTATCAAATACCACCATGAACAATAGACATATATGGTCACTGTTACATTTTATTTCATGGCAATATTAATTATTTGCCAACACATAAAAAATGATCAAGCACAATTTGCACACAAATGATATTTTGTCTACCAAAATGTTTGTAGCGACTAGAACCATGTTACATCTATTCACACAATACTTACTTTATGTAGAAAACAAAAACAAATATTTTATTGAAACTTTCAGAAGATGCGCTCATATTTGTGAGGGCCAGCGTGCTAGTTAATTTAATAGGAGAGTATACCTTTAAAGATATACTATATTTAGTCATATTTTTTCTAACAATTTAATTATAAAATATAATTTTATCTAGTTTCTTTTCTGGAGTAGTACAAATGTTAACCTGTACAAATTTCAGGTATTTGGCAAGACTACCAATTTGGATGAGCAATATCCTGAGTTAGTTGAACACGCAAATAAGATCCTTAAGAAATGCAACGGACTACCTCTTGCAATAGTTGCCATAGGTGGGTTCCTGGCAACCCAACCCAAAACTGCATTGATATGGAGGCATCTGAATGAGCATATTAGTGCTGAGTTGGAGATGAATCCAGAGCTTGAGACCATAAGAACGGTCATTATAAAAAGTTTTGATGGTTTACCCTATCACCTCAAGGCTTGTTTCTTGTATGTGTCCATCTTTCCTGAAGACCATAAGATTCGCCTAAAGCGTTTGTTGCGACGCTGGATTGCAGAGGGTTACTCAGGTGTGGTGTGCAACAAGTCTGCGGAGGTGATAGCGGAGAGCTACCTCATGGAACTCATAAGCAGGAGTATGCTCGTACCATCTGAGAAATCATTTGATAGTAGAGAAGGGATTGAATTTTGCCAAGTCCATGATATCATCCGTGAAATTGTCATCTCAATGTCGATTGAAGAGAATCTTGTTTTTAGGCTGGAGGAAGGTTGCTTCTCATTGAACACCCAGCAGCGCACAACACGCCACCTTGCTATAAACGGCAATTGGCAAGGAGACGAGAGTGAATTCAAGAGCATTGTGGACATGTCCTGTGTACGATCTGTAACCGTTTTTGGTGAGTGGAAGCCATTTTTTATTTCTGACAAGATGAGGTTCCTGCGAGTGCTAGACTTGGAAGACTCGACGGGTCTATGCGATCATCACCTTGATCATATTGGGAAGTTTCTTCACCTAAGATACTTTTCTCTAAGAGGATGCGGTGGTATTCATCACCTACCAGATTCATTGGGCAATCTGAGGCAACTTGAAACACTAGATGTGAGAGGTACAAAAATACTCGAGATGCCAAAGAGTATTGTCAAGCTTCGGAAGCTAAACTGCCTCCGTGCTGGTACAACAGAGTTGCATCTGTACGGCTCATGTGGAGAAGAAATTCCAGATGTACTGAGGTCATGCTTTTCGGCTATCGAATCGGTGGCGCGCTGTTGCATTTTTTGTTGCATAATTGATCAGTGCAGAGCCTTTTGCTGGATGGTATCTTCCATTTTTGAACAAGACATGTGCTATCATGGTGTTGTAATGCCAAAAGGGACGAGAAAACTCAATGCCATGCGCACACTGGGCATCGTGAAACTGGGGAAGCATGTGCTAAAGGACATTAAAAGGCTCACCCGGTTGCGCAAGCTTGGAGTGACCGGAGTGAATAGGGAAAACGGCCAAGAGTTGTGTTCAACAATTGTTGGACTGCGCCAACTGGAGTCCTTGTTCATCGGATCAGAGGGAAGACAAGGTTTATGTGGCTGCTTGGATGAGATGTCCTCTTCTAGTCCGGAGAACCTAAGGAGCCTCAAGCTGTACGGTCGCCTGAAGAAATTGCCAGAATGGGTCAAGGGGCTCAAAAATCTGGTGAAGCTGAAGCTCCAGGACTCATCTATATTAGAGCACGATGTCACCATACAAGTCCTTGGTGATCTTCCAAATCTTGCACTCCTTCACCTGTTAACAGAGTCGATGGTGGGTAAAGAGATCTCTCTCAATTTCACGAGGGAGGTCGTCGGTGGCAATCTTCCAAATCTGTTGTTCCCGAGCCTGGTGGTGCTGGAGGTGGGTCTAGCACCAAACCTCAAATCTGTCAAGTTTGAAGGAGCAGCCCCTATGCTTGAGCTGATCAGGTTTAGCAAACACGTTTCCAATCCCAACGTCGGGTTGTTTTCTGGCCTATCATCTCTCCCGAACCTCAAGGAATTCTTGGTCGCTGGTGCCTATGAGGAAAAGTTCGCACAAGACTTGCGAAGCCAACTTGCTATGAATCCAAGCCAACCTATACTCAAGAGGGACTGAGCTCCAGAGTCGATTGCTTCAGTCTAATTTGGTACACACTGACATGTTTCCCCTTTGCTTACTCTCATAATATTGATGTACTATTTCGTTGGCTCATTGGGCGGCAGGTTTATATTCATGCATTCTGTTGGACCATGTACCTAAATAACCTTTTCCATCTGTAAAAAATCATAGATGTAACGATTATGTATGTATATCTGCATGAAGTGGAAGATAGTATGCTACTGCATGTTTTTCTCTCTGTATAGTTAGCCTGCATCCATATGAACTGCATGACATGTTTGTTAATTTGCCACTAATTGATCGACCTCCTTGATGGTTCAGTCTGTCTAAGCTGCATCTCTCTGCTCCTCTTCTTCCTCACAAGCTCTAGCATCTCTCATTGTTTTTCTGCACACATGCATGCGCACAAACGATGCCATGTTTAATGCTAACACAGTATAATCTGTTCAACTGCAACAGGTCGTTTCATTCGCCAGAGTTCAGTTGATGCCGGGGGCTAAATTCATACTTATCTTTAATCAGTTGCTTTGAATGTCTGTTCTGTTCCTCCTCGGCTCCACTATAACTCTAGGCTTGGGATCGATCAAAGGGTTTCAGGAGAAACATCAGATGATGGATTCTGAAAAGTCTTGCCATGGAATTGCTCCATCTAAAGAACTCCTAAAACTACCCGAGAATCGATGGATCTTACTTTTCGCATTTCCCAGCTGGAAGTGCTCCATACAACATCCACATTGCCTGAGAAAGGCTCGTGGCTTGGCAAAATCTTGTCTATCAGGCCGGTGTAATTGTGATGCTTGTTTCATTTACAGCCACCTCCCTTGTTTGTGTGGTTTTTTTGTGTGGACTTATTATGTATGAGCTATGCTTATTTCGTTGCAGATATATCTTGATGCTATATGTCCACGATTTGTTTGCTGGGGATTGCTATCTATAGCTAGAACATCATGGCTACCCTGCATTTGTAGTGTTGATAGCTATTTCTCATCCCACCTGGGAGCAACGCGGTTGGTAATTACGCAATAATTTCATGATCAATTTCTAAATATAAATCATGAAAAAATCAAGTACAAACATGTGTAACTTGAACATAGTAGATGCATTTGATAACATGATGAACAGAAACATGTAGTAGAAAAACATGTACTCACAAATTTCTATATATCTTGTTCTGACCTCTGGATTCCTGTCTTGTTCTGTACACGCAATTGTCAGTCTGGTAACACATACATACATACCTAACACTTCGAATTCAAGGCAGTGAGCAGAGAGCATCTCACATGATAACTATTACTCCATCAGTCTCGAATTAGATGTTGGAGAATTATTTAGATTCACATTTTTAATACACTAGAATGTGTCCAGATACATTGCAAATCTAAACAAATCTAAGACATCTAATTTCAGACGAAGGAGTGTTATCATATATCTATAACTTGTAAGTGATAGTGATAATATATTAGGACATATACTTCTCTAAATGCAATTATCCAAACCTAACTTTCATATGCACTTAAACATCCTCGACGTCGTTGTCATTTAATAGTTGTGGAATATGTAATTGGTCAGAATTGCCATGTCCCTAACATTCACGAACTTCCATGTCCCTTTGTTCGTCCTCCATTTCCCCACCGCGCCACCCTAGCTGCCCGCTCTGTTCATGCGCCGCCACATGCAGCCCGCCGGAAAATCCTGCCCGTCACAATTGGGTGTCCAGGGAGGAGAGCCAGGATGCTGAGGGAAGTGACCTCTGCGGTACCAGGGATGCAGATTCTTCCTTAGCTCCGGCTAGCCACCTCCTTGCCCTGTTTCTTTCGCGTGATCCTCTGAACAATTTCGTGTCCTCGCGACGGTAGATCCGTCTGAGTTGCAAAAAGTCCCTAGCACAGTAGCCGTTGACATGTTTGTAAGGAATATGCAACTTGTATTCCTCTGGGGCCAAAGGCCACAATATATAATACAAATACAAGTGTGAATATGCAGGAAGCCCCCTAACATATGGGGAAAACTACAATACAAATATATACATCTAACACCCCCCTTCAAACTCATGGTGGATCCACAACACTGAGTTTGGAGAGTAAGAAATCATTCTGCGCTCTGGTCTGTGCCTTCGTGAAGAAATCCACCAACTGTAAATCTGAAGGCACATACTGAAGCGCAATAACCTGAGCTGCACTTTTGAACGTATAGAAAGCATCTACACCAATATGCTTGGTAAGCTCATGCTTGACCGGATCACGTGCAACACTAATAGCACCTGTACTGTCAGACAAAACCAGAGTGGATGTGGTAATAGAGACCCCAAAATCCGCAAGTAACCACCGTAACCAGGTCACCTCAACAGTCAACAAGGCCATAGCACGCAACTCAGCCTCAACACTCGAACGGGAAACCGCTGTCTGTTTCTTCATCTTCCAAGCAATGAGCGTACCACCAAGAAACACACAGTAAGCAGAAAGTGAACGACGATCCGAAGGATCACTCGCCCACGTAGCGTCCGAATAGCACTGGAGCTGGAGGGAGCTGGAACGAGGAAAGAAAAGGCGACGAGTGGTGGTACCACGAAGATAACGAAGAACACGGAGAAGATGACTATAGTGAACAGTGGTAGGAGCAGAAACAAACTGACTCAGGATATGAACATGATAAGAGATGTCAGGACGAGTGACAACAAGATAAACAAGACTCCCAACAAGATGATGATAACGCGTCGGATCAGAAAGAGGATCACCATCAGTAGGTTGAAGCTTAACACTAAGCTCCATATGGGTCTCAACAGTGCGCTCATCCCCAAGAGCAGCACGAGAAAGAAGATCTTGAATATACTTTTTCTGAGAGATGTAAAAGCCATCAGAAGTGGAGGAAACCTCAATCCCAAGAAAGTATCGAAGAGGACCAAGATCAGTCATAAGAAACTGATCACGAAGACGAGCCTTAACAAAGGCAATATACTTAGGATCATCACCAGTAATGATCGTATCATCAACATAGAGAAGAAGAAGAGTTCGTCCACGAGAAGTGTGAACAAACATCACTGGATCATGAGCACTAGGGGAGAAACCAGCAGCAGTGACTACAGAAGCAAAGCGCTCAAACTAGGCACGAGGGGCCTGTTTGAGGCCGTAAAGAGAACGTCGAAGACGACAAACCATCCCCTCGGGAACAGAATACCCAGGAGGAGGCTGCATATAAACCTCCTTACTCAAATCACCATTGAGAAAGGCGTTCTGCACATCAAGCTGGGACACAGACCAGTGACGAACAGAAGCAACAACAAGAAGAGTACGCACAGTGGTCATATGAGCCACAGGAGCAAAGGTCTCATCATAGTCACGACCATGCTCCTACTGAAAACCACGAGCCACAAGACGCGCTTTGTAGCGCTCAAGAGATCCATCAGAGCGGGTCTTAATCTTATAGACCCACTTACACGTGATAGGACGAACACCGGGAGGGGGAGAAACAAGATCCTAGGTGCCAGTGTGCTCAAGCGCAACAATCTCCTCAGCCATGGCTAGCTGCCATTCAGGATGATGCTCAGCAGCCCGATAAGAAGTCGGCTCGGAGGCAACAGAAAGACCATACTGACTAGGAGAGTAACGGTTGGGGGCACGACGAGTAGAGGGAAGCTCATCAAAAGAAGACGACTCAGGAGACGACGATGAAGAAGAAAGAATAGCAGAGGAAGACTCCAGAGAATGAGGAGAACTAGGAGAACTAGACGGAGCAGAGGAGGATGGTGTAGAATAAGAGACATCAGGGGTAGGAGATCCTGAAGAAGACACAATGGGAGTAGAAGGAGGTGTGTCAGGAAAGATAAGAAAAGAGATATCTTCCACCGGGTAGGTACCAGTGGTGGGACGAGGATAGAAAGGGCGCGTCTCATCAAAAGTAACATCACGAGAGATACGCATCCGACGACCAACGGGGTCCCAACAACGATAGCCCTTATGCTCATTACTGTATCCAAGAAAAACACACTCAACAGACTGAGCGGTCAGTTTGGTGCGTTCGCGAGGAGGAAGAAGAACATAGCAAACACAACCAAACAAGCGAAGCATAGAGTAGTCTGGAGACTGTCCAAATAGGCGCTCAAGAGGGATACCACCCTGCAGAGCAGCGAAAGGCTGAATGTTGATGAGGTAAGCGGACGTAGCAACAGCCTCAGCGCAGAAATGCGGCGGAAGAGAAGAAGCAATCATCATGGCACGAGTGGTCTCAAGAAGATGATGATGCTTACGCTCAGCGACGCCATTCTGGGCATGGGCGCCAGGACAGGAAAATTGAGCAAGAGTGCCATGTTCAGCAAGGACACCTCGCAACATCTGGGAGATATACTCACCAGCAGAATCAACACGAAACACACGAATAGGGGTAGAATATTGAGTACGGACCATGGCCGCAAAACGCTGATATATGGAGAGCACCTCACTACGAGAGCACATAAAGTACAACCAAGTGTACCGAGAAAAACCATCGATGAATAAAATATAGTAGCGATGGCCCCCTTTCGAAGCGAAAGGAGCCGGACCCCAAACATCTGAATGAACTAAATCAAAAGGTCGCTGAGATACAGACGCGCTAGTAGGATAGGGAAGTTGAATCTGTTTACCCAACCTACAGCCCTGACAATGTAAAGACCCATCTCCTGAGACAGACTCAGAAGACCACGATGAACTAATGACAACAGGCGAGAGTCACAAAGGTGACCAAGACGATGATGCCACTGCTGAAAGGAGCTGGTAGCAGAGGCGACGACCGGAGAAGAACTGGCAGATGAAGTGGCAGCGGAAGGAACACGAAGCCAGTCTAACTCCCAAAGTCCTGAAGAGTCACGACTGCGAGGGCCAGCTCCAACCAGGGCCTGCGTGCGACGGTCCTGGACAACACAAGAATCAGCATCAAGAATGACGCGACAACCAGAGTCAGTAAGCTGGCTAGCAGAGAACAGATTCATCTTAAGAAGAGGGACATGAGAAATATCAGGAACAGAAAAGGAAGAAGTAGAAAGGGTTCCCCGACTAGAAATAGGGAGAGAGGTACCATCAGCTGTGAAAACACGGACATGAGAAGGGAGAGAACGAAGAGCGGACAGAAAAGAAGACTCAGAGGTCATATGAAAAGAAGCTCCAGAATCCAGATACCATGGGGACGTACCTGACTGTGTAGAAGGTGGTGGTCGCACAGGGCCTGAAGAATCGATCCGTAACCAAGAGTGCACGCCGAAGAAGAGCACAGAGCACAAGCGGACCGCGAAGACTCGATAATGTCTGATCGGAGAGAGCAACGCTAAAGATCCGAAGGAGCCGACGCCCACGAGCCTGGTCTGGCTGACGAAAGCGGGATCACGTGTATAACAGGTGGGCCAAGTGTGGCCATCCTTATTCTGAAGAGCGTTGATGAAGAGAACCACGGCGACCGACCACGAGCTGCTGTCTTGACTCGGCCCTGAAAGCTGGTTGGTCACGACTCAAGCTGGTGGTCTTGACTCGACCGACTGGAGAGGTGGGTACTATCGGCGGCGGCACAGAGAACCGCGGCTGAGTCGAGGGAACAGACGGCATAGGAGGACCACGGGTAGCAAGCACAGATGGAACCGCAAGAAGACCAGCACCACGGAGACGGGTCTCCTCAGCCCGAAGCTTAGACAACACCTCAGAGAGCGGAACGCGACCACGAGCATTCAGCTGAGCACGCCGGGGCTGAAACTCCTAGCGGAGCCGAGACAGAAACTCATAATCCGAGCATGTTCCACAAACAGCAGTACGAAGAGAATCAAGCTGACGCCAGATAGCGTCACTCTGAATAGAGAACTCATCAATAGTAGAATCACCATGCTGGAGAGCATGCTCCTGGCGAACCACAGACGGGTAAAGAGCATCCCCAGACGGCTGATAAGCGTGAAGATGTGCCCAGTGATATGATGGGAGACTCATGAACTCGACAGCATACTGGGGCAAAATACTAGAGGTGAGAACAGCAGCAGCACGAGCATCCTTATCGACCCACTGAGTGTAGGCAGTCAGAGCATGGCGATAGGTCTCGAGATTAGCAGAGTACTGTTTGAACTTGTTGGAGATATGCCCTAGAGGCAATAATAAATGTAGTTATTATTATATCTTTGTGTTTATGATAAATGTTTGCATTCATGCTATAATAGTATTAACAAGGAAACATTAATACTTGTGTGATTTTTAAACTGAAATAGAGTCCCTAGTAATGCCTCTTTATAAATACTAGCTTGTTGGTTAATAAATGATTGTGGTTTCCCTATCATGAACATTGAGATGTTATTAACAATAAGATCATATTGTTAGGAGAATGATATGGTGGACATACTCCTATAGATAAGCGTAGCATAAAGATCAAGTCATTTTAATAGTTCAATTGCTATATGTTGTCTGATACATAGTAACCTAATTCATTCGACCATGAGATCATGCTTATCACCATCACCGGAAGGATGCTTTGATGACATCAAACACCACACCGTAACTGCGTGGCTATAAAGGTGGCATTGAGTGTTCGGAAAGTATTGGTTGAGACACATGGATCAAGAGTGGGATTTGTCCATCCATATGACGGATAGATATACTCTGGGCCCTCTCGGTGGAATGTCATCCAATTAGCTTGCAAGCATGTGACTGGCTCACAAGGGATCACATATCACGGGAGCGAAAAAGTACTTATCGATGTGAGGTTGAACTAGGTATGCAGAGATACCGACGATCATAACCTCGGATAAGTAAACTATCGTGAGACAAAGGGAAATTGGTATCGTATGTAAGTGGTTCATTCGATCGCAAAGTAATCGTAGAAATATGTGGGAGCCATATGAATTTCCAGATTCCTCTAATGGTTATTGATCGGAGAAGTGTCTCGATCATTTCCGCATAATTCACGAACCATAGGGAGACACACTTAAGGATTCGACGTTGTTTGAGTAGTTATGGAATGATGAGTAAGAGACTGAATGTTGTTTGGAGTCTCGGATGGGATCCGGGATATCACGAGGAGATCCGGAATGGTCCGGAGAATAAGATTCATATAAGAAAAGTCCTGTTTCGGGGTTGGAGAATGGTTCCAGTGTTTTCATCGGGAATGTTCTAGAAGGTTCCGGAATGTCCGGCACTCCGGAGGGGAAGGGTACATGAATGTGTCATAACAAGTTGGAATGATTGCATCATGTACTAGGTGTCATCGCTGAACAAAATAAAGGGTTTTATCAAATCCTAGTTTGAAAAAGTCAAACGCCAATTTGAAAAGTCAAACGGCTATTTTGTGAGGTGGAGGGAGAGTAGGAAACCTACTTGAGGAGGAGTTTCCTCCCTCCACCGCCGGCCCACTTGGAGACCGAGTTTGGGAGGGACTCCCCTCCCCTTGGCGCACCCCCTCCACCTATATAAGGAGGGGCAGAGCTGCCCCTCCAACACACAACACCACGCCCCGCAAACCCTAATCCTAGCCGCCGGCGCCGCCACCTCCTGCTGCCGCCGCCTAGGCAAACCCTAGCTGCCGGCCTTGCTCCTCCTTGGTGCGTCTAAACCCTAGATCACCGAGGCTCTCTCTCATAGTCCACCATACTCGCTCCGGCTTAAGGCGAAGCCCTGCGAGATCTCCCCTCTACTTACGGTACCACGCCGTTGTGCTGCCGAAATCGCGAGGAGAGTGCTACAACCTCCGCTGCATGCTGGAACAAGGGAGAGGAAGGTCTTCGTCGAGTATCGAGTGTGTGACCGACTGCGGAAACGCTGCCGGAACACAGCGCCGGAAGGATCGTCTATGCGATCTTGAGATCGGCAAGAGTACGACTACATCACCCACGAGAATCCGCTCTCGTTAAACACTTTGGAATCTTCGAGGGTGAGTTATTCCATCGACTCGTTGCTACAATCTAGTAGATAGATCTTGGCTTGTTTGTTTGTATGCGGTAGAAATTTTTTGTTTTCCATGCTACGAATCCCTACAGAACTTCAGCTCATAAGCAGCAACAGCACTATCATCGGTACTCTAAGCTGCATCCTTGGCCTCCTGAGAAGCATCAGCACCGAGAACAATCGGCGTCGGCGGAAGGGAATCCACAGGAGCAGGAGGGCACGGCGGACAGGAGACCTCGCCGGAGAGCACACCTCAAAGACGGAGACCGCGCTTGTGAACGCGCATAAAGGCAGCAAAATCAGGGTAATTCGCGCCATCGAAAATCACCGGGCAGTGAGGAATCACAACATAACCCGATGAAGAAGACATCTCTCTTTTTTCGATTTTTTTGACTAGATCTGGCTGGAAGTCAACGCTCGAAAATCAGCAATCTCTGGCCAATTCCGCCTAGAACAGGACACCACCGATGATCTGAACACTAGAACAAGGTAGATCGGGGCGGCACGAACCTATTCCGAGGGAAATTGAGACCGGAAGAGAAGGCGGCTCGAACAGGCCTGCCGGCGGCACAGGCGATAGGGAGGCAGGAGAAGCAGTACGAGCAAACAGGGAGGCAGCCGCCCAGCAGCTCGGGCGGGATCGAGCGGTGTGCGGGGTCCCGCTGAGGCAGAGGCAGCGATTATGGGGACAGGGTCGACGAGTGGCCCGAGGTGGCCTGGTGTCGAGCAGATCGAGGCTGTCTCCCGCGTGGGCGGGCGGTGGATCGAGGCAGGTTGTGGGCGGGTCCCGCGTGGTCAGGTGTCAGGGACCTGGGCAGTTCGGGAACACGCCGCCAGGGCCTGGGGAAGCCCGTCGACACAGGGACCTGGGCAGACCGACGGGGGAGTCCGGGTACACGCCGCCAGGACCTGGGGAAGCCCGTCGACGTTGGCTGCAGACCGACGGGACAACAAGCAGAGTCGATCTATGATAGGCCTGGGAAAGCCCGTCGGGTGGAGCAGCGGTTGCAGCGAGCAGGAGGTGGAGATCGATCCGATCTATATAGAAATATCGATCCGATCTGGAGACGAAACGAGGACGAGCTGGTGCAGACCGATCTTGAAACAAAACCGGCAACGACGACCAGGAACAAGGCGGCAACCGGCGGCGGCGACGACGGCAAGACCGGCGGCGACAGGGACGGTGGCGGCTGCAGTGACGAAGTTGCAAGAAGGAGGAGGCTAACCAAGCTCTGATACCATGTAAGGAATATACAACTTGTATTCCTCTGGGCCAAAGGCCACAATATATAATACGGACCGTTCAAAAAAAAGTTGTTGATATGATGATGTAGCTAGTTTATGCTTGTGTTGCTCTAGTAATGTTTTGGCTGCATCCCTAGACTAATACATATGGCGAAATCAGTAAGATGAACCCTTTTTATCCATAACTGCTTTTGCAATGTACAATACACTACAGGACGCATACGCTACACCGAGGGCAAAAAGCCATCGGTGTAGGCCAAAATACCCTTGGCGTATGATACGTCGATGGCTGTCCTCGGCATAGACTCCTCAGCAAAGGTCTCCCTTGGCGGAGTATATAGAGGCCGTCGGCGTATCAAAATACCGTCGGCCGTCGGCATAGCCTGTCGACATGTTGTAAAAACATTTTTTTTTAAATAAAAATTTATTTTTTTTCTCAATTTTTAAATCTTTGAGTTGTTTGACTCGTTAATCTCTCACTTTGAATATTTTTAATACTAATTATATTTAATATTTAATTAAATTGCAGTCTTGGTCAAACTTCCTATCTGGTTATCTATCCTAATACTACTCCAGCTCCAGCACGCTTAACTTTCTCGTTCCTTTATAATCTGTTTCCGCAAAGTAATTCATACATTGTTGTCAATACTATGATATCAATCCTATTAACTCTTATATCATCATGTCACATGTTTGTATTTTTTGAAACTACAAACAATTATTTAAGTAAATATTAATGAATAAGTAAAAATATTATTGAATTCAAATAAAATATAATAATTTTACTTTTTTGTATTTTTCTATTTAATATGGAATAATTAATATCTTTAAATCTGTAAATCGGAATTTAACAAATAATATGTCTAAATTTATCATAAAAATGAGAGGAATCCAAATATAATATCCATATCAACTAATCACAAACCCTTCGTTTTTGAATTAGCTATTTGGTGATTGCTTTAGAAAATTCCTTTTTGCGCTCGGATAATGAAAAATGGCTGTTTGGTGCGATGAAAAGGAAAACTTGCATTGGATCTTTGATAAAATAGCATATTGTGAACCTAAAAATGATTTTTGTAAAAAAAACATGAGCATCGGATCATGTACCTGTAGTTCATATCTGACCCACTTCCTACCGATTCGGCAGGAATTTGTCTTTTTCACCAGAGGTGGACGGAAAGGTTTCGGATCCCCCTGTTGGGACATTGTCCATATAAGGTGGTATAGTACTTTTGTAAAATGTGTTGGTAGCATTTTGAATTAGCCATTTTATGGTTGCTTCACAAAACCGTCCGTTTTTTATGCTCGGAAAATGGAAAATGGCCTTTTGTTGCGACAAAAAGGAAAACTTCCTCCTGCAACATTGTTCGCCATCCCATGCATGTGTATGCACAATATAGGCACATTATCACAAACTATGCCTTGATTCTAGCCATAACATTGGTAATTTGACCGAAAGCCAAGAAACCTCGAATGAAATAGGTCATTTTGTGAAGGTTTTTTGAGACATAATCAATATATCAAGTTCGAAATTTTTCCTTATAACTATGTCACATAATATGACACCACGCGAAGGTTTCGCATTGTTTTGATTGTTTTTGAATTTTTATGCCCGTTTTACACTATCGTCAAACTTTGACGACGGCGGGCATGAAGATTCTTAGCTCGAGGCCGAGCCTCGCTAAACTTGCATTGGATCTTTGATAAAATAGCATATTGTGAACCTAAAAATGATTTTTGTAAAAAAAACATGAGCATCGGATCATGTACCTGTAGTTCATATCTGACCCACTTCCTACCGATTTGGCAGGAATTTTTCTTTTTCATCAGAGGTGGACGGAAAGGTTTCGGATCCTCCTGTTGGGACATTGTCCATATAAGGTGGTATAGTATTTTTGTAAAATGTGATGGTACCTTTTTGAATTAGCCATTCGGTGGTTACTTCACAAAACCGTCCGTTTTTTGTGCTCGGAAAATGGGAAATGGCTTTTTGGTGCGACGAAAAGGAAAACTTCCTCCTGCAACATTGTTCGCCATCCCATGATGCACATGTATGCACAATATGGGCACATTATCACAAACTATGCCTTGATTCTAGCCATAACGTTGACTATTTGACCCAAAAGCCAAGAAACCTCGAATGAGATAGGTCATTTTGTGAAGATTTTTTGAGACATAATCAATATATTAAGTTTGATATTTTTCCTTATAATTATGTTATATAATATGACACCACGCGAAGGTTTCACATTGTTTCGATCGTTTTTCAATTTTTTATGCCCGTTTTAAACTATCGTTAAACTTTGTCAAACGGCGGGCATGAAGATTTCTTAGCTCGGGACCGAGCCTCACTAAACTTACATTGGATCTCTGATAAAATAGCATATTTTGAACCTAAAAATGATTTTTGTAAAAAAACATGAGCATCGGATCATGTACATGTAGTTCATATCTGACCCACTTCCTACCGATTCGGCAGGAATTTTTCTTTTTCACCAAAGGTGGACGGAAAGGTTTCGGATCCCCCTGTTGAGACATTGTCCATATAAGGTGGTCTAGTATTTTTGTAAAATGTGGTGGTAGTATTTTGAATTAGCCATTTGGTGATTGCTTCACAAAACCGTCCGTTTTTTATGCTCGGACAATAAAAAATGGCTTTTTGGTGCAAAAAAAGAAAAGCTTCCTCCTGCAACATTGCTCGCCATCCTATGATGCACATGTATGCACAATATGGGCACATTATCACAAACTATACCTTGATTCTAGCCATAACATTGATTATTTGATCTGAAAGCCAAGAAACCTCGAATGAGATAGGTCATTTTGTGAAGGTTTTTTTGAGACATAATCAATATATCAAGTTTGATATTTTTCCTTATAACTATGTCACATAATATGACACCACGCGAAGGTTTCACATTGTTTCGGTCGTTTTTGAATTTTTTTTATGCCCGTTTTAAACTATCGTTAAACTTTGTCAAACAGCAGGCATGAAGATTCTTAGCTCGGGGCCGAGCCTCGCTAAAATTGCATTGGATCTTTGATAAAATAGCATATTGTGAACCTAAAAATGATTTTTGTAAAAAAACATGAGCATCGGATCATGTACATGTAGTTCATATCTGACCCACTTCCTACCGATTCGGCAGGAATTTGTCTTTTTCACCAAAGGTGGACGGAAAGGTTTCGGATCCCCCTATTGAGACATTGTCCATATAAGGTGGTTTAGTATTTTTGTAAAATGTGGTGGTAGTATTTTGAATTAGCCATTTGGTGGTTGCTTCACAAAACCGTCCGTTTTTTATGCTCGGACAATGAAAAATGGCTTTTTGGTGCGAAAAAAAGGAAAGCTTCCTCCTGCAACATTGCTCGCCATCCTATGATGCACATGTATGCACAATATGGGCACATTATCACAAACTATACCTTGATTCTAGCCATAACATTGATTATTTGATCTGAAAGCCAAGAAACCTCGAATGAGATAGGTCATTTTGTGAAGGTTTTTTTGAGACATAATCAATATATCAAGTTTGATATTTTTCCTTATAACTATGTCACATAATATGACACCACGCGAAGGTTTCGCATTGTTTCGATCGTTTTTTAATTTTTTTATGCCCGTTTTAAACTATCGTTAAACTTTGTCAAACAGCAGGCATGAAGATTCTTAGCTCGGGGCCGAGCCTCGCTAAAATTGCATTGTATCTTTGATAAAATATCATATTGTGAACCTAAAAATGATTTTTGTAAAAAAACATGAGCATCGGATCATGTACCTGTAGTTCATATCTGACCCACTTCCTACCGATTCGGCAGGAATTTGTCTTTTTCACCAAAGGTGGATGGAAAGGTTTCGGATCCCCCTGTTGAGACATTGTTCATATAAGGTGGTCTAGTATTTTTTTAAAATGTGGTGGTAGTATTTTGAATTAGCCATTTTGTGATTGCTTCACAAAACCGTCCGTTTTTTATGCTCGGAAAATGGCTTTTTGGTGTGACAAAAAGGAAAGCTTCCTCCTGCAACATTGCTCACCATCCTATGATGCACATGTATGCACAATATGGGCACATTATCACAAACTATACCTTGATTCTAGCCATAACATTGATTATTTGACCCGAAAGCCTAGAAACCTCGAATGAGATAGGTCATTTTGTGAAGGTTTTTTTGAGACATAATCAATTTATCAAGTTTGATATTTTTCCTTATGACTATGTCACATAATATGACACCACGCGAAGGTTTCGCATTGTTTTGATCGTTTTTTTAATTTTTTATGCCCGTTTTAAACTATCGTTAAACTTTGTCAAACAGCGGGCATGAAGATTCTTAGCTCGGGACCGAGCCTCGCTAAAATTGTATTGGATCTTTGATAAAATAGCATATTATGAACCTAAAAATGGTTTTGTAAAAAAACATGAGCATCGGATCATGTACCTGTAGTTCATATCTAACCCACTTCCTACCGATTCGGCAGGAATTTGTCTTTTTTACCGAAGGTGGACGAAAAGGTTTCGGATCCCCCTGTTGAGACATTATCCATATAAGGTGGTCTAGTATTTTTGTAAAATGTGGTGGTAGTATTTTGAATTATCCATTTGGTGGTTTCTTCACAAAACCGTCCGTTTTTATGCTCAAAAAATGGAAAATGGCTTTTTGGTGCGACAAAAAGGAAAGCTTCCTCCTTCAACATTGCTCGCCATCCTATGATACATATGTATACACAATATGGGCACATTATCACAAACTATACCTTGATTCTAGCCATAACATTGGTCATTTGACCTTAAAGCCAAGAAACCTCGAATGAGGTGGGTCATTTTGTGAAGGTTTCTTTGAGACATAATCAATATACCAAGTTTGATATTTTTCCTTTTAACTATGTCACATAATATAACACCACGCGAAGGTTTCGCATTGTTTCGATCATTTTTGAATTTTTTATGCCCATTTTAAACTATATATAATGTTTTATGTTTTACTTAATTTTTTTACAAATGTGTAATATTTGAGTGTAGATAGATAGGTTTTATTTTTCTGCAAATTTTGATATATTATTTGTATTTTTTCTAAATTAGAATGATTTAGTTATGATTTTTCAAAATTTAATGAGATAAAATAAAAATAGCTACGCCGAGGGCAGCCGTCGGCGTAGCATATGATATGCCGAGGGCAATTCTACGCCGACGGCTGCTTGGCTGGGCTGGCCTGGACGATGGCTACGCCGACGGCCCCGACGTTTGGCCGTCGACGTAGCTTTCCATTCCTGTAGTGATAGTTTCAAAATCACATTTATGGAAAGAAACTATTCACTTTTTAATTCAGGCATTCAGAATTTGTTAGGCTTGTTGGAACTAATCTTGTTATTAGTGCTAGATTTAGATGATTTAATCATGTTTTATTTTTTTAGTTTCATGGTAACACTAGAACTACGGCTATGTACATATCCATAGACGTTATCATGTGTACACATGCAAAGTTAGTAGTGTTAATTAGTTGCATGTATGGTTAGTTAGAGAAGTGGTCACATGGAGCTGAGTCAAGTGCATGCAACATGGCCATATTGTGTGGACGGGAGAGAGTTTAGGAGGTGGAGTTAGTGGCCGTTTGATTAGTGGCTAAGTAGTTCACATCCCCTTGTATAAATTGTTGTATTGAGTTAATGGAAAAGGTCTCGGGCTGAGTAAAAATAATGTAGCGTTGGTGTTCTCACGGGGAGGAAAAGGCAAGGCAAAACTTCTCCTTGGTGAGGTGTGTGTGCGTGTGTTTTTGAGGTTTTTTCCTAGTCTTCTCATGGTGTGTGTTCTTGTGAAAGATATTAGAGAGAGAGCTTGAGAGATAGAAGATCAGGGGCTGCGAGGAGCAGCACCATCAAGGCTGTTGGTTTTTGTGTGTCCTCGGAGATCATTGGAGAACAAGTTGGCGAAGGCTTCGATTAGGACAATGGCGACAGCATCTACTAGAGGGTCATGTTGTTGACCACCAGCGCAGACAACCTTGACCTGGCGGGCTTCCAGAGCGGCGACGGCACGTGGTGGGAGCTCATGGAAGAAAGCGAGGGATGATGTCCATGTCAATTTATCGCGGCGACGGCACGTGAAAGGAATCCAAATATGCTATCCATATCAATTTATCACAAACTATGCCTTAAATCTAGCCATAATATTGGTTATTTGACCTGAAAGTCAGGAAACCTCGATTGAGATAGGTCGTTTTGTAAAGTTTTTTGAGACATAATCAATATATCAAGTTTGATATTTTTCCTTACAACTATGTCACATAATATGATACCACGCGAAGGTTTCACATTGTTTCACATTATTTACATAGTTTTTGAATTTTTTTATACCCGTTTAAACTATTGTCAAACTTTGTCAAACCGCGGACATAATGATTCTTAGCTTGGAGCTGATCCTGGCCAAACTTGCATTTGGATCTCTAATAAAAATCATGGTCTTACCTGTAGTTCATATCTGACCCACTTCCTACCGATTCGGCAAGAATTTGTCTTTTTCATCATGGGTGGACGGAAAGGTTTGAGATCCCCCTATTGAGACATTGTCCATATAAGGTGGTCTAGTATTTTAAAAAAATGGATTTTAGCATTTTGAATTAGCCATTTGGTGGTTGCTTCATAAAACCCCCCGTTTTTTGTGCTCGGAAAATGGAAAATGGTTTTTGGTGTGACGAAAATAAAAACTTCCTTCTGCAATATTGTTCGCCATCTCATCATGCATATGCATGTACAATATGGACACGTTATCACAAAATATTTCTTGATTGTAGCCATAATATTGGTCATTTGACCAGAAAGCCAGGATACCTCCAATGAGATAGGTCATGTTGTGAAGGTTTTTTGAGACAATCAATATATCAAGTTTGGTATTTTTCCTTGTAACTATGTCACATAATATGGCACCACGTGAAAGTTTCACATTGTTTCGATTGTTTTTGAATTTTTATGCTTGTTTTACACTATCATCAAACTTTGTCGAACGACTAGCATAAAGATTCTTAGCTCTGGGCTGAGCCTCACTAAACTTGCATTGGATCTCTGATAAAATAGCACATTGTGAAGCTAAAAATATTTTTTGTAAAAAATCATGAGCATCACAGCATGTACATGTAGTTCATATCTGACCCTCTTCCTACCGATTCGACATGAATTTGTCTTTTTTATCAGGGATAGACGAAAATGTTTAAGATCCCCTTGTCGGGACATTATCAATATAAGATGGTCTAGTATTTTTGAAAAATAGGGTGGTAGCATTTTGAATTAGCTATTTGGTGGTTGCTTCACAAAACCCCCCGGTTTTTGCGCTCAGAAAATGGTTTTTTTGGTGCGGCGAAAAGGAAAACTTTCTTATAAAAAATTATTTGCCATCTCATGATGCACATGTATGCATCATATTATCACAAACTATGCCTTGATTCTAGCCATAACATTGGTCATTTGACTCGAAAGCCAGTAAACCTCGAATGAGATAGGTCATTTTGTGAAGGATGTTTTGAGAAATAATCATTATAACAAGTTCGATATTTTTGTTTCCAACTATGTCACATAATATGACACCCACACAAAGGTTTCGCATTGTTTTAATTGGTTTTAAAAAAATTATACCTGTTTTAAACTATCGTCAAAACGGCGAGCATGAAGATTCTTATTCCACATAAATATCTAATATTTGAGTATAGATAGATAGATCTTATTTTTCTAGAATTTTTAATATATTATTTGTATTTTTTGAATTAGAATAATTTAGTTATGATTTTTTAAGATTAATGAGGTAAAAAAAATAGCTATGCCGAGAGCGGTCGTCGACTTAGGCTAGACTCTCCTACGCTGAGGGCAATTCTACGCCGACGACCAGTTTCGTGGGACGCTCAGCTCGTGGCCTACGCCGACGGCCCCGACTTTTGGCCTTTGATTAAGTTTTTTTTCTGGTATCAAGAGCCGACTAAGTTTTTTTCTCCTTTGCGATGTCTGCAACTCACGTCGCACGGATCGAGTTCTATATATCGATCTCGTGCTCCACGATCAGAGCAGTTCTCTTCTTCCTGTTCTTGGTCTTCCTCTTGCATGTATATCCATTCCTCTAGCCTACCACGTTGTTCTCTTGCTTCCTGTGAATTTGCCATACACCAGACCAGATTGATCTTTGGCTGCTCGTCAAAACCACCATCAGCATGCGTCCTCGCGCTGAACCGGGACTCCACCTCAACTTCTGTACCTGCATCTCCTCTGACGGATCTTCCCATCTACTGGCACGTCCCCGCCGCCGCGGCCGCATCCCGTCGGCATCGGCTAGTCCGCAATCACAGCTTTGTCTCTCACGGGCCACGGCCACCGGCAGTTTTCCGGCCGCCGGTCAAGTTTTCTGGCCGCCACCGTCTTTCATCTTCCCTGGGAGTCACGACCTACTACGCTGTCTGCTACACCAGTGTTTTCTAGCTCCAATACTGCACTGCTACAGCCCACTCCTTCTAGTGGTGATGCGCGCTCTCATACTTGTACTACTCACTGCGAATATTGCAGCAATGATGGTCACCTCAAGTCTGATTGCAGGTGGGAGACTCCATCTTGCTGCAAGATGACGACTCTAGTGTCTTAACAAGGATGGCATCTGAACAGCAGTCGTTGACCGGGTCTAATGCAAAGGATAGGTTAAACTCGGAATTACTCGGAGAAACTTGGTAACAGGCCTCACAAGAAATTGTGATAAGTGCAATAAGTTCAAGGATGTTTGTGGGAAAAGTAGTGCATCTTTCGAGAGTGTACAAAACGTGGCATGCCACTCCTTGTTCTGAAAAAGAACTATGAATGCGTCGTGGAAAGGAACTCAATAAAGTTTTAACAACCCGTGAAGGCTAACGGACATAGTTTTCTAAAACTAAAACTTACCTTTTTCAAAAAAAGCATTTTCGAAAACCAAAGGAACCTGGATGATTGATCCATGGTTACACATCACACACTCAATTATAGAATCTTCTTGGTACGCTCATACTCAATCGTATATTCTTAAACCATTGCTAGACTTTGAAATTTACAACGCCACAATATGTAAGCCACCGTACAACTTAAGATTACATAGTAGTTTGTACACATATGGTGCTGAATATCTCCAATTAATCACAACATCTTTAGTTTGAGCAAAGGGAATGTTCTGATTGCCTTAGCTGTTCCACTGCATTTCTTTTCTTCAGTCTTTGGAAGCACTATACTGAATAATATCAAATTACAACATCTGTAATTTGAGCAAGGAAATGTAGAGGAAAATATGATCATTCAATGATCCATCTGTGATTTGCAGAGTGTGCTCCCTGGAAGTAGGTATGGTCCAGAAAGCATGCACGATCAGGCGCTTGCTAACCAATCAAGAGGAAATCATCCATCGCACCCGAGCCGATACCTGACTCGTTATTAGTTGTATATCCGACCTGCATGCATTAGTTTTGATATAAACAAAGGAGCATGTTCTATTATACTAGTAGTACTTAATACTGATGTTGTCTGGATGAGATTTATACCAAGCAATCTGGTTGTGTTCTTTTATCACTCCTCGTCGTGTATCATCTGATCTTCGTTATACCTCCACATTTCCAATTTAGGACGGTTGGGGTGTTCGCTGGCCATGCGGCTGAAAGCAGCCTCCACCGGCTCCACATCAGCAGCCCTCGTGCCTTGGCAATTTATGGAGACGTCAAACCAAACAAGGCTGGGGAGGTGCTGGATGCCAAGATCAAAATCAGCATTTTTAAAACTGAACTTCTCCGGGTTAATCGTGAGGACAAGCTTCTTAAGATCCGGCATACTCCCTGCTTCAAACATCACCAGCTCCGCGAAGCCGAACTTGATATGAAGTTGTTGTAACTGTTGGAATCTTCCACTTCTGATGGTGATGGGCCCTGCGCAGTCAGTCGTTGAATAGAAATCAAGCAGAGTAGGTATGCGTCCAATCATATCAATATCCTGCTGATCTATCATCCCATCACTGACATTAATTTTTTCCAGGTTGATAAGCGTAACCAGCCATTTGGTAATCCAAGTGATTTTCCCATGTCTGAAATAAATTTCTCGGATGCTACTAAGAGCAGGGAAGAAGAACGGCTGTCCTGTGGAGATTGCATCATCTTCTCTCAGATAAAACTGAATACAGAGGCTACGAAGCTTGCATGTCTCCAGTTTTCTGAGGGAGGACACTAGCTTTTCTTTCTTGCAACTTGCTCCGTCAAGTTTACTAGCTTCCCAATTAATGTGCAGCGTCCTCAGGTTCGTTAGCTTGCCAAGCTCTTCCACAAACTTCACTGATTGAACAGAGATGCCAATGTACCTTAAGTCCTGCAAATTCTCCATGTTTCCAATATCATCAGGCAATTTTGTTTCACCTTGAACAAACAGACGTTGCAATCGCCTTAACCGAGTAGCCGATTCAGGAATCTCATATACTTTTGTGTCTGACACGTCTAGTGTCTCTAGACACTCTAAGCTTCCAATATCTCTAGGAAGCTTACTTAAATATGTCGAACAAATGTTCAAGTACCTCAACTGAAGAAGTCTTCCAACATCTTTGATATGATTATTTCCTAGTCCACGACAATCTTGTATGTCCAGCACACGCAGAGCATTTGACTTTGCAAGAGAGGGAAAATATTCACGAGAACCCCCAAAAGCAACAAGTGACCGGGCATGCGATAAATTCAATTGCTCGACCATTGCTTGATCATCATTTCCCACTAGAGCGAGCCGGCGAACTCTGTTATCTGGCTTTAAAGGATTGGTTGACACAGCACAAAAGTTCTCTTCGATAGACTTGTGAATGAGGAAATCAAGAACAGTGTCATGCACTAGGCAAAAACATGCTGTGCCATCATACTCTATCTCTATTGGTTGTATTAAACTTCTGTTAACAAGTTCATGGAAATATGCCTCTCCTAAATCAACAAGATCATCCCCATCTTCACCGTGGATGAAACCTTCAGAAATCCATCTGTGAACTAACCTTCGTCTCTCAATCCAGTGATCCTCAGGAAACATACTCAAGTACAATAGGCAACTTCTGAGATATAAGGGGAGGTCAAAGTAGCTCAGGGACAGTATGTAATTCATGGCATCAATATCAGGATTTTTTCCTTGTGCAAAGCGAATAGAACTCCGAACCTCATTCCATTCCTTTTTTGTTTTCCCAGTAGCCAGCAAGCTGGATATGGCGATGATGGCCAGTGGCAAACCACCACATTTTTTTAAGATATCTTCCGAGGCTTCTTTTAAGTCATGTGGGCATTTTTCTTCACAACCAAATATGCGCTTGAAAAATAACTTCTTTGAGTCAGCAACACCAAGTGGTTGGATTTTGTACACAAGATCCCCTTCAGAAGAGCAGCATGATTTTGCGACTTCATTTATACGTGTTGTGGTCATTATTACACTGCCACAGTTGTTCCTAGCCAAAGCACAATCCAAAGTTCTCCATGTCTTCACATCCCACACATCATCGATTACGATAAAGTACCTGCAATATAGTTTTAGGAAAGCATATGAAGTGATAGGATTTGGTGCACATAAGAGAATGTCCACCATTTTTAGTAATTAAGTGGAGAATGTGTGCTAAACCTTTGGCTACATGTGCTAAACCTTTGGCTACATGTGCTAAACCACCAAATAAGTTGCACAGTTTTATGTTCTTGAATTTTCTGAATTGGAGGATTTTTAAAACGTGACATGCACCCTGCATTGGCCTTGAACTTTGATTTGACCAGACCATTCAAGCAAATGCAAACACCTGCATCTTCGACCATTCAGTCTCCCCATTATAGCTTGTAAACAGAGTATTGATTACAGTTTTAAAAACTTTGAAATGAGAATAATTCATCCCTTTGTCATCAAAAAGTATTACTTCAATGTACTGATTGGTTTCAGACAAGAATTGTGGCATGCTATACTTTCATACTACACTCTGATTGATTTATTGCACACACATTCTTTTCCAAGGACGGAAATTTTGGGGAAAAATTATATGTCAATTGCAAAAGGCGAGACACAGAAACCACATACAAAATGTGGTATGTGTGTGAGCCTCCACAACTAAAAGAAGTATTTCAGAAAACAATTGGGAGTTCCACGCTGCCACTTGCAAAGAAAATGAATGCAATTTTTAAATTTCACAAACTGAAAATGAAAATAAGATGACTATAACTCGAGCAGTCAAATTAGGTCATTACGAACAGCAATGAAACAAATATTTTTATAATTTAAAATCCTGAAAGCTTAAGCATGCAGTTATTCTATCTTGACACAAACCACGAACGACCACAATGCTACTAAGATCGTGTACTCCCTCCGTCCTAAAAAGGATGTCGCGGATTTGTCTAGATTCGCATATTAGACAAATCCGCGACATCCTTTTTAGGATGGAGTATGATATTTTAGGACTTATGTTTTTTAAAATAATAAAAGATAAACTTCCTGCATTCAGAGAATGCGTATAGTCAAACTGACTTGTTACAACTGTAAGTATTACCCTATTACTTATGTACACTGTAATAGTTACGTACCTTTTATCTTCTAGGAATTTTCTGATCTGGTTGATGATTTCCTGATCCCTTCCCCTTGCATGGTCATTTCCGTTGCTGATTTCAGATAATATTGAACTCAATATTGTCGTCATATCAGGATTACGTGAAATTGACACAAAAGCTTGGCACTCATAATTTGCTCCAAGCTTGTCATAGACCTGTTTGGCAAGGGTTGTCTTGCCTAACCCCCCATACCCAACAACCGAGACAACGCTTTGTTGATGTGCCGATTCACCCTTCTTGTCACTTAGCCACTTCACGAGCTCATCTCTCGGACCTTCAATGCCAACAAGGCCTGATGTGTCTTTATAGAAATCCACAATTCGTGGGTCAACATTTACATTTCTAGGCTTGGAGGGCTCATCAATCTTGTACCTTTTGATTGGGGAGCAAGAAGTTAGTTATGAAGGGGGCAGAGGCATGATAATATTTGATTGCAAAACCAATATGTTACTTCTGGTAAAACAAATATCTTGTAATAGAGAAATTATTTATGTACCTCATATATCTATCGCAGATCTCCTTCACTTTGCTCTTGATGTCTTGGATGTCCTTGGCAATTTTATGGCGGGTCTTGACATCCACTATCTTGTTCATGCTTTTGATGAAAAGCTTGCCAAAGCCATCAGATTTGGAACTGGGCTCACGTTCCACGAGTACCATGAACTTGTCGATGTTGTCCTCGATCTCATAAGACATCTCTCTCACAGCGTTCGCACGAATCTTAGCTTGCTCGTCTGGCTTCTCCACTTCTGCCATCATGATAAGGAATGCTTGCATGGCCTCGAGTTCATCCTTCAGGAACTTGATGTCATCACGAACACCCTTGAGCAACTTGTATTCATCACTCAACATAGTGCCCAACTTTTTCAGGAGGGAGCCCATGGCTCCCGTGGATGCACTCACCAAAAATCTTTCCATTATTTCTCGGTCAGAGTTCTCTCTGTTTCGTGGATGCTTTCTATCGAAATGGAGTGTTATTGTGGACGGAGGAAAAAGGGCTCCTTTCTCTATATGCTGGAGGAAAGATAGTCGTATCTACCTGCTAAGTGGACAACCACTGCAGTTCATAAATAACATATATAGCGATGGAAAGTGATGCCCTTCCTACTCCTACACCTGCTATATAAACTACTGACTGAAGTTCTATTGACACATGTGGGAATAATTATTTAAAGGACATGCATGTGTGGCAAGGTTATCACTTTACTTATTGTATTGGCAAGTTGGAAGATTATGAGTGCATATGATGATTGTACATAGTATAAAATCACGAGATGCGCTTCCAAGAAACTACATGTTAGTTGCGTTTATTTTCTAAGGATTGTCACCTGGAATGATCCGGATACCTCATTATTGCTCAGTTGTGCTGCCCCTGAATATACAAAGATTAGATGCTTTCCAAATTTTTTTTTCATGTTATTCATATCTAGCCAACTGCTCCATTGTGCTCTAGTGAAATTGAAGTGTTCCATTGACCTGCTAAAATAAAAGCATACGTATAGTATCCAAAAGGGATAACTAGCTAGTTTACTATCATGTTTTCCATGTGAAATCGCAGATATTAAAAGCTATGGAGATGAATCGACAATAAATATTTCCATGTGCGCCCAAATTTCGAGAGCGCTGTGAAAGGGGGGCAAGCATCTTGAAAGAGGGTCTGAGCTATAGGTTCAATTGCATCGATCCAAGATGGTGTTTCCATCTGCATATTTTCATTCGCGCTGGTCACTCATGTGGACTCGTGCAAATTGGCGATTTAGTGATGGTCAAGTCGATGGTTTTCCTGAAAGCCTGACATATCTGAATTTTCAACATTGTTTTACCTGGCCATCACCAAAGAAACCAGCCTTCGCCATGTAACGTTTGGCGCATCAGTTAGGACAGCCAGCTATTCTCACCAAAACAGACTCCTAATCCTTGACGCAAACCTGTTAATCAGACAACATATATCAACTCAATCCTCAACAGGCAAGCACTCAGTATGCATTGACAGGACAACGGATGAATACAGTGTTGAAAAGTGCTCTAAATCGTTAAAGAACCTGAAGTGCGCGTCGTTCCGTTCCTGTTTGTGCTAGAGGGCACAGAGGTAAGGCTGCGTGCCATGGGAACCGTTTAATTCAGCATAGTCGATTAAATGGAGATCATGAGCCATCGCGTCGATTTGGATCTGATCGGTCTACTATCAGATTCATTACCAGCAGTATTCCTTGTTTCCCTTTAGCCCTTTCCATTTATCCTGAGAGGCGTATAGCTCTCATACTAGACCCTAAGAGCGCTCTAACTACTGCTACATTGCCATACACACTAACTGGTGTCAGTAGAACTAACAGAGAAGTATGGGCGCCGTCTTACCTGAACGGTTGGTCGCCGAAGTTTGTCTCCTCCCGCTCCCCTGAGCGCCACCCCTTCTGCCCTCCGCTTGTCGCCGGCGGGTGGAAGGACGGCAAGCTCTGCCTTCATCCTCTCACGTGGCCTGGCCGGTGAAGCTCGCCCCCTCGTCTCCTTCGCCAACGCTAACCTCGAAACAACTGCGCCCAGGACAGAAGATGAACAGCTAGTGGGATTTGGTCGAGTTGAAAGCTGGAGGAGGAGCAGGATTCCGGCGAGTGGGATTTGGGCATTGCCGGGGATTCTTCTTCTTGTTTTTTTAGGGGAAACCTGCCATTTTATTAATCAACGATAACCAAAGGTACAATAGCAGGATCCAGAGTACTAGCTAGCCACAACTAACGACCTAGCTAGATTATGTGCCTCAATGTTGTGGCATCTTCTCTCGTGGACAATCTCCGAAACTTGAAAACCCGACCACCTCTGCTTAATTTCGTGTATGATTGAAACATGGCTCGCTGGGAACTTGGGATATCCCTTCGTCGGGATCCCATCATGTCCTCGCGACGTTAGATCCATCTGAGTTGCGAAGTCCCAAGGACAGTAGTCGTTGCCATCTTATCTAAAATAGGCCTACAAATAATTACTGAAGCAAGGACACGAATTCACCTATTGGGATTTCTCAGAGAAAAATAGCAGCCAAAGCTGTAGCAGAACTACAAGTTTCAGACAGCAAGAGACACGTGTGCTGTAGGTTTCCAAGATGGAGGCTGGGCTTCGTTCCTGCTAGAGAATTTGGCCATGCCTGTTGAAGGAGAAGCCAACGGCGTTGTAAGACGTCTTCACGCGCGCACAGGGGTCAGGTGGAAACCATGTCTGAGAGCACATCGGGATCCTGTTTGAGATCATATCCAGAAACAGGGGCACCTTCGGGCCCCTAGATCTGGGGAGCCACCTCCAGGTCAGCTGAAAGGGAGCATGGAGCAAAGTGGTGATGTGATGGCAGGGCTGTTGATGTGAAAATGGGTCACCAGGGCTGTTAATGGGTATTGGTTTGAGAGTGACACGAGACGTTCCTATTGAGCCAGTTGTAATCTTTGCATTATCAATTGCCAAAGCAGTAGGTGCAAATATGCCCAGAGACTTGACATTGTACTAATTGGATGCAATTATATATGGAAGTTGCGACCCATTCCATTCAACAATGACATTTTCTCTTGCGTCCAAGGTACTCTTTGTGTTTCTGTCACACATATGTCTCATCTTTGTCCATTGTATTCATCCATCCCTGTCAACTCTCATTGTTTCTCACATCTCATCACGTTCTTGTCTATGGCAACGAACCCGCTCTTCACGGTGACGTTCGACCTTACCAGCAGCAACGACTATGGCACCTTCATCACTGGCATCCGTGACAGGCTCGGTAACCCGAGGCATGTCTCCCACAACCGCCCCGTCCTCCCGCCGGTTGAGCCTGGCATCCCGCCGCGCCGGTGGTTCCACATCGTCCTTAAGACAATGGCGAGCGCACTAACACTTGCAACCCATGGGAGTGATGCTCAACGCGGATGAATCTAGACTTCTTTTAGTTCATTTTCTTCACAAACCTAAAACATCTTATATTTTAAAACGGAGGGAGTACATCACAAGAAATGGCAGAAGTCCGTATATTAGAAAATGTAATGTACTTGTCAATGAGCATGTCGGAGTTAAAACTGGTCTAGTTTATCATGATATAGTATTCAAGATCAGAAAATCCAACATGTAATAATTGTTGGATAATGAAAATACCTCCGGTGGACATCCCTTAGCTGAGAATTAGCAATTCCGTAAAATAACAGTGACACGTACCAAAATTTCCCCTGAAAAACTAATGGGAGGAGTCATTTGGGAGGAGCGCCTCGAGCAGTGAATTAGAAATTCTGGTCACTTACTAATTGTACTTATACCAAGGGAGTGAGCAAGCACTAGTATTCCTTGTTTCTCATTGTCCCCTTCCATTTCTCCTGGGAGGCGAACGCTCTAACTCTACAGACTAACTAGTGTCAGTACTAAAAGAGAAGTATGGGCTGCGTGATTGCCGTCTTGCCGTTGCAGTTGGTCGCCGATGCTTTACCGGAATTTTCAGGAATCAAACAGCATAATGAGAATAGTTCTAAACCAACGCTCTAAGTTCTAACCACGTCTGCTACCTGGTGGTAAACCTGCTAGGCTGCTACAGACTAACAAACTGGTGTCAGTAGAGCTAGCTGAGATGGGCGCTGTCTTACCCCAGTGGTTGGCCGCCGACGTCTGTCTCCTTTCCGCCCCGCTGCTCGTCGCCCCTTCCACCCTCCGCATGCCGCTGCCAGCGGGAACGACGGCAATCTCGCCGGCGCACGACCTCCGCCTCCATCCTCTCGCGTGGCCTGGCCGCTGAAGCTCGCCCCCTTCTCTCCTGCGCCAACGCTGACCTCGAACACTCTGCGCCTTGGGACAAGGATGGATGGAGTGGAGAAGAGGAACAGGTAGGCCGGCGGGAAGGAGGAGCAGGATTCCGGCGTGTGGGATTTGGGGGATCGCCGGAGATTCTTCTTCTCGAGTGGATCGGGAGGATAGAGATGGGCTTGGCCCAACAACGACGCGCGCAAACCCACTGGCCCGCGCTGGGCTGAAGGCTGGCGACCAGAAGAAGAAATATAAAATAAGCGGAGCATCCAGCCAAATCATGTATCCGCAAATTTTATATCTCAAAAGAATATACTACCTCTGTTTAAAAACATGAGATGTTTTAGAATTTTTATAAAACACATGTCTTTAATGTGTAGGTTCACGTATTTTGTTTTAAACCTACACACTAAAAATAACCGTGGCACCAGTGGATAATCGGCTCTGTGGACTACGGCGGTAACAATGGCACCGGCGGGGGCACTAGGGATCCGTAAGTGACAGGGAGTTAGGGTAGGCAACATTGATATTACAAAGGCGGGAGGACACTTAGGCTTAGTTCTTTTGGCGGCTTAAAAATAAGCTAACCCTTCCTGAGCTTTTCTCATAAGCTGCTTGGCTTATTAGTTGGGGCTTTTAAACTAATTATCTTATAACTAATTAAGAAGCTTCGACTAATAAGTCATGTGGCTTATGAGAGAAGGGGAGGGCCAGCTTATTTTTTAAGTTGCCAAAAGAATTGGCCTTACTAGGCCGGCTGCTGCTATGATGTGGCATGGGAGCTCTCTCTTACCACCCCCGGGGAGCAAACGGGGCAAACAAAGTAGCTAGTTATTATGCATATAGAGCGCATACAAGCAAAATATGGAATTAACACACGAACACGGAGAAATAACACAAAAAGAGTGATGTTCCGTGGCAACACACAATGCACGGGCATTCAGAGCTGCTTCTATAACTACGGTACAAGATTCTAAAGCCTTAACTACTCAAACAAAGATATGGTATTGATTATAAAGATACTTTTAGTCATGTAGTTAAGATTGCTACTACCAGGACTGTTTTGTCTATCTCTGTCTCTCGTGGATGGAGCTTACGGCAGCTAGATGTCAAGTACACATTTCTTCATAGTGTTCTGGAAGAGCAAGTATATATAAAACAACCTTCAGGTTTTGAAAATCCTTCCGCTCCATATTATATTTGCAAACTTGATAAGACTCTTTATGGACTGAAACAAGCACCTAGATCTTGGTATTCAAGGCCGAGCTCTAAGTTGTGTGATCTTGGATTTACACCATCAAAGGCTGATACTTCACTGTTTCTCTTCAAGAGTCCAGATATCACTATATATATGTTGATTTATGTTGATGACATCATCGTAACAAGTTTCTCTGATCATGCAATCACTAATCTGCTTCGAGATCTAAATGAGAATTTTGCGATCTAGGTGATCTACACTATTTTCTTGGTACTGAGGTAAAAAAATATAAAATGGCTTAGTCTTGACACAGGAAAAATATGCTAATGATTTACTTGTCAAGGCAGGCATGCATGGATGCAAGTCCATGCCTACACCTCTGTCCTCTACAGAACAATTGTCTCTTAATGATGGAACACCCTTGGGTCCTAAAGATAGTACTCCCTCTATCTCAGTTTATAAGACTTACGCGTATACCTAGGTCATCCGCATGAGCTATATAATATAAAATTTATACCATTAAAAAATATAACATTTAAAGTTTCTAATAATATAATTTGTATCATATGTATCTCATGCTAAGTTGGTTAATTTGTCAATCTAGAAATACGCGTAAGTCTTATAAACTGGGATGGAGGGAGTACTCGGTATCAAAGCATTGTTGAAGCATTACAATACCTAACACTAACACGTCCATATTTGTCCTTCTCAGTGAACAAGGTTTATCAGTATCTTCATGCTTCAACTACAGAACACTGGACACCTGTCAAGCGTATACTCCGGTATGTTCATAATACTTTGAAGGTTGGAATTACCTTTTCCAAGTCTTCTTCCACACTTCTTCGTGCTTTTTCATATGCAGATTGGGCAGACTCTTTTGATGATAGGCGATCCACAGGTGGTTTTGCCATATTTGTGGGACCAAATTTAGTCTCCTCGAGTGCTAGAAAACAAGCCACAATATCCAGATCCAGTACTGAAGCTGAATATAAGGCTCTAGCAAATGCTATAGCTGAGTTAGTTTGGGTTGAGGCTCTTCTTGGTGAACTTGGAGTCAAGTTAAAGGAGAAACCATGTCTTTGGTGTGACAACTTAGGTGCTACCTATTTGTCAGCAAATCTAGTGTTTTATGCTAGAACTAAACAAATTGAGATTGATTTTGACTTTGTCAGAGAAAGAGTTGCTAATAATCTACTGGATATCAAATTCATTTCAAGCAAGGATCAAGTTGCAGATGAATTCACGAAGGAACTTCTAGTCAAAAGGTTAGATGAGTTTAAGCATATTTATAAGGAGTGTTAAATGTAATATTTATTTACCATATTGTGTTGTATACGGATACTATATCATGTACTATGTTGGCCTTTGTGCCCCCTATATTAACACGCAACCGTACCCAGCTCCACGGTACGTTTATATCAACCGTGGCTCCAATCTAAATTTTTCCTATTTTTATTTGATTTTTCATGAACTCTATCTGGACAAGAATGTAATTTCCAAGTGCACAAGGCATAGTCTTGTAGGCTAGAGAGAGAAAAATTACATAAACCACCACCTATTGCGTCGTTGCACAAAACACCACTTTTACCTGTTTTTTTGCACATATCACCAACTATTGGTGTAATACGTTGCACGTAGATCCAAATCACATATTAAGTTGATTAATTCCAAATATCACGATCAGGGTCAACGAGGTAGTGATAATGTGGCGTCAACTCTTTATCCAATGTATCATTTTCAAAATTTTAAAATAAATAAAAACTTTCAGTAACTGAAACGATATAAACTACCTTATAAACTAACTAATCAAGAAATGTTTGAAAGAATTCTGTTTTAATTATTGAAAATTTTAATATTTTTTTATAAAGTTTGAAAAAAACTAGATAATGACACATGGATGTCAAATCCTCATGGCGTGGGGCCTAGTTGTTAGCAGTTAATCCACTTAATAAGAGATTTGGACCTGTGTGCAATCTATTACACCAATAATTAATGGTTTGTGTAAAAAACATGTAAATTTGGTGTTTTACCAACGATGACAGCAACAGTGGTAGTTTGTGCAATTTCCTCCTAGAGAGAGAGGTGAAGGGGCTACTTGTCGATTTCAAATTTTCGAGTGAGCTTGGTTAGTGGTAGACATGTCACGTGAGGACAGGGAGCAATACCTGCTCTACCAAAGCAGGAAGAGAGAAATGATTAGTTTGGTACATGGCTGGAAGTGTGAGCTGGAACCCATTGTCTAGATCACAAGCTCATGGCTGGATTTCATGGAGAAAAGGTAGTGTGTACAGCTCAATGCAAAGAAAATCATGTCAGAGTATGTTACCAATTAAGGTCACCTCTAATATGTGGTCCGGATTCGATGAAAAAGATGTCAGGCAAAGAATCGACACCGATTTTCTACTATGCAAGGAACCACATCAAACTGTACAACTAGGACCCAAACCTCGACCCTATCCTTTGCCTCATGGAAATACAATTCTTTATGCGTATGAACCGAACAAACTTTGTGGTTTCGCTTTTTCTTTCACACATCTTGAATCCATATCCTGCTAGGTGTGGAATCGGTTCCAAAGGCTCTTTAAATCGTTTGAAGCACACATAGTGTATGGTCTAAGGGAAAAGGAGCAACAAGAGTTGCTTCCTCCGTCCAGAAATATAAGACATTTTAGCTTTGTGAAATGAATGTATTTAGACGTCTTTTAGTGTATAGGTTCACTTCGAACCTTTATGAAACTATAAATTAAAAGACGTCTAGATACGTTTGATTCGCAAATCTAAAATGTCTTATAATTCTAAATAGAGGGAGTAACTCTTTTCTAATAATAATAAAGGGTGCCAAAGTTGGATGTTGACATGTATGGAGCCGTAAAAGGGGCCACGCAGGCAGGCCCAGATTTCGTGCAAAAGCTGTGCCATGTGCAACAAGTTGGGTCAGCGTAGGTTTCCTAAATCTACAGCGTGTAAGAGGAAAGCCACCGGTCCCCCATGGCTCTTTGGTAAGAAGAATTGTACTCCCTCCGTTGTAAAATATAAGATGTTTTAGGTTTGTGAAGAAAATAAATCTAGACTTGTTTTAGTATGTAAGTTCACTTAACTTTGGGATGAATCTACATACTAAAATAAGACTAGATTCATCTTCTTCACAAACCTAAAACATCTTATATTTTGAAACGGAGGGAGTAGAAACTAGAAAAATCGCCTCCATTTAGGTAAAAGAGTGCGTATCTTGATGCATTTTATTAGATCAAGACGAGTCAAAGAAAATGTAGCAATGTGAATGATGGTTAGGATGGCACGTTCAGATAAATGGGGTGTTAAACTTGTCATCCCTGACCACACCATGAACGTCCTATGATTGGTGCGATCTTTCATCCCGGCCTACAAAAATGCAGTTGTCTAAGGTTAGGTCATGGCGAATATCTTCGTTTTTATTCTGGTTACTTATATATACTGTAAGATAAGACATGTGTTATGTTATCTCCTGATAATGGAACCCGACTAGATGGAGTCGTATGGAAAAAAAATCTTCAGGCCAGGTTGGCTATTTTCGAATTGGAGGTGTAACTAGCTCGGCAAGTTGGAGATTATAACTAGCTGGAGGCTACAACGCATATGCCAGTACTCCCTCGGTTTGGGTTTATAAATCCGTCTTCATTTTTTAGCATAGCTTTGACCGTAAAATTAATTAACAAAATATTATTTGTTTGTCAAAAAAATTGTATTGATGGAGACTTTTTCCAAATATATATGTATCCAATGATATATATTTTCTATGCCATGTAATTTATATTGTACTAGTTTATTTAATTTATGGTCAAAGTCGGGCTAAAAACCGAGGGTACCCAAACGGAGGGAGCAGCCCTCAGATCCATATAAATCTCACATACTACTAGTAGTAACCAACAGTTTAATTAGGTAACGCTCATCTAGTTTACCTTCTGAGTGTCAAGTTTCATGCTCTGCCAACGCAACCAAAAGTCTGAACTTAAAGTACACTTCAACACCCCCTTTCACGTGTGATGAGAAGAAGTCAGCACGTGCAACCGGAAGAGAGCGACGGCATGCGAAACTCACGTATGACTCAAGAGGCCTATATGTGGACACAGAGGGGTCAACACCAATTTTAGGATAAATTGCGAAAGCCAGGACTCGAACTCGAGACCTTAGGCTCTGATACCATGTCAAGCTTCATACACTAACCAACGCAACTAAAAGTTCAAACTTATGAAAAGTGCTAGTGCAATCCACTTATACACTTCAACACTGAGAACATATGCCATCGGCCTACCGTGGTGGTTGCTATTAGTACTCGCACGCTGTTCCCCAGCCAATCAGGACAAAACTCTTGATCCACCACAGCCACAATGGAGGGCACGGCGCAGAGCATTCTGAACAATGTTGGGCAGCTTGTGGGCGAGGAGTTTCGGGTGCTCCGCGCAGTGGGCGGCGAGGTTGAGGAGCTCAGGGACGAACTGGCCACCATGCACGCCGTCCTGCGCATGCATACCGAAGCCGAGGACGGCGCGGTGGACCACTTCATCCGCGAGTGGATGAAGCAGGTCCGCGAGCTCGCCTACGACGCCGAGGACTGCGTCGACCTCTACATATTCCGCATAAGGTGCCAACGGAAAGACGGGTTTCTCGTCTGGTCCAAGCGTCTGGTGGCGACGCTCTTCCCTCGCCATCGCCTTGCTGGGAAGATCGTGGCCCTCCGCGCTCGCGCCGTCTCCATCAGCGAGCGCCATGCTCGTTATGGCGTCAGCCGGGAGGCGCTGCGAAGATCTCCTTCCTTGGCCCTAGCACCGATGGCAGTGGCGTCGTAAATGCTGCTCAAGCGCTACGCCCTGGCAATCACTCTGGTCAGTTTGTCGGCATGGATGGCCAGGCAAACACCCTGGCCGACAAGGTGAAGGCGGCGGCGCAAGACAATGGAGAGGAGAAACTCAAGGTGTTCTCCATCGTGGGGTTTGGGGGCCTTGGAAAAACAACGTTGGCCATGGAGGTGTGCCGGCAGCTGGAGGAAGATTTCGACCGACAAGCGCAAGTGTCGGTCTCTCAGATGTTCGACGTAGGGAAGGACCTCAAGGAGCTGTTGAAGCGTGTGCTTCAGCAGATCGTCACCAGGAAAACAGGTAATGGGAAAGGTATCCAGGAAGAGGATCCAATGGCCGGCATCGACGCCTTGGATGCTGACCAACTTGCCTACAAGATCGAGGAACTTCTCAAACACCAGAGGTACAGACTTACTTTTTACACATAAAAAAAGAAACTACCATCCTACACATTGAATCCGTTTTTTTCGTCTGGAAACCATGCTCCGCATGTTCTCTTTTTTTAGGCAGCACCTCTCCTTTCTTTCTTTGGAGGTCAAAAGACTCGGCCAGCTTTTTTTAAATAGACTTGGTCAGCTTTATTGATGAGACACCATGTTCTCTTTCTTTTAGGAAGCACATTCTTTGGAGGTCAAAGACCTCGGCCAGCTTTTTTTTAATAGACTCAGTCAGCTTTGTTGATGAGATAGAATATTTAAACATAATAATAACTACTACCTCCCTTTTAAAATATAATATATTTAGGTTTGTAAAGAAAATGTATCTAGACTTCTTTTTGTGTGTAGGTTCATTGAGGTTTGGAGTGAACCAACAAACTAAAAGAAGTCGAGATGCATTCTCTTCACAAACCTAAAACATCTTATATTTTAAAACGGAGGGAGTAGCAGAAACCCTTGCATTACAATGGCCCGACAAACTTAGACATATCAAATAAAATCGTGAACATGTTTTGTTCTAATCCCTTCACGGTTAGTTGATTGTCAAATAGTTAAAATTTCATATGATAATTATTTGGCTTATCTGGTTGGATATCATTCTCTAGAAACCTAAAAATACATCAATATTGGAAAATTAGCAGAAGGAATCCTCCGATTATCCTGTTGGTAGCATAACTCCCAAGAACATCATTAGGAAATTCATGAAAAAGGTCGTTTGTATTAGCTGAATCTAGAATTGTAGATGTGGCGGTTCTCGTCTGAGATAATCTACAGAGGTAACTAAATTTGACATAGATATTGTATCAGTGTGATACATATGAGCACATGCCATATAATAAAACCTAAATAAAATGAAGAAGGAAGGTAAAACTAAAGATGTGATGGTAATTAAGAAAAAGATACTTCGTGAAGAGATGGTTCGGATTTTGGAATAAATATTGAAGGCTCCATCTGAAGGGTGACTCTCTCTGTCTAGAAAACTTTGCAATTTGGACATGTTTTGCTATGAGGATTTGCAAATATCCTTTCTAGCATGTTACATCATATTATATCTATGAATGCCATTCCAGGGAAAAAAAGTAACTATCTTTGTTAGTACATCATAGAAAGGCAACACCAATTAATGTTGTAACAAGTCTAAATAAAAATAAAGGTCAAATATTTGAAAATCTAATCATTACAAGTATCATCTCATTCACTAAAATTCATATCTCATGTTGGTCCAAGCGAGATGTCTGCATGTAACAACATGCATGATGCCACCATATACTTTCTCAAGGCCCTAGGACATAAGAAAACAACAATTTAAACTATTTTTAAAAAAATAAATCTAAGAAATAGTCATGGACATCCACTTGCCATAGATATCTAACCACCCAAAATATCAAGTACTTGCACTGTGGAACTATTAGTATATTATGTTAGTATATATAGTTAGTATTGTTCAACCTGCAAATATACAAGCTTTAATTCATACATATGATACCGTTAATATTTGTAGAAACGTACAATTAATATGGGGGTGGAAGAGTATTTGAACGTATTGGAGGGGGTTGGGAGAAATGGAGAGATTCACCAAATCCTCACCCACCACCAAACCCCTTGGAGTGAAATACAAGATAAGTAAACACGCCATTAGGAAAGACATCTATGGAAGTTGCTCCATAATTTCCCTTCCCATTTCCCCCTTAATTTACATATCTCCCTCCATCTCAAGACTTAAGGCATAAACTTTTTGGCGCTGGGATTCAGGAGGAGTTATGCACGTAAATTCTAGACAGTATTACCTCTCCATAATTGCTTCCCTAACTACCCACAGAGTCCACCCCTCCCTAAGACTAGTCATAATAGGGAGTATCATATCATGTATATGATACTAGTATATGATACCATCCCCACAATGCATGGTATCATTTAGTAGTTATCATAGTTTTAGTATATTTATTTTTTTTAAATCTCAATGTAAAATTGTGTACATGATTTATTTGAGATTATTTTTTCTAGTTTCACGTGCTATGATACCGTATCTACTTATGATACCAATACAACCTCTTTCATCATTAATTGTAGTGACACATAAACATTTTGCATGCATGTAGTGCATGATACTAAATATGATACCCCATTGGGGCTAGTCTAATCTTCTACCCAGTTACTAGCACCGCAATGGCGCCTTCCCAAATTTCCCAAACTGATGCACCTCTACAGGCGCAGCCTTCTCAACCCCAGCCCCTACCCATGAGTACACATTAATTATGGTTTGCTATGCTCATAGAAATTTCACGGCACAAGATAATCATGCCCGTAATTAAATTTAAAATATTAGTTGCTTCATCTCCTATTATATATCAAAACCATTTCATCAAGTCATATATTCCATCAAAACACACTTCCATCATTTCATTTAGCGAAAAACTCCTTGCTGACATGGTCTCGTTCTCATTCTTCATCCAAAATAATCAGCCCTAAATATTCTAAACTAATGCGTAGAGGTTGACTTCTTAGCCATAAGTGAACCCAACTTTAGGTACCATTTTTGTATACATCATCTTCCCATCGTCTTTCAACATCTCTATGGATATGTTCTACGGGTACCCGATGTTAGTATACCTGGTCCAGCCCGACGGAAGGTCTACCCGATGACCTGCCAGGGTCCATGACGCCTATGACAGTTCAGCTGATATGAAGCCCATGTGGACTCGGACTCTCAAGCGTACAAGACAAGGAAACCTCAAGATTAGAGTTTGAATACAACTTGTAACCTACTCGTATCGGTATCTGAGACTTAGCCTCCCCATATATAAAGGCTAGGAGGGTCAAACGAGGAGGGCACGTACACAATAGACAGATCTACGGATCTAGACGCACTTTATACCGCCGCATACACACCTCCACGCCAGATTGCATCTGCGCATCCCTGTACTTTTTGGTTCCGCCGTAATCAAGAGCAGAGAAACCGGAGTAGGGTTTTCCCTCCGGGGGCCTGAACTTGGGTAAACCTCATGTTCCCGTGTTGCGTGTTTGCTAACCATTTCGTGATCTCCAACATCCCCATCTTCTCTAAAATCAAGCTTATAACAATGGGCATTGACGAGATTAAACCTCGTCAATTGGCGCCGTCTGTGGGAAATGGGGGCGCTGATTGTGCGGTCGCGACAGTCCCATCATCAGCAATCTTCGATTCGACGCAGATCCACTTTGTTTTCCTCATCGTCAATGACGCCCGGATTTCATCCGATAGTTTGAATAGCGTCGGCACACTCAGGTTCTTCATCTCCGTTGGCGCATCTGGTTTTCACCGCGGGTGCGTGGTTGACTCGCCATCGGCACGTTCTGCGGTCAATAAACAACAGCATATTCACAGATCGCCGGGAGAGCCAGAGGTACTTCACGGAAAGCAAAATCAATTCAGCAATCACTACCAGCGCTAGAAGGGATCGAGTCCCCATGCTCCATCACGTGCCCTTGTCTCAACAAGCAATGAAAGAATTCATCACGACGTCAAGTCCTGCCAGAAAAAAAACCGATCCAAGAGCTGCCATGGGTCAAGGAGAGAAATAAATCGATACGGAAAGAGGTTCTCCTCCTACGAGGAAAGAAAAATAAAAACAATCGCAAGGGCATGCTAATATGAATCATCGCTGATAGATCGATTCTCGAGGCGCGGTAACAAAAGAAGAAAAAAAGGAGGCAATCACTTGGACGTGTTCCTTACGTAGTGGCATGTAATCATGGCCGGCAGATCAGTTCCGAGAAGACAAAAAACAGGGTTTGTGCAGTATATCAGTTCACCTGTTCGACCACGTCGCCCGACCGACCGGTCAGATACGGCAACTCGTCATCACCACACAACTACATGTCCGGTGCACAACTCTCCACCGCCACTGGTCTGGCGTCGATCTCGCGACCTGCTGCAGTCTTCGACTCCGGCAATGCGCTACGATCTCCGGCTCCATTGACTCGGGGGCTCCCTCCTCTTCGGCGACCAGTCATGGCTTTCGGCTCCAGCAACCCGTTGTGGTCTTAGGCTCCGACGAACTGTGTGGCTTTCGGCTGTGGTGACCCGATACATCCTTTGGATGCGGCAACCAACTACGGTCTTCGGCCGCGATAACCCGCCACAATCTTCGACTCCTGCGACCGCGACACGGTGGTCGCATTGGCTTCCGCGACACGGTGGTCGCGTCAACCCCATCCACAACAACTACTGATAAAAGCTAAGTTTTCCTCTACTTAGAGCGGATTTCTTTTTTAACTCGCACTCGATACACTCGGGGGTTGCGCCCTCTTCGAGTAACCTAATGTGCCATCGGCTCCACGCACTCGAGCACCTCGAACGCGACAGCCCGAGTAGCCGATTATGCCTGATCGTCGAATCCTTGAACTCCGAGTGCCTCGGCAAGGTACTGAGACTAAGGGTAATCAGGCTAATGAAAAGGCCTAGCATACAGTGCAAAAGTGTCGACTTGATCGGCATCAGAATCTTACTATACAAGCCGAAAGGCAAATATTCTTTACAAGATACAAGTACTTCACAATTCTACATGTTTTCTGCAGCCTACAGGGACATCGAACTACATCGCGCTATTGTTTCGGGTCCTTTAACGAAGTCGACGCATTCCTCAGATGACCACATCAATCATCGACAAAAGCGGCGCAGGCCGCGTCCGACCGAAGAAACATCGTCGACTTCATCCGCAACGTCAAGTCCTTCTGGCTAAATGCCGCACGACTCCGCCACGTCGACTCCGACTGCATCGCCGACTCCTGGATCCTTATGTGTGAGATGCTGACTCGATGCACTTCCGGGTCAGTGATTTCTCCTCGCATGAGTCTCCACTCGAGTCTACGACTTGACTAGACACTCGGGGGCTACTCCTATCAGGAGCGCTGGTCGCGCACCCGATGTACTTCCGGGTCAGCGGTACGCTCACGAGATTGGCGACTACAACTGCACGATACAAGACTCGAGTCTCGGCCCGAGTCTATGACTCCGCCAGACACTCGGGGGCTACTCCAAACTGGAGCGCTGGTTGTGCACACAGAAGATCTTCGAGTGGCACGCTTCGATTCCTCACTCGAATCAACGATTCGACTGAGGACTCGGGGGCTACTCCCATAGGGAGTGCTGGTCGCACACTCGAAAAAATGAAGGCATTCAGGACACCTGCAAGGTCATCGTATCACGCAACCGACGACTATAAGTTTCTGCTCGAGTCTACGACTCGAACAGACACTCGGGGGCTACTCACATAAGGAGCGCTAGTCGCGCACCCTATAGTCCATTGTGTTGACTACATCTATAATATCGACTCCTTTACAACAACCGAACAAATTCAGCTGACCTGATGAACTTTCGGGTGAAGTGCTTCACACTCGACACAACTTCCGACTCCGACATCCAAATGCAAGGTTCAAGACAACTAAGTCTCCACCCGAATCTACGTTCCGGATGGACACTCGGGGCTACTGACATGGATATGCCCTACGGATACCCGATGTTAGTATACCTGGTCCAGCCCGACGGAAGGCCCACTCGACGACCTGCCAGGGTCCATGACGCCTATGACGTTTCGGCTGATATGAAGCCCATGTGGACACGGACTCTCAAACGTACAAGACAAGGAAACCTCAAGACTAGAGTTTGAATACAACTTGTAACCTACTCGTATCGGTACCTGAGACCTAGACTCCCCATATATAAAGGCTAGGAGCGTCCAACGAGGAGGGCACGTACACAATAGACAGATCTACAGATCTAGACGCACTTCATACCACCGCATACACACCTCCACGCCAGATTGCATCTGCGCACCCCTGTACTTTTCGGTTCCGCGGTAATCAAGAGCAGACAAGCAGGAGTAGGGTTTTGCCTCCAGGGGCCTGAACCTGGGTAAACCTCGTGTCCCAGTGTTGCTTGTTTGCTAACCGTTCCGCGATCTCCAGCATCCCCATCTTTTCCAAAACCCAAGCTCATAACAATGGGCATTGATGATATTAAACCTCGTCAGTTGGGGGTAGGGTCTGCATGGTGATGAGGTCACCATAGCTCAAGGTAATTCATGCAGACCATATTGAGCGGTGGGGAAATCATGGTTTTCTTCATATTGTGGACCATACCATGAGCGAGGTCAGTAAAGGAGAGGGGGGGGTGTTGTGATCGAGGTTGTGACATGGATAGTGGGGATCAAAATGAGAATTGTAGGTGGTAACAAGGCAGTGGAGTGTTGCAATCTAGGGTTTGCCAAGGAGAGTGGGGAGTGATTAGTGTGGGAGTTTGAAGTGGGGCAATGGTTCTCCCGCCTTATATGGAAAATAGGAGTTGGGATTGGGTTAGGTTTTATTTTATGGAACATTAAGTATGTGTGGAATAACTATGTTGGTTGCGCTTCTTCAAAGGGCCCATAGAGCTCAATCAGGTGATTATTGATGGTGGAGCACACACATAACTAAGGGCGCTACGCGTCCCCGGGGGATAACTTTCCCCGATCCCCCTGGCCGACACGTGTCCCAAAAAACACCCCTAATCCCGCTTTTGCTACAAATCACTTATTTTTGCTACAAAATATCCCGTTAAACGATTCGATCCAGAAAATAGAACATACAGACTAGATCTTGCCGGAGAGTTCGCCGGAGACCTCGTCGGCGATCTTGTAGCAAAAACATATTTCAATGTAGCCAAACCGACATGGTCGGAAACATCGCCGAAGACTCTCGCCGAAAAACGTCGCCGAAGACCTCGTAGCAAATAATTTACGTTATTTTAGCAAAAACATAAAACAGTTGTAGCAAAATGTTTTTTCTAATATAGCAAACGGGATATCGTCGAAGACATCGCCGGAGATTCCGCCGGAGATATCGTAGCAAAACAGTAGAGATTGGTTGTAGCAAAAAGATTGTGCGAAAGTAGCAAAAAATATACGAATATGTAGCAAAAAAAATATGATAAGGTAGCAAATGCTCGTAGCACCGACGGACAACATAATTAGCAACATCGGTCAACATAAGTAACAAGACATGTCTGCTAGAGTAGGAAACACTGGAGACCGTAGAAGCAACTCGGTCGCCTTAGGTAGCATGCCATGGCTGTAGAATCTGGCCATGGCCGCTTGTCCCACAGCTTCTCCATCGTGGTCGCAGAGAAGCCATAGGCGCCAGAAGTTTAGGCCTTGGGGCAACACCGGAGAGGAGAAGGATGTTCATGAGCTCCAATCCATAGCCAGCACCGGAGACCGTCGCTCGCAGCAACAAGCACCATCTAGCTGGGGCACGCGGGCACTCGCTGCAGACGGCGCGGGTCATGGCGGCGCTCGGAGCAGGTGGTGTGGGCCGCGGCGGCGCGGGCTGTAGCAAAGGAGGAACGGAGCTTGCCGGTGGTGCGCGGCACCGGAGAGGTGCGACGGCAGGAGGCTCACGGCGGAAGGTGCGCGCGACAGGAGACGTACGGGAGCAGGTGACGTACAGGAGTTGGATGAAAGGTTGAAGATAGGACACGGCTCCACCACTCATGAGTTGTTCCATGGCTTTGAGCTACCGGGGGAAAAAATCACTGATCCCCGGGAAAACAGTATCATTCCATAACTAAGCATGCAAATGAGATGGATAAAAAGTATAGTACGGTTATATATTTTCTTTTGTGAACAGGACTCTGGCATTAAAAAATCCAACAGTACAAAGCATCTCAATAAAAAGAAAATTACATCAAATTCTTGAGAAGCATTTTTTTTATAAATAGCATATATTAAAATTCTTGAGAATCATTTCTATAAAAAGTATAGTACGCGTTTGACAAGTCTTAGGTCACACCGTAAACATCACCTACAATCCAAGATGCAGTAACAGATGCCTACACCCAACCCAACTAACCAAGACATTAACTCAGAAGCGTCAATCTTGTTTGTCACCTACCACAATGTAATTTTTTGCCAATATGGAATCTATCACAGTGCATGTCTACATGCCGTTCTTGCTACTGTCCGAATGCACATTTGCCATCTTACAAAATCTCAAATCTCCCTGATATGTCATACGCTCTTGTAGTGGACGTGGCACCATAATTACTTATTCAAGATAAAAATTGCAGTACCATATTTCATTACACCCCTTATGTTTTTTCTTAAATATATGGTTGTTGGACATGAAAATTGATCTTGCTAATGCTAGAATACAAATGATGCAAGCAGGTTCCTCATTGTGATTGATGATGTATGGACAGTAGAAGCGTGGGATGCAATCCATTCCAAGTTTCCAGACAACAAATGCGGCAGCCGAATAATTGTAACTACTCGGATAGAGACTGTGGCCAAAGAATGCAGTGATCCTAGTGCTGACGAGTATTACATCTACCGCATTAAGCCACTCAATCCAGAATACTCAAGGGAGTTGTTCCTTAGTAGAGCATTTGGCACAATGGATGATCCTCCCAATGAGCAGCTTGAGGCTACAATGGACAATATTCTGAAGAAGTGTGGTGGGCTACCTTTGGCCATTGTTACCATAGCCAGCCTCTTGGCTAGCTATAAATATCCAGAGAGGAAAGATATGTGGGAAACCATTTGCAAATCAGTTGGTTCACAGATGGAGAGCAATCCTACCCTTGAGGGGATGGGGCAAATACTCACACTCAGTTACAACCACCTACCATATCGCCTCAAGGCTTGCATGCTGTATCTTAGCATTTTCCCAGAAGATTATGAAATCAACAAAAATAGGCTCTTGTACAGATGGATCGCCGAAGGATTGGTCGAGGAGAAGCGGGGATTGACTTTGTTGGAGGTTGCAGAATCCTACTTTGATGAGCTAGTGAGTAGGAGCATGATTATTCCAGCCTCCTCTTTCGGGCCCTTGGGGAGGATTGAGGTGTGTCGGGTTCATGACATGATGCTTGAGATCATGGTTTCCAAATCCCTGGAGGCTAACTTTGTTAGCCTTGTAGGTGGGCAGTATGAAGGGATGTTTTATGACAGAGTCCGCCGCCTTTCCATCCAAGGCATAGAACATGATTCTCCACCCAAGGCAAGGAATAGCATGGAGAGGATTGACATGCAACATGTCCGATCACTGAGCATGTTTGAGCTACAAGGGAAGAGGATATTTGATCGGTTGATTGAATTCACCCTGTTGAGGGTACTTGATCTGGAAGGCTGCAAAGGCCTTGAAAACAAGCATGTGGTGGATATCTGCCAGATGTACCTGCTAAAGTTCCTGAGCTTGAAGGGTACAGATATCAGTGTGATGCCCAATAAAGTCGGTGAGCTAGAGCATTTGCAAGTTCTTGATGTGCGCGATACAAACCTTAAGGAAATGCCCGAAACAGTGATAAAGCTAGAGAAAGCTGAGCGCATGGATCTGTCCAACGAGGAACTCTGGCAAACTTGGTGGACGCTTCCCAAGGGGCTCTCCAAAATGAAGGCTCTGCGTGAGGTGGAGCGTGCACACATAAATGATGTCGATGTTACTCGAGAGTTTGGTGAACTAGGAAAACTGCGTCGCATATTCTTGTTTGTTAACGACAACGGCAGCCATGAGATCATCCAAGAGCTTGCCCTCTCCCTGAGCAAGTTACACTCCCTTCGGTCTCTCGGCATTGGCCGCATAGGGACCTGGGATGGAAAAATGGACTTTCTGGATACGCTTCCCTCGCCGCCACGGCTCCTTCGGTACCTCTTCATAGATGGAGAATTCACAAAATTGCCAGACTGGGTGAGCTCACTGTCATACCTTACCTTCTTCGGAGGAATTTGGTTGAACTTACATGGTGACCAGATATTCGACATCCTCTCTAAGGTGCCCAATCTGCAGAGCATCAAGCTGTGGCGCGATTGCTACCTTGACAGAACATTTGTTGGACGCAGTACCCAGCAGGTGTTGAGGGCCCTTTCTTTGTGCTCAATCTATTGCACCTTCCCTGAAGTGATCCAGTTCGAGTCGGGATGCATGGATAAGCTAGAGGAGCTTTCGGTGACGTTTTGCGAGTATAAGAGGAGGAGCATTGTTGGCATCGAGCACTTGACGAACCTCAAAGAGGTGCAGCTTACGGGTAAGAGATACAACTCTTGGCTTAGCCTTGCACTAGAGGAGCTCAAGACCGAGAGTAACAGACGCCCCAAGGACAATCAGTTTAAGGTTATACGAGTGATGATCGCTAAGCTCAATGTTGTTCACTTGTTTGTATCATGGTTAATTGTTGGACTGCTATGTTGTCTCTGTAGAGTCATTGATGTACCTTTTCTTTTATAATATAATACTGCTTCTGAACTTGTAATAAAGCTGGAGTGATGTTTATTACCAGGTTTTTTGTCCCATAGTTTACATTCGACGAGTTTAAAACGGTGGGTTTTCCTGGTATACATCATTCCGGTGTACAATTTTTCCTTTTTCTTTTGAATTGGTCGTTTCCCTTGTTATGTAATGCATGTGAAATGCGAAATAGGGCTGACTCCTCAACTTTATAACCTTTATGTTTTGTAAAGCCTCCCATTTGCCATGAAACTTTAGTTCTATCAGATCAGATTGATATACTCCCTCCGTCCAGAAATAACTGACTTGGTTTTTCTGTATTCAATATATTTAGACATATTTTAGTGTATAAATACGTTCGAATCTAGGTAAACACAAGTCAGTTATTTCTAAACGGAGGGAGTACTTGTTTCCAATGTATTTTAATTATCTGGCTGTGATTTCTGAATCGGCGACACGCTTAACATTTTTTAGAACTTCCTTCGGGATTGGAGTTCGAGACCGCGTAATTTCATTTTTGGGTCAGACTAGGCAACTTTGAACACGGTTGCTGCCAACCAGATTTATTCTCAGACACCCAGGATGGACAGGATCCGGATCTGCGGGTTGAATCCCGGTTTGAAACTGATCAAGGTGTGGATTTGGTGGATCCCGGTGCTCCACCCAATACAAACCTGGACAACTCCACCCATGGATTAAATCTCGAGCACCTCAAAAGACACGTTCGATTATGCCCGATGGGTGCAAGATTAACTGAAACTAACTACCCATCGCTCTGTCTAGCGTCCTGAAAATTGTTCCATGGGTCGGGTGGAGATAAAAAAATTCCATGCCTACTCTGTTGAAGATGATGGGATAGGACGGGCTAATAATGCAGTCAGGGTGTAAACGAAGACAACAGAAGTGTTGGGCTGGAAAAAATCTCGCGAGGTTGGATAACCTGGATCAGGCCGCAATCCAGTCCAATCCATGCCTCTAAGCAGGGATTAAAGGAATGACGCCTTAGTGTGATGATAGCGCAGAGCAAAGTGCACAGGTCGCATTATTTTTTGCTGCATGTGAATATCAGTTTTAGTATATACTAGCTAAATACTCGTGCTTTGCTTTTACGTTGAAACAAAAATATTATTCATATGTTCGGAATAATAATTGTCCATCCAATTCCCACCTAATTATATGTACCGATCCTCGGGGTTTCACATGTAAAAGTTGATCATCACTCATCTCACATAATTACCTGTGCCGATCCTCGGGGTCTTGAGTACCTGACAAGTCCTTAGATCGAAGCAATAGGCAAGAATATAAAGAATAAATCTAGTATTCAATCACAACACAATATTCCATAGAATTAGAAGATACACATAATGTTGCTAGGCTTCTACCTCATCCCACAGACCATGAGGACTACTCACACAAGATTAGATCAACAATCATAAATATTATAGAGAAACCACAAATATCAAATAGTCTTACAATATCGTCAATCGTGATAAGACCATGATTACAAGTAGAAGGCTATGGCTGTGGAGTGGAGATGGAGAGGAGGGATGGTATGGTGATGGTGGTGGCGGATGAGATCTCCTCTCCCAGATGCAAAATGGCTTATGATGTATTCTGCAGAGTTGTGTTAGCTTTTCTAGCCGCTCTGTTGTGTTTCTCTTATAGGGGCGTTCACGAAAAATTGCTTGTGTTGACCATGCGGAGGCGGTGGCGTGTCATACAGGCACACGGTAGGGGTGGGACGTGCCCATACCGGACCTCGTTAAACCGTCTATGAGATCCCTTCGTCTCTTTGACTTAGGCTTGTTGTCAACTCGTAATTCTTTGTTAATTGTTTCAAAATTCGCCATAAATGTGTATAATTATGCAAGAAAAAATATCAAGCAAAGAATTTGCACATCTATGCAATAACTAGTCATTAGTGGCATGCTAGAGAGACATTCCATGAAATATTCAACGAATATGAGATTTAAACGCAAAGAGAAATGAAGGTATTTTTCACAGCCATCACATATCATCCATGATGGTTCACATTTGCATCCTTGCAAACCCTCGTTATCGTAGAAGCACTGATGTGGTCCATCGGCACCACCGCAAGCATGGATGACACAACCACGCTCGCCTGGCACCTCGCCGCAATCAGCACCCGCGTCAGGCACTCACTACACCTTGTTGGTAGAGCTCACAATGGTCCTCACAACCTACAACAACTACTAGGAGCCACATCAATCTCAATAGTCCCTTCCACCACTACGGGACGCGCACGCTACGCCGAGGGCAAAAGGCCGTCGGCGTAGGCCAAAATGCCCTCGGCGTATGGTACGCCGAGGGCTGCCTTTTTGGTGCGATGAAAAGGAAAAATTGCATTGGATCTTTGATAAAATAGCATATTGTGAACCTAAAAATGATTTTTGTAAAAAAACATGAGCATCGGATCATGTACCTGTAGTTCATATCTGACCCACTTCCTACCGATTCGGCAGGAATTTGTCTTTTTCACCAAAGGTGGACGGAAAGGTTTCGGATCCCCCTGTTGGGACATTGTCCATATAAGTTGGTATAGTATTTTTGTAAAATGTGGTAGTAGTATTTTGAATTAGCCATTTGGTGGTTGCTTCATAAAACCGTCAGTTTTTTATGCTCGAAAAATAGAAAATGGCTTTTTGGTGCGACGAAAAGGAAAACTTCCTCCTGAAATATTGTTCGCCATCCCATGATGCATGTGTATGCATAATATGGGCACATTATCACAAACTATGCCTTGATTCTAGCCATAACATTGGTCATTTGACCCGAAAGCCAAGAAACCTCAAATGAGATAGGTCATTTTGTGAAGGGTTTTTTGAGACATAATCAATATATCAAGTTTGCTATTTTTCCTTATAAATATGTCACATAATATGACACCACGCGAAGGTTTCACATTGTTTCGATCGTTTTTGATTTTTTTATGCCCGTTTTAAACTATCGTCAAACTTTGTCGAACGGCGGACATAAAGATTCTTAGCTCGGGGCAGAGCCTCGATAAACTTTCATTAGATCTTTGATAAAATAGCATATTGTGAACCTAAAAATTATTTTTGGAAAAAAGCATGAGCATCGGATCATGTACTTGTAGTTCATATCTGACCCACTTCCTACCGATTCGGAAGGAATTTGTCTTTTTCACCGAAGGTGGACGGAAAGGTTTCAGATCCCCCTGTTGGGACATTGTCCATATAAGGTGGTATAGTATTTTTGTAAAATGTGGTGGTAGTATTTTGAATTAGCCATTTGGTGGTTGCTTCACAAAACCGTCCGTTTTTTATGCTTGAAAAATAGAAAATGGATTTTTGGTGCGATGAAAAGGAAAACTTCCTCCTGCAACATTGTTCGCCATCCCATGATGCATGTGTATGCATAATATGGGCACATTATCACAAACTATGCCTTGATTCTAGCCATAACATTGGTCATTTGACCCGAAAGCCAAGAAACCTCGAATGAGATAGGTCATTTTGTGAAGGGTTTTTTGAGACATAATAAATATATCAACTTTGATATTTTTCCTTATAACTATGTCACATAATATGACACCACGCGGAGGTTTCGCATTGTTTCGATCGTTTTTGAATTTTTTATGCCCGTTTTAAACTATCGTCAAACTTTGTCGAACGGCGGACATAAAGATTCTTAGCTCGGGGCCAAGCCTCGCTAAACTTTCATTAGATCTTTGATAAAATAGAATATTGTGAACCTAAAAATGATTTTTGTAAGAAAACATGAGCAGATCATGTACCTATAGTTCATATCTGACCCACTTCCTGCCGATTCAGCAGGAATTTGTCTTTTTCACCAAAGGTGGACGGAAAGGTTTCGGATCCCCCTGTTGGGACATTGTCCATATAAGGTGGTATAGTATTTTTGTAAAATATGGTGGTAGTATTTTGAATTAGCCATTTGGTGGTTGCTTCACAAAACAGTCCGTTTTTTATACTCGGAAAATAGAAAATGGCTTTTTGGTGCGACAAAAAGGAAAACTTCCTCCTGCAACATTGTTCGCCATCCCATGATGCATGTGTATGTATAATATGGACACATTATCACAAACTATGCCTTGATTCTAGCCATAACATTGGTCATTTGACCAGAAAGCCAAGAAACCTCAAATGAGATAGGTCATTTTGTGAAGGGTTTTTTGAGACATAATCAATATATCAACTTTGCTATTTTTCCTTATAAATATGTCATATAATATGACACCACGCGAAGGTTTCACATTGTTTCGATCGTTTTTGATTTTTTTTATGCCCGTTTTAAACTATCGTCAAACTTTTGTCGAACGGCGGACATAAAGATTCTTAGCTCGGGGCAGAGCCTCGGTAAACTTTCATTAGATCTTTGATAAAATAGCATATTGTGAATCTAAAAATGATTTTTGTAAAAAAACATGAGCATTAGATCATGTACCTGTAGTTCATATCTGACCCACTTCCTGCCAATTCGGCAGGAATTTGTCTTTTTCACCAAAGGTGGACGGAAAGGTTTCGGATTCCCCTGTTGGTACATTGTCCGTATAAGGTGGTATAGTATTTTTGTAAAATGTGGTGGTAGTATTTTGAATTAGCCATTTGGTGGTTGCTTCACAAAACCGGCCGTTTTTTATGTTCGGAAAATGGGAAATGGCTTTTTGGTGCGACGAAAAGGAAAACTTCCTCCTGCAACATTGTTCGCCATCCCATGATGCATGTGTATGCACAATATGGGCACATTATCACAAACTATGCCTTGATTCTAGTCATAACATTGGTCATTTGACCCGAAAGTCAAGAAACCTCGAATGAGATAGGTCATTTTGTGAAGGTTTCTTTGATACATAATCAATATACCAAGTTTGATATTTTTCCTTCTAACTATGTCACATAATATAACACCACGCGAAGGTTTCGCATTGTTTCGATCGTTTTTGAATTTTTTATGCCCATTTTAAACTATATATAATGTTTTATATTTTACTTAATTTTTATTTATAAATGTGTAATATTTGAGTGTAGATAGATAGATCTTATTTTTCTGCAAATTTTGATATATTATTTGTATTTTTCCGAATTAGAATGATTTAGTTATGATTTTTCAAAGTTTAATGAGATAAAATAAAAAATAGCTACGCCGAGGGCAGCGATGTATACGCCGAGGGCAGCCGTCGGCGTAGCATAGAATATGCCGAGGGCAATTTTACGCCGACGGCTGCTTGGCGGGGCTGTCCTGGACGATGGCTACGCCGACGGCCCCGACGTTTGGCCGTCGGCGTAGCGACCGGCCGTCGGCGTAGCTTCCCATTCCTGTAGTGCACCACATTCCATCTCAACAACATAGGACCCACATGCACTGTCCACGGCAAACGCACCTAGCCATGGCCAAGAGAGGGCGCAGAACACCTGATCCACCATGAACAAAGAATGATGTCGCCCATACACTGCTCGGCGAAGAGAGCGAAGGCCACCGCGCATCCCTCGAGCTCGGATCTACGTGTGGGAGATTCTCTGTACGAAGGCGCCACCACTCCAAGCTCCTTCCGTGGCTGACCGTATCTACACGAGAGAAGCCGATGCTATTTCCCGGAGTCACGGACACCCAACCGTGTCCGCCGACCTTGCCACATGTGGAATTACCTTAGGGCGTGGGATCCGCCACCACCCCGTTGATGGTCGGTGACATCGATAGCTAGAGAGTGGAAGAGGAGGCTAGGGTTCCTATTTTTTCTATGGAAGGTTTCACCCTTGTGTCACGAAGAAATGAGACGGTGAGTTGTAACATCCCAAAAATATTAAATTTGGATCATCAAACTCTAATCAACAAAATTAGGGTTAACAAAAACTTTTCCAATTAAAAATATGAAAGCATTCATATGTGTATGCATTAAAAATTGAATTCTTTTGAATTTCCATGATTGTGTGTTTCTTTTCTTGTAAAATGATTCTTAGGTGAAATAAACATCATCTAAACAATCCCCACACTTTTCCCAAAGACAAACAAATCAAAACAAACAAATTAAGTGAATGGTCACTTTGGCCAAATTAACTCCCATGCCTACTTTAGCTATCTCTAACTTGTAGAACTTAACAAAAACTTGTATGGATCTTTGCACCCCTTGATAGTACTCATAACAAGGTACCAAGGCCCACTTTGTGATCATCCAGAAACATTTGAATGCTTAGTTTAAATGACAGTTTAAAATTGAATCTATTTCATATGGGAAGATCCCACTTTTTCAAAAACCACTCAAACCAGCTCAATTTTCAAAACCCAAGCACCCACAGACTCACCAGCACATGCCTAGCACACCCACCAAAAATCTTTTCAAAATTTAAAACTTGAGTTCATGCGGCCATTTCATCAAACACTTGGAGGCAACAAATCAATCTGGTCAAACTTCACTATTTTGAGCAGTAATTTGGCTAAGCAATCTTCAGCATTGATCATCCTTGTCTCCCCCAGTGCCAACCAGTGCTTTGACCAACCCTAGCCCCTACCTTTTGCACCATACCATGCCAACCCGAGCAACCCTTGCCAGTCGACCATGGCAAGCTAGCAGGAGCGTTCGCCGCGCCTAGCCACCATGTCCAGGAGGCAGCCTACCGTCCACCGCCAACCCCTGTCCAGCGCTCGAACCCTGCCAGCCACTGGACCACACACCCACGCCATGCCAAGCTTCTCTGAGCGCATGCCGAGAGCGCGCCAGAGCGCCACCCTCGACACACGCCCACAGACCGCGCGCCGCCCTCGCCGCGTGCATACGTGATCACCACCGCCCCAGCAACCCCGCAGACACCCCGTTCGCCGTCCTACGCCTCACAGCCACCGCTCGCCGTCGAAGACGCTGCCTCTGTCGCGCAGAGCACCGCACGTTCCTGACCGTTTGCCACCGCTCCTACACGCGCATTAAATCCCTAGAGCATCGCTAGAAGACCACCCGTCGAACGCCAACCTCAGCCATGCCTCTAGCTGCCCGTAGCCATGTCGCCACCGTCGCCTGCCCATCCCGTTCGGTCTCGCCGTCGGGCCTATAAAAGGAGGCCACCCCCAGCCGATTGAAGCACACCATATCACTCCCCTCACCTCACTGATTGTTACACCGCTTAGTCGGAGCAAGGCGAGCAGCGCATCATCGGAATTGCGCCAGAGCTTGCCGCTACAGAGGAGAAGAGGAGCCATTGATTTCGTCCACCCCCGGAGCTGCCGCGACCACCCCTGAGTTCGCCGTCGTCGACTTCGTCGTTTGCCCGCCTCGCCATCGTCACTGGAGCTATGGTATGCCCCCTATGCACCCCCACCGAGCCGCTAGGGTTCGAGCTCGCCGGTGACATGTTCATCGTCAACGACGACCCTCAGCGGTCGATCTTCATTCTAATCCAACGCACCACATCGCCCTATACCGCTTCGTGTTTAAAGAGCCACTGACCAGTAGACCCCCCTGTCAATTGCGCCTCGCGCTGCGGAGTGACACTGGGCCGGCCCATTAACCCTTCTCGCGCAGCCCACTCGTTTGAATTTAAATTTTTCTATTTAGATTCAAACTTAGTTCTGTACCTAGTTTAAAAAATGAACCCAGCTCGATTCAGTGAACCAAATTGAATGAAACCAATTTTTTTAGAAATATATTGAAATGCTTAATCCAAGCCCGTTGGATTCAAATCATTTGGATCTTTAGATCAACCTTGGTAAAAATAACAAGGCAGAAGCTTTTATGCATTCAAACATTTTTCAAATTTCAACCATAATAGCTTTTGAGTTGATTCCAACTCTCAAAAAACACATTTGACCATACCTTTCATAATATATAAAAACATATGGGTTTACTTACAGAAATAATGTCCAAGTAATAAAAGAATGCCACATAGGCATTTCTAGTCACTTATTATATTTAAAATAAAAGGGTTAAACCTTATTAAATTGTGACACCACTTTAAATCACATTCCCATGGACTGAAATATGTGGTTATGACATGTCTCAACATGATCCCATGTTTGGTTTGGAGAATATTAAATCTTAAGTAGTTTTTCAATGAGTAGAAATTACTTTTCTCAAATTAAAATAAATAAGACAAATGCTTTAATCTTGTAATGTTAGTGATGATGCTAGATCATCTATAGTACACCTTGGTGTGATGATTGAAAATAGTTAAGTATTGTTTGGTGATTATGTACCTCGTATTTATTCATAGACGCTAGTACCGACCAAGGATATGAGGAGAAAGAAGCCGAGGAGAACTTCAACCACCGCTCTGCACAAGGCAAGCCTAATACTACTAGTTGAATGTGCAAGCTAACACTTGCAAGATATTCTACTTTAGCAAGCCTTACTAATTAAGTTGACCTATGCAAGCAAATACTTGCTTGTTATTATGCCAACTATATTCCTTAAGCATATGTGATTATACCCACTTGATAACCCAATCCTAGTTTTACTTGCAAGATTTCTACTTTATTTCTTTATCAAAGCTACTTCTTAGAGTTTATTTAAGTGACTTGTAGATTCTAGGAAGATAATTGGAAGGTTGCATAAAGAGCATTAAATTTGGCCTAAGCTAGATAAATCTTGATGTCATCCTAAGGCATGAGATTGAACTTAGTTAAAGCTCCACTTATTTACCACCCCTCATTAGTACTTACCTCACTTGTAGATGCTAGTGCTAAGCATAAAACTTGATCAACTTTAGATGGGAATACTTGGTGGAAAATGGTTATGAAAACCTTAGAATGATGAGTCATTCTACTGAGATGTTTTGACATGTGTTTCCGAACATCAAATGATTTTGATGATGAAAATGTTGAGGCATGAGCCTTAGCCCTTTATAAAACGGATGGTTGTCTGGATGCGATAACATTCCAATTTTACCGTACAACCACAATACCCGAGAATTGGGTAGGACTTGACTGGAAACTTATATACCTTAGTCTGGGTTCCCTCACGGCCAAGGTCTGAGCTGAGGCTACCTTGTGAAGATTGTCCACCTGTGCAGTACCCAAGATGACAGTTGGTCTTGGTTGGGAGGCCAAACTCACAGGAGAGGTGCTTGTACTAGGGCGTGTAATTGAAAGCTTAGGATTGATTATCCGCATACTGAGTATGGTGAATTCAGGATTTGTTCCTGACGGATGTATCGAATGTTGTGGTGAAAGTGTACAATCTCTGCAGAGTGTCAAACTATTCGAATAGCCGCGTCCGCGGTTATGGACAGTTGGAGTGGCCATACTGTTCCCCCGTCAGATGTTTTCAAAATGACTTATGAAATGAATTGAGATTTTGACTTAACCACAACAGAGTTGTGGCATGAGATTCAAGTCCCCCCCTTAGGTGATATAAAATCTTCAACTAGATTTCTTGCTTCCGAACTTAGTAGAGGTAAATCTTGCTTTTTGCAAAACAACCCTAGAGCTTAGTGTCCTACTACAAAAACCCCCTTCACTTGTTATATTAGTTTGCGAGTACTTAAAGAGTACTCATGGCTTTGTCCCTGGCTATTCCCGTGGCCAGACTATGAAGAGGAGTACCAGGATGAAGGACCCCAGGAAGGTTACGACAACTAGGATCATCTCCCATCGTCAGCATTGCCTGTGACCCCGAAGATGGAGCTTCGCCTATGTTACCGTTATTATTACGTATTTCCGCTGCTTGAGTTGTATTAAGAACTGGATCATGAGATCCCTATTTGTGCAAGACCTTATGTATGGTTTGTAATGGATGATGTACTGTGGTATCCAAATCTGTTATGTCTCGCAAAAATGGTAATCCTGGGATTGTGATGTATGGCATAACATGCATCTAGGATTAAAAATCCGGGTGTTGACAAGTTGGTATCAGAGCCATCCTGGTCATAGGAGACCCTAGTTAGACTGGACGTTTGGTATCAGAGCCATCCTGACAATAGGAGAGCACATCATTGCTCGTCTTCGCCACCGTATCTCGGATTTTGAGGAGACCATCCATGAGAGAGACATGCAGTTGGAGGAAAGAGAGAATGTCGGAGAAGATCTTCGTGGAGACCCCTACTCCTATCTCAGCGATGACGATGATTTTCTGGAGGATCAGGCTATGGACTTCTTCACTGATGAGGATGATTTCTCCTTCATCGATGACGATGAGGATGATGAGGATGGCGACTACACCGACTCCGAGGAGTAGTAGCACTTTAGCACTAGCGTAGTGAGTTGTATTCGGTCCCACTGTATTGTAGTTTCCAGAATGGTTCTTAAAACCATCTATTTACCTTTGTTATGGTGTGTGTTTGTATAGTGTGCTATGAATGAATGAATTAAAAGCAAGTTGCGAGAAAATCTGAGTCAAACTTTAAAAACTTTTCAAAGTTCCTGAACCGTAGAAATTTCCCTCTTTTCTCATGATTTATCTCAATCTTCAGATGCCACGCGGAGGAAGTGGTTCATCCCCGGACCCGATGTTGCAGATCCTGCAAATGTTGGTGTCTGACCGCGAAGCTGAAAGAGCCGAACGTCAAGCCAACCTAGCCACCCTTCAGCAAATAGCTCAGCTAGCCCACAACAATCAAGGCCAAGGAAATCAGGACAACCATGGATCTAAGCTCAAAAATTTCCAGAATACCAACCCACCTGCTTTCACTATGTCGGAAGAGCCCCTAGACGCAGATGATTGGCTGCAAACCATGGAGAACAGCCTAGAAGTCGCCGGAGTGGAAGCTAACGAGAAAGTTCTGTTCGCCACCCACTATCTAGCCGGAGATATAAGAGCATGGTGGAACAGTGTTCGTGCAATGACTGGAGGACAAATGATGACCTGAGAGGAATTCAAGGTCAAGTTCAACAGAACCCATGTGCCCTCGGGTTTGATCAAGAGAATGAGAGATGAGTTCAGAGAACTGAAGCAAGGAAGGATGACCGTAGTGGAATATCGTGACAAATTTTTGTCATTAGCTAGGTATGCACCGGATGAGATCGCACTGAAGCCAAGAACAAAGAGAGATTCCTGAATGGTCTGCACGATGCGATGCAGACTGTGTTAGTCAATATCCCCTTTGCTGATATTGAAGCCCTTGTGGCATCCAGATGGAAGGAAAGATCAACCAAGCCAATGAGAACCGCAAGCGTCGCATGATGCATCAGCCAGGAACCCATCAGACCCAAAGTATCGCCCTAACCCATCTCCAGGATTTGCCTCGACAACCAACAGACCCCCGATGAACCGTCCGACCAATCCCAACCGTGGAAACCCTAGGAACGGAGGAAAACACAACAACCCCGGCAATTCTAACAATTTCAACCGTGCACCACCCAAGTTCAATAACAACAATGCTACTGCCAACACCAACACTGCCCCGAGGACTGGAAGCAATGTTGTGCCTGTTGCAGCAAAGGACAAATCGCAAGTGACTTGTTATGACTGTGGAAATAAGGGTCACTACTCCAATGAGTGCCCCAAGAAGAATGTCGCAGCCCCCAATGCAAATGCCCTAGATCAGCAGCAGCGTCGTGTTCAGCCAGGAAGAAGGTTTTCCCCAGGAAATTCGCTCAACCGCAACGGCCGTCTTTTTCTCATGCATGCTGAAGAAGCCCAGGAAGCGCCAAACGTCGTGTTGGGTATGTTTTCTGTTAATTCAGTACTTGCTAGAGTGTTGTTTGATTCTGGTGCATCGCACTCATTTGTCACCGAAGAATTTGTATGCACTAGGAAAATTCAACCAACCAAACTGAAGCATGTCATGATTGTTCAAATCCCCGGTTCAACCACCAAAGCTAGGAAAATTTGCAAAGCCATCCCCATCCGAATCCATGGCATAGACTTTTATGCTAATTTGATAGTACTCGGAACTAAAGGTTTGGAAGTAGTACTAGGAATGGATTGGATGTCCAAACATAAAGGATTGATTGACTGTGCCAAGAAAGCCATAACCATGACTAGTACAGCCGGAATATCAGTCGAGCATATATCTGAAACCTTACCTCATCAATTCAAGTGCAACAAGATTATAGCCCAACCTACCATTGAGCAAGTCCGAATAGTCTGTGAATACCCCGATGTATTTCCAGATGTTTTGCCCAGTATGCCCCCAGATCGGGATATCGAGTTTATCATTGAACTAATCCCCGGAACAGGACCCATAGCCCAGAAACCCTATAGTATGAACCCGTCTGAACTAGAAGATCTGAAGAAGCAACTGGATGCCATGTTGGAAATTGGATTGATTCAACCAAGTGCGTCACCATGGAGATCACCTGTCTTGTTCATGGACAAGAAGGATGTAGGTAACCGTTTATGTATGGATTATCGGAAGTTGAATGATGTCACCATCAAGAACAAGTACCCATTGCCCAAGATAGAAGATTTGTTTGATCAGTTGACCGGTGCCAAAGTGTTTTCTAAGATTGATCTTAGAACTGGCTATCATCAACTCAAGATTCGCGCAGAGGATATTCCAAAGACTGCCTTTACCACCAGATATGGATTATACGAGTATACTGTCATGTCTTTTGGATTAACCAATGCCCCCTCTTATTTCATGAATCTCATGAATAAGATTTTTATGGACTTCCTGGATAAGTTTGTCATTGTTTTCATCGACAACATTCTGATTTATTCCAAATCAGAAGAAGAACATGAGCTACACCTAAGGACCATTCTTGGAACCCTTAGAGAGCATCAGTTGTATGCCAAGTTTAGCAAATGAGAATTCTGGTTACAGGAGGTAGGATTCCTCGGCCACATTGTATCAGCCGGAGGAATTGCCGTTGACCCTGCAAAAGTGAAAGATGTAGAAGATTGGCAAACCCCAACCACTCAAACCCAAGTTCGTGCATTTCTCGGATTGGCGGGATACTACCGCAAGTTCGTAGAAGGATTGTCGAGTATTGCCAGACCCATGACCCAATTGCTGAAGAAGGACAAGAAGTTTGAATGGACTGACAAATGTGAAGCGAGTTTTCAAGAACTCAAGAGGAGATTGATTTCAGCCCCAATCTTAATCATGCCGGATATATCGAAGCCCTTTGACGTGTATTGTGATGCATCCAAGATCGGTCTCGGATGTGTGCTAATGCAAGAAGGCAAAGTTATATCTTATCTATCTCGACTACTGAAGCAACATGAGAAAAATTATCCAACCCAAGACCTCGAACTCGCAGCCGTAGTTCTAGCCCTGAAGACATGGAGGCATTACCTGATGGGAAACTGTTGTGAGATTTATTCGGATCATAAGAGCCTGAAGTATATATTCACTCATAAGGAGCTAAATATGAGAAAGAGAAGATGGATTGAGCTAATCAAAGATTATGACCTGGAAATTCACTATCACCCTGGGAAAGCCAATGTGGTGGCAGATGCCCTTAGCAGATTGCCATGCCGCTTGAACTCCATGATTTTAAAGGAGCAACCAAGCTTGCACAAAGAGATGGAAGATTTTCGAATGGAATTAGTAAGTGAAGGATTTTTGGCTAGCATAGAACTTCAACCCACTTTGATCAGCCAAATCAAGGAGGCGTAGAAAGGAAATGCTAATATCGACGGAATCAAGCGTCGTATCGGTACAGGCAAAGTACCCGGATTCACGGAAGACGAAGAAGGAGTTCTGTGGTACAAAGGACGCCTTTGTGTACCAGCAGATTCTGAGTTGAAAGAATTTATTCTGAAGGAAGCTCATGATACTCTTTATTCTATCCACCCCGGAGGAACAAAGATGTATCAAGATTTGGAAGGGCAATTTTGGTGACATAAGATGATGAGAGAAATCGGAAGCTATATCGCCAAGTGTGATATATGTCAGCAAGTCTAGGCAGGACATCAAAGACCCGCTGGATTGTTGCAACCATTGCAGATTCCGGAATGGAAATGGGATTCAGTTGGAATGGACTTTATCACCGGATTGCCTACTTCTAGTAGGGGAAATGACTCTATCTGGGTCATAGTGGACAGATTGTCAAAATTCACCCATTTCTTACCCGTCAAGACCACATATCAGAGTTCGAAGCTAGCAGAGTTATACATCGCTAGAATCGTTAGTCTGCATGGAGTCCCCAAGAACATCGTATCGGATCGAGGAACTCAGTTTACCTCGAGATTCTGGAAGAAGGTCCAAGAAGGTTTAGGAACCCGACTCGATTTCAGTACAGCTTATCACCCTCAGACCGATGGATAAACAGAGCGAGTAAATCAAATACTTGAAGATATGCTGAGAGCCTATGTGTTAGAATATGGATCTAAGTGGGAAGACTGTCTGTCGTTTGCAGAATTTTCATACAACAACAGTTATCAAGCTAGTTTGCAAATGGCCCCATTTGAATTCATGTATGGAAGGAAGTGTCGCACCCCTTTGAACTGGTCGGAAGTAGGAGATAGTTAGATTTTCGGACCCGACATCCTACGAGAAGCAGAAGAGAAGGTTCACAAGATTCGTGAGCACCTCAAGACAGCCCAGTCAAGACAGAAGTGTTACACCGACAAGAGACGTCGAGACCTCGCCTTCAACATAGGAGATTTTGTGTATCTGAAAGTGTCGCCATTGAAGGGAATGCAGTGTTTCCAACTGAAAGGAAAGTTAGCACCCAGATATATCGGACCCTTCAAGATTCTGAACCGTCCAGGAGAAGTGTCGTATCAATTGGAACTACCCGAAGAGATGTCAGCCATGCACAATGTGTTCCATATCTCATTACTTCGCAAGTGTCTCGAAGTTCTAGAAAAGACCAAAGTGTTCAAGAATATCGATCATGGGACCATAGAGATCGACGATGACATGGTTATACCCTACGGGTACATGACTTCAGCATACCTGGTCCAGCCCAAGGAAGGCCCACGGCAGACATACGCTGGCCCATGAAGATTTTCGGGTGGCCAAGGCCCATGACGCCTTCGGATCCTTGGAGAGCAAGACTAGCCTAGATAGGAAATTTAAAGGGGTAAAACCCTAGAACTTGTAACCGACTAGGACTATGCCCAGGACCTGCCTAAGTCTATATAAAGGCCAGGAGGGCACGTCCTAGATCTCTCGACTCATACTTTCGCACGCACCTCCACGCCAGATCGAATCTGCGCACCTGAACCTTCGGTTCGCCGTAATCAAGAGAGACAAGAAGGAGTAGGGTTTTCCCTCGGGGCTGAACACGGTAAATCTCATGTCCCCCGGTTTGTTGTGCAACTGCGTACACGATCTCCAGCATCCCCATCTTCTCCAAAACCCAAGTCCATAACAATGGGCATTGATGAGATTAAACCTCGTTAATTGGCGCCGTCTGTGGGAATCGGGGCTGCTGATTGTGCGATCATGACGGTCCCAACCCGATCGATCTACAACTCCGCGACGACGGAGAATCACCTCCTCTTCGGGACCTTCGACTTCACCGCCCACTCGTCGGCCACCATGAAGATTTCGAGCCGTGGCGACGGACTCGAGATTTTGTTCGGGAGCTTCGCCTGGGTGGGACAAACGGCACCTCCGCCTTCTGGCGGGTGCCGTGCCATCAATCAGGCCCGCCTCATGGGCTCCACACCCCGTGCTACGCACGTCACCATCGACAGATGAGTTCTACAGCAGCAGCAGCTACAACTCCGATCTGTGCGATCCACCTTCGAATGAAGGGACCTACGGTTTCGGACCCGAAAGCTGCGGAAGCAGCGAACCGATCTATGAGAGCTACCTATGCGCTGCGGTCATCCAGGATCAACAAACGCCCAACCCGCCGCCCAACACGAATCGCAACCCGCAGGACGGAAACGGCGGGAACAGAAGAATCCAATCCCCCCCACCCGAAGGGGAGAACAACGGCCACGTCATCCAACTTAGCAAAGAAGGATGGGTGCAGGAACGTCGATGCGTCGCAGCGACATAGTCCCCACGTGGATTCACCACGCGACCTACTGATGGCGTACCACTACCTCCTCATCGAGGAGCACAAGAAGCAAGTCAAGATGCAGGAGACGCTCGATAAACGCAAGCAAGCAGCCTCCGAGTCCAGCGCGCGACGAGCTGCGCTCTCCGCCATGGCACCCGGCTCTAGCACGAATGGAAATCAGGGAAACAAGCATCGCTCGCGGGTGGAGAACATGGATCCCAAGGAACGCCGTGATGTGACCCGAACTCTCCACACGTCGTTCATGGATATGGATGCCGACGGCAACATCATCCCGAAGACACCACAAGCTGCGATCCTGGCAGCCACCGCGTATCTCGCGGCCCACCAACCTCCGGAGGGGGACCCGAAAAGAGCCATGCATAAGTCCGCACTCACCGGACTCGGACTCGTCGGAGCTGCGCTCCACGAAGACGCTCCTGCGGAGCCGAAGAAGAAAGCTCCGGTCAGGCGCGACCGTAGCAACACCCCTTCATCCGAAGAGGAAGAGGAACACGACCTTCCTCGAAGAAAGAAGAGCTCGCATCTCCATAAACGCGACTACGACGCCAGAGACGCGCTTACACAGCGCAAAATCGACAAAGCGCAAGCCAAACGCGCATGCTCGTCCGAGTCCGAGATGGATGAAGATGAAGGAGAACTCTGTGGAGCTCGATGCTTCAGCAGATCTGTTCGGCGAACAAAGATGCCACGCAATTTCAAGATTCCTTCGGATACTCCGAAGTTCAACGGCACGCAAGATCCAAAATCTTGGCTCAGCGATCATCTGTCATCCATCAAGCTCCACGGCGGTAACAAAGAAACCGCCATGCAATGCCTCCAGCTGCAGCTGACAGGCGCGGCGCGAGTCTGGCTCAGTAGCCTATCATCAGGATCCATCCAAAGTTGGGAGGAGCTAGCTTACAGCTTCATCCGAAATTTCAAGGGAACCAGCAAGAGACCCGCCTCAATCGAAGAGTTGCGAGCCTGCACTCAGAGAACGGGGGAATCTATTCGCTCGTACATATTACGCTGGTCTACCACCAAGAACTCCGCAGCAACTATCTCCGAGGAGAGGGCCATCGACGCCTTCAAAGACGGCGTTAAGCGCCAAGATTTCAAGGAAGAACTTGGGCGTGTCAAGCCCAAGACACTCGACCACCTCATGGAAATTGCCAACAGTTGGGCAGACGGCGAAGATTGCATCCAGCGAGCGCAATCAGATGAAGTGGACGACTACGGCCGAAGGTGAGAACGCCGCAGCAAGAGGAGATCGCGTTTCTACGAAGACCGCGACGAACCCGACATGGTCGCGGCTGGCTACGCCGACCGCCGCAACGACAACAGCCGCAACAACGGAGGTTACCGCGGAGGAAATCTCCGAGACAGCGGACGATCATCACAATCGTGGCAACGCCGCGATCGCGACAATGGACCCTCAGCATTCGAAAAACTTTCGGGTCCATGCACCATCCACTTCTACATCGACAAGCAAGATGGAAAAAGAAAGCCACCACATGCTCAAGGACCCGCGAGTTTCGTAAACTCAACAAAGCATGGCGCAGATGAGGCAACAAGGCCCAATCCCCGCGTTCGGAAACGCACCCGCGCAAGGAGAAATAGCACACGGAGCTCCTCCTCCGCCACCTATTGGAGGCCCAAACCAACCAGTCGCACCAGCGCAAAACAACGCTAGGGTTGTATACCCCCCACCAAAGGGAGCACTAAATATGATCCAGAAGGGACGCCCCACAAACAGGGTGCAGAAGAAAATCACCCGAAAAATCAACTTGGCCGTGGCAACTTCACCTGCAATCCCTGAGTACCTCAGCGGATCGGAGTCCTGCATCACGTTCACTCGCGCAGATCACCCTTGCGGATCCTCGCCCAGTCATGCGCCTGGTCTTTGGAGGCGCGGAGGCTTCGATATGATTCGCGTCTTCATGGACGGTGGCAGATGCATCAACCTAATGTTCGCAAGCACCCTGGCAGCTATGCGGATCCCGCAATGCAGCCTGGAACAATCAGACACAACGTTCCACGGCATTGTACCAGGAAAAGGCATATTCCCCCTGGGCAAAATAGGACTCGACGTCATCTTCGGGAAGCCGGACAACTTTCGGCAGGAGCGACTCGAATTCGAAGTGGTGGACTGGCCGTCGCAATACCACGCCATCCTGGGGCGTGTAGCATTCGCAAGGTTCCTGGCCGTCCCACACTACGCATACCTACTACTCAAGATGCCAGGACCAAGGGGCGTCATCACAGTCCATGGGAGCTTCACCCGATCGGACCAATGCGACAGGGATTTCAACAAAATCTCGATCTTTCAAAGATGCAAGATGAGCTGGTAAGGCTCCGCGAGGTGACGGACAATGGGCTACCCCCAGTCACAAGGCAGAACGCACCTGACATGTCCTTCGACTCCACCGTCAACACCAAAAAAGTACAGGTCCATTCGACGGATGCCTCCAAGACGGCCTTGATCGCCAATGACCTCGGCCGCGCAGGAAGAAGCGCGCTCGTCGAATTCCTCCGTGAGCTTGGGAAATCTTCCGGTGTCCCGCGAACATGCCGAGTTCCGGAATTCGCCGAAGGCACTCAATGTCTTTCCAGACACCAAGCCAGTCAAGCAGTCCATCCGAAGACTGTCGGAGCCACGAGCCGAAGCTATCGGCAAGGAAATCAATAGACTGCTCGCTGCAGACTTCATCAGGGAAATCAAAGAAAGCGAGTGGCTTGCAAACACGGTGATGGTCCCGAAGAAGGACACGGACATCCTGCGGATGTGTGTGGACTTCACATCACTAAATAAGCATTGCCCAAAGGACCACTTCCCTCTTCCACGGATCGACCAGATCATCGATTCGACTGCAGGTTGCGAGAAACTCTCCTTCCTCGACGCCTACTCAGGCTATAACCAGATTCGGCTCAAGGTCGAAGATCAGGAGAAAACGGCGTTTATCACACCGTTCGGAGTATTCTGTTACAACACAATGCCCTCCGGGCTAAAGAACGCGGGTGCCACGTACCAGCGATGCACGCAGGCCTGCCTCAAGGACCAGATTGGTCGCAACGTCCAAGTTTATGTCGACGACATAGTCATAAAAACCAGAGAGGCAAGGACACTTATCGACAATCTCCGCGAGACGTTCGACAACCTTGATCTCTACAGGATCAAGCTCAATCCCGAAAAGTGCGCCTTCGGCGTCCCATCAGGTCAGCTACTCGGGTACTTCATCTCTCAATGAGGGATCGAGGCAAACCCGAAGAAAATCAAAGCCATCATGACGATGGAGAAGCTGAAAAACCTCAAGGGCGTCCAGCAGCTCGCAAGACGAGTAGCGGCGCTAAGCAGGTTCATCAGCCGTATGGGCGAGAAGGCCCTACCATTCTACCAGCTGCTGCGTAAAGCAGTCAAGTTCGAGTGGACACCAGAAGCCAACGACGTATTCGAAAGCCTCAAGTGGCTCCTCTCCACCTCGCCCGTTTTGGTAACGCCAAAGGAGCGCGAGCGCTTGCTGCTGTACATAGCAGCCACACACCAGGTGGTCAGCACCGTACTCGTGGTCGAACGACCGGAAGAAGGCAAGACCCACGGGGTCCAGCGCCCAATTTACTACCTCGGCGTAATCGACACCAACAAAGCAGAGGTACCCTCACTACTGCTGGCCTACGGCGTGTTCATGACGGCTCGACGACTAAGCCACTACTTCCAGGAGCATCAGGTGATGGTCGTCAACGAGGCACCCCTGAACAGCATCCTGAATAACCCAGAGGCCACAGGACGCGTGGCCCTGTGGGGCATTGAACTATCACCCTTGGATATCGTCTACGAAAAGCGACACACAATCAAATCTCAAGTCCTTCCGGACTTCCTGGTGCACTGGATGGAGTTGCAGCTGCGTGACATCCCAGACATGTTGCAGTCCTGGACAATGCATTTCGACGGCTCCAAGCGTGAAGCCGGAGCAGGGGCAGGAGTCATACTGACCTCCCCGCAAGGTGACAAGATGAAGTACGTTCTTCGGATGAAATTCAGAGCCTCCAACAACGAAGCCGAATACGAAGCCCTCATCCATGGCATGAGGATGGCAAAGATATGTGACGCAACGCGCCTGGTCATCTACGGTGACTCCAACCTCGTCGTCCAGCAGACGATGAATGAGTGTGACGCACATGCCAAAAACATGATCGCGTACCGCGCGCTCTACAACGCACTCGAAGGAGAATTGACTGCGAACTTGAGCGTTGGAAGAGAGAGCAACGAGGAAGCCGATAGACTCGCCAACATCGGCTCCACCTGCGCAAAGGTGCCACCAAGTGTGTTCCTCGAACAAATCTGCGTGCCATCCATCAAACGGAAATTCCCTAAGGGATCACCCGAAGAAGCAGAACACTCGGGGGCTACGCTACCCGAAGGACATGAAGGACCCGAGAAACTGGACACAGAGGTCGCTATCGTCAACCTGATGCAGGTCATGGCAGTCGAAGAATCTTGGACACGACCATACCTCCAGTTCTTGATAAATGGAGAATTGCCTGACAGCCCAACAGACGCCCGGCGCATATCTCGCCGGTCAAAAGCCTTCACCGTCATCAACGGCGAGCTGTACAAGCGCAACATCACAGGTATTCTTCAACGGTGCGTCACCATCAACAACGGCAAGGCCATACTCCAAGACATCCACGAAGGCATATGCGGCCACCACGCAGGCAGCCGCTCCCTTGTCGCTAAAGCTCTACGAGCTGGATTCTACTGGACGACGGCCATGAGCAACGCAAAGGACATCGTCCGAAGATGCAACGGATGCCAACGGTTCGCCGAAAAACCGCACGCACCTGGGTCCGAGCTCAGGCCCATACCTATAGCTTGGCCTTTCGCTCAATGGGGCCTCGACATGATCGGCAAACTGCCAAAATCCTCGAAAGGAGGACACGTCTTCCTCCTGGTTGCGGTCGACAAATTCATCAAGTGGATCGAGGCCATGCCGGTCACCAACCAGAAAGGCAAAACTGCCGTCAAGTTCTTCGAGTCCATTGTCTGAGTTCGGCGTACCACAGCATCATCACCGACAACGGATCGAACTTCATCTCCGAAGAATTCGGGACTTCTGCGAAGGCCTTGGGATCAACATCACATATGCTTCAGTGGCGCACCCGCAAACGAACGGGCAAGTGGAAAAGGCCAACGGCCTAATCGGAGCAGGCATCAAGAAGCGCCTCATGAGCTCACTTGAACACAAAGCTGGAAATTGGACGAAGGAGCTACCATCCGTCCTGTGGAGCTTACGAACTACGCCAAACAGCTCCACCGGCTACACACCGTTCTTCATGGTACACGGAGCCGGGTGCTACCGGCAAATCGCCACCAGCCCCCACGGGTCGCCTCTGATGAAGCTGAATCCACGGCTGCACTCAAAGATGATGTCGATACACTCGACGAAGCATGGGATATAGCAACAGCTCGATCAGCGGTATACCAGCAGAGTCTCCGCAACTACCACAGCCGCCGGCTGCGCCCAAGGTCCTTCGTCGAAGGAGACCTCGTCTTGTGACTCAAGCAAAAGCGACCGAATAAATTCGAGTCGCCATGGGAAGGACCCTACGTCATCACCGAAGTCATCCCAGGTGGCGCCTATCGCCTCAAGCATGTGGAGTCTGGAGTCGCATACTCCAACCCATGGAATATCTCGCACCGGCGACGGTTCTATCCGTAGCAACATACCCCCTTCTTTTACTTTCAATAAGGCTTCCAGCCAAGGCTACTCAGCCGAACAATGTATCTCCTCCATTACGATATAAATAAAGCTAAGTGTCTCACCCCAAAACTTCGTTTCACTATTATCTGCAATTATACTATATGCTACAAACGCACTCGGGGGCTCCCCCCACCTCATGATTTCATCGACTGAGGGCCAAACGTGTACACCTGAGTAGCTGACAACGTCAGGCAAACGAAAAGGACACATATCCAATTGAGGCACTGCGTGCTCACATACAAACAAACCTTTACAACAAAGGGCACAACACGCCCAGCCGACATATACAAATTTTACATCTCTCTCTTTTTACAGGTACTACCTATGTTGAAGAATAACCTGGGCACGCTGCTCAAACAAATCTACAATCTGTTCGGCATACTGCCACAACCACGTAATGCGGACGCATGTCCCACTCGCTACCATCGTATAAGAGGTGGCCCAAAGAGCCACGGCACCAAATCCACATCAGGCCGGTGCAGCCTCACAAGAGACAACGCAGCCTTCACTCCTGCGACAAGTTGCTGCTGCACCAACTCCTTGACATTGCTTACGTTCCGAAATTTCGATAGAAGACCCGCAAGGTTTATTGGCGCGACATACAAAGGGAACATGACGTGCAGCACCGAGGAAAGCGATGTCTGTACTTGGCGGAGCACCCGCGAAACTTGATGAACACGATCCTGCACCGTCACCAAGGCTATGGCGCGATCACGATCCATCCAGAAGAAGCCGCCGGCCTCCATGTCCTGCTGAGTCAAGCAATTGACCCGAACAGCGACACGCTCTTTTTCTTCCCTCGGAGAAAGATTTGCACCTGCAGCAATCGGACAAAATAAGAGTAAGGCCAACAGGCTCACCCGAAGACCAGAGCTACAGCTCGACCAAAGAACAACTTATATTGCAGCTGCTCGGACAAACGGACCAACTCCGCCATCAAGTACTCCTCTCTGGCTGCGTCACGATCTGCCTTGGACTTCTAAACGTCGGCATGACCGCGTAGCCCAAGCAACTCCCTCTCCAGACTGCGCGCACGATCCCGAAGGAAAGTAAGCTGCGAGGAATCATCCATGGATGGGCGCAACGGCATTGCGGATGGAGCGTCAACAGGGTCAGCACCCGAAGGAACCTAGAGCGGCAGCAAAAGAAAGGAACACAAACATTCAGCCAAGGATGGAGAACAACTCAGAGAAATTCATTGAATATAGAAAGCCACCACGTGGCACAAGGATGGTGTTCTTCAAGATATTTACAACAAAAACAAACTACAAACTAGCCTACATTTACTACGCCTAAGATGCAGGAGCCTGAGTCTCTTCGGAGCCAGACTGCCTAGCTTTGGCCCCACCCTGCTGCCGCAGCGCATACTCAGACAGTAAATCAATGAGTTTGGGCCCATATCGCCTGCAGCGAGCAGAATAGGCAGCAAAGGCTACCTCGGATCTATCTGCAGCCGTCGGCATCCGAGAAGTGATCTGGGGCAGATCCAGCTCCGCTCCAGCCGCCATGGACATCGCCAGCCCGACGGACGCGCCGATGCCCTTACGCTGCGTTTATGCGCGCAGCGCCTACCGACAGAGCCTCCGCTAGAGCATCCACATCGTCAAGGGCTGCGCCCTTCGGGACAAGCTCCTTGTAGAAGCGCCCAAGGACCTCTTTCGCCTTGGCAAGGGAGTTGACGACGGTGCTGCAGCGGTCTTCGACCGCCGCAGTGGCATCATCTAGAGCACTACCGTGCTCCAGAGCACTGCGGTCGAACTCGATGCCTGCGGCAACTGAGACAAAAAGAAGAAAGACATGAAGAAAAGCGACGTAAAAGAAGACCCGAAGGAAAAGAAAAAGTACAAAACTAGTACTCACCCGAAATAGCCTTGGCAGCAGCCATGAGCTTCGTCGCCACCTCTTTTTCGCGGACAGCCGCAACCGTGGCCAGCTGCTCCTCATGATCTACGGATTCCTGCTGCAGACGCTCTTTCGCTTCGGCTGGCTTAGTCAGCTCTAGCTCAAGGCATTCTTTTGCACCAACGGCGGCTCCGGCCTTCTGCTCCGATTGACCAAGGCTCTTCTTGAGAGCGTCAACCTCACGGAGAGACTTGTTATGCTCCTCTGCATTCAAAACAAACAAGTGTCAAAGAACTAAACCAGGATACATAAGAGAAAAGTCAGATAGATACCTTGAAGCTGTCGAAGGTTCGCCTCCAGCACTAGACGCTCTTGCACAAGCCGCTTGGCCTCTTGCACAAAAGGCTGCAGAAAAAGAAATGTCAGTAAGAAAAGGGCTTGGGGGATACACCCAACACAAAGGAGTAAAAACAATATTCGCACATGAAGACACTCGGGGGCTCCCCCCATGAGGCCGGAAAAACTTACATGCTCTGATGACGACCCCGAAGGACCGCCTGCGAAATTCTGATGCGCAACCACCTGCACCTCCTGCAACGGAGGATCCGGAGGCGCATCACCCGAAGTCGCCACCGTTTGAGGTAGAGGAGACGCAATTTTCGACTCCCCCATCATCTCCCGTTCACCATCATTGGAAGAGTCATGGGAGGATTGCTTGCATACAAGCCAATCAGCACAAGTGCAAAATTCACGAAGGAACAAGGACAACAGTATAACAAGAAAACTTACGAGCCCAATGCGCTCAGGTCGAAGATAGGAGAAGCCCTTCGGGCCCTCTTCTCCTCTTTCTTATCTTCCTTCTTCTCCTCCTTTTCTTCCTTCTTCCGCTTTGCTGGCGGGTGTGGCGCGACAGCCCGCACAGGAATGGTAGGAAGGGGAGAGGAAGAACCTCCATGAACATCATCATGACGCTCAAGGCCCAGAGGGTTTCTGGGAGTCGAGGCATCCAAGACTCAGAGCTCCGTGATCGCTATGCCAATGGTCCTCACTCGACTCGTCGGCATCCTCCATTGGAGATCGCGGCAGCGGTAGCTTGACACGAATCAACCACTTCATTATCCGGGGCATTCGGATACCTTTCGGGCAATGGTGGTACCATCCCCGGCACCTTGAAGCTCTACAAAATCAGAAGGAACTTTGTTAGCAAACAAAGGAAACAAATAACAGAGCCGACAAAAAAAGGGGGGAGCACTACGTGCGCAAATCTACACCTTCGGTACGACCAACGTCGAAGAAAAGGGAGGAGTCAGCGACTTCCCCGGGATTTCTTCGTCGGCCTTGAACTTCAACAGCGCGCGAAGAGCCTTGTCAAGATCCCCCTCGGAGATTTTCTCACTCGAAACCCTCGTCGGATCACGGCGCCCAGAATAAAGAAACATCGGGTGCGCCCTCGCTTGGAGAGGCTGCACCCGACGCTCAAGAAACGTCCGGATGATGTCCACACCGTTCACCTCCTTCTCAGAATCGATTGGAGATCCTCCACCCGGCAGACAGACCTCTATCTCTGCCACCTCACCATCTAAGATTTGGTTTTCCAAGATCTTTTCTTCTCAATCATTTGGGAGGGTCAAAGGAACAAGACCAAAATCTTGCCGGGCACTCTGGTCGCGGATATAAAACCATCGCCTCCGCCAGTACTGGACAGATTCGAACATAGAAAAGGAAAAGAAGAGCAGATTGGGACTAAGAGAGATGATGAAACCCCCAATGGGATACACACCATCCGAACCAGATTGCCTCTTCACGGAATAAAGCTTCCGGAAGAGGCCAAAGTGCGGCTCAATGCCAAGCCAGCACTCGCAAAAAGTGCTAAAACAAGCAATGTGGAGAAGAGAATTGGGAGACAGATGATGTAACTGAACCCCATAGAAGAAGAGATCCACGAAGGAAGCCATGGATGGATACGAAACCCACGCAAGCGAAGGCGAGAAACATAACCCGGTACCCAGATGGGGGACGGGGGATTACCTCATTGTCGGGGAGTTTAACGGCCTCCCTGTCCTCCGGGATCAAGCCGCTCATGGCGACTGCGGATCGCTCTCCCGCGTCTCTGATCGCCGCCAGCCACCATCGGTGACGCGAGTAGCGGCGGCGCCCTTCTTTCCTCCGGCGGCGCTGGTCCCAACCACACATGAAGACTTCTTTGGTTTCCCCATAGCGCTACGGCGGCGCCGGCGGTGAAAACGTACAAAGGACGACGGAAATATGGAAGGAAATCCTAGCGCGAAGCAAGAATCGCTCGAGCGCAAGGAGGCAGTGAAACACAAGAACTGGTGCGGTGAACAAACCACGGTTCCCCTCAAAGATTATAATAGAGAAGACGACGCATGGCAGCCGTTCATCCAGAAGACCTAACGCCAACGGCAGATCTGGCCGTACACGTGTCAACACCACAACGAACCATCGTTACCACGCCGTCCACTACGCGCGGAAATCGAGGAAACGCCATAATTATCTCCACGCCCCGCGTGACCGGTCAATTCAAAGTCAGCAAGTGGGACCCATGTTCGTCCAGTCAAGTCATCTCTGGCGTAGCAGACGCTTGAGGTCATCGATCGTCAGCACTGATGTCATCAAAAGCTATACTAGCAGCAATTACGATTCTTCGGCTCCACAGCTAAGAGCTAAAAGTACTCACTCGAATCTTCGATTCGACTAAATACTCGGGGGCTACTCTTATCAGGAGCGCTGGCTGCGCACCCGGAAGATGAATAATGACAAAGTATTTCCTCGAGTCCTACGTCGAGTCTGCGACTCCACTACGGACTCGAGGGCTACTCCCATAGGGAGAATGGATTTAATCATCCGAAATTTTTTGAGTCCCACGGACCTAACAACTGAACGAATGCTTGAACTAAAGTCTCTGCTCGAGTCTACGACTCGAACAGACACTCGGGGGCTACTCCCATAGGGAGCGCTGGCCGCGCACCCTATGAATTCTTCGACTGTGATCTTTCGGATCAACAGGCAAAAACTTTTTGGCATCTCTGCCCCAACAAAATGCTGAGTGAGCGGCAATATCCTTGGCCACCCGAAGCACCTTCGTGGTGACAAATGTTCGGATGCTGCGTCTGCGACGCAAAGATAAGACCTGCAGATATCATCTGATGGCCTGGCAACGTACATGACTACGCTCTGCTAGTACAAATCCATGCCAACAGGCGTGATGAAAAATCCTGACGGACGCGTTGGGTACATCAATTAAAAACACTGGAATTCCACTCCTGTAAGTCCTCCGGCTGAGTCGAATTACGAGCATATGTTCGGGTTTAAGTTAAGGGACTCGAACGATTGAAGATCATGTTGTTTCGTCCTAAGACAGTTAACTGACCCTGATCCGTCAGGTGAGTCAGGCACATGTATCAACAATCCCTACACACATATATTGTTAACACCTAGTTGCACCCGAAGGATTGAAGAGTCCTCAGCCGAATCTACGATTCGACTGATCACTCGGGGGCTACTGACATGGTTATACCCTACGGGTACATGACTTCAGCATACCTGGTCCAGCCCAAGGAAGGCCCACAGCAGACATACGCTGGCCCATGAAGATTTTCGGGTGGCCAAGGCCCATGACGCCTTCGGATCCTTGGAGAGCAAGACTAGCCTAGATAGGAAATTTAAAGGGGTAAAACCCTAGAACTTGTAACCGACTAGGACTATGCCCGGGACCTGCCTAAGTCTATATAAAGGCCAGGAGGGCACGTCCTAGATCTCTCGACTCATACTTTCGCACGCACCTCCACGCCAGATCGAATCTGCGCACCCTGTAACCTTCGGTTTCGCCGTAATCAAGAGCAGACAAGCAGGAGTAGGGTTTTCCCTCCGGGGGCCTGAACCTTGGTAAATCTCGTGTCCCCTGGTTGCTTGTCTGTTAACCGTGCCACGATCTCCAGCATCCCCATCTTCTCCAAAACCCAAGTCCATAACAATGGGCATTGATGAGATTAAACCTCGTCAGACGATGACCTGAACTATCCCGAAGTACCCATCCGTATTTTGGAAGAAGCTTTCAGAACTACCAGAACCCGGAGCATCAAGTTTCTCAAGATTCAGTGGAGCAACCACACAGAAGAGGAAGCTACCTGGGAGCGCGAAGATCACATCAGGACGGAGTTTCCCGATCTCTTCAAATCCTAGGTAATCTTTTTCGTCCTTTTTCAAATCTCGGGACGAGATTTTGTTTAAGGGGGGAAGGTTTGTAACGTCCCAAAAATATTAAACTTGGATCATCAAACTCTAATCAACAAAATTAGGGTTAACAAAAACTTTTCCAATTAAAAATATGAAAGCATTCATATGTGTATGCATTACAAATTGGATTCTTTTGAATTGCCATGATTGTGTGTTTCTTTTCTTGTAAAATGATTCTTAGGTGAAATAAACATCATCTAAACAATCCCCACACTTTTCCCAAAGACAAACAAATCAAAACAAACAAATTAAGTGAATGGTCACTTTGGCCAAATTAACTACCATGCCTACTTTAGCTATCTCTAACTTGCAGAACTTAACAGAAACTTGTATGGATCTTTGCACCCCTTGATAGTACTCATAACAAGGTACCAAGGCCCACTTTGTGATCATCCAGAAACATTTAAATGCTTAGTTTAAATGACAGTTTAAAATTGAATCTATTTCATATGGGAAGATCCCACTTTTTCAAAAACCACTCAAACCAGCTCAATTTTCAAAACCCAAGCACCCACAGACTCACCAGCACATGCCTAGCACACCCACCAAAAATCTTTTCAAAATTCAAAACTTGAGTTCATGCGGCCATTTCATCAAACACTTGGAGGCAACAAATCAATCTGGCCAAACTTCACTGTTTTGAGCAGTAATTTGGCTAAGCAATGTTCACCATTGATCATCCTTGTCTCCCCCGGTGCCAACCAGTGCTTTGACCAACCCTAGTCCCTACCTTTTGCACCATACCATGCCAACCCGAGCACCCCTTGCCAGCCGACCATGGCAAGCTAGCAGGAGCGTTCGCCGCGCCTAGCCACCATGTCCAGGAGGCAGCCCACCGTCCACCGCCACCCATCCCAAGACTCGAACCACGCCACCCTTGGACCACACACCCACGCCATGCCAAGATTCTCTGAGCGTATGCCGAGAGCGCGCCAGAGGGCCACCCTCGACACACGCCTACAGACCGCGCGCCGCCCTCGCCGCGTTCATACGTGATCACCACCACCCGAGCAACCCCGCAGACACCCCCGTTCGCTGCCCCACACCTCACGTCCACTGCTCGCCGTCAAAGACGCCGCCTCTGTCGCGCAGAGCACCGCACGTTCCCGACCATTTTCCACCGCCCATACACGCGCATTAAAGACCTAGAGCATCACCAGGAGACCACCCGTCGAACGCCAACCTCGATCACGCCTCTACCTGCCCGTAGCCGTGTCGCCACCGTCGCCTGCCCATCCCGTTTGGTCTCGCCATCGGGCCTATAAAAGGAGGCCACCCCCAGCCGATTTAAGCACACCATCTCACTCCCCTCACCTCACTAATCGTTCCACCCCTTAGCCGGAGCAAGGAGAGCAGCACATTGCGGGAATTGTGTCGGAGCTCGCCGCTGTTGAGGAGAAGAGGAGCCGTTGATTTCGTCCACCCCCGGAGCTGCCGCGACCACCCATGAGTTCGCCGTCGTCGACTTCGTCGTTTGCCCGCCTCGCCGTCGTCACTGGAGCCCCGGTATGCGCCCTATGCACCCCCACCGAGCCGCTAGGGTTCGAGCTCGTCGGTGACATGTTCATCATCGACGATGACCCTCAGCCGTTGATCTTCATTCTAATCCAATGCACCACATCGCCCCGTAGCGCTTCGCGTTTAAAGAGTCACTGACCAGTAGACCCCCCTGTCAGTTGCGCCCCGCGCTGTGGAGTGACACTGGGCCGGCCCATTAACCATTTCCGCGCAGCCCACTCGTTTGAATTTAGATTTTTCTATTTAGATTCAAACTCAGTTCTGTACCTAGTTTCAAAAATGAACCCATCTTGATTCAGTAGAACAAATTGAATGAAACCAATTTTGTTAGAAATATATTGAAATGCTTAATCCAAACCCGTTGGATTCAAATCGTTTGGATCTGTAGATCAACCTTGGTAAAAATAACAAGGTAGAAGTTTTTCTGCATTCAAACATTTTTCAAATTTCAACCATAATAGCTTTTGAGTTGATTCCAACTCTCAAAAATCACATTTGACCATACCTTTCAGAATATATAAAAACATATGGGTGTACTTATAGAAATAATGTCCAAGTAATAAAAGAATGCCACATAGGCATTTCTAGTCACTTATTTTATTTAAAAGAAAAGGGTTAAACCTTATTAAATTGTGACACCACTTTAAATCACATTCCCATGGACTGAAATATGTGGTGATGACATGTGTCAACATGATCCCATTTTTGGTTTGGAGAATATTAAATCTTAAGTAGTTTTCAATGAGTAGAAATTACTTTTCTCAAATTATAATAAATAAGACAAATGCTTTAATCTTGTAATGTTAGTGATGCTGCTAGATCATCTATAGTACACCTTGGTGTGATGATTGAAAATAGTGAAGTATTGTTTGGTGATTGTGTACCTCGTATTTATTCATAGACGCTAGTACCGACCAAGGATACGAGGAGGAAGGAGGATACTACGAAAAAGAAGCCGATGAGAACTTCAACCACTGCTCTGCACAAGGCAAGCCTAATACTACTAGTTGAATGTGCAAGCTAACACTTGCAAGATATTCTACTTTAGCAAGCCTTACTAATCAAGTTGACCTATGCAAGCAAATACTTGCTTGTTATTATGCCAACTATATGCCTTAAGCATATGTGATTATGTAGGGATTCGTAGCATGGAAAACAAAAAATTTCTATCGCATACAAACAAACAAGCCAAGATCTATCTATTAGATTGTAGAAACGAGTCGATGGAATAACTCACCCTCGAAGATTCCAAAGTGTTTAACGAGAGCGGATTCTCGTGGGTGATGTAAATACTCTTCCCGATCTCAAGATCGCGTGAGCGATCCTTCCGCTGCGTTCGGCAGCGGCGCTCCTGCAATGTCACCGTTCGATTTCGACGAAGACCTTCCTCTCCTTGTTCCAGGAGGCGGAGGTTGTAGCACTCTCCTCGTGATTCGAAAGACAACGTGGTACCGGGAAGTAGGGAGATCTCGCAGGCTTCGCCTTAAGCGGGCGAGTATGGTGGAGTATGAGAGAGTCCCTCGACGATCTAGGGTTTAGACTGAGGAGGGCTGGGCGGTTAGGGTTTCACCTAGGCGGGCGAGTGCCTAGGGCAGTGGCGGCTATGGAGGCGGCTTGGGGCTAGGGTTTAGAGGTGTAGGAACTTGTGTCAGGAGGGAGCCCTGCCCTCCTTTTATAGGTGGAGGGGCGGCCAAGGGAGGAGTCCTCCCAACTTGGCAGTGGTCTTGGCGGTGGAGGAGGAACTCCTCCCCAAGTTGGTTTCCACCTCCCTCTCCACTTCCCAAAAATAGCGGTTTGACTTTCAAACTTGGCATTTGACTTTTCAAACTAGGATTTGAATAAACCCTCTATTTTGTTCAGCGATGACACCGAGTACATGATGCAATCATACCAACTTGATATAACACATTCATGTACCCTTCCCCTCCGGAGTGCCGGACATTCCGGAACCTTCTAGAACATTCCCGATGAAAACACCGGAACCATTCCCCAACTCCGAAACGGGACTTTCCTTATATGAATCTTATTCTCCGGACCATTCCGGATCTCCTCGTGATATCCCGAATCCCATTCAAGACTCTGAACAACATTCGGACTCTTTCTCATCATTCCATAACTACTCAAACAACGTCGAATCCTTAAGTGTGTCTCCCTACGTGTGGCATCCCGCAAAAACCACTACTAGAAAATCGCGTTGAATTTTTGCATTGCATCGTCATCATCATGCATTGTTTGTCAAAACTATTTTCGCAAAGCCCGTTTTGTTTTTCTAAAACGCCCCATCTTATTCAAACACCGAAAACCCGGTCCCCGAAATATTTTGTTTTGGCCGCTATTGGTTTGCACACGGCCCGTTTAGAATAAATAAAAATTTAAATTATTTTAATAGGGGCAGTCGAACGGGCCGATTGACCCGATCGACCACCCCAGAAAATATAAAACGGTCCACCCCAACTAGCCCCATCTAATCCTAAACCCACCAACTATCCTACCCAACCCATCCCTCCACCTCACCCCAACCAATAGGCATGTGCCACCTCACCCTCTCCCTAACCCTCACCCAATCCCCACCTGCCACGTGGTCCAACCTCTCCCTCACACCCTCTCAGCCCCACCCACTCCCTGCCAACACCACACACACGCGCACACCAACCGCGTACCCCACGCGCATCCCCACCAGCCTGAGCCCTGCTTTGGCCCCCATGGCCTTGACCCCACCTGTCAGCTTTGCTCCGCCTCCCTCCTCCTCCCTTTCTCTCTCCACCCGACGCGCTCCTCACCTCCGTCCACCCCGCGTCTCCTCTCCTCTCTCTCAGCTCGGCGCTTGCCAGTCGCCCAGCTGCGCCCGAGCCACCTCGCCGCTCGGCTCCGCCCGCCTCACCCCGGCTCTCCTCCGCTCTGTAGGGGTTCGTAGCATGGAAAACAAAAATTTCTATCGCATACAAACAAACAAGCCAAGATCTATCTACTAGATTGTAGCAACGAGTCGATGGAATAACTTACCCTCGAAGATTCCAAAGCGGTTAACGAGAGCAGATTCTCGTGGGTGATGTAGTCGTACACTTCGATCTCAAGATCGCGTGAGACGATCCTTCGGCGCCCGTTAGGCGCTCCGATCGGTCACACGTTCGATACTCGGCGAAGACCTTCCTCTCCCTTGTTCCAGCGGTGACGGAGGTTGTAGCACTCTCCTCGCGATTCCGGCGACTGGCGGCGTGGTAGGAAGTAGAGGAGATCCCGCAGGCTTCGCCTTAAGCCGGCGGTATGGTGGAGCTTATGAGAGAGGCTATTAGTGGTCTAGTAATTAGACACACCAATTAGAAGGCTTTAAACCAATTAGAAGGCTCTAAACCGCTGGCTAAAGCAATTAGAAGCTCTAAACCAAAACGGCTCTAAACCGGAGATCTAGAGTAGAAAGTTATGTGTCTATGGGAGGAGCCCTGCCCTTCCTTATATGGGAGGGGGGTCCTTGGCGCGCCAGGGGAGGGAGGGAGTCCCTCCCCAACTCGGCCTAGGGCTGGCGCCGGCCTGGAGGAGTCCAACTCCTCCTCCAGGTTGGTTCCAACTCCTCTTGCTTGTTTCCCACAGTTTCTTGTTTTGGCGTTTGACTTTCAAATGGACATTTGACTTTTCTGTTTAGGATTCAATTTAATCCTTTATTTGGGACAAGAACACTTAGTACATGATGCAATCATTCAATGAGCAATGACACATTCATGTACCTTCCCCGAGTGCCGGACAATCGAACCTTCTAGAACATTCGATGAAAACACGGAATCATTCCCGAACTCAAAGCGGGACTTTCCTTATATGAATCCTATTCTCCGGACCATTCCGGATCACCTCGTGATATCCGGATCCCATCCGAGAATCCGAACAACATTCGGTCTCTTTCTCATAATACCATAACTACTCAAACAACGTCGAATCCTTAAGTGTGTCTCCTACGGTCGTGAATTGCGGACATGATCGAGACACTTCTCGAACAATAACCAATAGAGGAATCTGGAAATTCATATGGCTCCCACATATTTCTCTGATTACTTTGCGATCGAATGAACCACTTACATACGATACCAATTTCCCTTTGTCTCACGATAGTTTACTTATCCGAGGTTATGATCGTCGGCATCTCTGCATACCTAGTTCAACCTCGTTCGATAAGTACTCTTTTCGTTCGTGATATGTGATCCCTTGTGACCAAGTCACATGCTTGCAAGCCAATTGGATGACATTCCCCGAGAGGGCCCAGAGTATATCTATTCGTCATGTGGATGGACAAATCCCACTCTTGATCCATGTGTTTCAACCAATACTTTCCGAACACTTAATGCCACCTTTATAGTCACCCAGTTACGGTGTGGTGTTTGATGTCATCAAAGCATCCATCCGGTAAAGGTGATATGCATGATCTCATGGTCGAAGGAATTAGGTTACTATGTATCAGAAAGCATATAGCAATTGAACTATTGAAATGACTTGATCTTTATGCTACGCTTATCTATAGGAGTATGTCCACCATATCATTCTCCTAACGATATGATCCTGTTGTTAATAACATCTCTATGTTCATGATCAGGAAACCATGATCATATATTAACCAACAAGCTAGTTTAACAAGAGGCTTTACTAGGGACTCTTATTTTAGTTTACAAATCACACAAGCATTAATGTTTCCGGTTAATACAATTTTAGCATGGTATGTAAACATTTATCATAAGTGTGAAGATATGATAATAACCACTTTATTATTGCCTCTTGGGCATATCTCCAACACGCTCCGCCCTCGCTCGCACCGTGCTCTGCCTCCGCCCCGCAGCAGCAGCCTCGCCGCCGCTCTCCCCTCGCTCGCCGCCCGCGGCCGCTCCTCTAGCCCGCTCGCCCCTCCTCGCCGCCTGCAGTCCCTTGGCCCGCCCGCCTCTGCCTCCACGCCGCCTCGGCCTCGCCCCTCGCCTCCCAAGCTCACCGCCGCCCGCCTCTGCGCCTCCGAGCCTGCCTCGGCTCGCCCGAGTCGCCCGCCCGCGCTGCCTCCCGTCGAGCCACCTCCCGAGGCTGCCGCTCTCCCGCCGTTCGCCGCGGACCCGCCCCTCGGCCACCTTCCCGCGAGCACCTCCCCGGCGTCGCCGTCCTCGCCCGTCACAGGCTGCGAGCCGCTCGGCGCGTTCCCTCCGCTGCTCCGGCCTCCCGTCCTGCGCCCGGTCTCCGTCGCCGAGCCGCCTCGCCACCGCCTCACCGGCCCCAGCCAGCGGTCTGCGCGCCTCGGCGGCGTCGGCCTCGCCAGGCCTCCTCGGTGACCGCCGTGCGCTCTCGGGCCACCCTCCTGCGACCCAGTTCAACGCCGCCGTTCCCAAGGCCAACTCCGTCAGCGCCCTATCGGCAAGGTATCAGCGAGAACTACGCGAGCCCGCGATGCTGGGGAGGCGACATCAAGCGGCAAGACCTACTACGGACGCGGGATCCCCGAACCGAAGGCCACATATGCGCCAAGATCTTCGCGGATCCTCAAGACCTTCTTCCGTATGCGGCGTCGGAGCCGAACCCCGATGAACCACGATCCCCGCTGCGAACAAGGGCCTTGAGGGGAACCGACAAGATCGCAACACGGCGGAGTGACCTCGACGCCGGATCTACCCTCGGACGCCAAAACCTGAACCGGAAGGACGCCAAGATCGCCACGAGACCCACAAGCGCGTCACCCCGAAGACAAGATCGACCCCGTGGGACCCGACAAGATCGGCACGACGACAAGGACGACACCGACCCGGAAGATCCGATGCGCCCCGACGCCGAGAACCCGGATGCGCCAAAAGACCTACCCCGGTAGCCGAGAACGTTCCCGCGAGACCGCTCCGTCGAACCCTGGACCCGGAGACCGAACCCCGAACCCCGGAACCCCAAGTTCGTCGAACCCTAACAAGATCGCCGAACCCTAAATGTGTGACCCCTCTTCCCGAAACCTTATTTTATAACATAACAACTTGTTGCATGTTTAATTGTCATCTCGCATGCATATCTGTGGTTTGGGGGCCTTATGCCGATTCACCTAATAATTAAATATGGGGCCCATATGCGGGCAAATCCAGTCTCATATCGGCCTCATTTAAACTTGTGTAGCGAACCGGTATCTTATCTGGCCTTGTCATAACAACATGCAAATTGCGGGTCTTCTAAATAACATGAACCACCTAATTAATTGTCGGGACCCCGATTCCGCTTAATATGACCTAATTGCATCGCATCTTGCCTTGTCATACATCATACATGCATCATGCCGATCTTCTGCCGTGTATTAAATATTGCATCCGGTGTTTATTCTAGTGTTTTGCTTCTTCGCGGATAAGGCCGTTGAGTTGATGTGAGCTTCGCCCCGATCTTCGGTTGAACCCTTCGACAATGTTTTCAGGCGAGCATCTCCCCCCTTTCTACCTATCTTACTTTTATAGTCTTTATTCCCTCCTGTTGATCTATTGCTATCTGTGTTGCGATGCTCTAGTTTTCGTACCCGTGATATCCCCTGCAGCCTTATATCGCCTTGGACACATCCTATTACCTGCTGTTTGGTAGATAGTTGGACTTGCGCGTCGTAGTTGCTTGCTCAAGTGCTGATGTGTGTCGTCATATGCCACAGTTGCTGATGTATTGCCGCATGTTGATGTTGGAGATGATTCTAGTTTTACTTATCGTCACTTTAATTTCTGTTTAACAACTAAAATTGAAATAAGCAGAGGCATCGGTGGGTGATAGAAAATATTTGGTTTCGAGCCCACTTGTGTCCCGTAAGACCCCGAGTACTTGATACCTGTTCCTTGATTTTTGCGCGCTATCCACATCCGGGAGGTATATGGGACCCCCCTGAGCCAGAGCTTGATTCAGTCTTATTTCTTGGGGCCACAAACTAGTTCGAGGTTTTATTTACGATCCTGTACTTATGCCATGCTACTTTCTGTATTTAATTTGTGCGAGGAGCACACTGTACTGTTTTGGAAGCGGAATGTTTACGCGGTATCGACAAGCCCAGCCACACTTTCGGGTTCCCAGTCGCTTACAGCCATTGTCGCAACCTTGAGGCCGTCTGAGCTTGCTTACTCCGTTGGGATCTACTCAAAGGTGGCCCGAAATAATTCTGAATCTGTGATTGTTCATCGTGAAAGCCTCGTTGGGTTTTGATTTGGTTTTCGAGGTTGATCGGTGTGTTGCTATTGGTGCAACCCGGCGGGTAAAACTTTCTCAAAGCCGTGTCGCGGATGTGGGCGACTTGGAGCATGATATCTCGATCATAGACAAGCATAACTAAAGTTTACTGCTATAAATTTGACTTATAATGACTAGTAATCAGCTTCACTATAATGGAATGGCTAATTAATACTGCCAACAATTGCTTGTTTGGTTGTCGCCATGCGACAACCGCATCGACTAGTAAGTATTACCTTCAACGAATTGGCTGAATAAAAGTACCAACAACTGCTGGGTTTTGGGTTATCTCATGCTATTTGTACCTGATTAGTAAGTGTTGCAACTATAACGGAATGACTAACTAAAAGTGCCCACTGTCTATTTTATCAGGATGAATATCTATATCTGACTAGTAATTGCTGCAACGATAACCAAATAAGTAAAACTGCCAACTGTGTGAGTTCCTCGGTTGACTTCCTCGTTTGGTCTCGAGGGGGAAACGCCAGGATGGGTTTGATTGGTGTTAGCTAGTTGGATCCAGATAGGTCATTCTCACCCCCTCGGATAACCGCCGGTTGTATCGAGTCTCTATAGGTTGTTTAGTGCATCTTGCTGCCGCTCGATCCACCATACCTATGTGGCGAGGACCGAATTCTAGCCTCGCCGTGTCTTGGCCTCGATCGGCGCTCCTTCTTTTCCCTTGCCCTTTGTCGGCACCCTTTTGTTTAAGCAGGTTTTGAGATCGGCGCGTTAGCGAGGTTACCCTTCGGCTTGGCACGGGCGGGTTATGGGCGCCATTGGTTATTCTTAGGGCTCTTAGCCCCATTTGCATCTTGTCCGTAGTCGGACGCTCCGTCTTCGAGGTGATTTGAATCTTTGTACCGTATCTGTACTCTTGACTCATTGAGTCGTTGTTATATATATACATGGGTCCCATCGAGGACTGTTGTGTAATGTTATTAATTCGTTTTCCACCCGCGAAAGTGCTGGTGGGCACCTTTGAATCGTTTCTATGTGGGTTTGGCGAATTTTGCTCAAACTTGCATAGGTCCGATTCTCGAGGTGTTCTGAGTGGTATCGAGCTCAGCGTTGCGATACCCACAAGTCCACTGTAGGATAACCTAGCTAACGGCCGAAGTAGAGTGTCAAAACTATTCTCGAAAAATCGGTTGGATAGTTCTGATTAGGTCTGATTTTACTCCTTACCCCTCTGCTGCTCTCCTCTCACCTCTGCGTGTTTTGGATCCGCTCTCTTATCTTTCTTCGAGTCCAGGAAATTCTCGTGGTTGGGTTTCCGTCGTACCTTTAGGGTTTCGCTTCCTTCTTTGCTAACGGTGCTCTATCATCCGGTGTTCAAGATGCCTGAGGAATCCGTCTTCCGTGGAACCATTCTTTATTCCTTGTTTGTTCCTTCCGGTGTTTTCTGACGCGACGACATCATCTACGCCAGATCCGATGCAGAGTCTGCATCACTCCTTTGTTTCCGAACCTCGATTGTCGAGATCTTCAGTCTGATTCCGAGAGTTGGTTGCATAATCCGCCTATTTGTGTGCAGAGTAATGGTTTGAGTGCGGGATGGAGTAGCTACCATACCACTACTCTTATCATTCGCTCTTGTACATAGAATCGGTGGATCCAGCAGTTTTACTCCGTCCACGGAAGTTAGGGGTGGCTTATTTGTTGATACCTCTACCTTCGACCTTTTGTTACCGGGGAGTTCTCTCGACGATCACGGACAACGACCTCTTGTTAGTGGTGTCGCGAGGATCTACATGAAGCGCGAAGGATCAGACCGCCGACCTTCCTTCCGGTACCATGAGGCGGATCTCGAGGGCGAGATCCATTGTTAGTGGTGTCGAATTGTGGCATCCCGCAAAATCCACTACTAGAAAATCGCGTTGAATTTGTGCATTGCATCGTCATCATCATGCATTGTTTGTCAAAACTATTTTCGCAAAGCCCGTTTTGTTTTTCTAAAACGCCCCATCTTATTCAAACACCGAAAACCCGGTCCCCGGAATATTTTGTTTTGGCCGCTATTGGTTTGCTGCGGCGTTTAGAATAAATAAAAATTTAAATTATTTTAATAGGGCGGTCGAGCGGGCGATTGACCCGATCGACCACCCGGAAAATATAAAGCGGTCCACCCCAACCAGCCCCATCTAATCCTAAACCCACCAACTATCCTACCCAACCCATCCCTCCACCTCACCCCAACCAATAGGCATGTGCCACCTCACCCTCTCCCTAACCCTCACCCAATCCCCACCTGCCACGTGGTCCAACCTCTCCCTCACACCCTCTCAGCCCCACCCACTCCCTGCCAACACCACACACACGCGCACACCAACCGCGTACCCCACGCGCATCCCCACCCGCGCCCTGAGCCCCTGCCCGCTGGCCCCCACTGGCCCCGCGACCCCACCCTGTCAGCCCGCCTGCTCCCACCTCCCTCCTCCTCCCTTTCTCTCTCCACCCGACGCGCTCCTCACCTCCGTCCACCCCGCGTCTCCTCTCCTCTCTCTCTCCAGGCCGGCGCCTTGATCGCCCGACTCGCCCGAGCCACCCCTCGCCCCCGCCCGCCTCACCCAGCTCTCCTCCGCTCCGCCCTCGCTCTGCCGTGCTCGCCTCCGCCCAGCAGCCCTTGCCGCTCTCCTCTCGCTCGCCCGCTTGCTCCTCCCCAGCTTCGCCCCTCCGCTGCTGCCTGCAGCCATGCGCCGCCTCTGCCTCCACCGCCGCCTCGGCCTCCCTTGCCCTCGCCTCCCAAGCTCACCGCCCGCGGCCAAGCCCCGAGCCTGCCCTCGGCTCCGCCTGAATCGCCCGCGCGCTCCCTCCGCCGAGCCACCTCCCGAGGCCCGCTCTCCCCGCCGTTCGCCGCGGACCGCCCCTCGCCACCTTCCCATGAGCACCTCCCGCGTCCCGTCCTCCGTCCGCCCGCGTGCCCGAGCTCGCCGCGTTCCTCCGCTCTGCTCCGGCCTCCCGTCTGCGCCACGGTCTCCGTCGCGGAGCCGCCCTGCGCCACCGCCTCACGGCCCCAGCCCATGGTCCCTGCGCGCCTCGCGGCGTCGGCCGCCCAGGCCTCCTCGGTGACCGTCGTGCCGCTCTCGGGCCACCCTCCTGCGACCCAGGTTCCGAACGCCGCCGTTCCCAAGGCCAACTCCGTCAGGCGCCCTATCCCGGCAAGGTATCCAAACGAGAACTACATCGAGAGCCCGCGGTACTGGGGAGACGACATCAAGCCGAAGCACCAAGACCTACTACGGACGCTGGGATCCCCGAACCCGAAGGCCACATGTGCGCCAAGATCTTCGCCGGATCCTCAAGACCTTCTTCCCGTATGTGACGTCGGAGACCCGAACCCCGATGAACCACGATCCCCACTGCAGAACAACAGGGCCTTCGAGGGGGAACCGACAAGATCTGCAACACGGCCGCGGAGTGACCCTCGGACACCCAGATCTACCCTCGGACGCCAAAACCTGAACCGGAAGGACGCCAAGATCGCCACGAGACCCACAAGCGCGTCACCCCGAAGACAAGATCGACCCCGTGGGACCCGACAAGATCGGCACGACGACAAGGACGACACCGACCCGGAAGATCCGTCGCCCGACGCCGAGAACCGGATGCGCCAAAAGACCTACCCGGTCGAGCGTTCCAGCGAGACCGCTCCGTCGAACCACGGACCGGAGACCGAACCCGAACCCGGAACCCCAAGTTCGAACCCTAACAAGATCGCCGAACCCTAAATGTGTGACCCTCTTCCGAAACCTTATTTTATAACATAACAACTTGTTGCATGTTTAATTGTCATCTCGCATGCATATCGTGGTTTGGGGCCTTATGCCGATTCACCTAATAATTAAATATGGGGCCCATATGCGGGCAAATCCAGTCTCATATCGGCCTCATTTAAACTTGTGTAGCGAACCGGTATCTTATCTGGCCTTGTCATAACAACATGCAAATTGCGGGTCTTCTAAATAACATGAACCACCTAATTAATTGTCGGGACCCCGATTCCGCTTAATATGACCTAATTGCATCGCATCTTGCCTTGTCATACATCATACATGCATCATGCCGATCTTCTGCCGTGTATTAAATATTGCATCCGGTGTTTATTCTAGTGTTTTGCTTCTTCGCGGATAAGGCCGTTGAGTTGATGTGAGCTTCGCCCGATCTTGGTTGAACCCTTGACAATGTTTTCAAAGAGCATCTCCCCTTTCTACCTATCTTACTTTTATAGTCTTTATTCCCTCTGTTGATCTATTGCTATACGTGTTGCGATGCTCTAGTTTTCGTACCGTGATATCCCTGCAGCCTTATATCGCCTTGGACACATCCTATTACCTGTTGTTTGGTAGATAGTTGGACTTATGGCGTCGTAGTTGCTTGCTCAAGTCTTGATGTGTCGTCATATGCCACGATTCTTGATGTATTGCCGCATGTTGATGTTGGAGATGATTCTAGTTTTACTTATCGTCACTTTAATTTCTTTAACAACTAAAATTGAAATAAGCGAGGCATCGGTGGGTGATAGAAAATATTTGGTTTCGAGCGCCCACTTGTGTCCGTAAGACCCCGAGTACTTGATACTGTTCCTTGATTTTTGGCGCTATCCACATCCGGAGGTATATGGGACCCCACGAGCGAGCTTGATTGATCTTATTTCTTGGGGCCACAAACTAGTTCGAGGTTTTATTTACGATCTGTACTTATGCCATGCTACTACTTTATTTAATTTGTGCGAGAGCACACTTTGTCTGTTGGAAGCGGAATGTTTACGCGGTATCGACAAGCCCAGCCACACTTTCGGGTTCCCAGTCGCTTACAACCATTGTTGCAACCTTGAGGCCGTCTCGGAGCTTGCTTACTCGTTGGGATCTACTCAAAGGTGGCCCCTGAAATAATTCTGAATCTGTGATTGTTCATCGTGAAAGCCTCGTTGGGTTTTGATTTGGTTTTTCGAGGTTGATCGGCGTGTGTTGCTATTGGTGCACCCGGCGGGTAAAACTTTCTCGAAAGCCGTGTCGCGGATATGGACTTGGAGCGATATCTCGATCATAGACAAGCATAACTAAAGTTTACTGCTATAAATTTGACTTATAATGACTAGTAATCAGCTTCACTATAATGGAATGGCTAATTAATACTGCCCACAATTGCTTGTTTGGTTGCCGCTTGCGACAACTGCATCTGACTAGTAAGTATTGCAACTACAACGAATTGGCTGAATAAAAGTACCAACAACTGCTGGGTTTTGGGTTATCTCATGCTATTTGTACCTGATTAGTAAGTGTTGCAACTATAACGGAATGACTAACTAAAAGTGCCCACTGCCTATTTTATCAGGATGAATATCTATATCTGACTAGTAATTGCTGCAACGATAACCAAATAAGTAAAACTGCCAACTGTGTGAGTTCCTCGGTTGACTTCCTCGTTTGGTCTCGAGGGGGAAACGCCAGGATGGGTTTGATTGGTGTTAGCTTCAGGTTGGATCCGGATAGGTCATTCTCACCCCCCTCGGATAACCGCCAGTTGTATCGAGTCTCTATAGGTTGTTTAGTGCATCTTTGCCCGCTGCTTCGATCCACCATACCTATGTGGCGAGGACCGCCAATTCTAGCCTCGCTGTGTCTTGGCCTCGATCTTGGCGCTCCTTCTTTTTCCTTGCCCTTTGTCGGCACCCTTTTGTTTAAGCAGGTTTTGAGATCGGCGCCGTTAGCAGGGTTACCCTTCCGGCTTGGCACAGGCAGGGTTATGGGCGCCATTGGTTATTCTTAGGGCTCTTAGCCCCATTTGCATCTTGTCCGTAGTCGGACGCTCCGTCTTCGAGGTGATTTGAATCTTTGTACCGTATATCGTACTCTTGACTCTTTGAGTCATTGTATATATCTCTTCATGGGTCCCATCAAGGACTGTTGTGTAATGTTATTACTTCGTTTTCCACCCGCACGAAAGTGCCTGGTGGGCACCTTTGAATCGTTTCTATGTGGGTTTGGCGAATTTTGCTCAAACTTGCATAGGTCCGATTCTGAGGGTGTTACACTACGGTTCGTGAATTATGCGGACATGATCGAGACACTTCTCCGAACAATAACCAATAGAGGAATCTGGAAATTCATATGGCTCCCACATATTTCTACGATTACTTTGCGATCGAATGAACCACTTACATACTATACCAATTTCCCTTTGTCTCATGATAGTTTACTTATCCGAGGTTTTGATCGTCGGTATCTCTGCATACCTAGTTCAACCTCGTTACCGACAAGTACTCTTTTCTCGTTCCCGTGATATGTGATCCCTTGAGCCAGGTCACATGCTTGCAAGATAATTGGATGACATTCCACGAGAGAGGCCCAGTATATCTATCCGTCATACGGATGGACAAATCCACTCTTGATCCATGTGTTTCAACCAATACTTTCCGAACACTCAATGCCACCTTTATAGCCACCCAGTTACGGTGTGGTGTTTGATGTCATCAAAGCATCCATCCGGTAAAGGTGATATGCATGATCTCATGGTCGAAGGAATTAGGTTACTATGTATCAGAAAGCATATAGCAGTTGAACTAATAAAATGACTTGATCTTTATGCTACGCTTATCTATAGGAGTATGTTCACCATATCATTCTCCTAACGATATGATCTTGTTGTTAATAACATCTCAATGTTCATGATAGGGAAACCACAATCATCTATTAACCAACAAGCTAGTATTATATAGAGGCTTTACTAGGGACTCTTATTTTAGTTTACAAATCACACAAGTATTAATGTTTCCTTGTTAATACTATCATAGCATGAATGTAAACATTTATCATAAACACAAAGATATAATAATAACTATATTTATTATTGCCTCTAGGGCATATCTCCAACAGATTATACCCACTTGTTAACCCAATCCTAGTTTTACTTGCAAGCTTTCTACTTTATTTCTTTATCAAAGCTACTTCTTAGAGTTTATTTAAGTGACTTGTAGATTCTAGGAAGATAATTGGAAAGTTGCATAAAGAGCATTAAATTTGGCCTAAGCTAGATAAATCTTGATGTCATCCTAAGGCATGAGATTGAACTTAGTTAAAACTCCACTTGTTTACCACCCCTCATTAGTACTTACCTCACTTGTAGATGCTAGTTCTAAGCATAAAACTTGATCAACTTTAGATGGGAATACTTGGTGGAAAATGGTTATGAAAACCTTAGAATGATGAGTCATTCTACTGAGATGTTTTGACATGTGTTTCCGAACATCAGATGATTTTGATGATGAAAATGTTGAGGCATGAGCCTTGGCCCTTTATAAAACTGATGGTTGTCTAGATGCGATACCATTCCAATTTTACCGTACAACCACCATACCCGAGAATTGGGTAGGGCTTGACTGGAAACTTATATACCTTAGTCTGGGTTCCCTCACGGCCAAGGTCTGAGCTGAGGCTACCTTGTGAAGATTGTCCACCTATGCAGTACCCAAGATGACAGTTGGTCATGGTTGGGAGGCCAAACTCACAGGAGAGGTGCTTGTACTAGGGCGTGTAATTGAGAGGTTAGGATTGATTATCCGCATACTGAGTATGGTGAATTCATGATTTGTTCCTGACGGATGTATCGAATGTTGTGGTGAAAGTGTACAATCTCTGCAGAGTGTCAAACTATTCGAATAGCCGCGTCCGCGGTTATGGACAGTTGGAGTGTCCATATTGTTCCCCCGTCAGATGTTTTTAAAATGACTTGTGAAATGAATTGAGATTTTGACTTAACCACAACAGAGTTGTGGCATGAGATTCAAGTCCCCCCCCCTTAGGTGATATAAAATCTTCAACTAGCTTTCTTGCTTCCGAACTTAGTAGAGGTAAATCTGGTTTTTTGCAAAACAACCCTAGAGCTTAGTGTCCTACTACAAAACCCCCTTCACTTGTTAGTATTATTTTGCGAGTACTTAAAGAGTACTCATGGCTTTGTTCCTGGCTATTCCTGTGGCCAGACTATGAAGAGGAGTAACTGGATGAAGGACCCCAGGAAGGTTACGACAACTAGGATCATCTCCCATCGTCAGCATTGCCTGTGACCCCGAAGATGGAGCTTCGCCTACGTTACCGTTATTATTACGTATTTCCGCTGCTTGAGTTGTATTAAGAACTGGATCATGAGATCCCTATTTGTGCAAGACCTTATGTATGGTTTGTAATGAATGATGTACTGTGGTATCCAAATCTGTTATGTCTCGCAAAAATGGTAATCATGGGATTGCGATGTATGACATAACAAGCATCTGTGATTAAAAATCCGGGTGTTGACATGAGTGTTTATTGTTTTTCTCTCGCAGCACTTTTTTGTTTCATGGATATCGGATAATGTGCATGCTATATTAGAATTGGCATAATTAAGAACTGTTCTGTCATATATAAATATTGTTGTTAATCTAACTAGCATGGTGGCCCTCGCAAATGCGAGGGCAAGCTTTATAAGTGTCTAATAGTTTTATGGTTCTAAACTTACAATATGCGATAAGAATAAAGAAGGTTTTTCAGCCTCATTCATTTGTGAGTAACTAATTTTACAATTAAAAAAGAGTACTCATCAATGACCATATGTACCTTACCTGCATGGTGATATTAAATAAGTACATATAATAAATTATAGCGCAAGCTAAGATATAATTTTATTTTATGTTAATTTAATGTGAGGTTAAACTCATATTATACCTACCTATTTTATATCGAGCTAGAATTAAGAAAACCTACACTTTGATGTCTCAGTCATATTTTATCTCCAGTGAAGTTTACCTATATTTAATAATACCAATTAGTCATAATCATGAAACAGTGGATTGGTCGGATCATGTTAAAAATCATTATGAAGATATGCCGGTTTGTCTCTATTAATAATAATGTTCGATACATAATTTAGTCTATAAAAAACATCAGTGGTGGTTACACTGCTGAATATTTTGTTTACCATGAGAAGTTTTGGACAAATCTTAAATTCAGATATTCAATCATGTGTGATTTAATATGATAATTGTGGTTGTAATAAACACATATGTAGATAACGTTTAAAAGGGAAATAACTATTAAAACAAATAACACCATGTGATAAATCTGATCGGGCTGGTATAACCATTTGAAGATTTTAATGAATATTATGCAATAAAAATTAGTTTGGGATAAAAATGGAAGAATTATCACGTTGAATGGTAGGGTAACTACATATCAAGGATTGATTTTTTATTGTCCTAATCATAGGTTTCCTCGCATACACCTACTATTATAGACCACTTGACATATTTTCATGTTGTAAAATACGCGCTATCTTAGGTCTCAACACCACATATGAGATGTAGCTTTGAAATATAAATATATTCCAAACAAAGATAAAAATACAATTTTGTTTAATATGTGCAATATTCTTGAACTTGATATATATTTATCTGTTTTCATAGCACAAAATATTTCACCCTTCGTTCTACATATTCATTCACATGCATTGTTTAACATATTTTGTTGATTCTCCTGTAAATACCAACACCTCTTTTCCTCTAAGAATCCGTAATCCGGCAGATTCTCCAAATTTGCCACATTGCTTGTGAACCCTTTTTAGTTAAAAAAAAACACTTGAAGCACTTAATTAATTTAGAATGTATTAAAACTCTCTGAAACAAATCTATACACCCTCTAAAAAGGTAAATATTTGTAGTGTTTCAAAAATCATGTTCACCTATTTTTCGCTACGGATTTGTGATCCCTCGGATTAACATTTTACCTCGTCATAATCAATGGCTTTCCTCGTTTAATACCTATATTATAGAATTCTTAACGTTCATCGTGTTCTACATGATGGCATATCTCAAGTATGGACACAATACCCAAGATATAGCTTTGAACTATTTTATAAATATATTGCAAAAAAGAATGAAGATAAGAAAAAGTTCTTTGTGTTTGAATTTAGATATAGCATTTTCTAACCTCAGCGAAATTCTAGAATTGTACATTTTTATTTGTTTTCACCATGCGATATCTTTCATGCTTCGTTCCATTTTTCTACATTCTCATCCACATGCATTGTTTTATCCATAAGATGTCGATTCTCTGGTAAATACCAACACCTTATTTTTCTTAGAAGACTCGTTATCCACGGATTTTCCAAACTTGCCACTTTAAATGTATAATATTTTTAGTATTTCTAAAATTCCATTTGACTTACTTCTATCTAAGATTTTTTGATCCAGATAATTCTCCAATCTCAAAAGTTAACTATGTCCGATGGGGAGGAGCCACCTGAATCTTCATCAAGGTAGGGGTAATCGATGATTCTCCAATCTCAAAAGTTAACTATGTCCGGTGGGGAGGAGCCACCTAAATCTTCATCAAGGTAGGGGTAATCGATGATTCTCCAATCTCAAAGGTTAACTATGTCCGGCGGGAAGGAGCCACCTGAATCTTCATCAAGGCAGGGGTAATCGTGAGAATTTCGAAAATTCTGGCCCGGACAGGATTCGAACCCCTGTCGCTGGGATGCGTTAGTGTGACCTAACCACAGTGCTATTGCCGCGTTCTCGATTCTTAAATATTGCCACTTTGGTTGTGAACCATGTCTAATTAAATATGTGTTGAAGCAATTAATAAAGATAGAATAAAATTTACACATCACAGTTCAAGAGGTTATGCCGCCAATTTTCATGCAGGGGATAGACGACGTATCTGACCAGACAAATTGTGGTATAAAACTGTTTAGACGAATCATAGCAAAGAAAATGATGTTTGCTTAATTGATTTGGACCTTTTGTTGTTCTCAGCTAAGGTCTTGAGGAGTGAGTGGTGTTTTGATTTTCTTGTTTGTTGCCGGCCCGTACATCTCATCAATTGCACGCCAAACAAACACCAATTAGATGGGCCGTGTCCTTGTCCAGTACGGTTGTACTTGGCCTTCTCTACACATTTCAGATTGCATAGATTCACTTTTTCTTTTTTATACTTCCATGCGGACGATACCCATGTAAATAGACTTGTACCGTGCGGAACGTGCCCATGTAGGTTGGTTATATGTCTAGGTTTATACATGACAATATTTACCTAAAATCTATAGGCTTTAAATCTCAACCATTAAAATTAAGATCAATGAAGCATATATTTTAAATGATGCGGATCAACCGGGTGCCTCGAAAAACACCCGTATATTGCTTTTCTATCTACTAATTTATACAGAGGTAGGTTCGTCCGCCAGTTTTTTGGTTCCGATTTTTCTCTGGACTAATTTACCCCTGGTAGTTCATAGTAATTACAAGGTATGCCACCGTCGAGTGGGTCTGGTAAGTAACGAGTCAACGAAAGAAAAAAAATCATCCCCAGACCCGGAGGCGGGGATCTTCTCCATCCCAAGCCAACCGCCTCCATCGCATCCTCGCCCTGTGCGGCCCTTCTCCCTCCGCCGCACCCTCCGTACACTGCCTTCGCATCCTCGCCGCTAAGAGCTCCCCTCCTCCCTCGATCGCCTCCGTGCCCTCGGTCCCTCCAACCTGAGCCCTAAGCTCGACCTGAGCCTTCTCCTCTACCACAACGGCGTCGTCACCGGCAACCGAGGGCCATCTCCGTTTTCTACCGATGCTCTCTCTCTCCCCGCGACCTGATATGCATGCTCTGCCTCGTCCTGGTCGCAAAGGCTCCGGTGGCCAGGTCAGAGAGGGGCGTGAGCCTCTGCAGGGCGTGGACGCCGTCGCCGTGACCTCCTTCTGTGGCGCCGTCTAGGGGCCCAAAGTACTCCGCTGTCCCGAGTCCACCTGATACGCATGCTCCACCTCGGCATGGTCGCGGCTCCGGTGGCTATGTCGCGAAGGCGTTAGCCTACGCATGGTGAGGACGCCGCCGCCGAAAGCGTGGCCAGTTCACAGACGGCGTGCTCCTGCGGGCGTGGGCGCGCCTCTGCAGCGAGCGCGTTCTGGTCGATGTCATCCCCCATTCCCGGAGATCATGCCGCGCGCGTTCACGCTCTGCCATAGCGACTCCCCTCGTGTTCTACTCCAACACATCTCCGGTACGAACTCCCGTGTGCTGCCCTCGCGTCTTCCCGCTCGCCCGTCGATCCATCTCACAATTATGACGGGCAATGGCGAGCTGCTGTAGCGTGAGCGTCCGCCTTAGTTTACTTTCCTTGGGTTGCGGCCAGAGCAGAGGAGGCCGAACGGCGGCGGATCACGAACCGGAGGAGGGAGGCGGTGCTTCGCTGGGAAGGTGAGCGCGGTAAATAGCTCGCGGGCTCGAGCGGCATGGCCTACCCGCCGGTGGCGCACTGGTGCTCTGGCCGCCCCTCTTTTCCTCCCCTTTCCCTCTTCCCTCCACCCCGTGCGACTAGATCGACAGCCACGAGGCGGGCGTCGACCAGCTCCCGAGCGGCGGCGGGGTGGAGGCGGGCACTTCGCCTATGGAGAAGAATCAGCCTAGCCGCCGCATTGGACTTGAGTGCGGTGCAGATCGAGACGTTGCGTTGCGCAGGTAACCCAGCTTGTGCTCGTCCGGCACCGTGGGAGATGGGACGAGGTGGTGCTGCTGAGGTGAGAGAAGAAGAAGGTGATGATCTGTTTGTGTCAGTTCGCCGCTGGTTGGCCAGTTGGCCTGCCGCATCCAGCCTGCGCATGTACGCCCTGAGCTCTGCCTCCCGCGGCAGGTGCATTGACCAGGAGATGGAGGCCACTGTATTAGCAACATTCAGTTAGTAATTCACATGCTTATGCTACGCAACCATATCTTCTAAACTGACGCTATCTGCATGTGTAGCCAATACATTTATAAGTTTCAGTTATGCAATTATCTGTGTCTCACACTTGTAAGCAGCATCTGTCCAGAAGCGGTACCAGCAGCAGTTTAGAGTACACCACCGACAACAAATTTTTATTGAACTTCACGTGTCCATCAATCTGAACTTGACTCCCCCTCTCTCTGAATGTCTCATTGTTGGAGCACGAGACATGCACCCCTGGAGAATACCATGCGCGCCACAACCCAGCACTACAGGAGACCCGCCGAGAGCCGGCGCTGGAGGGTTCGGCTGAATGTGGAGGTGGCCGGTTCAGGCTGGACGCCGTGCCAACCAGAGCTCGCTGGTATGAGTCGACCACCAGAAAGGGACTGAATAAATAGGAGGCACAAGATCATTAAGACTGTTAGCTTTGTTTACAAAATTAATACAGTTCAAATTTCAGATGACTACCAAATTGTACTCATATCTGCCTTGGATCATACTTAACAGATTACATGTGTCAGCGGATGTGAGAAAGAGCAAAATCATCTTAGCTGAATCGCCATGTTGTGCATATTCTTTCCAAGAGTTCTCCAACGGCAGCATATTCCATGAAAACCCCAAGGTGCTTTGGGGTAAAATCCAACGCAACTATATTTATAGAAAATAAACAGGAGCATATTGTAGCAATTGTAATCGATTAAATTTTATCTAAATACAGACGTTTCTGATATCAAGATGCAGCCACAGTAATGGTTTAGGACAAAATTTTATACTTCTAAAACTACTCTGTCAATTATCATCATTTCATAGTGGCCTTGGATTTAAGCGTTCAGTGTTACCCACTAAAACATTACTGCTATTTTTTGACAAATGAAATTACTAATAACTGGAAGATGCAGTCATGATACTAACATACTCACCATCTATTTCCGAAATGAAAGTACTATTTCCGCTGTCTAGGCACACTGCTTAGTTCAGACTATAGAATCATCCAATTTAACCAATACAATTCCATCCACTCGATCAACAATTTAGTAAGAACCATACAAAACAAAGCCAGTCTATAGAAAAGTCATTCGCAATTGGACTCACTAGACCATATTTTAGCAAGTATGATCATTATATACCTCCCATTAGTGGCATCGTTCAGAATATAAATGTGACGCTAATAATATGTGATTTGCGCTTTGTGTGATCGATATCTCGGTTCGACCTAGCGGTGTTAACCAGGTTTCCTCTAATGAAGATAGATAGGAGATGTGCACATTGCACTAATGAAGATTAGTCACTAAGTATGTCGGTTAAATTTATTATCCACCTTTAAATTTATTTGGGAGATGTGCACCGTCTTAATTCCGCTAATGAAGATTAGCCACTTAGTACGTCGGTTAAATTTATTATCCATCTTTAAATTTATTTGCCGTAGCAACGCACGGGCATTCAGCTAGTAGTATATAACTAGCAGAAGTGCCCGTGCGTTGCACCGGGAAAGACCAATCTAATTCGTATGAAAAAACTTTTACCTTGCCTCATGACACCTGTCTCGATCGAGTTGAACGTTTTCTTATCTTGGACGAACATATTCACAGAGTTATGCCACAACTTAGAAATTATTTCCACTACATATACTCAGATAATTTGTCGATTTTTAGATAAAGTATACTCCAAAATATAGTATCCTCTAACGGTCATAGGGATTTCACGTAAAAGGACAGATGTATTCGTTTGGCAGAGCTTAATAGGGGCGTATGCATTTTTTTTATTTTGTAAACCCGGATTAACACAACATATGATTTCAGCTAGGGACGGTACGTGTCAGACGAGAGGACGCGCCACCGTGTTTGTCCACTGGAGGTAAGGTGTCAACTCGGAATGGCGCTGGGCGTCTGAGTCCCCGGCCACGGCATCATCGTCGCTTCTGGCCATGGTCCTTAGCCAGGTCTAGTGGCCCGATATTTTACTTATAGGTACAGTCTCGTCAGCCATACGTCACTGGGAACGAAAATATTGGCGGGGCTGGTCATACACACATGCATGTGCTCAGCTCATTATGAGGACCCGCTTCAATTCAAGGGCATCTTGTTAATTGGTGGGTAATTTATTTATTTTTTTCACTTATCGGTGGCATTGGTGGGTAATTTATTTTTCTTTTTCACTTACCGGTGGCATCGGTGGGTAATTTATTTATTTATTTTACTTACCGGTGGCATTGGTGAGTAATTGTTTACTTACCGGTGGCATTGGTGGGTAATTTATTTATTTTTTTCACTTACCGGTGGCATTGGTAGGTAATTTATTTTTTGGTCAAAGGGTAAAGTCGTCCAAAAAAATATAGATACTACAAGAAACACTTAGGTATAGATAGATAGATTTTCAAATGTAGATAATAATTAAGAAGAAATGTGATTGACTAATTTTGAAAAAGGAAAATATTTAGCGTTAATATTCAACCTACAATTGTCCAATGCGACATCAGCTTGCACCGTCTAATGGCGTGAGGTCTCTCCCGATCACAATGGATCATGGATAACATGAGAGGGAATTTCGTAACACATAACCTAGCTAAGGACAGAGGAGCCAGAGAAAACACATGCACGTAATCTAAAAAAAACTACTCCTTCCGGTTCATAATAACTACTACTTATTTATTGGGCTAATACGGAGTTTAAGAAAAAATTAACCATAAAATTGGTCAATAAAATATGAATTATATGTCGTAAAATTATATCATTGGATTCGTATTTAAAATACCTTTCCAATAATATAATTTTTGTGATATGATTCATATTTCGTTGATATATCCAAATCCATACCAGGAGAGGTACAACTTTCCCCGTCAACCCCTCTCCCCCTACTACAGTACCTTGGGAGTTTTCCAGAGACCAGGCCACCATGCTCTCTCCGCCGAAATAGCCGGCTGGAGTTGGACATGGGATGGCGCCGGAGTAATTAGGACTAGTTCTTGTAGGTTTTCTTTCCTGTTTTGGCTCTATGCCGGTAGTTGGCGTCATGCCAGGAGTCGGAAGTTGGATCTATCTGGCCAGATCCAGTTCTTGTGGGTGATATTCTTCCTCGTTGCGGTGCTCTATTGGGCGGAGCCGGATGTGATGGTGAGGATCTCCATCAGTAGCCCCATCAATAAGGTCATGGTTGCTGCATGTCTTGTTCTTTCAAGCCGCCTGCGCCTTCTTCTTTGGTCGGTCGTGGAGGCGAGGGAAGAAGTTTTTGTGCGGGAGATCGAGAGCATCAGGCTTACAAGCGGGCAGGAATTTCTGTTGCGACCTCGAGCTCTCCTACAGTGGCCATATGTTGGCCACTTATCTTTGATGCCATGGGAAGGCATCATGCGACGCCATGGATGCGTCCTTTCAACCTCCAACTTAGGGGGCCTTACTTAGATGGAGTGGTGGCAACGCCTTTCACCCTCTTCGTACCAAGTGGTTGAGTCCCCGATGATGAAGACGGTGGCCGTCGTTGATTCCATCCCCAGACATTGGTGGTGAGACAGAGGGACTTGATCACGTTTTCAGAAATCGTTCTATGGTCTTCTCTATGTACTTCCAAGACCAGCTTGTAATTCCTATGTTTCTTGGGATCCTCTGTGTAACTTGTACCACCGCCTGGATATTAATAAAGCAACACTAGGTCCTTCGCGACCTTTTCCTTTAATTTTTGTTGTTGATCAAACTTATAGTCAAACATAATTCTTGACCTTTCTTGATCTTTGTGTTAGCCTAATAAATCGATATGAAAGAGTAGATGCATTTATATCTAGACAAATTTAAGACCATTAATATGAATCGAGGTGGATTCCAAACCATATCTCCCCAACGTGAACATTCGGAGTAGTCTTTTTTCCCGAGCTCTAGAGCTCTTTTCATTTATATTTTTCCTAATTTACAAGTTTTAAACATACGAAAATAAATTCTAAGCATAGTCAATGATGTATCTGACAACATACAAGATCGCAAACCAAGTGCATAATTATGCGCTACTTAAAAATGATAAGATCTATTTTAATTTACAGATTTGAAACTATGCATACTCAGATCAACGCATTTATCATTTTTAGAAAGCTAGTAATACAAAAAAAATTTGAGAAGAACAGTACAGACGTACACGCTCACAAATACGTGCATACACTTACCCTTATGAATATATGTACGCACATTCTATCTCTATAAGCGACTCGGAGAAATTGAGGCGACGGGTCTTAAAATTAACGTATTTGCTAGTTCTTAGGCGTCTGAGAACTTCTTAAATCTTAGTCGCCTCTTTTACCGTTCGATTTACCATGTGATTCGTGCAAAATGAAAGTTACACATGAGTTGCAACTAGGTTGTAACTGAGAATTAACACAAATGTTAGGATGACATCAGCGACTTAAACATAAGAAGTTTTCAAGGGCCTGAGATCTAGACATTCCCTAAAATTAACAAAGTTCATAGACGCCTCGCTATCGACGAGAAGGTCGCCTCGCCCTGAAAAATATTTTAAATTTTATGAGACACCAAATAAAAAATATTTGAAATTAGTATTTTAAACGTTTGTAATATATGCAAATGTTTTAGAAATTTTTAAAACTCAGGAATATAATTTTCCATTATTCAAGAAAAAAGGGATGACTATCGATTATAATTGCACCAAATCTCCACTCTCTTTCAGCTAGGTTACTACTGGAAGTACAAATGCTCTATTGAAGGACCGGCAGTCAATCAATCAAGAAAAGAAAAGAAGAGGCGTAGGAAGTTGGGCCCATGAGGCGTAGGAAATGGAGCCACTCCGACGCATCCCCATCCCCATCTTGCCCCCGACCCCGAAGTATCCATGGTGAGATGGATACTTCTCCCCTTTCTTGGCCTGTTTTTTCTAATCCCTTCCCGTATTCTATTTCTATTATATTGACCTTCGAGGTGGTAATGCGCAGATGATGAAAGCAGAGTATTACATTCGCCTGTTCAAGGTGAGCTTCTTCTTCCCCCTCCTCTAGGCCTGCCTGCCCTCTTTCCATTTATTTTATCGTGGTGGTAATTCAGGGATGAAAGCAGCAGCAGCAGCAGAAAACGGCACCGCAGAAAAAACAGAGCTTTAGAAGATCAAAATGGCACAGAACGATGCGGACTCTACTGACGCAGTCATCATTGGGCAAGTTATTCCTGCTGGTTTTTGTTTTACTCTGTTAGAAGAAACAAATTTCATCTATTGGAATGAGCTATATATATTTGCTATGGCGCTCGACACAAAAGTTAACTGGGGCTGAACTATCTTGGGTTTTGTTACGGAATCTGCAGCTACTCACATGTCTTTTCCCAGACATCAGTCTTTGTGTAGGCCATCCGAAAGAAGAGATGAAAGAAGAGCAAGCGATCACCAAGAATTCAAAAAGAGCAAACGCAAGAAAAAGAAGGCCAAAAGAGTCATCGAGCCCGATCACCATGAATTGAAGAAGAGCTAGCAAACACAAGAAACTTCTCCACGATAGGCTCCCGTCGGGGGTGGAGGTGGCCAAGAGACATGGGCCGGGCCGCCGGGGGATGTGTTATGTCCATTATGTGGGTCGGGTGCCGCTTGCCACCCTACCGATCACCATGAATTGAAGAAGAGCTAGGAAACACAAGAAAAAGAAGGCCAAAAGAGTCATAGAGCCCTTCCCCATCCCCGACCTGATCGTGCATGCGGAGTTTCCTCCTCAGCCGGATGAGGAGGGGAGGTTCTTGGTGAGATAGTTCTCCCCTTTATGGCTTACTATAGTGGTCATGCAGAGAAGAAAGAGAGCAATCGAGCGCCCAGATGAAGTACAGTTGTGGCCTCAACATGAGATGGAGGGAGATTCATGGTGAGAAAGTTGTTCTCGCCTTTGCATGTTGGATTCCTTGGAGCTCTATGAGACCCACACGATCTCATATGGAAGACTTTTGGTATGGCACTTTACTGAACACATATCCTAGGAGTCATATACGTGCATTGCACTTTTATCCAAACTTGAACACTCCCAGCCCTCTCCTTGGTAGCTCACTAAGTCCATGTGATCATCAGATTGTGCGGTACCTGAACTGTTTCCACCCGGTTCTGTTTATTGATTCTCGTTTCTTGACGATTAGGGAGATTGTGGGTTCAACAAAATGCGGTTAAGCTCATTTTTTAAAAAGAAAAAAAAAAGATGCTTTGTCCAAGGTTATAGTTCTGCTTTAGCAGAGAGGTCCATGTGTTTTCAGATCAGAACACAGCCCTTCTATCTCGGCGTCAGATTGAATTAAGGAGTTTTTGTGTCTAAAGTGTAAAGAGATAAACAAGATCAAGTCCTGGGAGCACATGCTGCATGCATCGATCGTTGGCAACCTTACCACTTCATCTATATATATTGGCAAGATGAAAAATGAAGCCCATATAAATAATCCTGGTTGGAGACATTATAAAATCAGATGTATGGGTCATATGATATACAACTGGCCAGTTGTGCTGCAAAATCATGCAAGTGGAGGTCCAGACCAGGCTTTGATTTTGATTGATAGTTCAGTATATGTGTAGTATTTCAAAAAACAAATGCTGAGTCAAGGAGTCCAATGAATGCGTCTCATCGACTCTTTCCTGTTTAGTTGAGGCATCTCTATATATCACCCATCCATAAGGCTCTTTCCTGCACGCATATAATTTGCAACATGACTATTATCAAGGAATGAGGTGAGCCGATTAGCTCAATTAATGGAAGAGTAGCTAGATGCATAATTCCATTATATCTTGTTGTCATGTTTATCGGAATAAGCAAGACATGTTGAGATTTTCACAGATGACCGAGGCGCACCTTGGTAACCAATTTGACGAAGTAAAGTTTCTTGCTTTTGTATGGAGTATTATTCTGTTGAAGTGATCTTGCATTACTCTACGGAGCCTTCTTGCCCCCAAATTGCCGTTGTAGGGTAAAAAAAAACCATCCGAACAAGCCGGGTGCGTGGAAACCGAAATGCCCTGGAAGATGGTGGCGCGCCAAATTGCAGGAGTGGTTGGTGAATTAGGTAAGAGAAAAAAAAAGGAACGATATGGGCTACTTCTGTGTATTTATTCTTCTTTTTAAGTTGAAAATTGTTAATTACAATTCCTTTCACATTTTAATGCAATTAGATAAATTCAATTATGTAGGAGATCATAACATGACAAATTATTAATCATCGAAAACCACTCATGATTGAAGAGGAAAATATAAATTAATCATCGTTTTAATTCGAAGATTTCAAATTAATTATGGTATATTTCTATACATTCATTATATGTCCCTGCTTCTATACTTGACATAGGCTTCGGTCCTGTTATATTAATATAGCAACCACATGATAAATACACGGGTGGATATATGTATATGTATATATATATGTGTGCTGGTAAGCCATTTCAAACTTTGCATCCAATTGGGTCACACCCACTATAGCCATTTCAAACTTTGCACCCTACATACGTACGCCAAGCTAGGACGTATGGCCTCATTGCCTGATCTGGTGCAATGGAGATGACAAAACGAAGCTAATCCATCTCACGGAGTAATCTCTGAAGTAATAACAAGCTTGCACATACTCAAGATGCATGTTGTTGTTTTTTAATTTGGGCTCCGACCGAGCACACACATGTATTTGGAATTTGTACAACTCAAGATATTCTTTTTCTCTGTTGAAGAATAGCTCCAGGCTTAATTAGCCATCGATCTTGTGCAGTACTACTATAAATACACAACTCAAGGTGGCAGTCCATCTCATCGAGCATTACACAAACATTCACACACTATTAAATATTTCCTTGGCTTTGTAATTAAGGCTTAGCAATGGAGTCATCGCCGAAGCTAGCAGTAGCACTGCTCTTAGCTCTCGCATCCGCCATGGTCGTCACGTCCCAGAACACGCCGCAGGACTTCGTGGACGCCCACAATGCGGCGCGTGCCGACGTCGGCGTCGGGCCGGTGTCATGGGACGACACGGTGGCGGCGTGGGCGGAGGCGTACGCGGAGCTCCGCCGTGTTGACTGCGAGCTTATACATTCTCCCGAGGGCCGGCCTTATGGAGAGAACCTCTTCGGCGGCAGCGGGGCTGACTGGACGGCTGCGGACGCCGTGAAACTGTGGGTCTCCGAGAAGCAGTACTACGACCACAACAGCAACACCTGCTCGGCACCTGCCGGTGAGTCGTGCGGCCACTACACGCAGGTGGTGTGGCGCGACTCGACGGAGATCGGCTGTGCCCGTGTCGTATGTGATGGCGGCGATGGCGTGGGTATCATCTGCAGCTACAACCCGCCGGGCAACTGGGAAGGGCAGAGTCCTTACTAGGCTACGTACGCTATAAACACGTGCAAGCATGAATGTGGCCATGCATGGGTATTGCATAAATAAATAATTAACGCGGTAAGCCTAGGGTTCGGATGATCGAGAATTTACTTAATTCTCGGTCGACCGATGTCACGCGTTTGTGTGGGTTAAATCCCTCACCCCCTTCACTCTTGTATTATTGGTGGTTTTGATTGTTTTTCTATTTGCTTGTACTTGTTCTTTGAGCTTGATATTGTGCTTGTATTGTGTGCGTGCATGCTGGTAGCAGCTCGTATCGCATAAATTATAATAAACCTGTTGCAATTATTTAAAAATAGAGTTGAATTAAAGTACGGGTCATATGCAGTGCTTGTGAATGAAAATATGTACTACTAGTTCTATTTGTCAACTAACATGTGATATATTCAGAAAAGGAAAAATAATAATTTGAGTCTTGCAGGGGACACATGGAGATTTCTGTGTACATGGTTCATGATTTTGGATTATCCAACATTCAACCACCATTGTGCAATCTTGTTTTTGTTTGCGGATTTGTTCACTATTGTGGCTGGTTCAAGCCATGTGAGTGTTTTCGGAGGACTGAGGTGATAACTACATATATAAAATTGGATGATGTGGTGGCATTTATGAGGACATCCACACATATTGAACAGTTCTAATAGTGAAACTACAAGTAGATAAGTAGACATGCTAGATCTTGAGGCATGAAAAATCTCATGAACCATTACCAGGATTTAGCTTGGGAGAAACCGAGAAAAGGGAGCTCAAATACATTTAAATACATGAAAAAAAAGGTTGGCATGGGAGACAGAAATGTTGTTATTGTGACTCAATGGAGAGACCATAGAACATCTTTTTTCCTTCATGCCCTTTTGCAAAATTTGTTTGGCACGTGATTTTTTTCACACATAACATAACTCCTCCAACATGTACCACTAATATGTTTGGTAATTGGTTGAATGGGTTAGACAGTGCAAATAAAGCTATGATCCATGTAGGGGTTTCAATTTTATGTTGGTCCATTTGGACAAGTCAAAATAATATAATCTTTAACAAACAATCGAGTACCAATTTTTTAGGGTTTAGGGTTTAGTACCAATTTTTTAAAGGTTATTCGACTCGATGTGCACTGGATGGACCAATGGTCCCTTCTGCTCCCGGAGGATCAGCGGGAACCCATGGCTTCTGGGTGCAACTAGCTCCTAAGGTTACTTAGGACTTCTATTTCTGGGCTACGGATGGCGCCACAGAAGTAGACTTCAAAATGGATAGCGGTTTGTTGCTTTTCATTTTTTGCTGGTTGAAACTTGTCTCAACCTTAGCTGATCCGTGATTGTAATAAATTGTTACTATCAAACTTTGGAATAAAATCAGGTTGTGTGCATCATTTTGATGTAGAGGCCGTGGCTATGTCCACATTTCAAAAAAAAAAAAAAGAGAAGAAACCCGTGGCTGGATGACTACGAGGGTGGTTGTACCCCAAGCCCTTCATACTTCAAACCACAGGTCTAACATTTTTATATCTCATAAAAAGAGAAATATTCTTTCAGTAGGGGAGCTGGCGCTCCCGTCAATAATGAGCGTCTCTGCTGACTTCGTCAATATCAAACTCGATCTGTCGGCAGTCTCTCGGAGGTGCTCATAGGCGTCTCTGCTGAATTCATAGGGGTGAGTGTTTGTGCGTGTTGTGAGCAATGGTACTTTGTTTTACAAAAAAAGTTGTTAGAGCCGAATAAGAACATGTCCTGGGGGCACATGCATGCATCGGTTGTTGGAAACGTTATCACTTCGCCTACATTATATATTGGCAGGATGAAAAATGTCACACATATATGTATGTACTCATATAGTTCGATTATATTTAAGCATGGTTGGAGAAGTTATGAAATCAGCTGTATGGGACGTATACTAGAACTGGCTGATTGTTTTGCATAAACATGCAAGTGGAGGTTGCAGAACAGGCTTTGATTTTGATTGATAGTTCAGTATCTGTGTTGTATTTCAAATAAATAAATGGGGTGAGGAGTCCAATGAATATGTCTCGTCGACTCTTTCCTGTTTAGTTGAGTTACCTTTACCACATGAAGGGCTCTTTCCTGCACGCATACGATTTGCAACATGACTATTATCTCAATTTTGGGTATCTTGATGTCATGTTTTGTGGAATAAGAAGACCTGTAGAATTTTTCAAAAATGACCGAGGTGCACCTTGGAAAACCAATTTGATGAAGTTAACTCTTTTGCTTGTATGAGCATTTTTTGTTAAAATGATATTGTAGGCTAACTACCCAAAATATGAATCCATACAAACAAGTCTTAAAATTTTGACAAACTTTAGTTATGCTTGAATGTTTTCCTATTAAACGGCTCTAATAATAATTAAATAATTACCATTACATATAAAATATTATTTCAATTCATGGTACTCATTATTAATGCTAAGGAAAGCATATACACAATATCAACTCAAAAGAAGCCCCAGTTGTTAATAAAACTTGGCTCAGGTATGAAGTAAAAGGTTCACACTAAATGTGAAGAACTTCATGCTTAGTTGAGGCATCTCGTTCACCCAAAGAGCTCTTTCTTGATTTGCAACATGCCTAGTATCAACGAAATGGATTGAGCCGATTAGCTCAATTAATGGAAGAGTAGATGCATATTTCCATTCTATCTTGTTGTCATGTTCATTAGATAAGCAATGCATATATTGACATTTTTCATGGATGACCGAGGCACACTTTGGGCAACCAATTTGACAAAGTCAAGTATTCTTCATTGCAACAACACTGCTATTTCCAAATAATTTTTCATGTTAGCTGCCTAAAATATGGGATTGAATTTTCTAGGGGGCACATCATGTACAAGTCCTGGAGATATTCTTTTTTCCTGTTAGGCTGGTCATAGTGGGGAGTAACTTAGACTAGTAACATGTTTATGTTACTAGTCTAAGTTACTACCTTTATAGTGGAAAGTGTCATATGTATGGTAACATAGAAAGCTTCATTAATTGATTTATAGACTCACTTTCTATTGAGAAGTGTGATGTGATGGTAACATAATATGTTACTCCATTTGCCTCTCTCCTCATTAATTGCTTGCCACGTCACTCTTTTTGCCTAGGTGGCATGCATGTTACCACTTATGTTACTCCCACTATGAGCAGCCTTAAAAAATAGCTCCAAGCTAGAATAATTAGCCATCGAGCTTGTGTAGTACTAGTATAAATACACAACTAAAGATGTCGGTCCATCAAATCGAGCATTACACATTCATTCACACACTTATATATTTCCTTGGCTTTGTAATTAATGCTTTAGCTATGGGTTCGTCGCCGAAGCTAGTTGTAGCACTGCTCTTATTAGCTCTCGCATCCGCCATGGTTGTTACGGCCCAGAACACGCCGCAGGACTTCGTGGACGCCCACAATGCGGCGCGCACCGATGTGGGCGTCGGGCCAGTATCATGGGACGACACGGTGGCAGCATGGGCGGAGGCGTACGCGGAGCTCCGCCGCGTCGACTGTGAGCTCATACATTCTCCCGAGGGCCGGCCATATGGAGAGAACCTCTTCGGCGGCAGCGGGGCGGACTGGACGGCTGCGGACGCCGTGAAACTGTGGGTCTCGGAGAAGCAGTACTACGACCATGACAGCAACATGTGCTCCGGGCCGGTCGGAGCGTCGTGCGAGCACTACACACAGGTTGTGTGGCGCGACTCAACGGCGATCGGCTGCGCCCGTGTGGTCTGTGACGGCGGTGACGGAGTGGGTATCATCTGCAGCTACAACCCGCCAGGCAACTTGGACGGCTAGAGTCCATACTAGGCTACGTACTCTTAAGTATATGCAAAGCATGAATGTGGCCATGCTTGGGAAATGCATAAATAAATAATTAAGGGGTACGCCTAGGGTTCGGCTAATCTAGAATTTACTTAATTCTCGGTCGACCGATGCCACGCGTTTGTGTGGGTTGAATCCCTCCTCCCCTTCCCTCTTGTATTATTTGGGATTTTGACAGTTTTTGTATTTGTACTTGTTCTTTGAGCTTGATATTGGGCTTGTATTGTGTGCGTTCATGCTGGTAGCAGATCATATCAAATAAAAATTATAATAAATCGTGTTACATATTTTCAAAAATAGATTTGAATTTAAATTAAATCTCATATGCAATGCTTGTGAATGAAATATGTACTACTAGTTCTACCTGTCAACTAACATGCGATATATTCAGAAGAGGAAAAATAATAATTTGAGTTTTGCACGGGACACATGGAGATTTCTCTTAACGTGTTTCATGATTTGGGATTATCCAACATTCAACCACCATTGTTCAATCTTGTTTTTGTTTGCGGATTTGTTCACTATTGTGGCTGGTTGAAGCCATGTGAGTGTTTTCAGAGGACTGAGGTGATAACCACATATGTAAAATTGGATGATGTGGTGGCATTTATGAGTACATCCACGCATATTGAACAGTTCTAATCGTGAAACTACAAGTAGACATGCTAGATCTTGAGGCATGAAAAATCTCATGAACCATTACCAGGATTTAGCGTGTGAGAAACCGAGAGAAAGGGAGCTCAAATACATTTATATACATGAAAAAAAAGGTTGGCATGGGAGACAGGAATGTTGTCGGTGTGACTTAATGGAGACCATAGAACATCTTTTTTCCTTCATGCCCTTTTGCACAGTTTATTTGGCGCGTGATTTTTTTCACACATAACATAACTCCTCCAACAAGAACTACTAATATGTTTGGTAATTGGTTGAATGGGTTAGACAATGCAAATAAAGCTACGATCCATGTGGGGGTTTCAGCTTTATGTTGGTCCATTTTGACAAGTCAAAATAATATAATCTTTAACAAACAATCGAGTACCATTTTTTTACAGGTTATTCGACACAATGTGCACTGGATGGACCAATGGTCCTTTCTGCTCCAGTAGGATCAGAGGGAACCCATGGCTTTTTGGTGCAACCAGCTCCTAAGGTTACTCAGGACTTCTATTTCCGGGCTACCGGATGGTGCCACAGAAGTAGACTTCAAAATGGATAGCGGTTTGTTGCTTTTTCATTTTTTTGTTGGTTGATACTTGTCTCAACCTTAGCTGATCCATGATTGTAATAAATTGTTACTATCAAACTTTGGAATAAAAGCAGGTTTGTGCATCATTTTGATGTAGAGGCCGGGGCTATGTCCACATTTCAAAAAAAAAGAGAAGCAACCCGTGGCTGGATGACTACGAGGGTGGTTGTACCCCAATCCCATTAGACTTCAAACCACAGCTCTAACATATTTTTATCTCATAAAAAGGCGAAATATTCTTTCAGTACTGGAGGTGTCGCTCCCGTCAATAATGAGCGTCTCTACAGACTTCGTCAATATCAAACTCGATCCGCCGGCAGTCTCTCGGAGATGCTCATAGAGATAGAGTGTGTCATACCTAAATTCATAGGGGTGAGTGTTTATGCGTGTTGTGAGCAATGGTACTTTGTTTTACAAAAAAGTTGTTAGAGCCGAACAAGAACATGTCCTGGGGGCACAGGCATGCATGGGTTGTTGGCAACCTTATCACTTCACCTACATTATATATTGGCCAGATGAAAAATGTCACACATATATGTATGTACTCATATAGTTTGATTATATTTAAGCCAGGTTGGAGACGTTATGAAATCAGCAGCTGTATGTGACGTATGAATAACTGGCTGATTTTTTGTAACAACATGCAAGTAGAGGTAGTAGAACAGGCTTTGATTTTGATTGATAGTTCGGTACCTGTGTTGTATTTCTAATAAAAAATGGGGTGAGGAGTCCAATGAATATGTCTCATCGACTCTTTCCTGTTTAGTTGAGGCACCTTTACCAACCGAAGGGCTCTTTCCTGCACGCATACGTGCAACATGACTATTATCCACGAATAGGTTGAGCCGATTTGGCCAAGTTATGGAAGAGTATATGCATAACTCCATTGTATCTTGATGTCATGTTTAGTGGAATAAAAATACCTGTTTAATTTTTCACAAATGACCGAGGTGCACCTTGGGAAACCAATTTGATGAGGTTACCAGTTTTGCTTGTATGAGCATTTTTCTGTTAAAATGATACTGTGCAGGCTAGCTACTCAAAATATGAGTCCATCTAAAGAAGTCTTAAAATTTTGACAAACTTTATTTATTTTTTAATGGTTTCCCATTAAACGGTTCTACAAATAATTAAATAATTACCCTTACATACAAAATATTATTGCAATTCACACTACTCATTATTAATGCTAAGGAAATCATATACACAATATCAACTCAAAAGAAGCTCAAGTTGTTATAAAATTTGGCTCAGGTATGAAGTAAAAGGTTCATACTAAATGTAAAGAACTTCCTGTTTAGTTGAGGCATCTCTTTCACCCGAAGAGTTGTTTCTTGATTTGCAACATGGCTAGTATTGACGAATGGATTAAGCTGATTAGCTCAATTAATGGAAGAGTAGATGCATATTTCTATTGTATCTTCATGTCATGTTTATTGGATAAGCAAAGCCTATATTGACATTTTCACGGATGACCAAGGTGCAATTTGGGCAACCAATTTGACGAAGTTAAGTCTTCTTCCTTACAAGAGCATTGTTATGTTCAAAGAATCTTGCATGTTAGTCACCTAAAATATGAGTCCATGCAAAAAGGTCTTGAGATTTTTACAAACTCAAGTTATGTTTGATTTTGTGCATTCACTTTCCCTACATGTCCCAAGCTTTCATATACGAAATACAATTTCATGGACAAATTTATCAGTTCTTTAAATTTCTAGATCTTTTTGAAAGTTTCTCTTAAATACGTCTAGAAATGGGTAAATAATTTTTCCAACAACAAAAGAATATTTTTAATTTGCATCACTCTTTCTTAATGTTAAAGGGAGGCACAGACACAATATCAACAAAAAATGTCCAAAGTATTATAAAGAGTGCTTTTAGTGCTCCGAAGTAGGAGGTTTGCACTCTATATTCCATAACCTTCCCGAGAGATGGTCAGCTTTATGAAGCAAGTTCCATTTGGGTGTTAATAAGTGAAGATCTTGGAGAGGAGGAGCAACAAGGATGTGAAGATAGTAAGGATCTTCCTCTCCGAGAGTCAAAAGCCCAAACGTGTGTGTATGAATGGATACCGAAAAGGACATATTAAGTGTAACGCGAAGTTCTAAAATCAAATAAAACTTGATTTGATCCCTTACATCCCTTGCCGACTGTCAAATTGTTTGCCGTGTGTCTCCAACAGTATACATGTCTCTTGGACCGGCGAATATCAAGCGTCCAGATTTTGCCACGTATGTAGGACAGAGTACTCTCTCAAGAAATAACAAGTTACAAGTGCCACGGTGTATGACTCGCTCAACGAGCCAATAAAACGCATTTTTTTTCCAGTGTCCACGGTTTGCAGCGTCCTATTTGAATTGAATTTTCTAGGGGGCACATGTATATATTCTTTTTTCCTGTTGAAGAATAGCTCCAAGGTAGAATAATAAGCCATCGAACTTGTGCAGTATACTAGTATAAATACACAACTCAAGGTGGCAGTCCATCTCATCGATCATTACTCATTCATTCGCACACACTTAAATACTCCTTGACTTTCTAATTAAGGCTTAGAAATGGAGTCCTCCTCGCCGAAGCTAGCTGTAGCACTGCTCTTAGCTCTCGCATCCGCCATGGTCGTTACGGCCCAGAACTCACCGCAGGACTTCGTGGACGCTCACAATGCGGCGCGCGCCGACGTGGGAGTCGGGCCGGTGTCATGGGACGACACGGTGGCGGCATGGGCGGAGGCGTACGCGGAGCTCCGCCGCGTTGACTGCGAGCTCGTCCACTCTCCGGAGGGCCGGCCATATGGAGAGAACCTCTTCGGCGGCAGCGGGGCTGACTGGACGGCTACGGACGCCGTGAATCTATGGGTGTCGGAGAAGCAGTACTACGACCACGACAGCAACACCTGCTCGGCGCCCGCCGGTGAGTCGTGCGGCCACTACACGCAGGTGGTGTGGCGCGACTCGACGGCCATTGGCTGCGCCCGTGTCGTATGTGATGGCGGCGATGGCGTGGGTATCATCTGCAGCTACAACCCGCCGGGCAACTGGGAGGGGCAGATTCCTTACTAGGCTACGTACGCTATAAACACGTGCAAGCATGAATGTGGCCATGCATGGGTATTGCATAAATAAATAATTAACGCGGTATGCCTAGGGTTCGGATGATCGAGAATTTACTTAATTCTCGGTCGACCGATGTCACGCGTTTGTGTGGGTTAAATCCCTCACCCCCTTCACTCTTGTATTATTGGTGGTTTTGATTGTTTTTCTATTTGCTTGTACTTGTTCTTTGAGCTTGATATTGTGCTTGTATTGTGCGTGCATGCTGGTAGCAGCTCGTATCGCATAAATTATAATAAACCTGTTGCAATTATTTAAAAATAGAGTTGAATTAAAGTACGGGTCATATGCAGTGCTTGTGAATGAAAATATGTACTACTAGTTCTATTTGTCAACTAACATGTGATATATTCAGAAAAGGAAAAATAATAATTTGAGTCTTGCAGGGGACACATGGAGATTTCTGTGTACATGGTTCATGATTTTGGATTATCCAACATTCAACCACCATTGTTCAATCTTGTTTTTGTTTGCGGATTTGTTCACTATTGTGGCTGGTTCAAGCCATGTGAGTGTTTTCGGAGGACTGAGGTGATAACTACATATATAAAATTGGATGATGTGGTGGCATTTATGAGGACATCCACACATATTGAACAGTTCTAATCGTGAAACTACAAGTAGATAAGTAGACATGCTAGATCTTGAGGCATGAAAAATCTCATGAACCATTACCAGGATTTAGCGTGTGAGAAACCGAGAGAAAGGGAGCTCAAATACATTTATATACATGAAAAAAAAGGTTGGCATGGGAGACAGAAATGTTGTCAGTGTGACTTAATGGAGACCATAGAACATCTTTTTTCCTTCATGCCCTTTTGCAAAATTTGTTTGGCACGTGATTTTTTTCACACATAACATAACTCCTCCAACATGTACCACTAATATGTTTGGTAATTGGTTGAATAGGTTAGACAGTGCAAATAAAGCTATGATCCATGTAGGGGTTTCAACTTTATGTTGGTCCATTTGGACAAGTCAAAATAATATAATCTTTAACAAACAATCGAGTACCAATTTTTTAGGGTTTAGGGTTTAGGGTTTAGGGTTTAGTACCAATTTTTTAAAGGTTATTCGACTCGATGTGCACTGGATGGACCAATGGTCCCTTCTGCTCCCGGAGGATCAGCGGGAACCCATGGCTTCTGGGTGCAACTAGCTCCTAAGGTTACTTAGGACTTCTATTTCTGGGCTACGGATGGCGCCACAGAAGTAGACTTCAAAACGGATAGCGGTTTGTTGCTTTTCATTTTTTGTTGGTTGAAACTTGTCTCAACCTTAGCTGATCCGTGATTGTAATAAATTGTTACTATCAAACTTTGGAATAAAATCAGGTTGTGTGCATCATTTTGATGTAGAGGCCGTGGCTATGTCCACATTTCAAAAAAAAAAGAGAAGCAACACGTGGCTGGATGACTACGAGGGTGGTTGTACCCCAAGCCCTTCATACTTCAAACCACAGGTCTAACATTTTTGTATCTCATAAAAAGAGAAATATTCTTTCAGTAGGGGAGGTGGCGCTCCCGTCAATAATGAGCGTCTCTGCTGACTTCGTCAATATCAAACTCGATCCGCCGGCAGTCTCTCGGAGGTGCTCATAGGCGTCTCTGCTGAATTCATAGGGGTGAGTGTTTGTGCGTGTTGTGAGCAATGGTACTTTGTTTTACAAAAAAAGTTGTTAGAGCCGAATAAGAACATGTCCTGGGGGCACATGCATGCATCGGTTGTTGGAAAGCGTTATCCGCCTACATTATATATTGGCAGGATGAAAAATGTCACACATATATGTATGTACTCATATAGTTCGATTATATTTAAGCATGGTTGGAGAAGTTATGAAATCAGCTGTATGGGACGTATACTAGAACTGGCTGATTGTTTTGCATAAACATGCAAGTGGAGGTTGCAGAACAGGCTTTGATTTTGATTGATAGTTCAGTATCTGTGTTGTATTTCAAATAAATAAATGGGGTGAGGAGTCCAATGAATATGTCTCGTCGACTCTTTCCTGTTTAGTTGAGTTACCTTTACCACCTGAAGGGCTCTTTCCTGCACGCATACGATTTGCAACATGACTATTATCTCAATTTTGGGTATCTTGATGTCATGTTTTGTGGAATAAGAAGACCTGTAGAATTTTTCAAAAATGACCGAGGTGCACCTTGGAAAACCAATTTGATGAAGTTAACTCTTTTGCTTGTATGAGAATTTTTGTTAAAATGATATTGTAGGCTAACTACCCAAAATATGAATCCATATAAACAAGTCTTAAAATTTTGACAAACTTTAGTTATGCTTGAATGTTTTCCTATTAAACGGCTCTAATAATAATTAAATAATTACCATTACATATAAAATATCATTTCAATTCATGGTACTCATTATTAATGCTAAGGAAAGCATATACACAATATCAACTCAAAAGAAGCCCCAGTTGTTAATAAAACTTGGCTCAGGTATGAAGTAAAAGGTTCACACTAAATGTGAAGAACTTCATGCTTAGTTGAGGCATCTCGTTCACCCAAAGAGCTCTTTCTTGATTTGCAACATGCCTAGTATCAACAAAATGGATTGAGCCGATTAGCTCAATTAATGGAAGAGTAGATGCATATTTCCATTCTATCTTGTTGTCATGTTTATTAGATAAGCAATGCATATATTGACATTTTTCATGGATGACAGAGGCACACTTTGGGCAACCAATTTGACGTCAAGTATTCTTCATTGCAACAACACTGCTATTTCCAAATAATTTTTCATGTTAGCTGCCTAAAATATGGGATTGAATTTTCTAGGGGGCACATCATGTACAAGTCCTGGAGATATTCTTTTTTCCTGTTAGGCTGGTCATAGTGGGGAGTAACTTAGACTAGTAACATGTTTATGTTACTAGTCTAAGTTACTATCTCCATAGTGGAAAGTGTCATATGTATGGTAACATAGAAAGCTTCATTAATTGATTTATAGACTCACTTTCTATTGAGAAGTGTGTTGTGATGGTAACATAATATGTTACTCCATTTGCCTCTCTTCTCATTAATTGCTTGCCACGTCACTCTTTTTGCCTAGGTGGCATGCATGTTACCACTTATGTTACTCCCACTATGAGCAGTCTTAAAGAATAGCTCCAAGCTAGAATAATTAGCCATCGAGCTTGTGCAGTACTAGTATAAATACACAACTAAAGATGTCAGTCCATCAAATCGAGCATTACACATTCATTCACACACTTATATATTTCCTTGGCTTTGTAATTAAGGCTTTAGCTATGGGTTCCTCGCCGAAGCTAGCTGTAGCACTGCTTGAAGGGAATATGCCCGAGAGGCAATAATAAAGTGGTTATTATCGTATTCCTTATTTATGATAAATGTTTATTGTACATGCTATAATTGTATTAATACGGAAACGTTAATACATGTGTGTTTAATAAACAAACAGAAAGTTCCTAGTTATGCCTCTCTCATAAACTAGCTCGTTGATTAACAAGATGATCAAGGTTTCCTGATCATGGACATTGGATGTTGTTAATAACGAGGTCACAACATTAGTGTAATGGTGTGATGAACAGTCATCCAGTATAGCATTACGATCAAAGTCATTGAGTTTATATTGCTATAACATCTTACGAAGTGATCCTAATCCTTAGACCATGAGATCATGTCAATCACTAACACCGGAAGAGTTTCTTGATAACATCAAACGTCACACCGTAACAGGGTGATTATAAAGATGGATTCAGAACTAATAAAGTGTTATGTTGAGGCCCATGGATGGAGAGTGGAATTTGTTCATCCCTATGACGGATAGATATGCTCTGGGCCCTCTCGGTGATATCACATTGATTAGCTTGCAAGCAAGTGATTTGATCACTAGAATGTTATATCACGGGAACGAGAAAAGAGTGCATGTCGGTAACGAGATCAAACTAGGTATGGAGATACCAATGATCGAATCTCGGACATGTAATATATCACGAAACAAAAGGATTAAGATACTAGCGTAAAAAGGTTCCGACGATCACAAGAAAGTCATCGTTGAATGTGTGGGAGTCAGTATGGGTCTCAGATCCCGCTTCTGATTATTGATCCGAGAGGGGTCTCGATCATGTCCGCATTATTCACGAACCGTAGGGTGACACACTTAAGAGACACCGACATCCAATTGGAGCAAAAGTTTCATGCCGAAAGAATGAACAAGCGCAGGAATTTATTTCACTAGATACTGAAACAGGTTTTCGGGTGAAATTGCATAAAGTGGTTATGCATGTGAAATAGAATTCTAGCAAGGGGTTATTTGTGAATGTTTGTCATTAAAGTAATTGACAAAATTCTGAATAAAATAAAAGAGTTTTATTTAATGAGAGTTTGCATTAAATTTGGTGGAAATTTAATGGGATTTTGAGTGGGTTTTTGAGTGGAGAAATTTGAAGGGCCATTTTGTGAGTGGAGTGTCCACCCACATGAATGAAGGAGAGGTGGGGCACCCTCCATGGCCGTGGCCATGCCCCTTTGGGCTTCCCCTCCCCTATAAGGAGCCCTCCTCTCACTTCTCACTCACACCTCCTCGTGAAGGATCTCTCTCCCCTCTAGAATTTATCCCCATGGTCTCGGACTAGCGAGATACATGTTCCCGTGGCTTTTCGGCAAGAAAGAGTTGTGCTTCGCTGCATCGCTGGAGCGAGGAGGCGGAGGTTGCTCGGTGCCTCGAGCGTGTGCGAGCACGGATGCGCTGTTTTTGGAGCTAGGACTTCCTCTCGATCTTGAGATCGGCAAGAGATCGTCTACATCAACCACGAGTTTGGACTCGTTAAGCTTTGTCGGTCTTCAAGGGTATGTTCTCTACGGATATACATCCGCCGTTGTTTGTATCTAGTAGATAGATCTTGGTACATAGTTGTTCCCATCGTAGGAAAATTTTTGTTTTCTATGCTGAACCCTACATCGCTCTTATTAGCTCGCATCCGCCATGGTTGTTACGGCCCGAACACGCCGCAGACTTCGTGGGCGCCCACAATGCGCGGCGCTGCGCGTCGGCGTCGGGCGGTGTCATGGGGCGACACGGTGGCGGCGTGGGGCGTGACGCGAGCTCCGCCGTGTTGACTGCGAGCTTATACATTCTCCGAGGGCCGGCCATATGGAGAGAACCTCTTGGCGGCAGCGGGCGGACGGGCTGCGACGCCGTGTGAAACTGTGGGTCTCGGAGAAGCAGTACTACGACCATGACAGCAACATGTGCTCCGGGCCGGTCGGAGCGTCGTGCGAGCACTACACACAGGTTGTGTGGCGCGACTCAACGGCGATCGGCTGCGCCCGTGTGGTCTGTGACGGCGGTGACGGAGTGGGTATCATCTGCAGCTACAACCCGCCAGGCAACTTGGACGGCCAGAGTCCATACTAGGCTACGTACTCTTAAGTATATGCAAAGCATGAATGTGGCCATGCTTGGGAAATGCATAAATAAATAATTAAGGGGGTACGCCTAGGGTTCGGCTGATCTAGAATTTACTTAATTCTCGGTCGACCGATGCCACGCGTTTGTGTGGGTTGAATCCCTCCTCCCCTTCCCTCTTGTATTATTTGGGATTTTGACAGTTTTTGTATTTGTACTTGTTCTTTGAGCTTGATATTGGGCTTGTATTGTGTCTGTGCATGCTGGTAGCAGATCATATCAAATAAAAATTATAATAAATCGTGTTACATATTTTCAAAAATAGATTTGAATTTAAATTAAATCTCGTATGCAATGCTTGTGAATGAAATATGTACTACTAGTTCTACCTGTCAACTAACATGCGATATATTCAGAAGAGGAAAAATAATAATTTGAGTTTTGCACGGGACACATGGAGATTTCTCTTAACGTGTTTCATGATTTGGGATTATCCAACATTCAACCACCATTGTTCAATCTTGTTTTTGTTTGCGGATTTGTTCACTATTGTGGCTGGTTGAAGCCATGTGAGTGTTTTCAGAGGACTGAGGTGATAACCACATATGTAAAATTGGATGATGTGGTGGCATTTATGAGTACATCCACGCATATTGAACAGTTCTAATCGTGAAACTACAAGTAGACATGCTAGATCTTGAGGCATGAAAAATCTCATGAACCATTACCAGGATTTAGCGTGTGAGAAACCGAGAGAAAGGGAGCTCAAATACATTTATATACATGAAAAAAAAGGTTGGCATGGGAGACAGAAATGTTGTCAGTGTGACTTAATGGAGACCATAGAACATCTTTTTTCCTTCATGCCCTTTTGCAAAGTTTATTTGGCGCGTGATTTTTTTCACACATAACATAACTCCTCCAACAAGAACTACTAATATGTTTGGTAATTGGTTGAATGGGTTAGACAATGCAAATAAAGCTACGATCCATGTGGGGGGTTTCAGCTTTATGTTGGTCCATTTTGACAAGTCAAAATATTATAATCTTTAACAAACAATCGAGTACCATTTTTTTACAGGTTATTCGACACAATGTGCACTGGATGGACCAATGGTCCTTTCTGCTCCAGTAGGATCAGAGGGAACCCATGGCTTCTTGGTGCAACCAGCTCCTAAGGTTACTCAGGACTTCTATTTCCGGGCTACCGGATGGTGCCACAGAAGTAGACTTCGAAATGGATAGCGGTTTGTTGCTTTTTCATTTTTTGTTGGTTGATACTTGTCTCAACCTTAGCTGATCCATGATTGTAATAAATTGTTACTATCAAACTTTGGAATAAAAGCAGGTTGTGTGCATCATTTTGATGTAGAGGCCGGGGCTATGTCCACATTTCAAAAAAAAAGAGAAGCAACCCGTGGCTGGATGACTACGAGGGTGGTTGTACCCCAAGCCCATCAGACTTCACCACAGGTCTAACATCTTTTAATCTCATAAAAAGGCGAAATATTCTTTCAGTACTGGAGGTGGCGCTCCCGTCAATAATGAGCGTCTCTACAGACTTCGTCAATATCAAACTCGATCCGCCGGCAGTCTCTCGGAGATGCTCATAGATGTAGAGTGTGTCATACCTAAATTCATAGGGGTGAGTGTTTATGCGTGTTGTGAGCAATGGTACTTTGTTTTACAAAAAAGTTGTTAGAGCCGAACAAGAACATGTCCTGGGGGCACATGCATGCATGGGTTGTTGGCAACCTTATCACTTCACCTACATTATATATTGGCCAGATGAAAAATGTCACACATATATGTATGTACTCATATAGTTTGATTATATTTAAGCCAGGTTGGAGACGTTATGAAATCAGCAGCTGTATGTGACGTATGAATAACTGGCTGATTTTTTTGTAACAACATGCAAGTAGAGGTAGTAGAACAGGCTTTGATTTTGATTGATAGTTCGGTACCTGTGTTGTATTTCTAATAAAAAAATGGGGTGAGGAGTCCAATGAATATGTCTCATCGACTCTTTCCTATTTAGTTGAGGCACCTTTACCAACCGAAGGGCTCTTTCGTGCACGCATACGTGCAACATGACTATTATCCACGAATAGGTTGAGCCGATTTGGCCAAGTTATGGAAGAGTATATGCATAACTCCATTGTATCTTGATGTCATGTTTAGTGGAATAAGAAGACCTGTTTAATTTTTCACAAATGACCGAGGTGCACCTTGGGAAACCAATTTGATGAGGTTACCAGTTTTGCTTGTATGAGCATTTTTCTGTTAAAATGATACTGTGCAGGCTAGCTACTCAAAATATGAGTCCATGTAAAGAAGTCTTAAAATTTTGACAAACTTTAGTTATTTTTTAATGGTTTCCCATTAAACGGTTCTACAAATAATTAAATAATTACCCTTACATACAAAATATTATTGCAATTCACACTACTCATTATTAATGCTAAGGAAATCATATACACAATATCAACTCAAAAGAAGCTCAAGTTGTTATAAAATTTGGCTCAGGTATGAAGTAAAAGGTTCATACTAAATGTAAAGAACTTCCTGTTTAGTTGAGGCATCTCTTTCACCCGAAGAGTTGTTTCTTGATTTGCAACATGGCTAGTATTGACGAATGGATTAAGCTGATTAGCTCAATTAATGGAAGAGTAGATGCATATTTCTATTGTATCTTCATGTCATGTTTATTGGATAAGAAAAGCCTATATTGACATTTTCACGGATGACCGAGGTGCAATTTGGGCAACCAATTTGACGGAGTTAAGTCTTCTTCCTTACAAGAGCATTGTTATGTTCAAAGAATCTTGCATGTTAGTCACCTAAAATATGAGTCCATGCAAAAAGGTCTTGAGATTTTTACAAACTCAAGTTATGTTTGATTTTGTGCATTCACTTTCCCTACATGTCCCAAGCTTTCATATACGAAATACAATTTCATGGACAAATTTATCAGTTCTTTAAATTTCTAGATCTTTTTGAAAGTTTCTCTTAAATACGTCTAGAAATGGGTAAATAATTTTTCCAACAACAAAAAGAATATTTTTAATTTACATCACTCTTTCTTAATGTTAAAGGGAGGCACAGACACAATATCAACAAAAAATGTCCAAAGTATTATAAAGAGTGCTTTTAGTGCTCCGAAGTAGGAGGTTTGCACTCTATATTCCATAACCTTCCCGAGAGATGGTCAGCTTTATGAAGCAAGTTCCATTTGGGTGTTAATAAGTGAAGATCTTGGAGAGGAGGAGCAACAAGGATGTGAAGATAGTAAGGATCTTCCTCTCCGAGAGTCAAAAGCCCAAACGTGTGTGTATGAATGGATACCGAGAAGGACATATTAAGTGTAACGCGAAGTTCTAAAATCAAATAAAACTTGATTTGATCCCTTACATCCCTTGCCGACTGTCAAATTGTTTGTCGTGTGTCTCCAACAGTATACATGTCTCTTGGACCGGCGAATATGAAGCGTCCAGATTTTGCCACGTATGTAGGACAGAGTACTCTCTCAAGAAATAACAAGTTACAAGTGCCACGGTGTATGACTCGCTCAACGAGCCAATAAAACGCATTTTTTTCCAGTGTCCACGGTTTGCAGCGTCCTATTTGGATTGAATTTTCTAGGGGGGCACATGTATATTCTTTTTTCCTGTTGAAGAATAGCTCCAAGGTAGAATAATAAGCCATCGAACTTGTGCAGTATACTAGTATAAATACACAACTCAAGGTGGCAGTCCATCTCATCGATCATTACTCATTCATTCGCACACACTTAAATACTCCTTGACTTTCTAATTAAGGCTTAGCAATGGAGTCCTCCTCGCCGAAGCTAGCTGTAGCACTGCTCTTAGCTCTCGCATCCGCCATGGTCGTTACGGCCCAGAACTCACCGCAGGACTTCGTGGACGCCCACAACGCGGCGCGCGCCGACGTGGGAGTCGGGCCGGTGTCATGGGACGACACGGTTGCGGCGTGGGCGGAGGCATACGCGGAGCTCCGCCGCGTTGACTGCGAGCTCGTCCATTCTCCAGAAGGCCGGCCATATGGAGAGAACCTCTTCGGCGGCAGCGGGGCTGACTGGACGGCTACGGACGCCGTGAATCTATGGGTGTCGGAGAAGCAGTACTACGACCACGACAGCAACACCTGCTCGGCGCCCGCCGGTGAGTCGTGCGGCCACTACACGCAGGTGGTGTGGCGCGACTCGACGGCCATTGGCTGCGCCCGTGTCGTATGTGATGGCGGCGATGGCGTGGGTATCATCTGCAGCTACAACCCGCCGGGCAACTGGGAGGGGCAGAGTCCTTACTAGGCTACGTACGCCATAAACACGTGCAAGCATGAATGTGGCCATGCTTGGGTACTGCATAAATAAATAATTAAGGGGGTACACCTAGGGTTCGGCTGATCTAGAATGTACTTAATTCTCGTTCGACCGATGCCACGCGTTTGTGTGGGTTGAATCCCTCCTCCCCTCCCCTCTTGTATTATTTGGGATTTTGACTGTTTTTCTATTTGCTTGTACTTGTTCTTTGAGCTTGATATTGGGCTTGTATTGTGTACGTGCATGCTGGTAGCAGCTCGTATCGCATAAATTATAATAAATGTGTTGCATATTTTTAAAAATAGAGTTGAATTAAAGTACGGGTCATATGCAGTGCTTGTGAATGAAAATATGTACTACTAGTTCTATATTGTTAACTAACATGCGATATATTCAGAAAAAGAAAATAATAATTTGAGTTCTGCATAGGACACTAGGAGATCTCTGTCTACGTGGTTCACGATTTGGGATTATCCAACATTCAACCCCAATTGTTCAATCTTGTTTTTGTTTGTTGATTTGTTCACTCTTGTGGCTGGTTCAAGCCATTTCAGTGTTTTCGGAGGACTGAGGTGATAACCACATATGTAAAATTGGATGATGTGGTGGCATTTAGGAGGACATACAGTTCTCGAGGCATGAAAAATGTCATGAGCCATTTCCAGGATTTAGCGCGGGAGAAACCAAGAGAAAGGGAGCTCAAATACAAGATCTGGATGCATTCTTGAAAAAAAAGGTTGGATGTGCAACGGCATCCAGACTGTACATTTCATTGTACATGATCTACCACGGGAAAAGGGCACACACATTTAAATTGCTATCATACCAATTCATGTTCAGGAAATAATTCTACAATGCTCTAGGAGAATATTTAACATGCTCGGATTAATTCTTCGATTTCCATCATTTACTGAACGAGAAAAATATCATAGCCGCTTGATGCATTTATACAATATTGTCAAAGACAACAACCTTGAGCCAAATGACAGGAAAAAAAAGGATAATGGATGCATAACGCTTCAACTGGCATCGGATTCCAAAACAGGAAGTTGTCACCAATGTTATCTCAATTTATAAGTTTGAAGACCGACTGCAAGCAATTACCATTTACCACCCCATAAAGCAATAACGAACACGTGAAGCGAAGGAGCTACATAAATAAGAGGCTCATCGAACATAGAAAAACTAGAATTTATGGGGATTAGGTTATGGGATTCACTGAATTCAAGCAAGCTTGTACTAGCACAGAATCGATAGTTGCTTGTCTGTTCACTTACATACCACAAACACATGGAAGCAGGGCAATCAGATGGGGTGATTGTGATACCCCAAAATGTTATGATCGTAAGGTCCCCAAACAGCAGAAGATTCGCTTTATCATCAGCTACTTTGTCCGTTGAAACTGCAAGAATCACATACCAGTTATTTTACAGAACAATTAGCAGTCCATTCCAGTTCGGGGTTTAATCACCTTGTACCTACGGTTTCATGATTTCATCAGCTTCTTGTCCTCCCAGTCCCTGGGAAATGGACTTGACAGTGGCATTGAGCTGGCTGCGGCAAATGCCAGCGCCGTCTGCTGCATGGCATTGAATTTGAGCATCTTGTCCATTTCCAGGTTGGCCTTGCTGCTCTTCGGGGTTTTCTTCTTGGAGGCTTCTCCTTCTTGTTCTTGGCCACCTCGTCTTGTTCTTGGCTACCCCGTCCTCCTCCTTGGCAGCCTTGGCTTCTTCTTCCTATTGCGACGAGCGTGTAGGAGAAGGTCCTGGTCCTGTCCTCCTATTTGCCAACTTGGAACGCCGATCAGCTACTCCCAGGTCATTTTGCAGTGCCCGGTCATCAATAGATCACTTCTCTGACAATACTCTCGGTCCAGTCCCACCAGGTAGGCTTCTTGTGTAAACAACCTGCCCAATCGCCACACCTGAAACTGAACCAGCAATTTCACAGAATCATCAAGCCAGGCTTTCATTTTTGGATTTAGCAGTTCCTCCTTGTAGAGCTACGTAAAACATGCTACTAGTTTGAACGACACACACAACAGCATTTTTTTCTTTTAATTTTGAAGGCGATACATACATAAATTAAGGGCTAGACAACGGAGACAAGCCATCTCACAAAACACACCAAATTTCATCTAGACCGCACGCAGACAACAGCTCCAATGTATACCCACCAAGGATTATCAAGATATCTACAGATAGTGTAAAGCATTAGTAGAAGGTAGCTATTGGCGCAGGGCAGCGCCAATCTAGACTCAGAGGGAGCATCACTTCTTGTGTGAAACCTCAGGGGCAGGTACCATCTTGGCTGACAGAGCAGCTAGGTCATCCACACTTTCATAAAGGTCTTTCTTTAGCCCAGCAGTTGTTGTTTCCACAAACTCTTTATAGTCCGAAATGGAATCGATGAGCTGCAGAAGTTCCCTTGCGCACCCCTGAGTTTCTTCGTCTGTCTCCCGCAAAGTGTCTTGGAGACTCTGTTCAGAATTCTGCCCAAGCACATTTGCTGTGAGTCATCTGTTCTGCCCAGAAAGTACAAATTTCAAAAAACACAACACAAGTAGTACCTTTAGAAATTCCCCTGCCTCCTTTTCGACCGTGCTCAACTCATCTTCTTTTCTCTCTAACTCGTCTTTCATTTGTCTAGCCTCGGCTGCGCACTTTGAAACATGGCTTCGAATTTCAACATCCAGTGAATCCACCTCAGCAATCATCTGGGGAACAGAAACTGTAATGTAAACATGTAGTACAAAAATAAATAAAACTAGTTCACTGTTTTGCATTTATTTTCCACAAGGTTAAAGACTACTAGTTACTGTGATTATGTTGCACGAGAGTCCAAGTAACTAGGTTAGACTGAGTCTTAGCATAGTTAACCTTTTTTACCTGTTAAATATAGTTCCCTGGTACTTGCTATATAACTCATTTTTTAGTAAGCAAGAATACAAGATAGCAAAGGGAAAGATTTATCAATCAAACTAATGTAAATCCAGAATCCACATCAACATCTATGCGTTCATAATCATTATATAAAGACCTAAAACGCTAAAGCAACCATACAACATGACTCACAAATGATAAAAAATGAAGGCAAGCCACAATCAATTAAATGCTTTCAAATGCCTTTTAGTATTTGTTTTTGAGAAAAACGCAAAGGACCTTTGCGTTTTATTTCATTGAACAGGTAGATTGTTTTCATCCTCCGAGGAGGCAGTTACAGGGATTACAAACATGCAAACTAGTGAACATCCCAAGAGGTTGGGAGCACGACGCAAAGGCCTTTGGCGCCTGCCCAGAGCCTGGCTTCCTCTTTGATTGAATCTATGAGGGATTGCGCGGAGGGTTGTGCTCCATCGAAGATAACCTTGTTCCTGTGCTTCCAGGTCATCCAAGGTATGAGGAGCGAGATGGAGGCGAGTCCTTTGCGCATTGGCTTGGGAGTGCTGGTCTTGGCCTACTGCCACCAATCCGCGATCGAGGCCTCGTGCTCGGGAGGGGTGGCGGTCATTCTGAGCCAGGCGAGGGTCTCATGCCAAGCTTGGCGGGCGACCGGGCATTCCAGCAGGAGGTGCCTGATGTTTTCCATGGCTTGGTCGCAGAGAGGGCATCTGGGGTGATGCTGGAGACCATGCCGAGCTAGGCGCTCCGCTGTCCAACAGCGGTCTAGATGAGCCAGCCAGATGAAGAACTTGACTTTGGGGGGGGGGAGGGGGCAGCTTTTCCAGGTCAGCTTCCAGGAGAAACAAGATATTGCTCCTTAGAAGGCTGCGAGGTAGCAGGAGCTCGCTGTGTAGTTTCTGCCCCAACGCCAGATCGCCCGGTCCTCCTTGCTGTTCAGGACCGTGTGCTGGAGGATCCTCCATAGCTGGATGTATTGGGCAATTTCGTGAAGCCCAATCGTGCCATGGATGTCTCTCGCCCAACTGTTGGCCAACAGACCTTGGGCTACCGTTCTGATGTTGCGACGCCGTTTAGGGATACACCTGTAGAGGTCAGGCGCAATGCTGCTGACCGCCTCGCCATTGATCCATCGATCCTCCCAGAAGAGCACCTTGTGCCCGTTGCCCACGGCCCAAGTGGTGGAGGCCTGGAACATTGCGCGTTCCTGGGAGGAGAATTGGAGATCCAGGCCGCTCCAGGCCCGGTTATCATCCGTGCGGGAAAGCCAAAGCCAGCGAATCCTGAGCACGAGGCCTTGGCGCTCGATGTTGGGGATGCCCAGGCTGCCAAGGGAGGTGGGGCGGCAGACGCGACTCCAGTTTACGTGGCAGTGGCCACCTTTCGTCTCCTTGCGCTTGGCCCAAAGGAAACCGCGCTGGATGCTTTCTGTTTGTCGAGTGCTCCCAGGGATTTTTCAGATATTGGTAGATGGATCTGGAACTTCCCCATTAAGGCTAGATCTATGGTTGCTTTGGTCTGGACTTTGTGGAAAAACTAGGGATGCTGCAGTTTCTTATAGGATTTTTCCAACTGATCCTTGCAGTATTGTGTGCAAGCTTTCATATTGGGTCTCTCATTGGGCTTGTTTGCGAAGGGTAAACGTGTGACAGCCTCAAGTCAGCGCAGTGCAGCTGCTGTCTAAGGTAGCATATGAAGTCTTCAATACCCACCGGGGATGGGCGCCAACAAGGAGAACTGGGGTTGGGTGAGTGATCAAAGATGGAAGCGAACATTGATGGTCGCAATACCTGGGAAGCATTTGAAAAACTGAACCTTGTTTTGTAATACTAGAAAACTTAATATCTGGTAGTTTTTTTCTTATGTTTGACAAATAAAAATCTACCCAAATGCTTAGCTATCTTAATGAGCTAATCAGAATAATTGCATGAAACAGAAAGTAGAGATTAAAACCCATAAATTATTTCACAATTTTTGGTAGCTCCAAATACAGTTTTTGAATAATGGGGTGTAGTGCAAACTAGTTGACCAAAATCAATTCTCTTGGAAACTAAGGGCTTCTTGGGAACACAAGAATTTTACATATTTCACATCTGAAGATGAAAACATCCCTAATTTTGAACCGGGTCAAATTGTGCAAGTTCATCAGGGGTGCATCTCAACCAGTTTATGCAGCGCAACCAAGATGTGTAAATGCATAGCGTACCGCTTCTAACAGGTTACACATGAACATTATTCGTTAAGTTCTGTAGTGTTCACCAAGGCACTAGGAACCAGTCAGACGGGCTTAATCCCCAAATAGGTAGACAAAGTGGTAGTGCATTGGCTAGTGGCTAGGCAACACCATTCAGGGCATGTACAGTGGTTGACCAGGTATGGGTCAACGTCCGTCTCTTGCAAGTACAGGTCACCACGTCCGAGTCAAACAAGCCGTCGTACCTTCTGCCATCTGGCCCATAGACAGCGCCGATCACAAAGCATTATAACGGATCAAGCTTCTAATTCTTTCCTCGCATGCAACACCGTCCATTATTCTCTAGCACGCGTGAGAGAGACAAAAACAGAACTTCCTATTATTTCTAAGCCTAGCTCCATTTATTGGGGGACTAAACAGTTCAAACACTGCGCCACATATGCAGTGAAGGAGGGACTATAAAATGACTAACCTCATTATATTTAGCCTGGAGAGCAGAAATATGACTCCTTTTCTCCTCCAGCACTTCAGCAATTCCTTGCAACTGCTTTTGTAAATAAATTGACTCGTCATGCTTTGAGACAGATATCCTTTTTGTCTCATTAGCAAGAGCAATGAGTGCAGGTTTTAGGGCAGTTTTGTAGGTGTCACCAAGGATCTCAGCTGGGGAGGATCCTTTTGCATTTATCATGTACTGGAAATCAATACTAGGTTTCAACCTGCAAAATGGCATCAGAGTGTTTTGCAATAAGGCAACAAACTCTAGAAATAATTTTAGAAACAGAAGTCAGAGAATAAACAACAAAACCACAATAAAATGGTGCCTTTCTGAGATCTTGATCTTTGTTTGCTTCAGTGCTGCCACTAAATAACTGAGCATTGAGAGCCAATTTAGGGACAATATAAGAATACAATATTAGCAAAACCTATCTTCATGATGGTTTCTTATGAAAAGAATGCTATTATACCGTTAGTTTTTATATTTCTCAGTTACCTACTCCATCGGGTTTACCATCAAACATAAAGAAGACAAAAGAACGAATCCTGCATGATTGCCTGGCTCGAAATATAATATTTACAAACTGGAGGCTCCTTTGGAGCTTTCACATTAACTCTAGAGAAATAGAAAAAAATGCTAGAAATAATCTGTTCATTTTACAATCAAGCTAAACAAAGGGTTCAGATAAATACTCGTGCAGCAAGAGGTCTTCATTCAAACATAATAGTCTAAATCACAGGCACCAATTATGTGGATAGTTGAAAAATCTTGAAATTCAGAGGTAAACAGTCAAAATCAATAAAGTAGTTTCATGCCATGTAGATATAGAAAAATAGACTCGCGCTTGACAGGCTAGATTTTCCTGGAAGATTCAAATTTCATATTATCTTTCATAGATGACATAATCAATTCTATCATCCAGAAAATTAAGTATAACATCTTTATATTCAGCTATATTGAGTATATGACTTTTAGAAGCCTGTCTTAATCCTAAAAAAGGCAACAAAGGATTCCCAAGTTGATCAGGGCTATTTTGTAAAATGGTTAAATTATTCCTTTAATAGGATAGAAAGAAAAGTCTTTTTCAATTAGTATCACATCATGAAAACTATGGACTATCCTTACTCAGTTGAAACATAAGTTTAGTACTAACGTACAGCTACCAATTAAAACAAGGCACACCGATCAGAAAAGAGAAAAAAACATACTTTAATATGACAATATGCTCAATCAATTAGATGTGTATGTAAGTAAATATACACTCTAGAAAATGTCCAATCTTCCTACAAGGAGAGGCGGGAAGTTTAAGAATATAATGAAGAGAAATATATAAGAGGCTCTTTGTAAAGTTGTATGTAGCATAGCCATATAAGCTTCCTAGAAATTCTTCCATATGTGAATCCATTGTTTTGTAACATGATGTTATGTTCAACAGCATAAGGTAAAGAAAGGAATGATCGGGGACAGTCGGTCAGGGAATCAAAGAGATTTAAGCTATGGAAACAATCGAAGGGAGAATGGGAGAGAAAGTAGATCGAGGGCAAAAACATATCATGTCCAACATCTATCCTGCACTTTCTGCTGTGTAACACTGCAACCGTCTCTATTCAACTAATGTAAACTACTGAAGGAGGCAGCCTATTGACTATCTCAATCAGAAGTCTATGTATGCACAGATCTCATCTCAATAACAAAGCCAAAACTACTATCTGAACTATGGAGATAAAGAAGACTAAACATATTGAAGTATGGAGCACCATGTCAGCACTAGAAATAGATAGATACTTATTAGTTATTTCTTCATATCAAAAAAGAGTGCAGGTTACTTGGTTAGCATATGAGTCACAGGTGAAAGAATAACGTGTTATCGAAAACTAAAAAATTCAGGAAATCCATAATTCTAATTGGGGAATTCTTACTTTTTGAGGGCGTGGTTGCACTGCTCAGCGAGTCCCTCTGTCTCCTCGAGCTTACTGACTACTGAAGCTTCGAGTTCCCATCCCTTCTCCTCCAGCGCCGCATTGGCATTCTCCAGCTTGGCGATATCATGCTCCATGGCTTGCATCTCCCTAGCCATCCTATCAACATCCCTCACATTCACCACCTGCATCTCCACCATTTTCGCTAGCTCCTCATTCTCGGCCATCATTCGCTTGCTGTTCGTCACCTTTGCCTCGAGCTCCTTCTCTTTCTCCACCAACGCATCCTCCCCCTCCTTGATCCTGGTGGACCAGTTGGTCATCACAGTCTGAAACTTGTGCACGTCTGCAGTGAACGCCTCCTTCTTCTCCTCCAGTGCTCTGAGGCGAGAGGGCCCCGAGGTTTGCTTGCTCCGCTTGGCTACCAGATCCTCAACCTCCTTCTCCAGCGCCTGAACGACCATCCTTGACGCGTCGGCGAGGGCACGGACCTTGGACTGGTACTCCTCGTCGAGGGAGGCGACGGCATCGTCGTCGCCTGTGATGTATGCGTCGTAGCTCTTGGTGAGGTAGAGCATTAGGTCGTCCGAGGTGGCCGGAGTGGAGGAAGAGGATGCATCGAGGTTGTCGAGGTTGTGCGAGAGCTCGGTGAGCCAGTAGAGGACGGATAGGAGGGGCGGCCAGTGGTGCGGGGTGCCGGGGGCTTTGAGGACGGAGCGGGTGAGCTTGTAGGGGCAGCCGAGGGAGCGGAGGAGGGTGAGGAGGTCTTCCTCGAGGGAGGTGTTGACGGGGTAGCCGAGGTGGTCGAGGAGGTGGCGGAAGGCGGCGAGGATGTCGCGGGCGGCAGGGAGAGGCGCGCGGAGGTGGATGGAGGAGGGGGCGAGGTAGGAGTTGACGGCGCGGAGGGCGGCGGCCTGGGAGCTGCGGTCGGAGAGGTTGGTGACGGGAGCGGCGAGGGAGGGGATGGCGGAGGGGCGGCCGCTGCTGCACATGCTGAAGGCGTCGGAGTCGCGGCGGGAGAAGGCGTCGTCGAGGTTGCGCGGGTAGAGGGGCTGGTCCGTCATTGGGGTGCGATCAGCCGCGGAGGAGGGCGCAAGCCTTTGCGCAAAAGACTACCAGCCAAGAAAGAAAATTACAGTCCAGACCCAAAAATCCTCTAAGCTTGACAGCCCGTCACCTGCCTATAAACTACTCCCCCAATCCCATTGGCGGCCTCTGGCATCACAACAACAGCAGCAAACAAAGAAAAAATGATGGATCACCTCCTCACCTGAGCTTGATGCGGCTCCATTGCTGGTATGCAGCTTTGCGGACATCCAAGGTGGCTCATCAAAGGTGAGACCATTGTCGTTGAACGAATCAGACCGGGGCAGCATCCTGGACATGCCATCGAACTCCGGATTTAGCCCCGCATGGAAACCATACCTGCCATCCACGAACCACGGACCAAGCACACGATCCACCATTTTTCAGATGTCGTCGATCCAGACCACATCGGTGCTGGAGCAAACGCCGCCGCAGCGGTGCAGCCTAAGGACACACATCCACCACGAGGATGTTGCACCGTCGTACCATCTTTTCTTGAATAGACTGATCTCCAAATCCATCGGGGAAGGATATAAAGAAAAATTATCGAGCGCCATCATCGCCGTACCCAAAACCAAGACGATGAACAGCCTAAAAATAAAGCTACTTTTGTCTAGAATTATCCACGCGCGTGGATCCGACGAACCCCTCACCACCGATGACCTAGTTCGTCGGGGGGAGGGGGGGAGCTGCCAGAGACCGGTGTCGAAAGTCTAGGGAAAGATCTCTTTTTTCTCCCTGCCGGCACGTGGGGGAAAAAGTCTCCCGATCGACCTGTTCAGCTTGAAGAATATAGCTCCAAGCTGCTTAGTTGCCATCGAGAGCTTTTGCAGTACTAGTATAAATACACAACTCAGTGTGGCCGTTCGTCTCATCGATTCCAGCTCTGCACCTCCACCTCACCATTTCTTCCTCAGGAAGACGTCGCCTAGGGCAAGACTAATGGCTGTTCAAAGGAGTCTTCAAAGCTTCGATCCGGCAGAAGCAGTGGAGATCGCTGGCTGCTTCCAACTCCCACGGGGGTCATCCCAATCCCTCTCATGACAAGACGTTTGAGGAAGAAAGCATTAGCAACTGATCTAGCTCCCAGTGTGTGCATTTTTCTGCATTTCACACAATAACTGGGAGCATAGAATGTTGGCTACGGCGGCCTCGCGCACATGGCACGATCTTCAGGCCCCATTGTTGACCACTACATGGACGGCCAATGGTGGCATCTATACATTTTGACTGAAACAAATTGTATTTTCTATTGTAGAAAGTTTTCTTGTTGATGGAAACAGAGAAAATAACGCAAAACTACCATATATAGGATGACGGTCTGCCATGCCGCCGCCGTCGCGTCGCATTTCTGGTCACCGGAGTTGGGGTTTGGAGATTTGAGAAGTTGGGATTTCTTTTAGCGCAGGCAGGCACAGTTTCTTTCAGCCGAGGGCCAAGTCGTACGTAAAATCCTATTTACCGCTTGCTGGGCAAACCCTATTCTCCACACGGGCGGGAGTAGAGCTGGGCAGCGGCCCGTTGATAGGTTTGGACAGCTATGGTCCAGGTTTTTTCTTTCCGTTTTTTCTGTTATCCTGCGTGGTTTTTTGGTTTTCTAATTTTGATCAATTTTCTAATTCTTTTTTTTTTGCGGGGAGATCAATTTTCTAATTCGACCAAACAGTTAAGTCTTCTTCCTTGCAAGAGCATTTTTATGTTCAAATGATCTTGCATGTTAGCTAACCAAATATCCGAGTCCATGCAAAAAAAAGTCTTGAGATATTTTACAAATTAAACTTATGTTAGATTTTGTGCATTGACTTGTCCTGTATGCCCCGAGACTTTATACACAAAATACGAGTTTATGTGAAATTTAACTTTTTCTGAAATTTCATGGTATTTTTTATAGTTTCTCTTAAATATGTCTAGAAATGGGTAATAATTATTCCTACAACAAAATAATACTGCTATTTTAAATTTACATTACTCTTCCTTATTAAGGGAGGCATAGACACGGTATACTTGCTCTTCCACCACACAAGTTGTGAATTTTTTTTTGAACGTGAAAAGGTGCTAGAAGCACCCTTATATATTGCAGCTTAAAAACATTGTACGTCGTGAATTACAAAGCCTAGATGCCGAATCGAGTCGATTGCGGCAATCACGGGACAAGTAAGTTTTTATGAGCTGAGTTCCTACAAGAACTGATAGGCTTAGGTTGACATGATCTTTTTGCCTGACGAGCGCAGTTGTGAGCGACACCGTTTATCTCCCTCGAGATGTGAAAGGTGGAATCCAGCATAGGGTGTGTTAGATTCTGAAATTGAATGGCTTGCCTTCTAATCTCCCAAATCATGTTGTGATCTGCCACACCAGGCGCTACTTCCGCCTTTGCAAAGTTTAAATTTTCGGTGAAGAAAGTTGGCTTTGTGAGCTTCATGGCAGCAGAAAAGTTGGCAGTCAGGACCATCGTATGAGCTTCAGCCTGCAAAGGGGATTACACCTCTTTTTTTGATGCCATGATGAAGACATCATTCCTCCCACCATCCTGAAAAGATTTAGCATAATATATTCCAACACCAGCAGTCGCCACAGAAGTCCTAGGTTGCCTCCTCTAGGCAGCATCCACATAGAGCTTTGGTCCTGTAAAGTAAAAATCAGTGGGAACAGATATTCCAGAACTATTCTTTGATGTTTCCTTGGGTTGAATCAGTTGCTCGGTCTCAAGATCATTGAGAAGAGCAAATGTGTTAATTGGCACTTGTTGAGGAGATGTCTTCCTCTTGCAAAACATTTGGTCGTTTCTTGCTTTTCAGATACACCAAAGAAAAGTATAAAAGAAAGTTGACATTTAAGGTTGGGTGATTCTGGTTAAGCAAGTTCAGAATCATTTGGGAGATATCCATAGAATTATTAACCAGGTTTTCAGACTTTATGAAGCAAGGAGGCAGGAACCAAGCAACTTTTGCAAATAGACAAAGGAAGAAGAGATGAATGTTAGTTTCAGGTACATCACATATGCAACAAACCTTTTCAATGTGTGAGGATAATTCCGAGGCCCTGTCTCCAGTGGTTAGAGCATATCTTAGCATAGTCGTACATGTACAGCTCGATGTCATGGTTCGGTTTGTTGTGGATCCGGCATAGTGATCCGCAAATCTTGGTGTATATAGCCTCGTCGGAAGGGACAGCCTATGGCCGCATGACTCTTGTTGGCGATGCCAGAAGACCGTCTGTAGAGGGACGTGTTCTGAGAGATGAATGTGTCTTCTTAGATCGCATCTAAGATAGTCCGGCTCGGCTTGAACTGGCGCGGCGGATTCTGATCGAACCAACCGAAGTGTCAAAGTTGCTGAAGCCGTGCGTCTGTGCCATATCCAGGATCTTGTCCGCCGGTTCAACAAACTTGTGCGCCACCGCTGGCACACAACGAATTTTGGAGATGATTTTGCACTATTTTTCACCGGATGAGGGTCTAGCAGATCTAGAGATAGCTAAATTGGATCTAATCTAAGAAAATTTGGGAATTTCTAAATTGATCTAATGTCTAATCTAATCTAAAAACCCGATCTGATCTTTGATCGAGATCGGGTCCCACGCCCCGAGGAGATTGATCTCCCTCGGGGTGACGCAAGAAGCAGAAGTGGTGGAAGGTCTAGGATTGGTGTCGTGAGGCTAACCTCTCTGATACCATTTAGAAAATATAGAATCCGTGTTGTATTGATTTGGTTGATCCTCGGGGGTGTATATAGAAGTACACAGAGATAATAGACTTGGAGTACACAAAGGTTGTCTAGAATCCTAGTTTATCTCTAACTTGTGTCGTATACGTGTTCTAACATTGGACACTCGGTTGGCAATAATTTTATTGCTTTTAATATTATTGTCCTTTTAGTTTCTACTTTTCACTTGGATAATTCTCAGCACAATGTTTCCTATGTAACTGCTTAGGTCAGAAGAATTTATTGGGGGGGAAATATGATGGATTCAACGTGACAATGACCCTTAATGCCAAGAAGCCCAAATCCAAAGTCAGACCAACAAGCACTCCTCATATTGTGGAAATTGTTGATAATTCATAGAAGATCCAGCCTGGAGTGCAAAGCATTACTCAAGAGGAACAGAATAAAGCAAATGTACCTCCTCCAACTCCAAATGTAGCCTTACAGAACATTGTTATTTGGTTATATGGAGTTCCTGCAAATAACCAGCTCCAAAAAGGCTGCTAACTAGTCTTCATGAGGAAGTAGATAATCTTCTATTATATAATTATTAAAACACAACACAATCAATGGCTAAGATTCTTCAATTCGGGGTTATAACATATGAATGGTGCATATTAATCAATTGGATCTAGGCAGAAAACTAGAGTTCTACTTCTACATCATGCACATAGTCGCGCACTTTGGGTTTACTATAAATGTAGCCTTATTGTGTGGGTCATGGATTCTTAGACTAATCATAGTGGGTAGTAACTTCGACTAGTATCATGCACATGACACTAGTCTAAGTTACCACTTTCATAATGCATAGTAAACAATAGGTGTTGTTATAGAAAACTACATTAATTAGCTTATAGACTCATTTTGTCTATAAAAGTATGATGTTATGGTAACATAGCTAGTTGCCACAACCATCTATGTCCTTATTTAATGGCATGTCATTTCTTCAAAATGCTTACTTGACATTGCATTTAGTTGCTAAAAGGATAGAGATGTCGCCTAAAGGGAGTTAAATAGGAAATTTTAAAAGTATTACGGTTTTGGATTAAGAGATTGCGGAATTAAACTAACGTTTATTTTATAAGCATAAAACCAAAATACACCTGAAGCAACAACCATGGAAGTGGATGGGATGGTTGTCCAGTACCGTGTCCTGCCAATATCCTGGCCTGCTTGTGGACGGCCTCACAGCCTCCACGGTAGTACATCCCTATCCACTTTTGGGTTATAACAACTTCTGTTTAAAGCATAAGGTCCGAGGGATTACACCATGAAATATTTAAGCCAATTATTTTTGTTTTGTTGCTATGAAATGTTAATTTTCATTAGAGTAGTATCATGTAAGTTGAACATATTCCCCTTTTCGAAAAAAAAATGTAAGTTGAACGTTTTTTTTTCAACAGTAGTGCAAAGGGTCCAAAAAATACAAATGGGTCCTCTGGCCACCTAGCGACACTAAAAGGGGTCTGATATACCACAACCATCTCAAAATGTCATGTAATAGCAAAAACTGTCACGAAATACCATCTTGAAACTGACTGCATCAACAAAGTCATGTTGACACAATATTTTTGGGGGGTTTGTTGAAACACTAATTAACCGTCCATGTTGATTGTTTATAACATCAAAAGGATCCTGCCAACATATAAATGGTAGCTAGAATAAAACACCATAATAATTATCTAAATTAGAAGCCTTCATGCCCATAAGCCAAGGATACAACAGGAAGACGTGCTTAACACGAGACGATGAGCAATATACCGTCCTGGGAAGGAGGCGTATCCTACATTACCATACATCTCGTGAATGCTATTGGAAAGAAAAGATAAACATTTAACATGTTGAATGTATATCTAATTATTGAATGAAACATAAACATTCCTTGGCCGGCATGGAGATGCAATTCCTTGGCTTAACTAGTTAAGCACCATGCAGTTTTAAGATTTCGGCATTATCCTTGGTGCAAAGATCGTGGCATGCACTGGTGCACCATTCCTTGATATCCTTCCCTCCATCAGTACCACCAACAACTGAGAAGCAAGAAAGTAATCAATTAGGCGATATATACGTAGTAACTAGTTAGAAATTAATACTAGTCATCAATATGTGCATATGGCAGCACGGTACGCGTGGGAAAGCAATGTAAAATTATTACAATAATAACTTATTGTATGCTTTATTTTTTGTTGAATGTTTTTAGGAATTATAAATACTTTGGTACAGTTACACTCGTCTCCCCTATACTACCAGGGGCTAGTATGTAAAAAATATTTTTGTCGCATAGTATTTAATTCTTGGAGCATGTGTTAACGATGAAGTAGCGAGAAACCTGGGAAACTCTATAGCAGTCGGGGTCATGATAGATCGAGTTGCATAACTAAACTCACCAGAAGGAATTATTTTGTCGCACGCAGAGGCCGTGCACCCCATCTTGCAGTAGTCGGGGACCGTCTTGCCGTAGTCGGTTTCCGAAGCGCCTGCAATGAAACAAAGTTAATTTGACAATGATCAATCTTCTTCACAAACCTAAAACATCTTATATTTTCAAACGGAGGGAGTAGTAGATAAGATGCGATGAAAAGTGCCTACCTCTGACTGGGGGTTGTGTATAACCGTAGTCGCAATATCCATTCGACATATAGCCAGTGCAATAGGGGCAACAGGTTGGGACGGTACCGAAGGGGCGGCATGCCAAATACGCGGGTAGAAGTGGTACCAGACAACAGCAATGGGCAGCTTGTGCCTGCTGGATTTGCACGAGGGATACAAGACACGCGACTAGAAGTATCACCGCCGAGGTCTTGACGACATTGCCACCTCTCATCACCATATTCCTAGTAGGAAGCAGCTAGCTAGCTAGTACTCACGCCAAAGGGATTGATCAATTGCTGAGATGATGAAGTAGCACTTGGGCATCATCACCACTACTTGTAGGAGAAGATGGATAGGCGAGCTAGGCGTGGAAGCTTTGTTTATGTAGGTCAATCAAAAAATAAGTCAACCAAGCACATATAGAACGTGTTTTGGCTTCGTGGACGGCTTTCTACGAAGCTTCTTAAGAAGGTGCTTGACAACATTTGTCACCCCTGAGCTCCACCAAGTTACGAAAAATCGCATTGTTACCATGTTCTTCCGCCAGGAACCTCATAGTGCGGTGCCGCTGCTAGCAAACGCCATGTCACGAGCTCTTCCATAAGACGAGGACGTCGATGACGACAAATTCACTCGTGTCTCTATGCCTCCACTTGATTTGTTGGGTGCTGGGAACTGAAGAAATTGCAGGTAGCAGTGGATTGGGCAAACTGAGACAATTTACTAGTTGAATTTTGCTTCCTACCAGATGGCATCCTTGTCCATGAGAAGATTATTGGCAATTTATATATGTCCTCCCACTCTAGTGGCTCCAATATGAAAGAAGGCGGTGTATGAAAAGCCTGTACATGTGATCCATGGATATGTTACGTACACTTAAATCTGTCAAGCTTCATGCACTAGCCAACGCAACCAAAAGTCCGAACTGATGGAAAGGGCTAGTACAATTCACTGATACACTTCAACACCCCCTCTCACGTGTGACGGAGAGAAGTCAACACGTGCAACCAGAAGAGAGCGACGGCGCGCGAAACTCACGTATGACTCAAGAGGCCTATACGTGGATACATAGGGGTCAACAGCAATTTTAGGATAAATTGCGAAAGCCAGGACTCGAACTCGAGACCTTAGGCTCTGATACCATGTCAAGCTTCATGCACTAGCCAACGCAACCAAAAGTCCGAACTGATGGAAAGGGCTAGTACAATTCACTGATACACTTCAACAAAATCAACAAAGCTACGTGTTTCCAGAACAAAAAGGCCATTCCACATTATTTTCTCAAGCTCAATAACGGGGGAATATCCAACCGGTTAGGCGCATGGAGTCCATGACCCACGCATGGCCGCCTCGCTCTCTTGGATAGAATTGCACGGGAATAAGGTGGGCCTGTTCGGAGGCTCATTCGAGGATCAACTTAGAAGACACGCTGATGACCTAGTTGAGATCGGAGCCTTAACCGACTTAGTATTAAACTTGTAAACCCTAACATGCCATCTATATAAGGCAGAGAGGGAGAACCCCAAAGGTTACGCACAATCGAAACCCTAGCTCTAGTCGTTAATCCTCGAGCAATACAATCTAGCATGAGTAGGTCCTTTCCTCCACCGAGAGGGGCTGGACCTGGGTACATCGTGTGTGCCAATATCGTTCCAGGAATCTCCGGTGTTCCCTCCGCCTTCCACCTCTCTCAAGCTACCTTGTTGCACATGTCTCGAAAAAACACCAAAAGTTGGCACCCATGGTGCGGCAGAAGACATCAGGAGTCGTATTCCTGGCGGGATCTCTTCTGTTGAAGTGTATAAGTGGATTGCACTAGCCCTTTCCATTAGTTCGGACTTTTGGCTGCATTGGCTAGTGCATGAAGCTTGACATGGTATCAGAGCATAAGGTCTCGAGTTCGAGTCCTGGCTTTCGCAATTTATCCTAAAATTGTTGACCTCTATGTCACGTATAGGCCTCTTGAGTCATACGAGTTTCAAGGCCGTCGCTCTTCCGGTTGCACGTGTTGACTTCTCCCTGTCACACGTGAGAGAGGGTGTTGAAGTGTATAAGTGGATTGCACTAGCCCTTTCCATTAGTTCGGACTTTTGGTTGCGTTGGCTAGTGCATGAAGCTCGACACCTTCCACCGATTAGCGACGAGATCACGATCGTTCGAATGATTCCCATCATCAACTTAGTATGTTCACGGTTTCCCAACTCTTAGACACCTCATCAATTCTTTCGGAAATATAAGGCTTGATTTAGTTCAGATTTAAAACATACACATATACAATAAAAATTACAAATGGATCCACAAATAAATATGTTATCATGGTATATTTACTCAGTATTGTATATATGCTGGTATTTTCTAAATAAACTTGGTAGTTGGCTTATCACTAGACTTATTAGAAATCCAATTCGGCTAATAGGTGCAAATGAACCAATTGTTTGAAACTATATTTCAAAATGTCAAAAAATAAATATCACATGTACATTGGTCGTTGCTTCAGCAGCCGTTTTTTAGCAATATACGGAGTTTAGAACCGGTCCATTGGCAAAGGCCTGATAGGTCAGGTACATGTCCGAAATTGATATTGTTTTGGTTGATTGATCTTGCCCACATGTAAAATCTGCCAGATATATTCTTAATAAATATGTTAGGAATTCTATAACAAAAATCTACAATTATTAATATTTACCATGACATATTTAATTTGTTGCTAAATTTTGGGTCGACCCATGATACCCATTGGGCCAGCAGGGCTACTGCCTTAATTTGCTAATTCCTGAGGTTCTTCTTTCTGTAACATGTGAAACTGAACATTTGTGGCACATGAGAACCTTGGCACTAGCCTATGGTCTCCTGCTACTCCAATCTTGACATTTTGAAGTTTTTACAGATTGGAGTATTTGTGTACTATTGTAACTTGAGGGCCACTGAATCTACTTGCATTACAGTACTATGCTAGTGTAACTTCAAATACTCTAGCTGTACTAACCATACTGGACGATGAAGTGAATACATTCGGATATTCTATGTTCACACACAAGTTTTCTTGAAAAACAAACATTTTTTATGTCCATATGAAATGAAAAATTCAGATGCTCTACATTATTATTCACAAACATTTTTTTCTCTTTTTTACGCAAGTTACATAAAACATTTTTTTCGTGAAAACTTGTGTGCAAACACAAAATGTCTAGATGTACACGTGAAATTTTCTTTCAGGATTTTTTGAAATTTATTTTTTATATATTCATAATAGGTTTATTTGCACCCATGGGCCAAAACACAACCTCCCTTTGTCTTACTTTGGGAAGGAGGATATATTATCTTTTGATAGTAAGTACTACATATGTATATATAGGTAAATTAGAGCGGAAATCCACTTTGGCTCCTAGGTGTAGATGCACCCACTACCAAAAAGACATACTTTAAAATGTTGAATTTTTTTAAAAAAAATATTCGGATGTACATGTTGACATTATATGCTTGTACACCAAGTTTCATGAAAAAAAGACATTCTATGTTGATTATGTAAAAAAGACAATTTTTGGTGTTGCAAAATAGTTTTTCATGGGACATTTTTTTTTTTACAGACCACATAAAATGTCTTTTGACTGCAAAACTTTATGTGAGGACATAGCATGTCCGGATGCACACCCGAGATTTTGTTTCGGAATTTTTAAATATTTTGAAATTCATATAAAATGGATTTTTTATAGTAGGTGCATTTAGACTGGGAGCCAAATCGCCAATATAAGCATCCATTGCACATACCTCCTAAGGTATACATAACCAAGTTACATATTCTCAAAGTATGCGTACGTAGGTATGCCTTGGGTATGTAACTTGTGTACATGTATACCTGGATATGTTCGATTGCAAAGCAAATACATCGTACGGTACCTGGGTGTTCCTGTAGATGCAACGATTATGTGTGCAGCTTTGCTACTCCTATGTTGTCCAATATTTTCCTACGTCTTAGTCTATTTTTGAAAAGGTGCAACCTCGGTTTAGTATACGCAACTTGGTGAAAAAGGTTAAAGTTGTTGCATGGGTATGTGGTATCATATTCGAGCTTGAGCCGGAGAGCTAGACCGGTGACACGCTCGCTTGTCAATCCAATCTTATATCCAAGTGTTCTAGATGATGAAATAAAATTGTTGTGCCAGAGAACTGTAGATCGATCATGGTGATAGATGGTTAAGTGAGAAATCTAAATGTATAATTGGAGAACCCATTGGGGCTCTCACAACGATTTCACATTTCTAGCGGTTCAGTCCGGTCGGGATCCTATAGCACTGAGCCGTCCATTGCTGGTAATAAGATTTATTTACCGATTTTTACAGTGTTTTGGCATTTCGCTAGGTACAACTAGGAGTGCTCGCTGACACTGAGACCATATGGTTCCGGGCCCTCTCCGAGGATGCCAATTGATTATTTTTACCAGGGACGGACTACCGTGACCAGGGTTGGTAGTGGGCCGTGAACAGCGTGGGCGATCTTGCGTTGGCTATGCAATGCAATATGCATAGTAAACTCACATTGATTATCCTCACAAAAAAATAGTAAACTCACATTGATCGATAGATCAACATCGATTGCGAGCAAGTTAACTTTGTAAAAGAGTTGCATTTAATGAGATGGTTAGGTTATAGACGAGACAATATTGAGATGTGTGCTAATAAATGCACTCAGAGATGAAAAATACAAAAAAAAAAAAAAACTCGAACCTTAGAAAATACATGGGCAGCTCTTGATCAAGATCGCTCGCAGCGCTAGAGCCGATCTCCAGATTCGTTTGTAACTCCACATTTGAGTACTACTAGTTTTATGTGAACCTCGAGCACCGCCCACGAACCAAGAAATCTCTCCTTGTATAGTACTCTGTATGTTTTTCTTGCATATTATTGTTGTGACACGAATTATACTACGGTATATGGTGACAAATATAGCACCCATTGTGCAGTTGGAAACACTAACGATTATATGGGAAATGCGGAGGCCTTTGTGAATGACAATCAGTTCCATGGGTGGGGCAAAGGTATAATAAGAACAACAAAAAATGACTGGGACGAGATATCATATCGAATAGTATTGCATGTAGTACATCAGTTAATTGCTATCGTATATCAATAGAGGATTTACAATTATATCCAACTAATTACACAAACTGTGTAGTTCCCTGACATGGAAAGATTTAAACAAGAAATTGCGGGAAACTAGAAACGGAACTTAATACAACCTCCGGTCTGATTTAAACCTGCAGCAACTAAATCAGATTGGAGGGTGTAGTACAAAATTGGGATGGAGATGTTCTGGAATAGAACATGATATTACCAAATTGAGGAGGGAAAGTGCTCTACGAATGGTATCACTTGGCATATGCAAATGGTATCTTCACACGCATATCAATGGCGTGACAGGAAAAACCGAGGTCGGTTGCAGAACTTGCGACCGTTCTTCTTGACATATTGCGTGATGCCGATGCAGAGACCGGCCCACACAAGTGCTACCACCAAATGGCGAAGATCATTCCGGGCTGAAAAAGTTATGGATTCCGAGAAGGCATTAGAATCGAGTTACATGTCAATACAGCACAAATTCTGGAAAACAAAAATATCACTCAGCATGAAACGGACTAAGTTAAACTTCCCCATAAATATGCCTGCCTTGGGTTGTGGGATTATCCTAAGTTTCCGATCTTTTGGATTTTTAGACCTTATCCTATAGAGGTCATATATGAAGAAAGGAATAATGCTCTAAATTCCTATGAATTCCCTTCATGTGCCCTTAATTCCAGAAGAGTTTCAACATCCACTTGGACCTGTTCTTTTCTATACATCCACACTGGATCGAGGCAGTTTCCTCTGTGGTATTCATGTGTCCTATCTGAATGACTACCCACGCAATTTCCATGTGTTCTCCATTCCTCAATAGTTCTCTTTGTGCAAAGATAACATCAAGTCACTACATTACATTTACAAAAGGTCTACAGTACTGCATAGATCGACAAAATGATTCGGCTATGTGAATGTAAGTAAACCTTATGAGCGCCCTAATTAGCTTAAACTAATTAAAACCATTTGGCTATGTGAATTCCTGCGGTCAGAAACTTTACCTTGAAGGAGTGATATCATCATGAACATAGCAGCAACCAGAATCAATGCAAAAGCAATGCGGAATGACTGCAAAGGAGAAACCGTGCAAGAAAGACAGCCTTCAGTGCAATGTGGAACTAATAATTATTGCAATGTCAAATAGTATGCATTAAAGAAGTTTTTTCCACTGGACCAGCTAAATACCCACCTCCAGAGCTCCTGGTTTGGCTGGAACTGCGATATCCCGACTAACAGATGATACATAATGTCCTTGAAGAAGATCCATTGCATCCTAGAAACGCAAGAAAAAGATAACAAAACAATTAGGTATCTATGCACTACAATTCCATCCTAAAACATCGGCTCAGCAAGATACTTCACTTAGATTCCCCATAAACTAGTGCGCACTCATATAAAATCAAAGAATGCAGCTATATATTAGCCTGTTCTACAAAAATCAAAGTCTTCTCATGTTGCAGATGCTTCCCCGGGCCAGAAAATGCAGGCTAAGAGAGCAAACTACCTGCTTAGTACCATCTGCAAAGTTGTTCAAGTAGTATCTCTCAAGTGCATTCCACAGATCATTAAAAATCCCCTGGGTAGTTCGTTTCCCGTACCTAGTAGACCAAAAAAATTATAAATATGGACAACTCAAGAATAACAAATTATGCAATAATATTCTTTTTGTAAAGTTTGAAACGATAAAATGGATATACAAACATAAAGCTAAATACCTAAAAAGAGCAGAATGTAAAAACATAATACAATATTGGCACTGGCGCATGAAAATTTTCCAAATCGTGTGATTATTGTAGTTGTACAGGTCAATTTTTCCCAGATTGCGCTGATGACAGTTATGATTACTTTGCACAGTAGCGGTAAAAAGTACATCTATTTAACAGCGGCCATTATGAAAGTGAAACAGGAGAAGAAATTTACTACACCAGATGTTACAGCATGTTAAAAGCCTTGAATTAAATAAAATATTAGCAGCTCAGCAGTGATCATGCTCAAGGTGGCGATGATCAATATTTAGTAAACCAAATTGGGTAAATGAAAAGGGAGCATATAAGGATGCTATAAATTTTAATGCAACACTTGAAAAAAAAGGTGTTGAAATCGCTTTCTAGAGATTACCGGACAAAGTCTCCCTTCAAAGCAGGAGTGCCAGAGTACTGAGTGCTTATTGCATCTCCATGATTAGCCCACACTGAAATTGGTTCCAGCAACATTGTTCAAAACAAAGTGTAGGGAGGGTAGAAATATGAACCATGGTTAGTGAATCAAACATAATACTTACAAACTTTATAATCTGCATCAAAAGCTGGGTACTTGCTGATTGTATCGTTAGCACCAAGAACACCTAGTCGTTGGAGCTGGCTTTCAAGGATTTTTCTCCCAACCATGCTCTGTTTAACCATTGTAGATATTATCACTGTTCAGTATGCAAGTCAAGATGGAAGATAAGAGAAAATGCAATACTTCAAAAAGATCGATACAGTAACGGCTCATCACAAAAAGATGGACCAACACGCAAATACAAATATTTTGAAACTGATATAATACGTATGATCTGCGATTAGATGTAAATGAGGCATGCAATCTGAGTACATCAATATGATGTTCTGTTCGAGAACTGAGTATCATGGAGAGAGATAGAGTAGAAATTCCTGTCTAAAGTAAATATCACCATATATAAATTTCAAAAGAAGGAGAAGCTGTAGGGGTTGATGGATCAGCACAGACACATGTTATCAATTGATGAAGCAGAAGTTGAAAAAAAAGGATAACTTGTGCTCGGAAGTATGTACCTGAGTTACATTAGTGCGATCTAAGCAATCGATACAATTTGTTCTGACAGTGCCAGTCTGTTCCTCCGTTTTCTTGCCTTCCTCATTCAAAAGGAAGTACCTATAACATAAGATCAGTAAGACCATGGAGATGGAAGCAGCGAGAGAAATCTACAACATTGTATGAACATCAGCAAAATAGTGTGCACAGAAAATCCTAGTTCCTCCACATGATTTCCTCTTCTTGCTTTTGGAGAGGGAGATCTGACATTTTTCCCATAAATGAGAGAGGTGGCCGGGAGGCTAGAGCAGATACACATACACCACACAAGAAATATGTGTTGACTTATGCAGTTCTTTTCTGTGGTAGGAATAATCGACAACCAGGGATGTGTATATATACTCCGTCTAAGTATACTAATGTTTCAACTCAATATTAAAACCTCAGAAGTTGTAAGAGAGAGTGCTATATGAATGGGACATCTCCTGTAGAAGCTTGTCACTCTAAACCAGGAACCAGACACCATTAATTAAACACGTTTATTTTCTGCAGTGAGCATGGGGTATTAATAATTTTAAGTCAAATACAAATTACCGATCTAATATAACATCAACACAAACGAGTTTATGCTGATATAGTTAAGCAACAAAATCCAGTTAAAGTTGAGCAACTGCAGAAATAGAGAACAAGAGAAAGTGTAGTAGAAGTTAACATCATCAAACATTCTAAAAAATTGGTAAGCGATAAATCACGTATAACTTCAATTCATATCTTTGAGATACTTACTTATGCTTCTTAAGATAATCCTCAATTTGATCATACAACTGGGAAAGGCGCTCAAAATGAATATGGCCACAGATTTTATGGAAGTCAAAATGCACGAATCTGCGGTAAGTAGGCAAACATAGCAAATTTAGGAACAGTCGACCACAATAGAGGAACTCTAATGTGGAGAAAAATATCACCTTATATCTTCACTGAGGATAGGCTCAATTGATTGTTCATATCTTTTATACAGACGGCCTTCAGCACCAGTCTGAATATAAAAATTAGAAAGTCAAGTAAGCTAGTACCATTAAACCAACAAATATGCATACACAAGCATGACTAGAAATACAAATATGAAAACAAAATCAGTAAATGAATTGAATACGAGAACCCATACTGAAACGAGAGCCCCCAGCCCCTGTGTCGCTCCCAAGGGGCGACTCGGGTGGCGAAACCCTAGCCACCGCCCAAGCTCCCCCTCCTCGCCACTGTTGGAGGATGCTGAAGGGAGAAACCCTTGCCGGCGGACGGCGGCGGCGCGACCTTCATTCGTGCGCCGGCGGGTTGAGAATCGACACGGTGGCACCGCGGAAGCGCGCGGTGGCGCGGCAGGTGGTAGCCTGCGCAGGGGAGGTCGAGAAGCAGGTGCGTGATGCTCGCGGCGGCGCAGGCGGCAGCCGGCCACTGGAAGCGCGTGTGGGGATGCGGTCGCCCAGATCTGCGCCACGTGGGCTTGCCCCGACCCGCGACTGTCCCTCCACCCTCACCCAGCCTTCTCCCTCCTCCTACCCCTCCCGGCCGCCGTCGGTGGATGCTGACCCTGCGGTGGCTGCTATGCTGTGCCCCGGCGGTTCCTGCTGGCGGATGGATCAGCGCAGCGGCAGCCATGGTCGGTGGCGGTGTGGTGCAGGTGGCTGGCCATAGCCGCCAGTCCTGCTCAACGCGTTTCCTGGTGGTGGTTTGCCTGGTGGCGTTGTGCTGGCTGGTGCCCTCCTTCAATGGCAACGTTTCTAGGCTTCCCCCTGCGCTACTTGTCTACTCCAGCAACCTACTTCGCCACCTCCAGTCTGCCCCTGCATCAATGGTCTTCGGAGGCCATCGTTCTTGGGTCGGGGCGAGATCCCTGGGCGGCATCAGCCTGCGCTGTCAACGGCCTGATGGCGCCGTTACCTTCTTGAAGGCACTGGCATGACCCTAACTGGACTTCCTCCTCCAGCAGCGGGGGAAACCCAGGTCCGGCCTCCTGGACCGGGCAGCAGCGGCGTCTCAGCGTCGTTCCCTTTTTGAAGGCGCTGCCCGATGCTGCAACTGGAGATGTTGGCGATGTGTTTCTCCGATGTAGGCTGCTAAACAGCGCCGACACTTCCTTGACGAAAGCTACGCCAATTCCAGCCGGGCCTTGCCTTTCACCCGCAGACTCTCTAGGCACAAGGGGTGCAAGGGACATTGGCCTGGGCAGTCCTGGACTGTAATCGTCTCTGGAGGCATCTTGCAACGGTAGTGATGCTGCCTGCTCCAAGTCTCAACTCGCCATTCTTGGCTGGAGGCAAAGTTGAGGCCTAATGTCGTTGTTTTCTGAAGTTGAGGACACCTCACCTTGTCGTAGTAGCTTGGTGAGGACGGTTGTATGTGCATGTGTGTGTGGGGGGGTGGGGGGTCCCTCCTCTGGGGGTTGTACCCCGTTGTTTTCTACCTGTTCGATGAAATGAAACACCAACTCTTTTGCGTTTTCTCGAGAGAAAAAATCAGTAAATAAGCATTTTGCAACTTCTGGCAAAACATAGCTACACTTTTTTATGGGGCATAATCTGAACGGAATAGCTTAGTTCCATTGAAAGGAGTGAAATATGTAGAACCAAAGATGCCATAGCAGTGTGCAGAACAAATATGGGACATAATTCCTAAATGAAGAATTTAGAATCTGATCTTGTAAATCTTACAGCTTTATGCTGGAGCAGCAACCAAAAATCGCACTCCCTCCGTCTCAAAATAGATGTCTTAGATTTTTCAAATTTTGGATGAATTTATATGCTAAATAGTGTCTAGATTCATCCAAATTTTGATAAATCTAAGACATCTATTTTGAGACGGAGGGAATAGTAGTTTTCCTAGAAACCACGTAGTGTAGCGAGTCCATGAGTGCAATACTTACACTATTGACGAGATCAATAGCCACGACAGCTCCATATCTCTTTTGTAAATCATGAAAGTGTCGCTCAAGAACACGAGCCTGCAGAACAAAAACTCAAGTCAAATTAGGATGAAGAAAACTTAACCAATATTGCATTGCAGTGCATAGCTCAAAAATTTATCAATGCCCTGATGATAAAAGAAAATAGAAAAAAAGATTGAGACAGCTCACCGCCTCCTCTACTCTAATGACATCAAAACTAGGTTTGTATGTCAAATCAACTATCTGCTCCCACAGAAAAGGCATTGAACCTCGAACCTGCAATATACAGTAGTTACATTGAGTTATTTGGAGATGATAAAAAAAGTAATTATGCAGTTTGCACATCCTAATTTAGCATCTCTTGAGTAAAACATGAGGGTTAGTATTTCTTTGTTCCTAACACCACATATTTCAACCTTGCATTGCAGTAGTTGTCGACACCGGCCTGCAAATCTGACAATCTGACTGTCATTTGCTTACGGCAGGCCCAAACTGTCAGGTTCACGGGTCAGATCGGGTTGGATTTAAAATTTTGTGGAAACAACAGAAGGGCCTATGGCAGAGAATTTTTTATTTAATGTTGGAGCTCCACTTCAAGTTGTGTAAAATTAGTTGGTGAAACTGTAATTGAGTCTGAAGATCCTCGTGAAAATTTCAAAACATTAAGCACATAAAATAAATAAATAAATAAAGGAACCAGAAGGGGAGACCTTTCAACATAAAATATATTAAAAAACCAATAGTCTAATCTGTTGATTTTAAAATTGTGCATAGAAACTTACTTGTACATATGATGCTGTAAATCCCTTTGATTGCATTATCTGCTCTGATTCAACAAAATTTGCTGCGTAGCCCTCTGGATCAGCGCCTCGTCTCCAACACCGTGTACCTTCAGTAAACAACAGCCTTGTAAAGTCCAGAAGCTATTGAATTTAATGAGAAAATATGGCCAGGAATGAGTCTAAATTAGTGAAATTAAACTAAAGATCAAACTTATTTTGATGCTTCGGAACTCTCACCTATCCTTCGTGTGCATCTGCGTGCAATCATGGTTACCATTACCTTTTCTGACCCAACTTCTGCATGTATATTCTGAAAACCTGATTTGTAGTTAAGTTACAACAACTCAAACTGAGATAACTGATACAAGTAATAGTCCCTGTGTTCTAAAACAGATGACGCCCTAGAGAGAGTGCAGTCAAACTTCTCTATTGAACAGTAATTAATAAAAATGGAAATTTCACAACAATGCCACTATTCTCAAACCCAATTCAGCTTCTCCCATTGTTTTTCCATGAACTACACAAATGCAACTATGCTATTTGATATATGCTACTCCCATCAGTTTTACTCTCGTCAACACCATCAGTCCCCAGTACCAGGAATGGAATTGGGTTCTGAAGTAGTGGCATTGGTGTAAACTCCGAAACACTACTCAGATTATTTAGATAGAAATCGTAGTAAAATCTTCTAATCTTTTACTTACACATTGATGCCAAGAGTAATGGTCAAATTGTATATTTTAGACTGTGCAAAGTCAAACACGTCATCTATTTTGGAACTGGGAGACTAAATCATGATCTGTTATCTTGGGTAGCGAGCTAGAATATGACAATGATCCAAGGATACTTCCTTGAAACACCGGCAACAAGTATTGGTCCAGCTGTCAAGGAAGAAAGGATAAATAAAAAAATTGTTAGACAATGGATTATATTAGATTCTTAAAACTAGAAATTACAAAAATAAAAGGTTAAACCTACTTTGGTCTCGATTAGTGGCTCCAACAAGTAACCATTCCATAGAAATCTTGGTTCTGCCTGCAAAGAATGTAGTAAATTGGTCTGTGCACTAGTAGTCGGGAGAACACAAAAGAGTTGTATTAGGATGTTCAGAGGCACCTTTACTAGTACAAGAAACAATTAGAAACAAAAATTGTGTTGCTTTATGCAAATTTGCACGAAGGCCTATGTTTGGGCAGCTGATACCGGCGATTACTTTGTTCATATTGTTACTCCAAATGTTATTTAGAAACTACGACATAGCATCCAATGAAGTGGAGGAAAAACAACAAACACTTGCAGAGTACTCAAAAAGCGAAAAACAGATGGAGAAAGATTGGCCCTTCCATGTGTAAACAAGATCGAGGCATCACATGAATAGAAGGCAACGAACCTGTTTCCAGAGTGGAAGTGCCTTGAATTTGTCCCCCAGGTCATATAGCCTCTGTAAGCTGTAACATGATAAAAGGGATGTGAAGATAAATGCTGCATACTTGCAATGCCAAGGGAAGAACATGAGTAAATTAAGACAATAGCATGATCACATGGGTTGATTCTAAAATTTAACTAGGAGAATATTTGCCAGCCAATTTACCAAGCTAAGTACATGTTTTCTTTGGCACTCCTCTATGTACAAGTAAATGACAAAAATTGGTAAAAGAAGTGAACCATATATATAAAATACCCACGTAATTGTCAAGTTGGTCTCATAGGAGAAGTAGAGGCCTATAGACCTCTCTGCAGCACTCAGGAGTTCCGAGAACTCCTTCTCCATCTTCTTCTGTTGCCATATCATTCCAGGTCAGTTACAAAAACAGAACACAGATGGAAACAACATAATCTGGCGGGGAACAAAGTAAGTAATCAGTGTCAGACCTGCTCGGCCGAAGAAGAGGTATGGAAGGGCAGAGCTTTCATCCCCGTGACTCTGAAAACCGCGTGCCCCATGTATGAGCCGACGCAGTTGCGGTCGGTGATGACCAGGAAATACGATCCTGCGGCGAGCCTGAGCACTCCCATCACGCCAAACACGATCCTGACGTTGGGGTTCGCCGAGGGGCCACGCGGCGGCAGCTCCTCCACCAGGTCCATGGATCCGCTGGTCCGGTTTACAGAGAGGAACAGGTCGGCGAGGCCGTCCACGGGCTCGAACATGTAGCGGTCCGGGAACTCCCACAGCCTCAGCCGCGTGTGCAGCTTCGGCGTCGGCGGCGATGGCGCTTCGTCCGGCGGCGCGGCCATTGCGGGGTGGTAGCCTGAAATATTAAGCAGCAGCAGCGTTTTAATTGAAACTGTCTCCTTCCACCCTCTAGGAATTATTATTCTGTCTGGAATTCGATAGCTTTGATTTGGCTCAGCGGTGGGGACTGATCGAACGGCACGTAGAGAAATCAGGTACCGGTTTCTGAATTAGAGGAGGCTTGATTGGCAATTCAAGAATTTCGTCGAACATGTAAGGATCATGCTCCTAAGATAATCAAAGCGAGGGCAGGACAATGCGGGAGGATAGACAGGAAGAATGTAGTAGTAGTAGCAGAAACAATCTAGCGGCAGGCAGCCTGCCGGAGAAACCGAGCTACGGCATCTCCGATCTGAAACCAAAATCCTAGCAGCTAGCATCGGCATTGGTAGCCCCGCGTTTGAAATTACCTGTTGGAGGAGCCGAGGCGGCGGCGCAGGGCGGCGGATCTCGATCGGCGCAGGCGCGGGGTGGTGGTGGTGGTGGTGGTGGTGGTGGTGGGGCGTGGAGAGAAGTCGGGCCTCTTCGCGAGGGAGGCGGTGAGAAGTACGCGGGGGCGTCCGGGACGGGAGGTCGCCCGCGAACGCCATGGATGGATGCAGGGGCTGGGCGATGTTTTTTCTTTTCCTTTTCTCAGGGGGTGCGACTAATGGATGGGCCCTGCTACTGGTAGGATGAAAAGCGGAATACAGGCCAGCCCACCAATCAGACTACTGGGCCGCGGGCGTCCTCCTAGCTTTGCTGTCGCCGCCGGCACGCCCTCGTCAGTCAATCCCCACCGCCTGCCGCGCCACCGTCGGCGGCATGAATGCAGCGGCTCGGAGGGGCATGGTTGCGGCGGCGGCTTTCCACTCCACAGCCGCAGCAGCGCTCTCCAAATCCACGGTACGCCCCGCCCCATCCCCCCCGCGCGGGGAAACCACTCTCTCTCCTCCTAATCTGAATCAGATCACACGTCCAGCTCTTGCTTCCTGCCGCGACTATATACCAGTATGTGAATACGAATCTCTGCTAGTACTACTAAAAAGGCCACAAAATGATACTAGCTGGGAGCAATCCATTCAACAGTACATTTTACAGATTTACTCGGCACTTCTTATATACACTAGTTTTTCTTGGTGTAACCAGAAAAACACTGTGGCCATGTATGAAATGCCTGAGCACTTGTCTTCATTCGGTAACTGTTAGGGACTAGCATTTTCCATTGTTTGATTGTTCCGTGCAGCCTCGTATCCGGTTCGACGTCCGCGAGAAGCGCGCCGACGCCAAGAGCGCGCTCAAGAACATCTTGCTCAACGGCGGCGTGTCCCAGGTATTATTCTAACTGTTTCCTTCGATTCCCTTCTTATTACTTCCTAATAATCTGTGGGCATGTCTCGAAATGACAGCAGCATCAGACTGATTTAGTAGCTACCAGGGCACAGAAAAAAAATTTAGCCTGATGCCTGGTAATATTGAACTAGAGTATGCTGGTGTCTTAACTATAACTGATCACATGTTCATCGTTGCGCCTAGCCAATGGGAAAATCAGAACATGTGACAACGCCTAGGAACCATGCAATGGTGCATGTTCTTCTATCTCATTGCTTAGTAGGAAGCATCATCAGCTGCATGTGTTTCTTTCTTCTAATTTTTTTTGCTCAATAAATACGATAGATTATTAAACCGGTCTGAACATTGGCGATAGGAACGAAGCAATAAACAGACGAGGCAGCAGAAAGCTGGTGCCAGACCGAAAGTTCGTCCCGGTCCTGGGAACAGCGCGCACAGTAGAGGCAGACGTAAGTTCACTCTTGAACCTGCTACCTTACAGTCAATTGTGCTTACTTCAATAGCGTGCAGAAATGCGCGAATATAGACCTGCTACTGAACTTTTCTTCAAGTGTTCATTGGTTGTGCTGTTTTCTCGGATCAAATCGTGTGACGGCATTAGCTGTCTTCTTAAAATCTATTTTGCCCATTCATCGACCACTTTTAATTTCTGCAATGTGTTTCTCTTTCTAAGGTTTCTTCAACTTGTTCTACAATAGCATATGCGTTTTAACCCACATGATACTATCAGTCCAAGCATCTTCATTTTGTAACGGTTTTGGGACCATAGCTTATCTTCGTCTGCCTTAAAAAGCATAAACAGCATTTACTTTACGGTAGTTTTAGTATTTTTGGGTGATAACAGGTGCACCATCGTGTTTTATATAGGTGTGCCAAACCGGAGAAACTTTGATGATGATGATGACTCCAGCAATAGCCCCTACGGGAGCTTCGGCGGCAAGGCATCTTTTACCTGGTACTGGCCTGGGGAGGATGATGACCTTAGCAGTACTCCAAGTGGGTTTCAGTGGAGGGATGAGCCTCGATCGACCAAATCGAAGGGAAGAGTTTGGAATGAAAGTGATGTGGATGAGGAAGACGAGCCTTGCCGTGATGATCTGAAAACCCATAGGATATCTCTTGGCTTACCAGACTCGGGTCCTCTAAAACTTGACCATATCAAGTCCGCGTAAGTCCTAAAGCATCTCTATCGCATTTACGATGTTCTGTACAATAGGGTTATTAATTGGGTTTTTTCTTCCTTTGCGCTATGGTTCTGCAGTTTTCGCGCATCGGCTCTCAAGTGGCATCCGGACAAGCACCAAGGGTCTTCGCAGGTCAGTACTCTTTGCGACTTCTATCACACTGGGTGCAAACTCGGAGCTAGAACCTGTGTTAAAGGTGCTGAGCACTACTGTATTTGCAGCCTGAAGCAGAGGAGAAATTCAGACGCTGCATAGAAGCATACAGCGCGCTGGCTGGTGCTTTCAAATCGAGTAAATAACCAGCCACCAGTTTGGTTCATGTCAAGCGTTGGCTGAAGCAGAGGAAAAAAACTAATGAAGTAAACCAAGTGTCTCATATTCAATCGAGAAGCAACTATTACATGTCGATAAGAATTTTGTATTCACTCGGTTGAATAAACTGCCATCACAATATATGTCTTCAATTAAATCACGAGTTCCCATTTTCCATCTTCCCAACACATGCATACAGAGAAACTGATGGCCGACACGAGATCCCCGCCGCTGGCCCTCTGCCGCTGCCCCTGACCGTAGCTCCCTCCTCATGCTCCGTGCTCCTGCTAGCCAGATAAGCTTCAACTGACCCAGTTGTACACCGCCGGCCCGAGCACCCGCTTCAGTGCCGCCTGCTTTCCCTCCCTGGTGCTGCTGGACTAAGAGCTTGATCCCCTTCGTTGCGTTCAAGTCGTCTCCGCCGCCGCAGATTTCGAGTCATCACCAGCCCACTGCCACTAACGCCGAGCTCTCTCGGCCACCCCCGTCGACTATATCAAGTACTATCTACATCTCCCCTCGATAATTGCTCTCCATCTCTCTAGTCAAACTGTGCATGTTATCAAATTGCTAAACTTTTACATCTCCAAATTATTTTCTTGTCTTGTTTACTTCTTGCACTGTAGAACACCCCTAAATGCCACAGTTAGTACAATTCTTGTCTTGCCATGGCCCCTGCTGTCACCGACCCTGTATTTCTGACTAAATTTTGTGGATGAATGATCTGTGTTCTGTAGTGTTTATTTTGCATCTCTCACTGAAATTTTTCAGTTAACTTGTACTGTTCTACGGGAACTTAATCTCCCTATTGCGCTATGGATGATGTATTCTGGTTCTGGCAAGTACTAGTATTTTGCAATAGACACACTGTCAGGTGTACATGTGCTCTATAAATCAAGTTATTATTATTAGGTCACTAACACTTTGTTCATTGGTTTAGGAATGGGACGGTAGGCAACACATCACTTTCCATGGCTCTGATTTTTCTTACTTGATGCAGCGTGCTGCTTGTCGTCTTCCCAACAACGGTGTGGCTACCTTTTTCCATGGCTCACCTCGCGAGATACTCCGACGGGGAAGATAAGATTCTTCTGTCCACACAACCACTGCATTATCACGCACGCTAGCTAGCCAGGGAGAGTTCTGTTCTAGCTGACTAAGCAACAATGGCACACCTTTTGGTGAGCGCATCCACGGGGGCCATGCGTTCTGTCATAAGAAAGTTGGGCGCCATGCTGCGCGACGAATACAGGCTGCTCAAGGGTGTTCGCAGTGACATCAAGTTCCTCAAGGATGAGCTTGAAGCCATGCATGCGTTCCTCCTTGTGATGGCGGATGTGGAGCAACCTGACAAGCAAGCTACGCTCCGTGCGAACGCTGTCCGGGAGCTATCCTATGATATGGAGGACAAGATTGATAAATTCATTGTACTCATCGACCATGAACCAAGCTCCAAGTCTGATAGCAGCTTCAAGGAGCTTTTCAACAAAAGCATGAAGAAGATAACGAGTATCAAGACACGTCATAATATCGCCAAGGACATTAAGGACATCATGAGTCAAGTCAGTAAAGTCAGCGAGAGACATTCAAGGTAACTTGGTATTACAAGATTATTGTTTCACTATCTCATCATTAACATATTGTTCTCCGGTTACATATAATTACTTATGTCTCCTCGTTGTTGAACTACGCTCCGCAAACAAAAGGTACAAGATCGATGAGTCCTCCAAAGCTCAAAATGCAAGAGCTGACCCTCGAATTGTGGCAGTCTATAAAGATGCAGCAGAGCTTGTTGGAATCGATGGCCCAAGAGATGAAATAGTGAAGTGGATGAGTGACAAGGAGTGCGAATCTTCACATCGACCAAATGTTGTCTCTATTGTTGGATGTGGGGGCTTAGGCAAGACAACTCTTGCCAAACAAGTGTATGATAAGCTTGGGGCATACTTTGAGTGTCGGGCTTTTGTGTCAATTTCACGTACCCCTGATATGATAGGAATTTTGAGTTGTATATTATCTGAAGTCAGTAATGGAAAAGAACATGCCAGAGCAAGCTATCAACAAATTGTGGATCAGATCAGAAAAATCCTGACAGATAAAAGGTATGTAATTACTCTGATGTACGTATGATAATATTTACACTTTGCAACGATGTAATAACTAATAAGTCATTTTGACTATGCCCCTTTTTCTCAACGAAGAAACCTAGGCTTCTTCTGTTATCTTAAAAAATACCACCCATACAAAGCACAAATTTTACACGCACCGTGGTTGGCAGTGATGTACTGGCTAGATTCAACTACAATTTTCATTACCTTTCATGATTTTAAGTTAAGAAAATTTTAGAGCAATTTACTTTCTCAAGATACGTCCTCATTCCGCCATGAGCACAAAGCACCAAATCTAATCAATGTTTAACGCAAGATAACATTTTTATAACTTTGAGACTGTAAAAGAGGCTCCCTTCTCGACAAGGGGGCTTTATTGACTAAAAATGTCTCATTGACATGATACAAACGCAGAGCTCACACTCAGCCTGTGCATAACTAAGAGGAACATAGCCCCAAAGTACGAATAATGTACAAAACTAACCTCCATGGCTTTATGAAAATAAGAAGACGTCATAGGGGACTGGTGGGCCTATCCGAAGACTAAACCGGCATCTATGTATGTTAAACACTTGGCTGCTCACTCAAACTGGGTTCATGCCACTGTATAGAGCTTCTTGTGTTCCGGAAGCTGAAGTGGAGAGTGTGTACATGAGTATATAACCATTCAGTAAGATGATGTTTTATCAAATCAAAATAAAACTCTCAATCTTTCTTTTTTTGAGGACAAATTATACAAGTGCCACACATTCAAGAGAGTATCTAGTATGCCCAACCCTTTAGGTGGTATCATGCTACCAATGCATCGTAGCACCTCTAAAGTCCCATAGAATTTCAAATCCAAGTTCGATATAAGCATAGATGAACGAAATCGAGCATGAATAGTGTCACGAAAAGACAAAAGCATGGAGACTATTCACGGCTCTTTGTTTTATATTACTAACTGTATGGAAATTTTCCAAATCGTTATCGATTAATTCTTCTCTATTTTTGCTCTTTTAGCTGTGCTCCATTATTGGTCTAAGAGAACTCTTCGAATGTATTTTCTGACAAATTGTACTAATAATAGACATGGCTTAATCCCTGGGCATTAACAAATGTTGCATGTATATTCTGAGTCATACGTATGTCTTAACCCGAATAGTTTATTGTACACGCAGGTTCGACTGAATCTTGATTTTGACCGCATGTTCAAAAGATAGACATTTTCGGTTTATGGACTTGAAAAACTAAGATAAATGTGCCTCTGGAAAAATAATTTTGCTTTAATACTTCTATATTGTTGAAGTTTAAACAAGAATCCAAAGATGTCATGGGTTGCGGCATGTACCCAAGCACAAACAACTACTACAAATTTTGGATGAAACACGTTTCAACACTATTATAGCACATCTCTCATATTATCTGATGTATTTTCCAAAATTATATTGCAGGTACCTAATCATAATTGATGATGTATGGGATGTACAAACATGGGAACTTTTGTATTGTGCATTAATCAAGAATGATTGTGGCAGTGTAATTATGACCACGACGCGTATAAATTCTGTGGCTAAATCATGTTGCTCTTCTGATGGGGATCTTGTCTACAAAATCCATCCACTTGGTATTGCTGATTCAAAGAAATTATTTTTCAAGAGAATATTTGGTTGTGAAGAGAAATGTCCTCCTAGCTTGAGAGAAGCCTCTGAAGATATCTTAAAGAAATGTGGTGGTTTACCGTTGGCCATCAATACAATATCTAGCATGTTGGCTACAGGGAAAACAAAAGAAGAGTGGGGTCGGGTTCGAAGTTCTATTGGCTTTGCGCAAGGCAGAAGTTCTGACATAGATGCTATGAGTTACATATTATCTTTGAGCTACCTTGACCTTCCTCTTTACCTAAGAAGTTGCCTGCTGTACCTGACTATGTTTCCCGAAGATTATGAGGTTGGAATGGAGCAGTTAGTACATCGATGGATTTTTGAGGGTCTCATCCACGGTGAAGATGATGAAGATCTTGTTGAACTAGGAGAGACATATTTTCACGAGCTCGTCAACAGAAGTTTAATACAGCCGAGGTCCATATGGTATAATGGCAAGGCACGATCTTGCCAAGTCCATGACACCATACTCGATTTCCTCATTTACAAGTCTAGCGAAGAGAATTTCTGTACGCTGTTAAGCAACCATTCAAAACCAGAGAGCGTAGTTCGTCGGCTCCCTCTCATGGGAAATGAAGATCGAGAACGGGTGGAGCAATTGGATCTATCACATGCCCGGTCTCTTGCTGGCGTTAGGTATTCTCAGGATTACCTGCCTTCCCTTGCGAGGCTAAATGCTCTGCGTGTGCTCGATGTACATGACTGCACTGGGTTGGGGAATCATCATGTCAGAGACATCGGTAAGCTTGTACAGCTCAGGTACCTAAACATCTCTCGTACAAAGATAACCGAGCTTCCAAAAGAAATAGGAGACCTGGAGTTCCTAGAGATGCTAGATGCGTCAAAGTCAGGGTTACATGGACTCGCCTGAATCCGTTACTCGGCTAAAACGACTAGCCCGTCTTTTTGTGCCAGAAGGAACTAAACTGCCTGATGGTATCGGAAACATGGAGAACCTGCAGGAGCTTGGGCATAATATAGACATCTATGTGCAATCGATGAAGTTCCTGGAAGGGCTTGGCAGGCTAACAAACCTGAGGTGGCTGAGGATCTGCTGGGACACCATCAAGCACGGCCGAGCACCTTCCAAGGGAGAGAAGCTAGTGTCCTCGCTCCGCAAACTGGACTCGTGTAAGCTCCGCAGCCTCCGTATCATGTTCTATCTGAGAGAGGAGGACGGCATCGCGGGGCATCCGTCCTTCCCTGCACTCGGTAGCATCCGAAAGATCACGCTTTGCCGTGGGCAACTCTCTTGGATCGCCAAGTGGCTGGTCTCGGTTACCAACCTAGAGAAATTATTCATCAAAGGGACGGAAATGGAGCAGCAGGACATTGAGGTGCTTGGAAGCATGCCTAGGCTGCTCGAACTCAGAGCCGAAAGTAACCGCACGGAGGGGCGCACCATCACCATCTTCGGTGCGGGGTTTCAACGGCTGCAGATGCTCGTGTACAACGCCTTTGCTACAGAGCTGATGTTCGAGGCCAGGGCCATTCCGAATCTCAAAGAGCTCTATCTCGGTGTGCGCCTGCGGAACTACAGATATGGTGGTGCTGGTTGCGGCTTCAATGGTTGTGGCATCGACCGCCTCTCCGGCCTCGCTTGGCTCCATGTCGGCATAGATTGCCGTGACGGGAAGGCTTCGGATCTCGAGGCGGCAAAGGGGGTTTTCAAGAGCATGGTCGATGCACACCCCAACCGTCCTACCTTGGAAATGTACACGACATCCATGGACATGCTGCAGAATGAGTAGTGTACATAAGTTTTGAAGATAGGAGGATGACAGAAGTTGATGTAGTATCACACTCAGGGCATACCCTGACTTTCCTTCAGGGTATTCAGTCAAGTTATGATAAGCACAGTACACATCTAATCAGATTATTAAGAACATGTGCTGAGATAAAAGACAGCACAACCTTCATAGAGAAGACGGCCCTCGGGAACAAAATCTGTTGGACTGCCAAACTGCTGGCATCGCTTGTCAGCCTAGAACCATTATCTGCCAGTGATGGCAAGATAGAGCAAATATTTTGAGATGGTCGGCAGCCCAGGTTTTCATCGCCATCAGAGCCGGAGGATTTTAGCAGGTTACATATCTTGGTGTAAACAGGATGTTAGACATATATAAACTGGAATGGACAAAAACGGACTCGATGCTAGCCAAGTCTTAGCTGTGTGGAAAAAGCATGTCAGCCTTGTAAGTGTTGAGGTTGGACTTAGACTTTTCAAGCACAAAGTTGTAAGCCACCGATCTGCCTTTGCCTGGAAGAATGAATAGATAATTACATCATAGCTTTGATGTGTTCATGTAATATATTTTTAAACTAGAACCAAGTTATTTCTTAGTGTCAGGTAATGCACAATTTTTAATAAAACAGAACTGAATTTGTTGGACTATTCAAATATTTCAATCTCAACTTTATTCGTAACATGTAAGTTTTTGAAATTTTCATCAGGTAACTGAACCTGAACACTGCAGTAACTGAACCCATGAAAACACTTTCAGATTAAAAGCAGTTCATACTTCATCCATGGATGGATGACCATTGTATAACACTCTCAGATCCAAAACATGACATAATTCTCCCATCAGAGCAGTAATAAAATACATATAACTTATATAAGCTATTACAGACAGCTCCAACAAATCCAATCAAGCCAACCAAGTTTGACAACTGATACCACAAACACACAGTGTAACATGCACAAACATAGGCAGTGCACTTGCACTTGCACATGGAGCCACCACATATATAAGTGGCACAATCCTGACAGTAGTCGTGTCTGGAAAAAAACATAGGTTGCAAATCTGCAATACATATCTAGAAGAATGAACCAAACACAACTCCAAGACTAGACGATAACAGGCAGAGCACTCGCAGAGATCAGAAGCACTTCCTGTGGACGATTGCTGGGCCAGATTCGTGATGGCGTCCTTGGATATCCACATCTGGGTTACAAACATAGGCACACATCATCATAACATAATTCAGATGTTTTACTGAAGCCTGATATAGTAGGTTATAATAAAGGTGAAGATGAACAAGTGTATGTAGTTGACTAGTGCAAGTACCTGTTGGAAAGTGCTGAGCGAGGCTAGAATGGACCCTCCGATCCAGACACTGTACTTCCTCTCAGGAGGAGCAACAACCTTGATCTTCATGCTGCTCGGAGCAAGCGCGGTGATCTCCTTGCTCATACGGTCAGCGATACCTGGGAACATGGTTGTACCTCCACTGAGCACAATGTTGCCATACAGGTCCTTCCTGATATCCACGTCACACTTCATGATGGAGTTGTAGGTTGTCTCATGGATTCCAGAAGACTCCATGCCGATCATGGATGGCTGGAAGAGGACCTCAGGGCACCTGAACCTCTCAGCGCCAATCGTGATCACCTGACCGTCAGGTAGCTCGTAGCTCTTCTCAACTGAGGAGCTGTTCTTGGCAGTTTCCAGCTCTTGTTCATAATCAAGGGCTACGTACGCAAGCTTCTCCTTGATGTCCCTTACAATTTCCCGCTCGGCTGAGGTTGTGAAGGAGTAACCTCTCTCAGTGAGAATCTTCATGAGAGAATCGGTGAGATCACGGCCAGCAAGATCCAAACGAAGAATGGCGTGAGGAAGCGCGTATCCTTCATAGATGGGCACAGTGTGGCTGACACCATCACCAGAGTCAAGAACGATACCTGCAGACAGACAAAACTTTCAGCCACAGATTACTGCACTAAACTAAACTCTTATAGCTTTGCAATACGTAGTTACTGTTACTTTTTCTGAATGCGATATGGTATAGTAGTAAACAATGAGCAGTAATCACAATTGGCGTATCCAACTTATGCAAACCAATCAGTATTATAAAAATTGTTAACATAAATCATGACTTAAGTATGGGAACTTGACAACAATTGTAAATAATTAGTAGAAGGCAGCATAGCAAAGCATCGAATTGAACTAAAAAGTGGAAACTCCTAAGCTTTGAACTAATTAGTTACTTCTTCTGAATGCAGTATGGTACAGTAAACACTGAGCAGTAATCACAATTGGCATATCCAACTTATGCAAGCCAATGAGCATTATGAGAATTGTTAACATAAATCATGACTTGATTATGGGAACTTGACAATAATAATTCCAAATAATTAGTGAAGGGCAGCATAAGCAAACCATCAGACTGAACTAAAAAAAGTGGAAACAGTTCATACCAGTAGTACGACCACTTGCATAGAGGGAAAGCACGGCCTGAATTGCGACATACATGGCAGGAACATTGAAAGTCTCAAACATAATCTGGGTCATCTTCTCTCTGTTGGCTTTCGGGTTCAAAGGAGCTTCAGTGAGCAACACAGGGTGCTCCTCGGGTGCCACACGGAGCTCATTGTAGAAAGTGTGATGCCAGATCTTCTCCATGTCATCCCAGTTGCTCACAATACCATGCTCGATTGGGTATTTCAGTGTGAGGATACCTCTCTTGGACTGTGCCTCGTCACCAACATAGGCATCCTTCTGTCCCATCCCTACCATAACACCAGTGTGCCGAGGGCGACCAACTATGCTAGGGAAAACAGCCCTTGGTGCATCATCTCCAGCGAAACCAGCCTAGATAGATAGTAAAGCATAAGAAAATGACATACTAACAAATGCATGAGATGAATATGTAATAGTTGAGAGGAAAAAAATACTGACCTTGACCATTCCAGTACCATTGTCACAGACAAGAGGCTGGATGTCCTCACCGTCAGCCATTTCCTACAGAATATCTGCAGACAGCGCAAGAATGATATCAGTTAACAGGAAGCAATATTGTCAGCAACTCGTGGCTCATATTTTTTTGACAAGATAGCCATGAATGTGCTAGGTGTTGCCAAGAAAGTCAAACAGACCGATCACAGGTTCACAGAGAAAATACTACAAAACATGAAATGGAACCAGGAACTAGCCCCTGTTTTTCATAATTTCTGGGAAAAAATAGAAGAGAGCCTGTTCAAACAACTTAATGGGTATTAACAGTTCAATGTCGTTAAACAAAAAAGTTGGCCAGAAGAAATGCATCTACACATCACTACCGCTTCCAACAATGAGGATTAAGCTGTAGCTTTGTGGGCAAATACTTTAGCACTAGTGCATTATTAGCATTCTTCAACTGCACATTCCACCAAGCCAACATGCAAGGAGGTGTGATTTCTACCACAAAACCACAATTCTTTGGTCCTAGGACTGCTCCACATAAAACTAGGATTCTACAGAAAGTTTCAAGCCCAGCACAAGCACTGCATGAGCTCCGAGCCTGAGACCAGCTAGCGAATGACTGCACCGTGAAATCTGAAACGAAAATGCCTAGTACACCAATCTTCCATCTAGTTATTTCTTCCGCTTCGCGTTTCTTCACAGGGATCGGCACAGATCCCCGCAAGAACTAATCGAGGCAGGCATGCAGTTTCACCAGAGTTGGCTCCAATGCTCTCAACAGCGGGGCTCGTGGCTGCACCGTGCGACTCTAGCTAGCGGGCAATCTGGACAAAATTCTGGTGTACAGTTAAAAGAAGAAGAAGAAGGGTCAATTCAAACCGTTTAAGCACCAGTTCTCTCCTCGACAACATGGCCATACACGAGATCGGGAGTCACGTCCCCAAACCCAGACTCGACTCAGTTGACTCTGGTAGACGGACAGCAAAGCCTACACAAGTCGAGGTGGCCTGTAATAAGAGCTACGGCGATGATGCGCAGGCAAAGTCGGGTAGAGAGACCAGGAGAAGTCGCCGCCGTGCTAGCGACCCCGCCCAGGACGGATCTGGGGAGGGAGCGGCGAGGAAACGGCCGGGGTCGAAGCAAGCAACAGACCGCGGATCGCAGCAGCACCCGGCCCCGGACAAGGCAAGGGATCGGGCCCCGGAATGCACTGAAGCACGCTGCTTTCCGCCGGATCTCTGCCCCGGCCGCCCAGATCCGGCGCCGCGGGGCCGGATCTCGCGCGGCTTCGAGTCGTCGGCGCGCAAGATCTAGCTCTCTCTGCTGCTAGTACAACCACCACGCTTCCGGGAGAGAGTGAAGGAGAGAGAGAGAGGGAGGGAGAGGTTACCGGTGCAAGGCGTGGCGAGGCGGAGGAGGTGGCTGCGGACGGCGAGGGGAGGGATGCGATCGGAGGAGCAGAGCAGGAGAGGAGGGTGGCTGGATGGGGCTGGAGGAGAAGGGAAGGGTGGGCGAGGGGAGGGGTGGCTGGCTCTATAACTGCTGCTGCCGCTGCTCTGGCTCTGGCGATCTGCTGTGGCTGGCTGTCTGGCTGGATCTCCACTCACGCCGCTGTCTGCTGTCGGCCTGCTGACGCGACCAGACCACACCAGTCCGAACAAGAAAGCGTTTCCGCCTGTTTTCTCCTCTCTCTCTCTCTTTTTTTTCTCCATCCATTCTTTGAATCTTCAACGCGGACTCCTTACAAATGGATTGGGGAAAAAACCAGCCCAGCACATGCCGGCCATGTGTAGGCTTTACTCTACGATCCAGTCCGGCCCATTAATGGGTTTCATACAGGATGAGCGGCCCATATATAGCCTTTACAAAAAAGACAAGTGAAATGTTCTGAATTTCCCTCTAATCTAAGAAAAATCATCAAAATATCCTAAATCCATTTTAAAAAAATGAGTGAAATACGCTATGAAAATGAGCAAATTCCAAAACAGACCTTAAACTCGCACGGGAAAGCTAAACCAAACCCTGAGCTCCGAATCCCGGATATTTGGCGCACGTGAACTATCGAAACCCGGTCTACTTTAAAACCCTAGATCTGTTCGGCCCGCCGGGAAACCGACGAGACGGACCAGGATAACAATGCTTACTCTCACGGATAATGCATGCGGGGCCTACCCTGCATATAAACATCCCCTTCCCCCAACCTTCTGTCAAAATCACCGCCATGCCTCCCGCTACGGAAGAGGAAATCGCACCTAACGATACCCCTTCGACCTCTTCCTAAGAACCTGCGGCCGACACCGCCGCTCCGAGGACCCTCACCGGCCACCCAAGCCTTGTCGCCTGGCGGTGCAGCTCTGACACTTCTGTGACTCTCTAACTTTGCCTCGAACGCCGTCATGTGTGCCGTGACTTCGGGCACTGCCAATCTGTTTCTCCCTATGTGCGCATTACGAGCAAGGAGGGCATTGTCTTCCCACATGGTGTCTTCTTTTTTGCGCTAGCGACTCGTGCACCATGATTTGAGATGGTGATGTGTCTATGGGTTTGTCAGGATGCGACAGTTCCCGTGGCCTTAACGCCAACACCTTAGTCATGTGTTCTTGACGACAGTATCTAATAGCAGAGGTGATGGTGATACGTTCAAAACCTATCTACTTTCTCGAACATTTTTGCTATTGTTTCGCCTCTAATTTGGGATTTGGATATAACTAACACGGACTGACGCTGTTTTCAGCAGAATTGCTTTGGTGTCTAGTTTTTGTGCAGGGAATCAACTTTCAGGAAACATCCCGGAAAATATCGTAAAACTCCTATTTTACCAGAAGACTCACGGAGCCAGAAAACAAGACGGAGAAGGGCACGAGTGGCCCACACCACTGTGGCGCGGCCAGCGCTTTAAAACCCCGAGCTCAATCCGATATTTGGCGACGTAAACTATCGAAACCAGTGCCGCTTTAAAAACCTAAATCTATTCGCCACGAGAAACCGAGCAATGGGACTAGGATAACAATGCTTACTATCACGGATAATGCATGTGGGCCCACCCTGCATATAACATCCCCTTCCCCCAACCTTTGTCAAATCCGCCGCCATGTCGCCCGCCGCCGAAAGAGGAAATCGCACTTAACGATACCCTTCTCTTACTAAGACCTGCCGCTCCCAGGTGAAGGGAATATGCCCTGAGAGGCAATAATAAAGTGTTTATTATGTGTATTTCAAGTATATGATAGATGTTTATTTTGCATATTATAATTGTATTAATACAAAAACATTAATACATGTGTGTTTAATAAACAAACAGAAAGTTCCTAGTTATGCCTCTCTCATAAACTAGCTCATCGATTAACAAGATGATCAAAGTTTCCTGATCATAGACATTGGATGTTGTTAATAACGAGGTCACAACATTAGTGTAATGGTATGATGAATATTCATTCGAAGTATAGCATTACGATCAAAGTCATTGCGTTTATATTGCTATAACAACTTACGAAGTGATCCTAATCCTTAGACCATAAGATCACGTCAATCACTAACACCGGAAGAGTTTCTTGATAACATCAAACGTCACACCGTAACTGGGTGATTATAAAGATGGATTCAGAACTACTAAAGTGTTATGTTGAGGCTCATGGATCGAGAATGGAATTTGTTCATCCCGATGACGGATAGATATACTCTGGACCCTCTCGGTGATATCACATTGGTTAGCTTGCAAGCAAGTGATTTAATCACTAGAATGTTATATCACGGGAACGAGAAAAGAGTGCATGTCAGTAACGAGATCAAACTAGGTATGGAGATACCGATGATCGAATCTCGGACATGTAATATATCGCGAAACAAACGGATTAAGATACTAGCGTGAAAGGTTCCGACTATCACAAGAAAGTCATCGTTGAATGTGTGGGAGTCGGTATGGGTCACCAGATCCCGCTTCAAATTATTGATCGGAGAGGGGTCTCGATCATGTCCGCATTATTCACGAACCGTAGGGTGTCACACTTAACAGACACAGACATCCAAATGGAGCAAAAGTTTCATGCCGGAAAGAATAACAAGCGTAGGAATTTATTTCACTAGATACTGAAACAGGTTTTTGGGTGAAATTGCAAAAAGTGTTTTTGCATGTGAAATGAAATACTAGCAAGGGGTTATATGTGATTTTTTTCATTAAAATAATTGACAAAATTCTGAATAAATAAAAAGAGTTTTATTTAATGAGAGTTCGCATTAAATTTGGTGGAAATTTAATGGGAATTTGAGTGGGATTTTGAGTGGAGGGAATTGAAAGGATTTTTGTGAGTGAAGTGTCCACCCACATGAATGAGGGGAGGGCAAGGGGCAGCCCCATGCGCTGGACACCCCCTTGGGGTCCCCCCTCTCCTATAAAAGGCACCCCCTCCTCACTTCTCACTCACACCTCCTCGTGAAGGATCTCTCTCCCCCTCTAGAATTTATGCCGCATGGTCTTGGAGTAGCGAGATACATGTTCCCGGTGGCTATTCGGCAAGAAAGAGTTGTGCTTCCGCTACATCGCTGGAGCGAGGAGACGGAGGTTGCTGAGTGTCTTGTACGTGTGTGCGAGCACGGATGCGCTGCTGATTTGTGGCGCTAGGACATCCTCTTGATCTTGAGATCGACAAGAGATCGTCTACATCAACCACGAGTTTAAATCGTTAAGCTTTGTCGGTCTTCAAGGGTATGTTCTCTACGGATATACATCCGCCCGTTGTTTGTATCTAGTAGATAGATCTTTACATAGTTGTTTCCATCGTAGGAAATTTTCTGTTTTCTATGCTACAAACCCAACACCAGGAACCTCAACAAGCACCTGCCTTGCCGCTCGTCGCCACGACTCCGCAACCTTTGTGATTCTCTCGCTTTGCTCCAAACATCTTCTTATGCGCCACGATTTAGGACACTGTGAATCCGTTTCTCCCCACGTGCTCGCTACGGAAAGGACGGTGTCGCCTTCCCTGTGGTGACTTTTTATTTGGGCCTGCAACCACAGGTGCTCCCTGGTTTGAGACGTAGTGACGTGTTTGTGTGTTTTTTGGGCTACGACATTGCCCAGTGGCCTCGACGCCGACACCTCAACAGTGCGCTCCCGACATCTGTGTCTGATAGTTCATGTTGTGAGAGAAGCAAATTGAAGGGGGAGGGGTCTGGAGAGGGAGGAGGGGACGTGATTCCGGGGCCTGCAATGCTAGCTCAGGGGTATAACCCTGGTGCTATCATGCGAAGCAGACATACTGTAGATCTATGCAAACAGACGTCGTCCCGAGCAAGTTTTAGTTTAATGGATGTGATCCTCATATTCATGAAGCTGAGTCGATAAAAATAAATGAGGCAGTTGTAGCATGTGTTTATCATATATGATACATAGGAATAAGATCATGAATAGTACCTTACTAGAGCCATCCGAATAATATTAGCAGACTTCCACACCTTAGCATTTAACAGTTCACAAAAGATTACTCTCAGTATGATGTAAAAGTATTCTGTTCGACCGAATAAGTTAGCGAGGTAGTTTCAAGTGTTTTAGGATTAACATATTCACTCGGGATTGAAAATCTAAAACGTTTATTTGGCTTAATACAATATAGTGGGATATGACTATTTGCTCTTTGCACATTCGCTCTTTTTCTTCTCTCTTTTCTTTTTTCCTTTTATATATATGCTCACACTTTTGTTTAAGTGTTATGCAAAGGAGCTAGCCATACATTTTACTTCACGTAGGAATTCAAAGTTTAACGATCTCAATTACTAAATTCCAAATGTATATGAAACATCTTTATAGCTTGAGTATTCTACCTCGACTTTCTCTCGCTCTAATTTGATAACACTTTTACTTTTCCTTTGTTCAAGGTGATTAGATATTTTTTCCTTTATAAATCAAACCATAAACTCACAACATATTGACCAAATTATCTTTGTATGTTCCATTAATACCAATGGTGTGAAAGACTCCTATTGCCATCAAGTGCAAGTAAAATTATACTCAAGCCGTTCATATATCTAAAAAGACAAATCCAAACTCAATAATATCCATATACTATAATAAACTCGGAATTTCATAAAGGGATCGACTATTTCTGAAGGGAATTCTAATGATGCAAACTTTATTTCTAAGCTCGAATTAATGCAAAGCTAGAATAGTAATAAAAACTTATAAGATAGATTATAAGGTCTTAAATATCTCCCCAAGCTTGGAATCAAGCCAGGCGGGATCAAATAATCCCTCGCGATATTTGATACCGTGATTATGGTAGATCAATGTGGTGCCATGGCATGTAGCACCATGGTGTGCAGCTTCTTGTTGGTATCCTCCAGGGCAGTGATGCGGCTGTAGCACCTGTGCAAATCAGATTGCAAAGTGTCCACCTTATCTGCGAGTTTAACCACCAATGGAAGAAGATCATCCTTCTTATCTATCTCCTTGAGACGGTGAAGCGCTTCAACGCTATGGAGTAGCTCCTTCTTTTGATATATCTCCAGCGCTTGCACACGGTCCTTGGTCATGGGGACAACTTCTTCTTCCTCATCCATAATTGAGGGATTGGGGAAGTACAAACTGTTCCTCCACTCTTCTTGAGGCTCCACCCTCATACGAGCACCAATGGTAGGCTTCGAGTGTGGCACCATCGCTTCCCTGCTAGCACCTGCACCAACATTAGGTAATTCCTTGCCAGCATGCGGGTCCGTGGTGATGAACTTGACCGTCTCCACACACCCTTTTCCATGCGGCTTATGACATTCTCTCTCTTGTTGAGCTCTCTTCATCGCCGCCTAGTTGATCTCTGGGGGATCATAGACGTCACTCCAACCTTCATCGGGATCGTTGTTATAGAAGCTTGGATCGACGTACTCCTTATACCCCGAGCTAAACCTCTCCACCTCCTCATCGCCGTCCTCCATGGACGGGCTGCAAGAGCGGTCCCTGGGAGGAGCAATGATCCCCAGGGGTTTTCCACGGCCTGGGACAGGATAGAGCATGGCTAGATTGGTTCTTGGTGATTATGATTAGAGAGAGACACAATGGCAATATATAAGAGGGGTCAGAGGTCGGTTAAACTCGCGAGAAACACCAAATTCACACCCAAAAAAAGAATCTTAACAAAACAGGAAAATAAATCACGATTTTGGAGGAGTCCTGTCGCGTAACGAACAACTATACGGTCGCGGCCTGTATATCTCCGACCGTATAGTTGGTTCCAGGCAGGTATTTCCAAATATCTCGAGTCCAGGTCGGTTAGGTTACCAACTAGGAACCGACAAAACATTTTTTTAGTGAATTATAAATGAAAAAGGATCGAAGATGCAGAAGCTTTAACGACCAACTATATGGCAGGAATAAATTTTCCTGGCCGTATAGTTTGGTTGTATAGTTTTTCGGCACCATTTTTTTGCAAGGGGGATACAGTACCTTTAACGACCAACTATACGGCGGGAGGTTTTTCTCCGTTCGTATAATTGCGCCCGTATAGTTAGTAAAACCCCTTGAAAACTTCAGAAAAACAAGAGGAATTCAAAGGTAAAATTTTCAAAAGTGTATATTATGAACACAAATCACTTATTAGAGAAAGAAGACTTACCTTGCACTTATCGTTTATTTAGTAGGGGGTGACAAGCTCCTCCAACAACAGAGACTTCTTCTCTTTTGGAGGAATTAACCTTAGTTTATCTAATAATTCTCATAAACAAAAATCACCAGGATTAAAGTTCCTCTCAATAAGATTTGTGCTTTATTGGGCACATACAGATGCTGCATCAATTATCTTTATTTCTTTCCTCTACATAATCTGCAACTCAAAATTTTGAAGTAAAAGGATCCAACAAATTAGTCTTGGCTTATGATTCTTCCTCTCGAGGAGTTCTTTTAAACCATCACGATCCGTATGGACTCTTGCTTTTGCATCAACTATATAAGAACGAGATTTATCGCAAGAGAAAAATATAGCAAAAAGTTCTCTTCTTTCTTAGGATAATTATTTTGAGCACTATTAAAAGTTCTACTAGCATGATGTATAATATTAAATCTGCGACCTATATGTTGTCCCAGAGTTACTCCTATAGCATCATCACTAGCTTCACATATTAAATCAGAAGTCATATCCCATATAGGTGGTTTAATGATGGGAGCATGGGATAAAGCATGTTTAAGTTTATCAAAGGCAATAAGGCATTTATCATCAAAATTAAATATTACTCCCTTTTGCAACGGGTTAGTTAAAGGTTTAGAAATTCCAGAAAAATTCCTAATAAACCTTCTATAAAAACCCACATGACCAAGAAAACTTATTATACCTTTTATGTCCCTTGGTTGTGGCATTCTCTCTATTTCTTCAACTTTATCTCTGTCTACTTCAATACCCTTAACTGATACTTTATGCCCAAGGACTATGCCTTCTTTAACCATGAAATGACACTTCTCCCAGTTTAGAACGAGATTCGTTTCTTCGCAATGCTGCAAAACCTTTTGAAATTATCCAAGCAACTAATAAACGAATTTCCATAGACAGAAAAGTCATCCATAAATACTTCCATTATTAATTCTATAAAATCTGCAAAAATAGCAGTCATGCATCTTTAAAACGTAGCTGGAGAATTACATAAATCAAAAGGCATGTATCGGTAAGCATGTAGACCATAAAGACTAATGAAAGTTGTTTTAAGTTGGTTATCAGGATGAACAACTATTTGGGAAAAACCAGAGTATCCGTTCAAGTAACAAAAATAAGTGTGGTTTGCTAACCTCTCTAAAGTTTGATCTATGAATGGTAAAGGATAGTGATCTTTCCTAGTTTCTTTATTCAATTTCCAGAAATCTATACACATCCTATGTCCAACAATAGTTTTAGTAGGTATCAATTCATTGTTTTTATTAGGAACAACATTAAAACCGTCCTTCTTAGGAACACAATGAACATGACTTACCCATTCACTTTCTTTTACAGGATAAATTATACCTGCATCCAGTAGGCATACTATTTCTTTTCTTACCACTTCCTTCATTTCAGGCTTCAGCCTTCTATTAAATTCTGCAACTGGTTTAGCGCCTTCCTCCATGAATACTCGATGGACGGTTATCATGGGACTAATGCCCTTCAAATCATCCATTGAGTACCCAAAGGCCTTGCGATGCTCCTTAAGTACTTTCATGAGTTCTTCTTCTTTATCCACTAAAAGTTTAGAACTAATAATAACACGAAATTTATTAGTATTGTCCAAAAATCTATATTTAAGATTATCTGGTAAAGTTTTAATTCTGGGGGTGGTATTTCCTCATCCCCTCTCTTTTCTGGATCTTCAAAAGCCTCATCAGTTGGAGGCCCTAAAATGGGAAGTGAATCGAATTCACTTTGTAATTCTTCTAGAGACCTCTCCTCCATAATTATTTCTTTATAATTTAAGTCTTCATCTTCTTCTTCTTCTTGATTACTAAAGAAAAGAGATGTCATCTCCTCGATAGTTTTTCTTTCTCTTCTTCTTGTATTTGTGAAGGTTTTTCATTAAATTTGGAAAAGTGGAATTCTTTTTCTGCTCCCCCAAGTTTAAGAGACACAATCTCCTTTTTTTTAAATCAACTGTGGCACCTACATCGCTCAAAAAGTTTCTTCCAAATATAATTGGACAAAGAGTGTCAGCCTGCCGTCCACACAAACGGCTTCAGGCCGCTCTCCAACACCGGACGAAGAGCAGGTGCATATGTATTATGCATGCTACATGTGCGTAGGACAAAGATGGATCAGCTCTCTAGTTCAAACTCTTGGTTGCGCTGGCTAGCGCATGCAATTGATACTCCCATCCAATTACCGACAAAGTGATGTGATAAAAAATTATAGGTTAACCTTTATTTGAGAAGGAAATAAATCAAAGAGAAATAGGAAGTGGTAGAAGATTCAAGTAAGAAGTTTGTGATCAAACAAAACAGAGTTCCTCTACGAGATTGTGAAGTTCAAATCCACCACCTTGCCTCCTCCAAGTTGTACTTCCACCATGTTCGATAAGATTCGTTAGATCCCTATCTTGAGAACCAAATCTTATTGTTGCTATCAAGATGATAAATCTTGATTTATGCGAGACTTTGATTTTATCTAGAGAAAAAACTTTTCCATCACATATTTTATAAAAGTAGAATAAGATCTGGGAGCGACTCAAACCGACTAACTGTTGACAGCTCTGTCAAAACCGCATCAGTTTTTCTGAGCAGCAAAAATATAAGCTCGACTCGAGACTTATTCCGCAAACCGTGGCACACGCGCATCGAGACAAGCGGGCGAGCGAGCGTCATCGTCGAATGAGGAGCCGTGTGTAGCACTTCTCGTCTCACTCACTTACAAAGTCGTGAGATACTCCACCTTATAAGGATGGTTCACCTCTTCTTCAACTTTTTATGTTTCCTTTGAGACGCTTGGTGCGTTCGCGAACCTGAGGACAAAAGGCCGTCGGCGTAGGCTAAAATACCCTCGGCGTATGGTATGCCGAGGGCTGCCCTCGGTGTAGCCTCCTCGGCAAAGATCTCCCTCGGCGGAGCACACTCAAGCCGTCGGCGTATCGAAATGCCGTCGGCGTATGCTACGCCGAGGGCTTTGCGTCGTGAAGCGTCGGTATAGCCTGTTGTCGGCGGTAAAAACTTTTTGAAAAAAAATGTTTTTTATTTTTTTCTTTGAATTGTTTCACTTGTTAATCTCCTACTTTGAACATTTTTAACACTAATTATACTTAACATTTGATTAAATTCCAGTCTTAGTCAAACTTTCCAGCAGGTCACCCATCCTAATAGTATTCCAGCTTCAGCACACTTAACTTCCTCGTTCTTTCAGAATCCGTTTCCGCAAAGTAATTCATACATTGTTGTCAATACTATGATATCAATCCTATTAACTATTATATCATCATGCCATATGTTTGTATTTTTTGAAATTACAAACAATTATCTAAGTAAACATTAATGAATAAGTAAAAATATTATTGAATTCAAATAAAAATATAATAATTTTACTTTTTTGTATTTTTATTTAATATGGATTAATTAATATCTTTAAATCTGTAAATCGGAATTCGAAAAAAAATATGTCTAAATTGATCAGAAAAATGAGAGGAATCTAAATATGATATCCATATCAACTAATCACAAACCCTCCATTTTGAATTAGCTATTTGGTGGTTGCTTTAGAAAATCCCCTTTTTGCGCCTGGATAATGAAAAATGGATTTTTAGTGCGATGAAAAGAAAAAATTGCGTTGGATCTTTGATAAAATAGCATATTGTGAACCTAAAAATAATTTTTGTAAAAAAACATGAGCATAGAATCATGTACCTGTAGTTCATATATGACACACTTCCTGCCGATCAAGGTGAATTTGTCTTTTCACCAAAGGTGGATGAAGGTTTTGATCCTGTTGGGACATTGTCCATATAAGGTGGTATAGTATTTTTGTAAAATGTGGTGGTAGTATTTTGAATTAGCCATTTGGTGGTTGCTTCACAAAACCGCCCATTTTTTATGCTCGGAAAATAGAAAATGGCTTTTGGTGCATTTAAAAGGAAAACTTCCTCCTGCAACATTGTTCGCCATCCCATGATGCATGTGTATGCATAATATGGGCACATTATCACAAACTATGCCTTGATTCTAGCCATAACATTGGTCATTTGACCCGAAAGCCAAGAAACCTCGAATGAGATAGGTCATTTTGTGAAGGTTTTTTGAGACATAATCAATATATCAAGTTTGCTATTTTTTCTTATAACTATGTCACATAATATGACACCACGCGAAGGTTTCGCATTGTTTCGATCGTTTTTGAATTTTTTATGCCCGTTTTAAACTATCGTCAAACTTTGTCGAATGGCGGACATAAAGATTCTTAGCTCGGGGCCGAGCCTCGCTAAACTTGCATTGGATCTTTGATAAAATAGCATATTTTGAACCTAAAAATAATTTTTGTAAAAAAAATGAGCATCGGATCATGTACTTGTAGTTCATATCTGACCCACTTCCTACCGATTCGGCAAGAATTTCTCTTTTTCACCAAAGGTGGACGGAAAGGTTTCGGATCCCCCTGTTGGTACATTGTCCGTATAAGGTGGTATAGTATTTTTGTAAAATGTGGTGGTAGTATTTTGAATTAGCCATTTGGTGGTTGCTTCACAAAACCGTCCGTTTTTTATGCACGGAAAATGGAAAATGGTTTTTTGGTGCGACAAAAAGGAAAACTTCCTCCTGCAATATTGTTCGCCATCCCATGATGCATGTGTATGCATAATATGAGCACATTATCAGAAACTATGCCTTGATTCTAGCCATAATATTGGTCATTTGATCCGAAAGCCAAGAAACCTCGAATGAGATAGGTCATTTTGTGAAGGTTTCTTTGAGACATAATCAATATATCAAGTTTGATATTTTTCCTTCTAACTATGTCACATAATATAACACCACGTGAAGGTTTCGCATTGTTTCGATCGTTTTTGAATTTTTTATGCCCGTTTTAAACTATATATAATGTTTTATATTTTACTTAATTTTTATTTATAAATATGTAATATTTGAGTGTAGATAGATAGGTCTTATTTTTCTGCAAATTTTGATATATTATTTGTATTTTTCTGAATTAGAATGATTTAGTTATGATTTTTCAAAGTTTATTGAGATAAAATAAAAAATAGCTACGCCGAGGGCAGCCGTCGGCGTAGCATAGAATATGCCGAGGGCAATTTTACGCCGACGGCTGCTTGGCGGGGCTGGCCTGGACGATGGCTACACCGACGGCCCCGACATTTGGCCGTCGGCGTAGCGACCGGCCGTCGGCATAGCTTCCCATTTCTGTAGTGGGCCCATGCTAGCCTAGTTAATGTGATACACATATTTTTATGTCAGGTTTTTGTAGTTCAACCTATGTACATCGACCTAGGACCTCGCCGGAGTACCTGCAAGCGTCGGCGTCGAGCACGGGAACATGCCCGCGGTGCCCGGACGGTAAATCCGCCCCTGCTACCAGCGACATGCTATAAGCTTGAACAATTGAACCTATGATGAAAATCAGAATTCAGTTTAGCCACTTAGGCGATCAATGATGACATTATTAACTTGATAGATCTTGTATGTAATTGACGAGCCAAATTTAAACTCACAATTGTCAAACATGAACACAAATGTCCTAGATGAATTACACGATGCATCTTTGCAAAACCCATGTCAGTTTTATGCAAAACTTAATATACATACATATAGAAACTTGTTTCTGATGGTTATATCTTCGCCCCCTACCCCCTATGCTCAAATCCTAAATCCGCCCCAACGCCAATTAAACTTTGTCAATCAATGGTGATTATGTGCTATTTCTACCTGTTAAACACAATTCAATCGACACACAACGCCAAGCACAACAAACAAACCTTTCATCGCCATGGTAGCATATGTTCCATCATATAAAAAGGCTATCTATGTACATTGCATACGTTTTCTCGATGGAGGGACACGCCCATTTTTGTACCCTTGTTGCTTGGAGGCGTTTAAGGATATATGGTCGATATGACCATCTGCCTACTTGCAAATACAATCATGCATGGGAGGCTATACATGTACAGATTCTTGGACCATGATGCATCATCGGGGTTCCAGCTCTTCTAGCTCTTGGACGTTTCTTGGTTGTGGAATCACATGCATGGGCCACGTCGATGGAATTATTGCCCCCTTGATTTAGTAGATCAGATACACAAAGTAGAGCTGGCGGCTAATCTCTCTAGCTAAATGGCCGTGGAATACCGATCACATGCTAATCCCTTGGATTTTGTCGCCAATCAACACTAGGTATTCTATTTGATCTTCCATCGAACGATTAACTGAGTAAGACAATGTTAGACGTTAATATAGCCGCTTATGCGAAAAATTTAATAACATGAGGTTCGATTATCTCCTAAGCGCCATGCCTCGCTCGAAGCTAATTTTTTTTATGCGAGCAGCTTCTCATTGGGAAAATTGAACCGCGCCGAGGAAAAAGGTGGAGCTCTCGACGCCTCGTTTTGCGGCGATGCTTAGGAAAATTCCAGGAACGGGTGGGAATTAGATAAAATTGTCGTGAAATCCATCCTAGCTGTCTATAGCGCCTGCATTATACATGCCCTAAGTGTTACCGGGTGAACAATACTGCACTATATATTGGTTCGATATGTAGCCGAAGAAAATAGATATTTTGTTACCATCGACATCTGCACCATGGATACATATAACCAAACCCACCATAATAAAAAAATCAATAATGGAAAACAAATAAAGAGTACCATATAGCCCAAGTTTCAAGACTCAAATGGTTGATATGAAAATTATACATTTTGGTTCTACATTGTGCATATGTAGCTGCAAGTTGCAACCTATTCATGCAAACCAATTTCATGTAATTTTATCATTTTTTAGAGAATATGAACTTAGTTGTATCATTATTTTTACGAAAGCCTCAATATATTGAAAAGTACATATAGTCATATATACATACTGGACAAAGAGCGTGAACAACCAAAGCTAATCCTGGTCGAATTAATGGTTGCCATGGCACATACTCCGTACTGCACAGTACATTCAATGCCCATTCATTACACTAGATCGATCGCTCGATTAAGCTGGTGTTCATATATGTTTCATACGGTTCTTGTGCACCCTCTTGGATCATCTTAAATACGCTGATCCAGGACAATGTACCTATTTACCAATGTACTTATTGGTGTACATTTAATTATCAATATTCAACCTGTTTCATGTTTTTACCCTTGTTTGTCATAAATTTTATGAGTGGTGTTTTGGAACCCAAGGTTCCGTGGAAAGATTTTTTTCAAAAATTCAGTAGAAAATTTCAGTATTTTCGTAAACACATACTACATGTATGTTCTGTACATCTATAGTTTTGCGCTCGACAAAATTATGGCCCTAAAAGGCAAAAAACCTAAGTGTGGCGGTACCTAATGGGGTCTCCGATGAACAAATATGGCTAGGGAGGTAAGGGGTAGGGGAGGTGTGGGTAGCAAATGGTGCAATCTAACTACATCACACCCTCTCCGGTATATAGCTGCCACTTTCGAGGCGTCTCGTCAATGTTGTCTCGATGTACATGGACTGCCATTGTCGTAAAAAACCTAGATGGGGGTAAATCCAAGATGATGTCATGTGTAGGAGGTAAAATTTGATAAGTCTCTCCGATCCAAAACCAGCGACACTTATTATGAATCGGAAAGAGTAATAGATTTTAAATGAGGTAAAACATTTCAGTGTCATGACTAGGAAATGAAGAGTGGAATAAACTCAGCTTATCGATGTTAATTTAGTTTTTTGTTCACATGCTAATCGTCCTGAATAGAATCGATCAATTAATTACCTATTTTTCCATGCATCATGCATGACCTACATTTCATATTATAGTATTCATTGTAGTAGAAAGTCATGGTTTGCAAACATTCTCTTCCATCCATACGGGGGACAGTTTTGGTTACCGCCACCAAGAAAAGAGAAGGAGTTCACTGGAAGCAAACCTTCTGATCTCCTTGCTGATTTTGGTACACCAATCAAGCTTCTTATACCAATATACTACTAGCATAGGCAAGTTGGTGAATTCTTTTTGCTGGGCTTTGCCCTGCATTTCCAACCTAGATTCTAATAATCTAGTACAAACATGTTCCCCGCCTGATCTTCTCAAAAGCAGCACCATCCATTAGAGTAAATACATATAGATTATATACTTTATTTATTCACAAAGAAAATAAGGAAAAAAATATAAATTGACTCTAGTAAAAGGACCATATAAAACAACTAAATGGCCAAATCCATGCTAATTTCACAGCTTATCAAACATTGAATCGGTTAAGTACATATGCGCGAGATAAACTCTTTACTGTTCTAGTTGTAAATGAAAATTCCCTTTATCAAAAAACACATGGGAGATAAAATTCCTTGAGAAACAAAAGACACACATATATGGATCAGACGAGTGGTGACAAGAACAAGACCATCCAGATCCCAATAGTAACTGAACACATTACCACAGTGTGATTAAAGAAAAATTGCAGGAACATGCCAAGCCAAACCAGCTGTTCTAGTTGCTTTCCATTGGCATCGGGAGAGCAGAACGGGGAGGGGGGTTTTAACTAAGCAGGGTGGCTTAAAAAACAAGGGGGATAAGCTAGGAGTGAGTGAGTGAAGAGTCCAAAGCAAGAACACAAGAGGCGCATGTGCATGCGTGCGCGGCTGCGTGGGTGTGATGATGGAGGCGGTGACGATGGCTCCGCACCGCCGCCGCAACTCCGCCGGGTGATCCGATTCCGGAGCGCCCCAAAAGGAGAAAGAAAGCATCGGCACCAAGCGTAACAGGCCAGCCATGTACCAGTACTAGTATAGTCTCTCTGAGAGTTGGCAAGAGAGAGAGAGAGAGACAGAGTCACAGAGAGATAGAGAGAGAAAAGGAGGGTGGAGTGCATCGGCTCCGTCTGCAGCCGCCGGCGTACGGCGGGCGGCGAACCTGTCCCGCGTCCGGGCGGCGCTCGGGCTGGGCGGATCTAGGACGAGGGGGCGAACTGCGAAGCGGTTTCCTCCGGCGGCGCGCGGGGAGCGGAGCTCCGGTGAGCAAATCTCCCATCTTTCCTGCACGAATTTATACTCCGTGTGCGGTTTTGAGGTCTGGTTCTGCGCCTCTGGCGCCGGAAAGATGGCTCCTTTCCGCATTTCTGCGCGGAATCTCGGTTAGCTGCGTCGTAGTTACCAGCATCTCTGTGGCTGTTTCCCCCCCTTCGTGTACTTCTTGTGGTCTGCTGGTCGACGGGCCACGGCAATTTAGGTTGGGCTCTGCCCATGATTTAGTCTGGTAATGTAGATGTAGGAGCAAATGCTGTTTGGTATAGTGTAGGCGCAGAAATTTAGGGTGATCCTGTAAGAAAATTTTGGGGTTCATGTTACTGCCAAGACAGTGGGGGAAGGAAGAGAACAGAAATAAATGGAATTGTGGCCGATGGAGCGGCTTGTTAATAGTCGGTTAGTGCTGGCGATGATTCAGTATTATGGTACAAAATTTTGATTTTATCCTGGAATAAAAACCTTGCAATTGTGCATTTCAAGTTAACGGCAGGACACCTCTGTCCAGTTGTACAATGTGGGTTCTCCTAATTTTAGAAAATGCTACTACCTGAAGCCACTGTCCTTTATTTCCTGAAGGATTGCAGTTACGCTGAATACAGCAAACTTTTCCTCATATGGGGCGAAGCAGTGAAAATAGTAATAGTAGCTCTTTCTTCTCAACAGTGAAACCTGCTCTGCTTTTTTGTGCACCCTGTGCCTTTTCTATCTCATGAAGTAATACTTGTGTGCCTGATGTCTTCACACTTATTGTTAATTGTGTGCAGGTGTTTTTCAGATATCCACCTTATTCTGTCTTACAGATCCTGCAGCATTGTTGTTCTGCAATACTATCATGACAGCCGCGAGTATATGTGCATACTGCTAGTGTCCTCTTCGCTTTGTAGCTGCTTCAAGATCAGATGTGACAATGATGTACACAAAGGGGCCATCATTGGATGTTCTTAGAGCAAGCATTTCTAGTGCCCCTAGTACATCTAGCCATGGTTCTGCGCAAGATGACTGCGACTCCTTAGGCGATGTCTATGTGTGGGGTGAAGTTGTTTGCGATAACTCTGCACGGACCGGTTCCGAGACTGTAATTAGATCAACTGGGAAGACTGATTTCCTCCTCCCAAAGCCGTTGGAGTCCAGTTTGGTTCTTGATGTGTATCATGTAGATTGTGGGGTCAGGCATGCCTCGTTGGTGACGAGAAATGGAGAAGTTTTTACATGGGGTGAAGATTCTGGAGGCCGCCTAGGCCATGGAACTCGTGAAGATTCTGTGCACCCTCGTCTTGTCGAGTCTTTGGCTGCTTGCAACATAGATTTTGTTGCATGTGGGGAGTTTCATACTTGTGCCGTGACCACAACGGGCGAACTTTATACATGGGGAGATGGAACTCACAATGTTGGACTGCTAGGACATGGCACTGATGTAGGACACTGGATACCTAGGAGGATTTCTGGAGCTCTGGAAGGTCTCCAAATTGCTTATGTTTCTTGCGGGACCTGGCATACAGCCTTGATTACATCAATGGGTCAATTGTTTACCTTTGGAGATGGTTCATTTGGCGTATTAGGCCATGGAGATCTGAAGAGCAATTCGTGTCCAAGGGAGGTAGAGTCACTGTCAGGGCTGAAAACAATTGCAGTTGCATGTGGTGTATGGCATACTGCAGCTATTGTGGAGGTTATGGTCACTCAGTCCAGCTCAACCGTGTCTGCTGGAAAGCTGTTCACATGGGGAGATGGCGACAAGAGTAGACTTGGTCATGGTGATAAGGATGCACGACTTAAGCCTACTTGTGTAGCTTCGCTTATTGATTATGATTTTTACAGGGTAGCATGTGGTCACAGTCTTACTGTAGGCTTGACAACTTCTGGAAAAGTGTGGAGCATGGGTAATTCTGTTTACGGTCAGCTCGGAAATCCAAATTCAGATGGAAGGCCATGTTTAGTTGAAGATAAGATTGCAAGTGAACATGTTCTACAAGTTGCTTGTGGTTCCTACCATGTTGCAGTTTTGACAAGTAGAAGCGAAGTTTTTACATGGGGCAAAGGAGCTAATGGGAGATTGGGCCATGGAGATATAGAGGACAGGAAGGTACCTACACCGGTCGAGGCATTGAGAGATAGAGCTGTTAGGCACATAGCCTGTGGTGCAAACTTCACTGCTGCTATATGCCTGCACAGATGGGTTTCTGGAGCTGATCAATCACAATGCTCCTCGTGTCGACAGCCATTTGGGTTTACCCGAAAGAGGCATAACTGCTATAACTGTGGACTTGTCCATTGTAATGCATGCACCTCAAGGAAGGCTTTTAGAGCAGCATTGGCTCCTAATCCTGAGAAACTTCAGCGTGTTTGTGATTCTTGTTTCCAGAAACTGAAGAATGCATCTGACTCTCGTTCAGCTAGCAAAAAGAAAGACCTTGCTCCCAACTTTTTAGGTGAGAGCAATGGTGAAGCTAGAGTAGGAAAGTCCATCCTTTCTAGCAATATGGATATGATTAGGAGTTTGGATAGCAAAGCAGCAAAGCAGGGGAAGAAAACTGATGCACTGTCATTTCTCCGGAATCCTCAAGTTAGTTCGCTACTGCAGCTGAGAGATATTGCCTTCTCTGGCGGAGTAGATCTCAACAGACCCGTTCCGAGAACGGTGCGCACGTCAGCGCGGTCAGTAGCCACTTCGAGGGCTGTTTCCCCTTTTTCTCGCAAGTCTAGTCCACCACGGTCTACCACACCAGTCCCAACAACTCATGGTCTTTCTTTCTCAAAAAGTGCTACTGATAATCTGGTGAAAACAAATGAGCTCTTAAATCAGGAAGTTGAGAGGCTGCATGCACAGGTATGTACTTCATTCTAGAAATTTGCTTGGGTGTTAATTATGTTGCAAGAAATTTACAGCACTTATGTATTTGTAGGTTGATAGCCTGAGACAGCGTTGTGAGCATCATGAACTTGAACTGCATAAATCAGCCAAGAAAGTACAAGAGGCCATGACACTGGTTGCGGAGGAATCTGCAAAATCTAAAGCTGCAAAAGAAGTTATAAAATCACTAACAGCACAGGTACATTTCAATGCTTGAGCTCTCTTGAGTTTTATCATATAGGCTTCTTCAGAAATGAACAGGATACCTCTTTTTCACCAGAAATAATTGTTAAATATGTTTGTGTTTTTTTTCTCGACTTATGTAGCTCAAGGACATGGCCGAGAGATTACCACCAGAACATGGATCTTATGATTGCAATGAAGCAAAGCAAGTACATGCTCCAAACAGTGTCGAGCCACATGTTTCTATCTACTCTGGCATGAATGGGAAAATTCACCCGTCAAGGAATGAGTTGCTCAATGCTTCAAATGCACATAGTCCAAACTCTGGATGGTCGCCACATTCAAATGGAATATCGAGCCAACACAAATTACTAAGTAATATTAATGAAAACAGTGAAGGGAGCATTCACAGCCTTAGAATTACCAGTCCCCATGAAGCGGATCGTCCTCATCGAAGAGCACACAGCAATAGTGATGAGATGCTGTCTGCAAGTAGCAGAGCTGATGATAATGTCAGCATAGATGCTAGGTCCCTTCAGAATGGGGAAGAGGGCTACAAGCCTCGAGGCACGGTATCAATATCCAGCAGCCAAGTACAGGCAGAGTGGATTGAGCAGTACGAACCAGGTGTTTACATAACGCTCACGACCCTCCGCGACGGGACTCGAGATCTGAAGAGGGTTCGCTTCAGGTGATTCAAGTTTTTTCCTCTTATTTGCTTCCTACTTCCAAGTTAGCTTTTCTTTTTTCACATACAAACAACTTATTGAACATTGATGATTGCAGTTCTAGTATTTGGCCACAAATTCATATGCGGCCAAAGAGGTCTGAAAGGTTATCTAGTTTTTTTTATAATAACATTCTAGAGCACAACATATTTCGACATTAAACACTATCAGAATAAAACTTCATGCTATCTTGTTCAGCAGGCTAATTCGCTGAGCTGTGCTGTACATTCTACCTTTAGCTTCCTATACACTGACTGGCATGCCCACATTTCATTGTAAAATCTAATTTACGTTGACATCTTCCCTCCTTAAAATTTTTCTTGTTTGCAGTCGAAGGCGCTTTGGAGAGCATCAGGCTGAAAACTGGTGGAATGAGAACCGCGATAAAGTGTATGAGCGGTACAACGTGAGGAGCTCTGAACGAGTATCGTCAGCAGCCTCGACCCGGTCGGCCTATTAACGTACCCATGACCCATGACTAGCTGGCGCCCATATCTTCAGACAGACTGCAAATCCACAGCAAAATTGAGGTCATGCCTACTGGGGCGGGCACTGCCATGTGCGACCATCACTGCAATTTTATCGTCTGTCGATACTGCGAATGCATATCGATAGGGTGATAGCCAATTTTTGGTTGGTGCTGAATCTCTCGAGGCTGTAGCATGGGTGTGTCCCATAGTAATGTACATATACAAGGATATGATGAAACAGGGAGCTGCGCTGCAGGGCATGGTACCTTTTTCCCATGTTATAGATCACTCTAGCCATTGTAGCTAGGTGAAGTTTTTTTCTTTTCTTTTTGCGGGTGTTTGAGTGACCTCAATATGATTAGATTTTGCAAAAGAAAAACTGATATGTACAAGTGTTCTGTTCAATTCAAGATCAGGTCCTCAGTGTTTTCAACTTTTGTGGTACCTGGATCTGTGCTTAAACTCCCAGGTAGACAAAAGACCATCTCAAGACATTGACAAAACTCAATTATATTTTTATAATGTACACATTTTCTATCTGAGTGCACATTTTCATGGATACTGTAACATTGATGGTGACATGTGTGGCATAGGAGTATTTAAAATTTCTGGCTTTTGTAGAAGAAGTGACATGTTCCATTGTTGTGGGTGAAACTTGTGTAGCTATATGAGTCTTTTTTCGCAGAGGCTGCGCATGAACTTCTGCGGTTGTATCAATTGATGTGATCTTGAGATCAGAAGCTCTTCTAGTGTTGAAAAGAAATCTACTGCTCTCATGTATATTTGACAAATATGTTGACTGGGTGTCCTGTTAACATTACATATATGGAGGTTCGTAGTTTACTAATTAGTTCTAGAGGTCGATGTAGCTAGATTTATACAACTTGTGATGTTAATTCTTCTTCGTTCTTCGCATGTACCGTCGATGTTGTTGGCGTCGTTTTATTTTCCTTCTCCTTGCTTTTACTCCACAACACACTGTACAGGCCACCTACCAGTAAAATTCCACCCAAAATACTGCAAAGAATAAACGCCACCAAGGTATGTTATTTCTCAATTCTAATTACAATATGATGTAAAACATTCAATTCAAAATTGTTGCAACAGTGCACCTTTTGTTTGGTTTATATATGTTATGTCATTCAACTTGAAAATGATCGCTATCTTTTCATAGAGTACAACTCAACATGAAATGTTATCATGTGTGTTTAAATGTTTGTACCTTCCAAGGTATATGACTTCTCCTAGGAAGAAGAATGAACAAAATAATGTGATAACCAAACTTAGTGGGGTCCACATCACGAGGAAGACTGGGCCTTCCATTTCACAAGACCACGCCATTAGGTACATCAACGCACCCGTCGCAAAGAAAGCCTAAAAACATTCAAATGTCATGTGAGAGGGTTGCGTGCATCTACCTTAATTCACGCTTGAATTAAGATTAGAGAACTAGTTATGCACCAAAGAAAGTAGAAAACAAGGCGGGAGACAACTGACTGACCGAGTAGAGGACGGCGAGGAGACCAATGTCCAACCCAAGCTTCCATTTGGAGAAGTCCCTCTCAACCACAACCGCCACGACGAACGACTGAATTGCCCCAAACAAGCACTGCATTGCGGTTGCAACCAGCTTGTTTGGGTATTCTTTAAGCAATGGAACCTATATCCGTCCATGAAAAACATGCATCGGGCATAAGAATACATATCATGTAAGCAATAGAAACCCTAGTACATGTTCATGTGCATGTACTTATTCATCCTTAATTATTATGGAGCATCCTGCATATGCTAGCTATAGTTTCAGGGCTTACTTTCCTGTCGTTGAATTTCATGAACATATTTAATAGAGTGAATTCAACTTTTACCTTCTAGTTATGCAATTTGACACCGATGACCCCATCAATCTTCCGGATTACCTCAGTTAAGAAAATTTGGACCGTCTTTCTCTAACGTGTGTCATGGGGGCAAGGTGTAACATGATGAAGAGGTTTGAAGATATCTGGAGGACGACGAGGATTTGAACATAAAAAGGAAGAAAATGCTAGACATGATCGTCGATGACACACTCCAAGTGGGATAAACTGTGTTCAAAGTTACTTAGATTTACACATTATATCGCGCCACGTCAACCTAACATGTGGTCCAAGGTGCTTAAATGGGATAAACCGTGTTCAAAGTTACTTAGATGGTTATTCAGGTACTACTGTAGAGACTTTGAGTGACCCGTGATTATAATAATTTGTACTACTTTCAGTTAATAATGAAATAAAAGACCGTATACATCGATTGATGCAGAGGCCAGACAGGTCCCACTTTTCGAAAAAAAGATGGTTATTTAGGTAGGATTTCCACTAAATAGGGTAACTGGTGTCACAAATACAAAACCTGGGGTCAAGATTGGAATTCACTCTATTTTACGACCTTATGGGGAGATAGTCATGCATGAAAACTTATGACTTTTAAAACAACCAGAATTATCATAATTTGCCAAAATGCCAAACATGGCCTAACTGACCTGCAGGACAATCCAGAGACACAAGGTTCCAGAAGCCAGGACCGGAAGAAAAGTTCCTCTGATCCACACACCACCGCCGATGTGCGGCTTACTGCCGCCGTGGGTGGGGAAGAAGGGGTGGTCGGCGAGGGGGCGAACAGAGGGCCCGGCGTAGAAAGCGATGACGAGGACTCCGGCGAGGCAGAGCATGATTCCTGCAAGCTTGCCCATCCCCGATCGGGCTCTGAGCTTCATCGTCTCCATCCCCATCAACAACGCGAGGAGGAAGGTGATCACCGGCATGCAGTTCGAGACTGCTGATGCCACCGTCGCCGAGGTGTTCTTGAGGCTCATGCTGTACACGTTCAGACTGAAGGTGGTTCTTATGTTCAAAATCTTCAGCCGTTTCAGCAGGTAAGAAAATCTGACGAACATATGTGGTGTGTGTGACTGTATAGTCTGTACCCGAGTATGGCATAGAGAAAGAGCTTGAAGAGCAGCCGGCATGACAAGGCCGGCGCCGCGGTGGTACGACGCCGCCCGCAGGCAGAGCCGATGAGGGCGATGGGGAGGAGTAGGGCGGTGGCAGCAGCGAGACGGTAGAAGACGAAGACGGAGGTGTTGATGCCGTTGTCGAAGGCGGCCTTGGAGACGATGAAGAGGCCCGCGTAGATGACCTGGATAGCCACCGCCACCACGTATGGCGTAATCTTGCTCCTCACGTCGACCATGGCGCCGCCAGATGAAGACGATGACGACGTGCTTGAAAGTATGACGATATGTGTTGGTGTCCGAACATATGTATTCTGAACTTCTGCAGAGTACCAATGTCGCTGCTTGGCTGCTAGCTTATTTATGCGAGCTATTAATAAGTACTGGTATGTATGTATTTTTTTTTGAAAAGGCGGATGAGATATCGGCCTCTATGTATTGCATATTGTATCTAAGTATATATATATAACTATATATGTATGTTGTATACTTGAGCATATATGCATATCTGATTTAGTGTACATAATTCAGGTCTAATTAGGTCACATTATGAGCTTAGCCACTAGTACTTGCTTAATTTCCTTGACTATGCTTTACATAATTATTACTCTTTGTTTCACATTGCGATGGATTCTTTTTTTTGCGAAATTCCACCGATCTTATTAATAATCATCAACAGCAGCACAAATGATGGATTGTGTACTAGGCAGCTCGTTGGGTTGAGATTTAATTAACATTTGGTATTGTTTATACGCTTTTCTTCTCCTAGTTTGTGATATGTCCTTCTCCCTCTTGGCCGGCCAAGGAGGCGAGGAAGAGGGGTGGTTTCACACTGCGGCTGATAGTTTTGGATGGTGGCTCCGCCTTGCGCGAGTTGGCATTGGCGACCTCGTTTTCTTCTGCTGCTGCTGGAGCTCTGAAGAATCCATCGACCCCCCTCCAGTTTGCAGCTCGGGTGGCTCGGGTGTTTTGCCGGCTTCTATGGTTTCGCTGGCCTGTCGCCCATCTACAACCTCCGGCTGGTGGCCCTTCTTCCTTTCCTGTCAATGGCGAGGACGCGACTGGCGATGGTGGCAATAGCATCGCCGGCGAGGTCGGAGTTTGTACAAGGACTCGATGGCTTTTGAAGAATCTTTCTAGGGTCCCTTGTATAAATTGGAAGGACATGGTTGTTATTTGTTTTCTTTCAGGTCCTTTCCGCAGTATTGTATCAATTTTGATTTATTAATGCCAGCTCTGGGACCTTCCGGTCCCTTCTCGTTCAAAAAAAAAATCAGAGAAAATCGTGACAGCTTTAACATCATAAAAAAAATACGGAAAATGATATGCAAAACGTGGCCCCCAGTAGGATATATATCTGGAGTGACTATTTTCAGTAGTTAAGTAACTATATATATATGCACAACTATTCATGCCGAAAAGATGGCCTGCCAGATTTGGTAGGTAAGGAAGACTTAGTGGGTAGTCTGAACACAATGATCTCATACCAGACTGTCACTTTATTATACAGAAATAACAATGTATGATCGAATTAAACATCGAGCCAGTCCTCCCCAAAAAAAGAAAAAACATCGAGGCTGTTTTTTCTAAGGAGGACATAATTCATGAACATATTATTTTATATTTGTAGATATTTCTGTTAGGAAGTAGCTAGTTTTCTGTTTGGCACATATGAGCCTTGTTCTGTTTCCCGGCAGTTAGTTTGTTACACATATGTCATCCTCTGATTTTTCGCGAAAACGCAAAAACCTTGCTCATTGTTTTGCATGGATACATCGATTATTTATGCTCCTCAAGTCAGCACCGCCAAATTGACGGACTATATTCAAAACTAGATATACGTCTCCCTCTTCAATGGTTATGAATGCACACAAGCAAACTATAACTACTCCACCGTGTAGTAATTAAAACTTGCATCCAAGCAAGTGTGTGGACCTACTACACAGTGTACGTACCGATGAGCGAAAATTATCAACGGCGGATTTAGTATGTAAGAAGAGTTTGAAGGGACTACTAGTTGGACGGAAGATTATCAACAGTAGAATAGTAAATACAACCAAGTAAGGATATGAGAAAAAATATGAAATATCCTTGTATCAAACTCATAGGATTCATCCATAAGTTTAGAAGAATGATATATGAATAAGAAGATTTAAATGAGTAAAGCTCATCATACTAACTATGATGATGGATAGGAAGAAGTATTATATCTAGGAAAGGAATTCCTTAATTAGAAATCCCAGATTGTGAAAATTATATGTTATAAATCATTTTCCTATTTAATCTTGGTAAGCAACCAACTCTAAATCACAGATCAACATAATATCCATCTTATGTTGTTGATCTATCATCTTCTGTCCACATCACTTTATAGAAATATTTCCCTATAGCAAATTACATAAGCACATTTCTGTTAATTTCAACCATCATAACTATATGTGCTTAAGTATATCCTTATCAATTCCTTTCCATAAAACATTCTAATTATAAACTTTCTAGTACTAAAGGGGATGTCAACAAATATCCCAAACAGAAAACCATATGTTTAGTTATCGAATCTTTAACCACATCCATAAAGGAGTCTAAGTATTTAAAGACAAAACCCTAAAACCAAAGGTAAATAATCATAATTTTAAATCCTAAACCTCCTTATTTATCATAAGAAAATATATACAATGACATTTTCCAAATCAATGGGAGTAGTAATAACTATATCAATGTCTTTTATATTTCATGCATTAAATAAAGATATAGGATCATTATACATATAAAAGTTTGTATTCAAACTATGAGCCAACTTGAGTTAAGTTAATAAAAAAATAAGAAAATATCATTCAAGAAATCCCTAACTAAAATAGGAGAGAAAAATAATAAGAAAAGTTTCTACAAACTATTAAAAAGGAGTTCATATTGAGTAAACAAAAGAAATACAAAAAGATGATATAATAAAAATTCACAAGTGATACAAAATGTATTTTAGTATTGTTGCAAATATCCAGTAAATAAATCATACAAAGAAAGGTTCAAAATATAAAACAAATTCAAATCTGAATAAGAAAATAGAAAATAGAAAAAGGATAAAACAAATAAAAACACAGCCTGGCCATGGCCCAATACCACTATATCTATCTGACGCCCTGTGCAGCCCACAACAGCCCAGTAACCAGCCCAGTTATTTCCCATCTGTGACTGACAAGTGGGGTCAGGATAGGACCGCGGGTTGAGCCAAAAGAATAGCCAGGGGGTTATCCGCAAAACAGTCATCGTCGCTATCACACGCACAGACAACTCGGGCAAGGAGCTTCGCCGCCCGATGTCGTCATCATCGTCGTTGTGCCAAGATCAACGCCGCCGCTGCCAGGAGAGGATAAGAAGGCCACCGCGACAACCCTACTCATCCTTATCCACAATCTCACTTCCCAGACTCACTTTCTTCCTGCACCCGAAAACCTAGCTCGTTGGAGTTCATCGTTCCGGCCAACTCCGACCACCCCTTGCCTCGTAATAGCCACCATTGGACGCACCGACGTGGACTGAACCATCTAGGACCAAGCACGGAGGCCCGCTCACCGGGAATCATGTGAAATCAAGCGATCCTTTTCCTCGGCCGTCGTGGCCATTACCGTTGATTCGCCGTCGTCACGCCTCCCCAAGCCTCCTCGATCGCTCTATCAGCATCAGGGTGAGTTCCTGAACCTTCCAGCAACATTCAATCGCCGGATCTTGTTGTAAATCGCAGATTCACCTTGTACTACCGTCGGAGCTCGTCGGAGCTGATGCTCCGATGACTATTTCCGAGCGGCGCTGCCACTCTTAGGTTCAGTAGGTTGCACTTGTTCGAACTAGTCTTATCTCGCTTGCTAGGGCGCCATAGATCGTCGCCGGTGACCACTCACCGATGGCGGTGGTGGTGCTGACGCCATTGCTGTGTCATGCTTACCTCATGATCGAGCCACGTCAGCTGGTTTGACCAGTCTCTGCCCGCGTGGCTGATGACATGGCCTTGGGCCCATATGTCATTGACTGGGGGTCAAGGCAGGGTCGGTAATAAATGAATTTTCTTTACACAGCATGCTGACGTGGACCATGGCCCACTAGTCAGTGACTAAGGCTAGTTCTTAGTGCGGTGTAAAAGGTATTATCTGTTAAGAAATAAATACAATGTTATAATTCAATTAATAATATTCGAGAAATATAATAAATGATTAAATCTTGTTTAATTAATAACTTTTGATTTACAATTCAGAAAAATATATATAATATATGAAAATTTGTAGAAAAATAAAATCTACCACTTAAACTTATTATCAAATATTATTGTGATAATTATTTAAATAAATATTATTTAATAAAGGTTTTATAAGTAATAAAACTTTGATAATTCATATTTTTATAATAATAAATATTGATAACATAAATAAAATACCAAAAATCTTAGAAAAAATCATAATTCTAATTTAAAACTATAATCGTGTATTATTATTTCACTAAATTAAATATTTATTATTTATTAAGTAATTATAAAGTAATAAGAATTATAAAAATCATATCTTATTATTTATAAATCACAAAAATAAATATGATATACCAAAATGATCACAAAAATATTATTTACATGTTAAAGATATAATAATATCCTTTTGAGGTAAATAAAAAATTAAATATTTTAAAAACTCAAATTTAAACTTATTTACTTCATTAATAATTCATATAAAGATAAATAAAATTTACTAATATTCCTAAATGAGTCAAATAAGTCTAATAAATAGTATTAATCTTAAATATTAATAATATAATGCCATAATGGTTTAAAACATTATAAATGTTCTTATTTTAGAAGGATCTACAACCTTATATGAAGATTATCTCTAAGAAGAATTTCACTAATAATAAAATCCTTAAAGAACAAATTGTAAACAATCAAATCTTTTCTAAACCATATTAATCACCAAATTACAAAAACTACTACAACACTATATAAATCCATAAGTAGTTAAGTAACATTATGTTGGATTTATAAACTATACTTACTTATTTATAAAAGATGAAGGATATTACTCTATTATAAAATCAAGAAACCATTACTCAAGTAACATAATAAACATTCTTAAGTAACTTAAAGAACACATTTCAGATATACAAGATACCAATGTATAAGTACGATACTTTCAAAACTATCTATACTTCAAAATTAACTTTAGTATACAGAATCTTAATATAACACTATAAGCATTATTATATGTTTTATAGTTAACTTAGGTCTGAAGTAGTTAAGCTATAAAGCAACTCAAGCCAAACCATTTAAGCAAACAAATAATATCAACCACCACTAACTAACCACAAAGTTTGTTTAAACCTTAAAAGAGAAACCTTTTCTTCGAAGGTTATTCTTTTTGCCACTTCAATCCAAAACTCTTGTATAAGCAATCTTAACTAGTATGTCATAAGTATATAGACTTTACTACTACATATGTGTTGTTCACAACCACTCATAAACTCTAATAGAAGCACAAATATGAAACTTATCTAAAAGAACCACACATCCCAAGGTAACCATTTACAGAATCCAAACCCTAGGACAACGTTATCCCCGGGATTTGCGTTTCGAACGTGCATCACATTACTTATGCATAAAAACATATTGCTTCTTTAAACATTAGTCCTTACCATACCAATGATACTGATTTCAGGTTTTGGATCTTATACCGACTCGAAGACCGTGAGTGCATAATCTTGCAATCACAAAAGGCAAGTTCACACTTGCTCATGTCCTTTGTTTATTTTCTGTAAAGTATTTTACAAAGACAGTGTTGTTATCACCTGCATTTGAAGAAGGTCTAAAAACACTATTTTTGATAATAATGTGAACTATTGGTTACTGATCCAGGGTGATCAGCTAATCTATTAAATCGGCGCTTGGGATACCACCGCTCGTAACTATATCACCTAGGACTTAACAACCAATGTCGCCAGTGATTCTTGCGCCGTATATTACGCGTTAACCATGATATTTGGAATGGGACGGAGAAGTCAGCTGTATGTTCTTCCTCTCGCATGAAGCCGGATGTGCAGGTCGTGGCTGTTATCCTCGTAGCATGCATATTAATTGGTAATTCGTAGAGGATATGCAGCATATGGGTGGGAACCCTCAACGTCCCACAATAGTTCTGACATCTAACGGTTTGTACAAACCATTGCCGTAATTCTCTATGTGGGAATGGTGTACACCAAGGAGGCATCTTAAGGGGGCAAAGGCGGTGATTGGCTTGGATCATCTTCTGGGCCCCACATCATGGAATTGTGGATGGGAATAAGCTGCCCGGTTGTGCAACAAAGAGTTGATCTCTCATGGGTAAAGTAACGCATATCTGTAGAGTGTAAAAACTGTAAATTGTTACTCCCTGTTTCGGGAAGGAGCTGCGAACACGACGGGAAAGGAACTCCATGAAAGTTCTTGTAAAACCGTGAAGGCTGACGGACATAGCTTTTCAGAATAAAAGCAACCTTTAAAGAAATGTTTATGAAAACTTGCATTGCCTATGATCTATGGTCTATGGCTATAGTTATAGTGCATCAAACACTCCTTTTCTAATGAATTTGCTGAGTACGCTCGTACTCAAAGTATCTTATTAACCCTTGCTAGATTCTGAAGCCATTAAGAAGATGTCTACATCAAGTTATGCTCCAGGAATCATCAAAAGCTAAAGCTTTTCAACGAAGACAAGGAAGACAACATATACTCAACTCAAGTGAAGACGAAGTTACTGATTAGTTAGGAATATAATCTGTAGTCGAAGCACCTATTTTTGTAGTGCATTGCAATAGCAGCAATGTCAACCTCTTAGCCATAATACTAGACTTAATAGTATACTAGTTCTTGCGTTGTTTATCTTTGATTCTTCTCAGTAAGAAGTTATTTCTCTCTCTTTAACCTAGAGTGTTCTCTGGATCTTATGTAAAGAGTAAATTGTAACCTTTATCCATGTATTGGACCTGCTGTGTTTCTGTTGTGCCATTCTGAGGGATGTAATACTAGTGAACGGTGTTTCATTGGTGTTATGTCAACGACTATAGTATACTACATCATGCAGTGGTATGTTGGGTCACCACATACCCCCTTGTCTGTTCCAGCCCACGAGGGCATAATCCCATTTAAAAATAGAGTCATTCCTTTTTCTCTTACATGTTAGCCTCAACCGCATACTAGAAGGTTCTCTGTCCATGGCTTAGTGCAAAGTTCTCAAAGTCTATGGCTTAGTGCAAAGTTCTCAAAGTCTATGGCTTAGTGCAAAGTTCTCTTTTGTTTTGGAGTAGCTTATACATAGATTGATGTTGGAAATGTGTTTTGTGAACAAGATCAATCTAATTTCAAGTTTCTCAAAATGCTTCAGATCTAAGCTTGTTGTCATATGATTTGAATTCCAGCTTCTTGTTCTCATATGATTTGATTTCAGCTAGTTGTTGTCGTGTTATTTGGCGTTCCCAAAAAAAATTAATGTTATTTTCTAGCTTCGCCCTTGAGATCGTTTGCATGCTCCGCCACCGGCACCATGCATTTATAAACCAAGGTAGTACAACATATATATAGTGGGTACAAATCTCGATCTTGATGCATATGCCTTAACATATCCCTTTGAAATACCTGAGATACACCTTTATGATCACCCTGTTATGGCGTGACGGCTGATACAGTCAAGACAGTCTCGGGTGATAGTGATTAGATATGATCTCCCGGTCTAAGAAGTAGGTTACTTAATTTCCTAATTACTCAACGATGAACTTTTTGACTTGATCTTGTTGCAATACTTATGTTGGTTAAGCACGTATCCATCACATCATTCACTAATAATATAACCTTATTGCCAATTGATATAAATATCCATAATTAGAAAACATTGATCATTAATTGACTAATGAACTAGTTGAATAGAGTCTTATTAGGGACTTGGTTTGTTTACACACCACACATACCAATGTTTCCGATTGATACAGTGTTATAACATGGCATAAAACCTATTATATACTAATGAGATATAATAATAAATATCCTTTATAATTTGCCTCTAGAGCATATCTCTAACAGATGATTGGGCAACGATGACACCTATGCACTATTTCATTTTGGAGGCATCGCTATTAGAGAAACTAGACTTCTGGTGGTGTCTTGGTGGTATTAGTACTGCTGCTTCATAGAATGAATCAGTGTAGTGGGTCTTTTCTTTTCTGTAATTCTTCTTTTTTTGTCTATGTGCATCTGTATTGCCATTAGGACACCGTTGATGCATATGCTGGGTGTAATTAGTATCTTCCTGATATTAATATATATATTTTTATCATAAAAATATAAGATCTCTCGCTCAACCCATCCCAAAAATTCGAGTGACCCAAACTTAGCCCAGCATGCTCAAGCACCAGCCCACCTAAATGATTAATCATTTTACGTCAACAACTGAGCCGAGCATACTTGGAAATTATAATACCAAATGATAGAAGGTTCCTTAAGTTTAGTTAAGAAGATGTGAGTTGATTGAGTCCACGGTGAAATTGAGCCAAAAGATTTACACATGCTCCAAGATTTTAATACATGGTTGAACCACCAAAGAATCGCTCTAGCCATTGTAGCTAGGTGAATTTTTTTTCATCTTTTTTACAGGTGTTTGAGTGATCTCCATATGATTAAATTTTGCAAAATAAAAATTTATGTGCAAGTGCTGTGCTGTTCAATTCAAGATCAGGTCCTCAGTGTTTCAACTTTTTTGGTACATGGATATCTGACACTAGTGGAAACGAGGCTTTTTGTTGATCCTGGAAAAGGGCTTTAACACCGGTTCTTCTACGAACCGGTGTTAAAGGGGGGCAGAAAGCATGGCCTGGCGGCAAGGAGGCCCTTTAACACCGGTTCGTGCCACGAACCGGTGTTAAAGGACCCTGCAACAGTGGCCCGCGCAGCCCCCCTTTAACACCGGTTAAAGGGGGGGGCTATATAAGACACCGCAGTCCACACCCCACTCTTCCATTTTTTCACTATCTCATTTTGGAGCCTAGCAAGAGGGTGTGAAGAGTGCTAGTTTGTGTTTTTTTCATATGCACAAGAGGTGTTCGGTGAAATGCCCGAGAGCTCAAAATAAGTTTTCTCGTTGCTCTTTCCTTCTCAGTCGAGGTCGGCAACTATCCTTTCATGTGTTATTGATGTACTATATATATATAAATGGTCATCTCCCTATTAATTTTTGATATATACTACATATTAATGCAGATGAACCGGCAATGGATGTACGGTGACCGCCGCACTTCCGAGTACATTACGGGCCTCCAAAATTTCATCGTTGTGGCTAATGCAAACCGTGGTCACAGTGGTTTTATGTGCTGTCCGTGTGTTCACTGTCAGAACAAGAAAGACTACTCAAATACCAGAACCATTCACGCCCACCTGCTTCGATCCGGTTTCATGCCCAGCTATAATTGTTGGACCAAGCACGGAGAAAAAGGGGTTGTGATGGAAGACAACGAAGAAGAAGAGGATGATGACAACTATCATAATATGTATCCTGAATATGATGATACGAACGGGGTATATAATGAAGATCAAGAGGTAGCGGATGGGACCGCCGATGACGATCTTGGTCGGGCCATTCTCGATGCAAAGGAAGAATGTGAAACTGAAAGGAGAAGGAGAAGCTGGAGCAGATGTTAAAGGATCACAAAACATTGTTGTATCCGACTTGCGAAGATGGCCACAAAAAGCTAGGTACCACACGATTTGCCGCAATGGAAGGCGAGAGAACGGTGGACCGACAACGATTTTCAAAGTTGTTGGTAAAATGAAGAATCTTCTTCCAAGAAATAATGAGTTGCCCGACAAGACATACCAAGAAAAGAAGGTTGTATGCCCTCTAGGATTAGACGTGCGTAAGATACATGCTGCATTAATGATCGCATCCTCTACCGCGTGAGAAGTACGAGAATTTGGATGCATGCCGGTATGCACTTTGACCGCAGTATAAGATCGATGAGACGATCCCGACGATGTTGAGGGCGAGGCCCTAGGAAGAAGGTTCTGCCAAGGTTATGTGGTATGCTCCTATAATACCACGGTTAAAACGCCTCTTCGAAATAAAGAGCATGCCAAGTTGTTGCGATGACACATGGAAGACCGTAAGAAAGACGCGCGATGTTGAGACACCCCGATGGGTCACAAGTGGAGAAAAGTCGAGCGAGAGTACCGGACTTCGTGACGTGACGCAAGGAACTTAAGGTTTGGTCTAAGTACGGCATGAATCCTTTTGGTGAGTGAGCTGCAAATACAACACCTAGCGTGACTCTATGTATCTATAACCTTCCTCCTTGGTTGTGTATGAAGAGGAATTTCATTATGATGCCAAGCTCATCCAAGGCCCGAGGCAACCGACAACGACATTGATGTGTACCTAAGGCCATTAGTTGAAGAACTTTTACATCGTGGGCCAAACCAGGTGTATGTGGGATGAGCACAAAGGGAGTCATTTGACCTCGAGCATTGCTTTCAGTAACCATCAATGATTGGCGCTCTTAGTAACATTTCAGGCATAAACAAGGGATACAATGCATGCACACACCGTTTAGATGAGACTTAAAGTGTATATTTGGATAAATGTAAGAAGGTTGTGTACCTAGGGTATCGCCGATTTCTTTCGAACTCGTGATCCAAGAAGAAAGAAAGGCAAGCATTTCAAACGTCGTAGAACCGGAGGAAGCACCTCCGTCTCGGTGAGGAGGTATTTGGTATGGTCAAGGACCTAGAAGTAATCTTTGGAAAAGGTCCAGTCTATTTGTTCAATGACGATGCGGACACGCCCATGTGGAAGAAGCAATCTATATTTTGGGACCTACCCTATTGGAAAGTCTTAGAGGTCCGCTCTTCAATCTACGTGATGCATCTGACGAAGAATGTTTGCGTGAACCTGCTAGGCTTTCTAGGAGTGTATGGAAAGACAAAAGAAACACCGGAAGCACGGCAGGACCAGCAACGTCTGAAAGCCCCTGAAGAGCCTATGCATCCCGAGAACGAGAAGGGTAAACGATGCCACTTAACTCCTGCCGCCTACGCTCTTACCAAAGCGGAGAAGGAAATCTTTTGAATGTCTCGAGTATCAAGGTCCCATCCGCTTCTCGAATATAAAGGGAATAATAAATATGGCGTAGAAAAAATTCCAAAACTCAAGTCTCATGATCGCCACGTGATTATGATACAATTGCTTCCAATTGCATTGAGGGGCTTCTACGAAAATGTTCGAGTACCCATTGTGAAGCTATGTGCATTACTCAATGCAATATCTCAAGGTAATCGATCCAGAAAGCCTACCAGGTTACAACAGATGTGGCCCAATGTCTTGTCAGCTTTGAGTTGGTGTTCCCACCATCCTTCTTCAATATTATGACGCATCTCCTGGTTCACCTAGTAGAAGAGATTGCCATTCTCGGTCCTGTATTTCTACACAATATGTTCCCCTTTGAGAGGTACATGGGAGTCTTAAAGAAATATGTTCATAGCCGTGCTAGTCCAGAAGGAAGCATCTCCAAGGGCTATGTAACAGAGGAGGTCATTGAGTTCTGTGTTGATTTTATTCCTGACCTTAAGGCGATTGGTGTTCCAGAATCATGACATGAGGGGAGACTGCATGGAAAATGCACCCTAGGATGTAAAGCAATGATATGTAGGGACGGGCATTCTCTCAATCAAGCACACTACACGGTTTTACAAAGATCTATCTTGGTTGCCCCATATATCAATGATACAGTCTGATGAATGGATTATAAGTGAACACATGGCGAGTTTTGGCGGCTGGCTGCAAAGACTTTTCACGAATAACACCACTGTTGGGCGAGGTATATGCATTGATTAAGCCTCTGCTGACTTCCACTAACAATCTTCTTCTACATGTATTAATTAACGCCTCTTTCTTCTTTTAGCCCTCTGGATCGACCAGCCAGCAACCATCTTCTTCTACGAAAAAGAGCAAGCGAGGCGCGAGCCATCGGTTGAAAGATCGTGCAAAGTTCACGATCGAAGCAGTCCATGTTGATGACAGGCTGATGGAGCCCAAGAAGGCCGCAGAAAAATTTGTACGTCAGGCTGGAGTTCTTGTTAGGGACCAAATCCCAATCATAATTGAATATTGGAATAAGCCAAAGAAGGGCGACGATACCTTTGTCGATGAAAGATCCAAAGAAACGCTTTGGAATTCATTGTTGGTAAATTTCACCCTTCCGCCAGAGGAGGATGAAAACAACCCGGTTATAAAGGAAAAGGTCAAAGAGTGGACTCTAAAGAAGATGGCTGACGCTTTCCGCAACTGAAAGACAAAATTGAACAAATTTGTCAAAGCTCTCGCGAGACTCCAAATTTCAAAGACGCGTATTATGCGAAGATAAGACCTTACTGGCCCGAATTTGTGGCATATAAGGAAGGTGCTATAGCTAAAAAGAGGTCAGGAACCAATACACTAAATGCCCAGAAGAAGGAATATCACCAGAGGACGGGGTCAGGTGGCTACATATCTCAGAGGCCTAAGTGGGATGAAGTTGAGAAGGCCTCAAGGCTAGAGGTATCACACCCTGCATGGGTGGGACCTACGCAAATACTTGGTTCTACGGAATCGGGCAAGGTTGGACCCGAAACATGATTGTGTATCTTCCCAACCCTCCTTGCCAAACCCGTCCTTTGAACTCATCACGGCATACGAGGAAACACGCCAGGACCTTCCATCCCGACAGAGAGAATGACCAGCTCACATGCGCCATCGGTAAAAAAGAACACCCTGGACATGCACGAGGCACAGGGGGTATGACGTGGAAGGATGGGTTTGCCGAGTGGAGCGACTCTTACAGATAGCGCGACAGAAAAGAAAAATAGCGTGAGCGGATGACACAGATAGAACATGCACTTGTGGCGCCGCAGCGCAAGTGAATGCACAACAGAGCCATCAAGCTACGGCCCATCTCAGCGGCACGAAGAGCACAGATTTGGAAGCCGCCGCCAGGACTCTGCTGAAAAGCAGCGTGGCTTCCATGGAGAACGTGCAGCCCACGCTTGAAATGGCGGGTCCTCGATACCCCGTGGATGAGATCACGGAGAGCGAACACGCTGAGTTGCATGTGAGATTAATGGGATTATCCATTAAGGTGGTCATCGGCTATGCCTTACCTCCTGTAGCTGGTGGAACTTACCACGCCGACCGATTCAGATGGCTATGCTATTGTCGGGTGGATGAGGTTGTGAAGGAATATGAGGAAGCACTTGACCATGCTACGTGAAGGGGAAACTCAACTCAAATTTGCAGTGAAAACAACTATTCTTTGGAAGAAAGAACACATTGTGCTTCCAAATTGGAGGCCACTGCACCCCTTGCCTCTCAGAAGCGTCGTGATCGAGCCGCTTCAGCTATCTCTGTGCAGCAACCATCTCGGCCATACCATCTCTGCTGGCAGCCATCTCCAAGGCCACCATCTCTGCCGTGTACCATCTTGAAGCTTCACCATCTCCTCGGCAGAAGCGGAAGAACACCACGAAGAGCATCACTAGCACTGCCACAAAGAAATCCGCAGGAAACCGTACGCCAAAGAGTTCAAAAAACTACGTCCCGCAGCCTTCCGCCAAGCCATTGCCGGTTTTACCATGGAATCGCAGCGACGAGGAGACCAATAGTATCTCGGAAGAAGAGGTCAAGAAATTCTTTGCACCTAGACGGGCCGAGCCAAAGGAGAAAATAGATCCGGTGGTGGTGGAAAAGTTTTACAATAATCTTTTGAAACCTGAAACCCCACTTGTGCCGGACTACGAGCACCAGATTTTGAAGGGGGATGCAAGGCGCCGTAGGGAGACTGAAAGTAGCAGTCGTGCGGCACCCCAGAAAACAGTTCCCATGCTCGGAGAGCAGGAAAACCAATCATGCACCTCGCTCCAAGTGTTCGACACACGGGACTCTCTTCCCGTAAATGATTACGAGGCAGAGCTACAAAGAAAGGACAATGAGATGGGGATGACTTACATTGCATACTTGAACATCATGGGAGACAACTTGCCCAAATGCGATGCCAAACCCATACAGCCATGAAAGTATGGGAAGAATCTCGTCAAGAAAGAGGAGCTCAAGAATCTACCAACAAAGATGCGAAGATTGCACAAGTGGTACCTTGATTTCTACAAGACGAGAAAGGAAGAATGGATCACGACGCATATAAGAGATCAGATTTTCTTGTGCGGAGACGACGCGATCGACTTCAACATTCAAGACTTGCATTTTCTATTCAATCAGAAGGAACTCGACAAAGCTGCCATCAGCCTTTATTGTGTGTAAGTAATATTTCTGTAATTTATATCTCATCTCATTCACTTTATTAATTGCATGTATATATATATATGCTCACCATATATGTATATACTATTATGCAGGAAAAAGGTTATGGAATGCATGAAAGGAGGCCCTTTTGACATTGGGTTCGTTGACCCAAATAGAGTTCATGAAGAAGTGGTAAGAACCAAACCCAGGCAAACAGAAGATTACTTGCTAAGGTCTTTACTGAGACAACAAACCAAAAGGGAAATACTATTGCCTTACAACTTCTCGTGAGGACTGTTACCCTCTCTTGTACACATTCTGTTTCGGCTTACACGATGTTAAGTGTAACTGATGATGAGTTATGCATGCGTAGGTTCCACTTTATTCTGCTAGTCATTCAACCCGACTCAAGAAAAGTCCTTGTCATGGACTCGATACGAAAAGAAAAAGAGCTATGGGCAGACTTTAGAGATGCTCGAGGTAATTTCAATCATATTATCGCACTAGATCGGCAACTTTCGTGACAACAAGTAATTAATTACTCCTTTATCCATTTTCTTTGCAATGGGTTTGAAAGGTTCACGGCAGGTGTGGGTGAATGGTCGGAAGAACTAAAATTTGTAGAACAAAATGTAAGTAATACTAGCTAGCTAGGTCTCATGTATCTCTTTGATTCTGCTTCAAATTCCATTATATCATGCTTTATTGATTATTATTTTGATTGAACTCTCTATTCTCGTAAAGTGCGCGCATCGGGACCCGACAATAACTTATGTGGATACTATGTTTTGCAGTTCATTCAAGACACGATATGTGCGACGCCAAGCCGCACTAGAACAACTTTTTTGAGGATAATACAAGAGGAAAGACTCCTCTTGCCTCATTTTCATTAATAATGGGGCGAATCTGTAAGGTTCCATATTTACAGAGACAGAGGAAGGTGAGAGACTCTAAAAAGTCGAAAAGTTAAATCTAGGAGTACAAGAAGGTTTACAAACTATGAATAATGCTCTTGATAAGTGGATGTAGCTCCTCTTTAGTCCTATGAATCAAGAGGTGATCGAAGGCAAATCTTGATTTCCAAGCCTGAACTGAGGGTTGTATGTTATTAAACCAGAGATTGTTTCTCTCTTTCCAGATGTTCCAAGAGCCCAGCAAGGTGATTTCCATAAACAACTTTTATTCCAACTCTTTTTTCCTTTCTCAATGATCTGGAGTCTAGAGTTATTCATAGCCCAAGAGATGTTAATTGAACTCCAGCAATCTTGGCTAAATGGGCAATGAAAAAACAAGTGTTCAATTGTTTCCTCAGTATTGTGATCACACATAAACAATCATATCCAGTCCCCAATGCATAATGTCTTCTTCTTAACATGTTTCTTGTATTCAATCTGTCAGAAAGAATTAACCACCCAAAGAACTTCACTTTTGTCAGACACTTGATTTCCATGACCATTTAAAGGATATGTGGATTTATATTTGAAATTGTATTGATAATATTTCCGGAAGTGAATTCTTTGTCCTCCCAAACATAGCTCCAAGTGTCATGTGAATGTTCTTAGTTCAATTTCTCTACGCCTATTCGAATGTCCCTCGCCGGTTAATGCTTCAGTGATAAAGGGAGATAAAAGAGTTGTGTCAAACTATCAGTAAGAAACTCCCACAGAGATATCTTCCTTCCTAGCATAAGAGTAAATGGTTGGGTGACTCTCTTCTAGGATGGTTACCACATTGATCCTTCCAAAACAGTGTGGTAGCCCCATTACCAATAGAGCTTTTAGCTATTCCTCTGAATAAATGTGAAAGCCTAGAAACATCTCTCCACCAGAAAGAGCCACAGGGTCCAGAAGCATGGGGAACAATGTTGTTGTAATATGCATTCCATACTAGGGAGACCCAAGGTGTGTCATCCTTATTATAGAACTTGTGCAGGAATTTAAGCAACAGACCTTCATTCTGAATTTTAAGGGTGAGAATGCCAACACCTCTTCTAAATTTGGGCCTACAAATCATATCCCAAGCAGCTAAAGAATTACATTTTTACCCCACTTCAGTTTTCTTGTTCCATAAACAGTGTCTCTGAATTTTTTCTATATGCCCCACAATCTTCTCTGGCAGTTTGATTGCACACATTGTGAAAGTTGCAATTGAAGCCAGAAAGAATTAATCAAGAACTCTCCCACTATAAGACATCATCATGAATGAGGCGAAACCTTTCTTTCAACTCACAATTAGTGGCATAAGATCATAAACAAGGGGTTTAGTGGTGCCAAGAGGAAGCCCCAAATAAGTGAAAGGCATTTTGGCAATTGCATCCCAATATATCTGCAATTTCACGAGATAAGTTATCACCATTTATTGGTATTAGGTGTGACTTATGAAAATTAATTTGTAAACCAAGAGAAATAGCATAATCAAGAATCCTTTCATTATCTGTATTTGATCTTTGTTTGCTTGCATTATAATCAAAGTGTCATCTGCATATTGAACCACATGAAAATCCTGTCCAAAATCAGGGGAGAAAGGGGCCTTGAGTATGTTGTCTCTGAATGCTTTATTGATTGCAGATTGTAGTAAATCAGCAGCACACAAAAATAAGGGGGACAGAGGGTCTCCTTGTCTAACTCCTCTTTGCAATGAAATTGCCTCCTGTACTCCATTGAGCAAAACAGACATTCCAGGTACAAAAATAGTTTCAATCCATTTCAACCACTTATCATCAAAACCCATCTGTTTCATAATTTTCATCATAGCCATATGATCAATGGTATCAAAAGCTTTGGCAAAGTCCAACTTGAGTAAAATAATCTCTTTCTTAGAAGCTTCACATTGATTTAAAAATTCAAATGCCCAAGCAAGGCAATCCTGAATGTTTCTGCCTTTTAAAAAACCATATTGATTTCTATGGATAATCTTCAATATAACCTTCAGAGCCTATTAGCCAAGATCTTTGTTATAAGCTTGAACACAATTAAGCAGGGTTATTGGCCTGAAATCATTGATAGATTCAGGTGATCCTATCTTTGGAATGAGTGTAATATGACCCATATTTATACTTTCTAGATTCAGATCTCCTTCATAGAATTGGAAACATAAAGAATAAATATCTTCCTTGATGATGTGCCAACATGTTTTGAGGAAGAGACCATTAAAACCATCTGGACCTGGGGCTTTATCACTTGGCATCTCCTTCACCACCTTGTTAATTTCCTCTTTAGTAAATGGTAAGGATAAAACCTCAAGGCCCTCAGTAGGAGTAATCAGATGTTGAAGATTAAAAAGCATCTCAGGCTGTGTAGATGTGCCCAGTCTTTCTTTATAGGCTTGATAAATAGCATTTTCTTTATCAGCATGCTCAAACAAAAGAACCATCGAGAGTTTAAGTGAGGCAATATTATTCTTTCTATATCTTTCAAGAGTAAAAATTATGAAAGAATTTTGTGTTTTCATCTCCAAACTTTGTCCATCTAACTGTGCATCTTTTCTTCCAATAAGCATTCTGATATTGTAAAAGTCTTACAAGGTGAGCTTTTAAAATTCTCCTAAAATTTGCTTCCTGACAGAATAAAGGCCTTTTGTCCTCCAGATTATCAAGTTCAGAGAGGACTTTATTGGTATTTGCAATACAAGTGGACAACTTTGAGATTGATTTGCTCCAAAATTTCAAGTCATATCTCAGCTTTTTTAGCTTTGCATTAAGATTTGTAGCACTGTTGGATTTGTGAGTTGGCTTACTCCAGCATTTTGCAACTACTTCCAGAAATCCAGGATGAGCAACCCAAAAGTTTTCAAATCGAAAAATACTACTACCAGGGATCTTAGTCTGAATAGAAACAACACAGGGAGTGTGATCAGAAGTTGGTTTGCCTTGTGTGGAAACAACTGTGTTAGGAAAACTAGTTGTCCAGTGAATGGAGGTGAAAAACCAATCAAGTTTCTCTAACAGAGGGTCTTGTTGCATGTTACTCCAAGTATATTTTCTTCCTTTAATTGGCAATTCAGTGAGATGTTGCTCTCTAATGAAATCATTAAAGATGAGCATGTCATTAACATTCCCCAAGTTTATTCCTATTTGCAGGAGACCTAATAAAGTTAAAGTCCCCATTAGGATCCAATCTTCATCATCGAATGTGCACCTCAAACATCCACTCAATAAATTTTTCCCTCAATTCACCATTACAAGGGCCATAAATGTTAATTAATGTCCAAGACCGCGAATGTGAGGAAGTGAAATGAACAGAGAGAGCAAACTTTTCACAATGCATGACCATTCCGAGAATATTGTACTATTCCATATAATAATGAGGCCACCGAAGCCCCCAAAGAAGGCACAAAGACAAACTCATCAAAATTTGTGGGCAACAAGATTTAATAAACCGCAGATCAAAATCCTCCTTCTTTGTTTCTTGCAGCAAATAATCGAACATCCACTAACTTTAATCGCATTCATTAAGGCTAATTTTTTTCACTAGCATTAAGCCCTCCGATATTCCAAAGACAAAATAATCCATTGTTTAGGTAGTGACATTATTACAACTCAAAAGTAAAGAGACCAAAGTAAGAAATAGATGTGCATCGGCATTTTTCTCCTTCTCCTGACCTTCCATAAGCTTCATAGGAGTGAGATCATCCTGAGGTACCCCACAAAGAGATATTCCAATAGACTGGAGTACAGGGATTGGTGTTGCAAGGAGAGTCCTATCAGAGATCATGCCACCCTGACCAGGATTTATCTAAGCAAGTTCATCAGTGACTTCAACAGCCTTAACCTCAGTAATCTTCCTTTGCTTCACTTTAGATTTAGTGGTCTTGGAGTCACAGATAATTTTAGGCTTAAATCCTCCGTATCTAGTAGACCTTGAGCTTCTTCTAACTTGATTAGTAGAGATAGGTGTCCCCAAGTAAACCACATCAGTATCATCCAACTCAGGAATCTTCCTTTTGACACCAGCTTGAGTAAAATCAGGAGACTCCAAAGTTCTGTTATAGATCATTTCCTGCTTCTTCCTTGAATGAAGCAATGACTCCCATTCATCCACCAACTCAAACTGCAGAAACTTTGGCATAGGAAGAGTGAAAGAAAGGAGCTTGGCATTATCCAGAGCAAAGTTAGGGAAGCAAAACTCCTTAAAAGCAGAAATAGCAAAGTTCCTTGTCATCCAGATTTCAGACATCCAAAAGATGGTCATCAACGAGCAAAGTTGATAGATAAAGTGGTGTCAACCTGCATCAAGTCCGAGCCAGAGGAATTTCCATCAGAAGCATCAGAAATACTCTCATGCCAAGCTTGCATAGGACTGTCCTGAACATTGGTGGAGGGGGGTGGCACACCATCCTGAAAGGAGACCCCCTGTGCAGCTAGGATCTGAAAATTGATCAATGGAGGGTTGGGAGCAACTACAACATCCTCCACAACAGGTGCAACAATATTTTCAACTTGTGCAACATTATTATCAAAAAGTGCAGCAATGACTTGAGCAGGGACAAAATGTCCAGGTTGATGAAACAGAGCAGCATGGTTAATTCCCAAAGATTTCCTCCTTGAGCATGTCCCCTCCGGCATCCGATTCAGAAATTCCAATTGTTAAGTTGTCTTTGGTAAAGTCGTTCGAAAAACTTCACCATGCATGGGATGAGGATTTCCATCATCGTGTTCGGGGTCTTCAGAGGTGGCAAAATTTCAGGCAGATGAGCATTCCAACAAGACACCGAGCAAGATAATGTGAGAGCCCAGAGTGCCTAGCCCCCAAGTCGATGAATAACCAAGCTTTTGGGCACAAACTTAGGATGAACAATCCACACCTTGACCAACACAGATTTATCATCCCCTCTTGGGTTATGCCACATGGATAACAACCCAAACTCTTGAACAGCACTATGAATATAATGGCTAGTCTGATAGTCAAGGGGAAAGGCTAAAATTGTATCCGTGTTTCCTTCCAAAAGCAAGAAGATGCATGTTCTGGCTTCATTGTGTTTCACAAAAGTAACAAGTGTAATCTCATCAATCTCAAAGGTAGTTCCAAGCTGTAGCATCCGCAATCGTGGTTTCATCATAGTAAAATGCCAAGTCCTAATGGATGATCATCAAAGCTGACAAACAATCTGACTCATTGAGGAGATTCATCACGAATCCTATAGTCTTCTCTGCTGAATCGAATAAATCATTGGTCGAGCAATTACCTTTCTGTCATGTTGCAGAGGAGCCTCAGCAGGAACCACCATGTGAGACCTCACCAAGCGATCAGCTGGCCCTGGATCAATAGTCAAGCCATTGGGAAGAAAAGCTAGTGGATTCACAGGAAAGTTGGCCATTGTCGAGGTGGAGAGAGAAACTTCGGTGTGAGGAGAAGGAGATGAAGTGGCAGGGAGAGAGGGGTGAAACTCCTGTGAAAAACTGCGCTTCTTAACTACCGGATATTCCGACAAGGAATATCGGCCTGATTGTTTAATGCAGTTTCTTTTTTGCCAAACTCTTCGTATCTTCTTTGGGCAGCTCCTGGCCCAATGGCCCAATAAATGACAACTCCGACACCGCCATCCCAAGACACATTTACTCGCCAGGTGCCCAGAAATTAAACATTTAACACACCATTGACTACGCATAGAGAGGCATTTCAAACATTTGTGACCCAGAGAGAAAATACATTTACAACTTTTCTGGCAAGAATCCACAAGATGATCATGATCTCCACAATTTGAGCAGCGTCCCAGAATTTCAAAAACCATAGCTTTGGTAGGGACAAATTTTAAGTCCAAAGCATGCATGATGTCCTGATCAGAATATAGAGCTTGCCTTATATCTTCAATCTTCTCTAACGTGACAGAAGGCAGTTGCATGCAATATTGACGTACAAACGTTGAACCAGTAAAAACTTCCTTATGATCACGTTCATGATCCACCAAAATAGGATCAGAGAAACTTCCAAAAAATAGATGTCTAGCCAGATCAGATCCATCCGAAGAAAACCCAGGAGATCCTTGTTGATGAAGCCCAAATTTTGCCAATTCATGTGATGAATCCGAATGAAGATCCTGTGTAGCACTTTCCTTTAGGAAGTCCAAACTTGGCTTAAAACAAACATGATTAGATGGAAAATTCCTCACAGGATTAACCAAGGGCAAATCAGAGCACAAGTGATCATTTGTGAAGCCAGAGATCTGAGGATGATAACCTCGAAACAAACTGAAATGGCACACAAAATCAGGCCAGACTCTATCTCTCAAACTATAGATGAAGTGCCCCACTTTATTTGAAGCAACAGAGAACCGAAATCTTCGATCACTTAATTGAAAAACCCTGAATCTAGCCGCAACTCCACCAATGCAACATTGAAGAGCAAGACTCACAGATTCAACATTCAGAGAAAAAGAGGCCGAGGAGAAGGACACCACCAAGAAGAACTCATTGGCAGCCGAGGAAGGGAGAAAATGCACCGTAGATCCAAAGCGTCGGCCTTTGATTAGACAATGCTGCCAGAGAGAAATCGATGAAGGAGAGTTTCCATAGCCATGGAACCCTAGATCGCCAAGGAGTCGCCATGGGTGGGTGGGTGGGAGAGTCGCCATTCCTTTCACCGGCCTTGCTAGTCGAACGAAAAGCACTAGAACAACTTAGAGTAAGTAAACAAAGTCCACAACATTATTTTATTACCATCAATTGTGTTGAGTTTTATTCTTATATATATATTGACCCCATTCTTCATATATATTCAGATCGAACGGATGCGGGACCAACTCCTACCATTTGACCGCATACGAGCAATTCAAGAGGAATTGGCGGGGTTCATACTTGATGAGGTCGTCACGCCTGGCGGAGAACTCTTTAGATATCCACCAAAATGAACGTTGTATATATGCTTTAACGTGTTTGTCTTGTACTTGATGCTTCAACGTTTACGGAGAATACCACACAATGACGATGTATGTGTATACCGTTCCCGATCGATTCCCCCTCCCCCCTCCATAAAAATGAGCCCGAGCAGGCAGATGCGTAACTACGCGCAGCGAGAGATTTAGGCCGTTTCCCGGCGTTACTGCAGAACTCTGCCGCAGCAGAGATTTATCTCTTTTTCCTGCTGCGGCAGAGAACCTTTAACACCGGTTCGTGTTATGAACCGGTGTTAAAGGGGGGGGGGGGGCGCCCTGAGCCCTGTGGCAGCCCCACGTGTGCCACCCTTTAACACCGGTTCGTATTGAACCGGTGTTAAAGGGGGCTCCCCTCTAACACCGAACCCTCAACAGCGGTTCTATAACTGCTGTTAGAGGGCCCTCCAAACGGTGTTAGAGGGGGGGGGTCTGCACTAGTGTGATTAAACTCTCGGGTAGACACATACCAGCTCAAGACATCGGCAAAACTCAATTACATTTTCGATCTGAGTACACATTTTCATGGATACTGTAACAATGAAGACCATGTAAATGTAAATGCCTGAGGCGACGTGCATGGTGCCATGTGGCAAATGAGTATGTAAAGTTTCTGGATTTTGAAAAATAAGTGGCAAGTTCTTTATCATATTGCGTATCATGTTCTATTGGTGTATGAAACTTGTGTAGATATATGAGTGTCTACGGTTGTATCAATCCATGTGATATTGAGACCAACAACTTTTCTAGTGTTGAAAATAAATCTATTGCTCTCATGTATATTTGAAAAACTAGGTGTCCTGTTAACATTATACATATGGAGGTTCAAAGTTTATTAATTAGTTCACTGGTCGATATAAGTAGCTTTATACAACTTGTGATATTAATTCTTCTTCTTGCTTCTCCTGTACCATCGATGCTGTTGGTGTAGTCTTATTTTTCGTCTCCTTGATTTTACTCCACAACACACTGTAAATGCCACCAACCAGTAAAATTCCACCCAAAATACTGCAAAGAGTAAATGCCAGTGATGAGGTGTTATTTCTCAATTATAATCATAAGATGATGTAAAACAGTTCAATTAAAATTGTTCCAATAATGCAAATTTTGTTTGGTATATATATGTTATGCCATTCAACATGAAAATGATATCCTATATTTTTCATAGAATACAACTCAACTTGAAATGTTCTCATGTGTGTTGAAATGTTTTTACCTTCCTAGATATATGGCTTCTCCAAGGAAGAAGAATGAACAAAATATAGTGAGAACAAAACTTAGTGGGCTCCACATCGCGAGGAAGACCGGGCCTTCCATTTCCGTGCACGAAGCCATTAGGTACATCAAGGCACCCATCCCCAAGAAAGCCTAAAACATTGGAGTGTTTTGTGAGTGGGTTGTGTGCATCAGCCTTAATATGTACACTTGAATTAAGACTAGAAAACTAGTTATGCACCAAGAGAAATAGAAAACAAGCTGGGAGACAACTGACTAACCGAGTAGACGACAGCGAGGAGACCAATGTTCAACCCAAGCTTCCATTTGGAGAAATCCCTCTCGACCACAACCGCCACGACGAAGGACTGAATTGCCCCAAACATGCACTGCATTGCTGTTGCAACCAGCTTGTTTGGGTATTCTTTAAGCAATGGAACCTACATCCATCCAAGCAAAACATGCATCAGGCATGATAATACATATCATGTAATAAATAGAAACGCTAATACATGATCATGTTGATGTACTTCTTCATCCTTATTTATTTATGGAGCATCGTGCATTTGCTAGCTATAGTTTTAGGGATTATTTTCCTACTGTTGAATTGCATGAACATATTTAATAGATTGAATTCAACCTTTTCCCTCTAGTTATGCATTGGTGACACCGATGACCCCATGAACCTTCCGGATACCTCATTTAAGAAACTTTGGACTGCCATTCTCTGATGTGGGTCATGGGAAATGTGTAATTTGATGATCAAGGTTGAGGATGTCAGGAATATGCAACATGTATTCCTCTGGGGGCCAAAGGCCACAATATATAGTACAGGTACAGGGAAAATATGTAGGAAGCCCCCTAACATATGGGGGAAATACAATATACAGATATATACATCTAACACCCCCCCTCAAACTCATGGTGGATCCACAACACTGAGTTTGGAGAGTAAGAAATCATGCTCCGCTCTGGTCTGTGCCTTCATGAAGAAATCCGCCAATCAGAATCAAGGCACATCTCAAGCGCAACAACCGAGCCTGCACTGAGCACGTGTATAGAAAGCATCAACACCAATATGCTTGGTAAGCTCATGCTTGACCGGATCACGCAACACTAATAGCACCTCTTGTCGCCGACAAAACCAGAGGGTGGTAATAGAGACCCCAAAATCCGCAAGTAACCACCGTAACCAGGTCACCTCAGATCAACAAGGCCATAGCACGCAACTCAGCCTCGACACTTAACGAGAACCGCCACTGCTTTCTTCGTCTTCCAAGCAATAAGCGAACCACCAAGAAACACACAGTAAGCAGAAAGGGAACGGCGATCCAAAGGATCACTCGCCCACATAGCATCCGAATAGCACTGGAGCTGGAGGGAGCTAGAACGCGGAAAGAAAAGACGACGAGTGATCGTACCACGAAGATAACGAAGAACACGGAGAAGATGACTATAGTGAACAGTGGTAGGAGCAGAAACAAACTGACTCAGAATATGAACGGAATAAGAGATGTCAGGACGAGTGACAACAAGATAAACAAGACTCCCAACAATATGACGATAACGCGTCGGATCAGAAAGAGGATCACCATCAGTAAGTTGAAGCTTAACATTAAGCTCCATAGGGGTCTCAACAGTGCGCTCATCCCCAAGAGCAGCACGCACAAGAAGATCCTGAATATACTTTTCCTAGGAGATATAAAAGCCATCAGAAGTGGAGGAAACCTCAATCCCAAGAAAGTATCGAAGAGGACCAAGGTCAGTCATAAGAAACTGATCACGAAGACGAGCCTTAACAAAGGCGATATACTCAGGATCATCACCAGTAATGATCATATCATCAACATAGAGAAGAAGAAGAGTGCGTCCACGAGGAGAAGTGTGAACAAACAGCACTGGATCATGAACACTAGGGGAGAAACCAGCAGCAGTCACTACAGAGGCAAAGTGCTCAAACCAGGCACGAGGGGCCTGTTTGAGGCCATAAAGAGAACGTAGAGGACGACAAACCATCCCCTCGGGAACAGAATACCCTGGAGGAGGCTGCATATAAACCTCCTCACTCAACTCACCATTGAGAAAGGCGCTCAACATCAAGTGGGACAGGACTGGATTGAACAAAAGCAACAGCAAGAAGAGTACGCACAATGGTCATATGAGCCACAGGAGCAAAGGTCTCATCATAGTCACGACCATGCTCCTGCTGAAAACCCCGAGCCACAAGACGCGCTTTATAACGCTCAAGAGATCCATCAGAGCGAGTCTTAATCTTATAGACCCACTTACACGTGATAGGACGAACACCGGGAGGGGGAGAAACAAGATCCCAGGTGCCAGTGCACTCAAGCGGAGCAATCTCCTCAGCCATGGCCAGCTGCCATTCAGGATGATGCTCAGCATCCCGATAAGAAGTCGGCTCAGAGGCAACAGAAAGACCATACTGACTAGGAGAGTAACGGTTGGGGGCACGACGCTGACGAACGTGACGAGTAGAGGAAAGGTCATCAGAGGAAGACGACGCAGGAGACGACGATGAAGAAGAGGGAATAGTAGAGGAAGACTCCGGAGAACAAGGAGAACTAGACGGAGCAGAGGAGGACGGTGTCGAAGAAGAGACATCAGGAGGAGGAGATCCTGAAAAAGACACAATAGGTGTAGAAGTAGGTGTGTCAGGAAAGAGAAGAAAAGAGATATGTTCCACCGGCAGAATCAGCACGAAAAACACGGATGGGGGTAGAATACTGAGTACGAACCATGGCCGCAAAACACTGATATATGGAAAGCACTTCACTGCGAGAGCGCATAAAATACAACCAAGTGTACCGAGAAAAATCATCAATGAATAAAATATAGTAGCGATGGCCCCCTTTCGAAGCGAAAGGAGCCGGACCTCAAACATCGGAATAAACTAAATCAAAAGGTCGCTGAGATACAGACACACTAGTAGGATAGGGAAGCTGAATCTGTTTACCCAACCTACAGCCCTGACAATGTAAAGACCCATCTCCTGAGACAGACCCCAGAAGACCACGATGAACTAACGACGACATGCGAGAGTCACAAAGGTGACCAAGACGATGATGCCACTGTTGAAAGGAGCTGGTAGCAGAGGCGACGACCGGAGAAGAACTGGAAGATGAAGTGGCAGCGGAAGGAGCACGAAGCCAGTCTAACTCCCAAAGTCCTGAAGAGTCACGGCTGCGAGGGCCAGCTCCAACCAGGGCCTGCGTGCGACGGTCCTGGACAATACAAGAATCAGCATCAAGAATGACGCGACAACCAGAGTCAGTAATATGGCTAGCAGAGAACAGATTCATCTTAAGAAGAGGACCATGAGAAATATCAGGAACAGAAAAGGAAGAAGTAGAGAGGGTGCCCCGACTAGAAACAGGGAGAGAGGTACCATCAGCTATGAAAACACGGACAAGAGAAGGGAGGGAACGAAGAGCGGACAAAAAAGAAGACTCAGAAGTCATATGAAAAGAAGCTCCAGAATCCAGATACCATGGGGACGTACCTGACTGTGTAGAAGATGGTGGTCACACAGTCCGAAGAATCACGTAACCAGCAGAGCCTGTCAAGAAGAGCACAGAAAAGCAAGCGGACCAAGACTCGATAATGTCTGGTCGGAGAGAGCAACTGTCAAGATCCGAAGGAGCCGACGCCCACGAGCCTAGTCCGCCGACGAGATCGATCCCGTATAACAGTGGCCCAAGTGTGGCCATCCTTGTTACAATAAGAGCAAAGTGAAAGAGAACCACGGCGACTGACCACGAGCCTGCGGTGCCGACTCGCCCTGAAAGCTCAAAGTGACTCGACTCGAAAACCGCCGAGGCCGACTGCCCTGAAACTTCCGGTCGACTCGACCGAATCGAGGAGGGTAGTATCGGCGGCGCAGAGGACCGCTGAGTCGAGGGAGCAGACATAGGAGGACCACGTAGCAAGCACGATGGAGCCGCAAGAAGACCAGCACCACGAAGACGAGTCTCCTCACCAAGCTCACCAACACCTCGATAGCGGAACACGACCACGAGCATTCAGCCGAGCACGCCGGGCTCAAACTCTGGCGGAGCCGAGATGTAAACTCATAGATGCGATGAAACTCAAAATCCGAAGCACAATCGGCAACACGAGCATGTGCCACAAACAGCGATCTGAAGAGAATCAAGTCGACGCCGATAGCAAAGACTCGAGTATAGAACCCATCAATAGTAGAATAACCCTGTCTGAAGAGCATGCTCGGCGAACCACGGTGTAAAGAGCATCTCCAGACCGAGAAGGCCGACGAAGATGGGCCCACCGAAGGCAAAGAGGAAGACTCATAAACTCAAGACATATCGGGCGTAACATCGGAGGTGAGAACGACAGCAGCACGAGCATCCTCATCAACCCACTGAGTGTAAGCGATCAGAGCGTGTCGATAGGCCTCGAGATCAGAAGAGTACTGCTTGAACTTCAGGTCATAAGCAGCGACAGCACTATCATCAGCACTCGGAGCAGCATCCTTGGCCTCCTGAGAAGCATCAGCACCGAGAACAATCGGCGTCGGTGGAAGAGGAGCCACATGAGCAGGGGGACACGGCGGACAGGAGATCTCGCCGGAGAGCACACCCCAAAGACGGAGACCGCGCATGTGAACGCGCATAAAGGCAACGAAATCAGGGTAATTCGCGCCATCAAAGACCACCGGGCAGCGAGGAATCGCAACATAACCCGATGAAGAAGACATCTCTCTCGCTCTTTTTTTTACCAGATCTAGATTTAGATCTAATGGATTTTGACACCAGACGAAAACCGGCCGCGCGACCACGATGTGGCGAAGAAGACAGCAGGAGTCAAGGCGTCAGCGAAGAAAGACGCCACGCTTGGCACCGCAAGGGAGCAGCAGAAGCAGTCAGCGCCCGCACGCTGCCGTCAGCACACGTCGTCGGGCACACGCCAAGGGGAGCAGCTGCAGGCGCCAAGGGAGCAGATCAGGCGCCACGCCGGGCACACGCACGCGGGAGCACGCCACGGCACGCGTCGGTCGTCGCGCGTCAGGGAGCAGCGGGAGCCGCGCGTCAGGGAGCAGGAGCCGCGCGTGGGCGGTGTGCTCTCGCGTGGTGTCCTGCGCGTGGGAGGCAGCAGACGGATCAGAGGCAGCTCGCCAGGTGACCCGCGCGTCAGGAACCTGGGCAGACGGATCAGAGGCAGCTTGCCGGTTGCAGCGAGCAGGAGGTGGGGATCGAGCCGATCTATAGAGCAAGATCGATCCAATCTGGAGACGAAACGAGGACGGGCTGGTGCAGACCGATCTCGAAACAAAAACCGGCAACGACGGCCAGGAACAAGGCGGCAACCGGCGGCGGCGATGACGGCAAGACCGTCGGCGACAGGGACGGTGACAGCTGTGATGATGTTGCAGAAAATTTGTCTAACCTAGCTCTGATACCATGTTAGGAATATGCAACATGTATTCCTCTGGGGGCCAAAGACCACAATATATAAAATGCATGCAGGCAAATATGTTTCCCCCTAACATATGGGGAAAATACAATATACAGATATATACATCTAACAGAGGATATCTAGAGGATGATGAGGAATTAAACATATAAAGAAGAAAAATGCTATACATGATCGCTGATGACACCCTCTAATATTTACACATTATTATTGCGCCATGTCGACCTTACATGCGGTCCAAGATGCAGAGGCCGGGGTTTTCCCTCTTTTCGGAAAAAAACATGCGGTCCAAAATGCTTAAATGGGGTAAACTGTGTTCAACATTTCTTAGATGGTTATTTAGGTAGAATTTCCACTAAATAGAGTAATTGGTGTCACAAATACACAACCTGGGGTTAAGAGTGGAATTCACTTTAATTTAAAATATGATGCAGATATAGTCATGCATAAAATTTCATTATTTTCAAAACAACAAGAATTAACATAATTTGCCAAAATGCCAAATAGGGCCTAACTGACCTGCAGGACAATCCAGAGACAGAATGTTGCACAAGATAGGAGCAGAAGAAAAGTCCCTCTGATCCACACACCACTACTGATGTGCGGCCTGCTGCCGCTATGGGTGGCGAAGAAGGGGTGGTTGGCAAGGGGCCGAACAGAGGGCCCGGCATAGAAGGCGATGACAAGGACTCCTGCGAGGCAGAGAACGATTCCTGCAAGCTTGCCCATCCCTGATCGGGTCCTGAGCTTCATTGTCTCCATCCCCATCAACAACGCGAGGATGAAGGTGATCACTGGCATGCAGTTGGAGACCGCAGATGCCACTGTCGCCGAGGTAAGCTTGAGGCTCATGTTGTATATGTTCATACTGAAGGTGTTCCTATATGCACGGAGGGTTCTTACGTTTAAAATTTTCAGCCATTTCAGCGGGTACAGAAATATTTGACATTTTTGTTAGAATATTTCAGTAAGAAGGAAAATTCAATAAATCATATTCAAAGAATGGTAGCTCGGTAGTCAGAATAGTGCAACTGCCTTTTTTGTGAACTTGGAACGCTGATATTTCATTAAACTTGGACGGCATAATCACTGTGCAGTGTCCTGCTTACATCTTCCTTTTTTTTTGAAACTACATCTGCCTTTTTGATATACTAAAGTTGTATTTCTCCCGATCCAATGAAACATAAGAAAATCTTAGTTGATTGAGATTTAGCAAAACTATTAAAATAAAATAGATTCTGGGATTCTAGTGGCCCCATTCAGAAACCAAACCACATGCATATTTATGCCAAATTCAACTGCTGCAAATTGTAAAAGAAAAAGTGAAAACGAACATATTTTGTGTGTACCCGAGTAAAGCATAGAGAAATAGCTTGAACAGCAGCCGACATGACAAGGCTGGCGCCGGGGTGGCAGGGCGCCGACAGGCGGAGTCGATGAGGGCGATGGGGAGGAAGAGGGCGGTGGCAGTAGTGAAACGGTAGAAGATGAAGACGAAGGTGTTGATGCCGTCATCGAAGGCGGCCTTGGAGATGACGAAGAGGCCCATGTAGATGACCTGGATAGCCACTGCTGCCATGTACGGCGTCTTCTTGCTCCTCACGTCGACCATGGCGCCGCCGCTGGCAGCCACGACGTGCACTGGCTGGCTGAAGATGACGACGGCGTGCTTGAAAGTATGATGATGTGTGAATATATGTAATCTATACTTCTGCAGAGTACCAATGTCGCTGCTAGGCTGCTAGCCTATTTATGGGAGCTATTAACAAGTACTCGCATGTGTTTTTTTTTTGGAAAGGCGGATGAGATCTCGCATCGAAATAATGCATACAGCATTTAAGATGTAAGTTTCATGTTTGCATGCTTGAGCATATATGCATAAAGATGCCTATCTTATTTAGTGTACATAATTCAGGTCTAATTAGGTCGCATTGTGAGCTTAGCTACGTACTTGTACTTGCTTAATTTGCTTGACAATGCTTTACATAATAGTCTCTGTTTCACATTGAGATGGATTGTGTACTAGGCAGCTCGTTGGGTTGAGGTTTAATGAAAATTTGGTACCGTTTGTACGCTTTTCTTATTCTAGTTTGTGATATTTCACTCAGGAAATCAGAGAAAATCGTGACAGAGCTTCATCATCACAAAAAAGATACTGAAAATGATTTGCAAAACGTGGCCCCCAGTAGGTTATGCGATATATATATATATCTGGAATGACTATTTTCAGTAGTTGACTATACATATACACAAGTAGTAGTGCCCAAATGATGGCCTGCCCGATTTGGCAGGAAAGGAAATATCTGGGACTTAGTGGGTAGTCTGAACACAATGATCTCATACCAGACCTGCATTCTCCAGCCGGATGATGAAACTAAACATCGAGCCAGTTTTTTTTTTAAAGGAGAACATATTCTTTTATGAGTTAAATCCATCGTTAGTCATTAAACTTGCTTACCAAAGTCAATACGGTCATTGTACAGTGGAAATACGAGTTTACGGTCACTGAAGACGCGTCGGAGCATCACTAGCGGTCACCGCTTACGCCGTAGAGATGTATTTGATGACGTGGCAAGTTAGGACCCACCGACAGCCTTAGGTCTGTTTCATTTGCAAAAAACCCCAAAATTTACTTTTTCCAGTCAATTGCTTAACTGCTTTGCCTAGTGGTTAGACAGACAGACTGGTTGGACCCACCTGTCAGTCTCACCCAAACCCTCTCCTCCTCATCTCTCTCTCTTCCCCGTCCAAACCAGACTCGCATGCTTCCTTCTGAGCCGTCATCGCCGCCTCTCGCCGCTCAGCGTGCTGCCCACTTTCCTCCATGGCTTGGGTCTTGGAGCAGTTTTTTGGGTACACAAGCGAAAAACTGTGGAGAGGTCGACAGCTTGCGAGCTAGCTCATGTCCTGATGTTATGAATGCGCTGCGCGCAGGTGGTCAGCCATAGTGACGGTTGCGAGCTAGCTCCTGTCCTGCTGTTATGAATACTCGTGCGAGCTCGTGCAGGTTGTGGCCGAGTAAGAAGCAGAGAGATCGACTATGCTAGCTACATCCGCCGTTATGAATACTCCTTGACCGCGCCCATGCGGGGTGGTGGTAGGCGCGACCGCAAGAGCAGGGCTAGGTCCAACGCCGCGCAGCCGAGACCACAAGACCCCGAATGCGTCGTTTTTGCCTTCGAAATCCGCTGTCGTTCCCCTATGAATTCTGCCGCCGTTCTCATGTAATTCAGAATCGATTAGGTGGACTAAGTTGAATCTGAATCGATGGTTTCCTCGTAGGCACCTGCCGCATCACCGACGCCTTCCCCTCTCCGTGTTCTTCTTGTGGACGCCGCTGGGCCCCCGTGCTCTCCTCCACATCGCCCATGAGGAAGACCAACGACGCTGGCTCGTACCCTCCAGGGCTTGGGGAACGCCGCCAAGGACGCTAATGACGATGGAAGCGAGGTCCTCGCCGAGTGCATCGTTGCGGCTATTTGCTCATCCTCGTCGAGGACCACAGGCTATGGCCGCCGATGTGTGGTGGCAAGATTGGCTGCCTTGCCTCCGATCTTGGCTAGGGGACCTTCGATTCCTCGATTCCCCTCACCGTCATGGTGAAGAAGCGGAGTCGTGCAGGTTGTGGCGGAGAAGAAGCTCATGAGCTGGGGAGGCGGCGGCGGCAGCTCTAGAGGTTGGGTAGGGGCAGACTGGGGAGGCGACCCTTGGAGAAGGGGATGGGGTGGCCTATTGATATATTTTATTTGAGGGGCCTTTTTGAAAAACAACATGGCCTGTCAGTGGGCCCTACTCAGCGCAATGTCATAAAATACATCGCTACGTTGCGAGCGGTGACCGCGAGTGACGCTTCAACAAGTCTTCAGTGACCGTAAACTCGTATTTCCGTTGTACAATGACCGTATTGACTTCGGTAAGCAAGTTCAGTGACTAACGATGAATTTAACTCTTCTTTTATAATTGCAGGTACTTCTGTTAGGAAGTAGCTACCTTTATTGTCAAAAAAAAGGAAGTAGCTACCTTTCTGTTTGGCACATATGAGCCTTGTTCTGTTTCTAGGTACTTTGTTTGTTAGTTTCTGTTAGTTTGTTACACAGATGTCATCCTCCGTTAAAAATATTGGACCAATTAAGGGCCATGTAACTATAATAATATTATCAATTGAATAAATTCGAAAGGCTCATTCATTTTCTTCTCTAGATGTGGGTCTTAGACACTAGTAGAAAACGCCTCATTGGTCCCGGTTGGTAAGGGGCATTAGTCCCGGTTACCCAACCGGGAAGGGGCAATCGGGACTAAAGCTTCAACATTTAGTCCCGGTTGCCCCACCAACCGGGACAAATGAGGGTACACGTGACGGCGTCAGAGGGCGAGGGGGGGGGGGGTGGAGCAACCGTCCCGATTCATAACACGAACCGGGACAAATAACCTTCTGCCACGGCAGAGATTTGGCACATTTCTCTGCCGCGGCAGAGAATTCATTTTGACAACTTTTGTTGCCGCGGCGGCATTTTCGCCACTTTTTGTGCCGCGGCAGAGAATTCATTTAGGTTGTTTTATTGTTTATTTAGTGTTTTGCACTCATCAATGAAGGAACCATTATATTACACAAGATCATCATGACAATATTACATTCGATACACGGATCGAGTTCATGCATTACATACAAAAGTTGCTCTTTTTACAATCTCTATTGTCTATACACAGCCGAATAGTATTCCCCTTTTGGGTTTAGAATTTCTGCATCCAAGAATCCCGTCAACTCCTCCTGAATTGCTCGTACGCGATCCTTTGGCAGAAGACCGTCCCGTAGACGTTCGATCTGATTTAAAAAAGGAGTCAGCCTATATTAATGAAACTAAACACAATTTGATTGTAATTAAAAACTATAGAAATTGTTTATGTACGTGGAGTTGCTCTAAATTTCTGCCCTTCTCATCGCACGATAAAAAGCATCATGAATGTATCATATGAAAATATGTAGTCCGTATTTCTAGTGGTGGTGCGTTTTTTCTTGGCAGGTTGAGCTATTGGGTGTAGGTGGCACCAGTGAAGCCGAACTATCCATGAAGGAGTACATATATATAATCTAGGAATTTCTATTTTCATGTCCCTGATTGTTAGTTATACTCATTTTTCCACGCCCGTTTAAATTTTTCTTACTTTTGTTCATCTCCTTCTCCGAAACTCATCAAAGAGCTCGAATAACAGCTGTCGTTAGGTTGACCATTGGCTGACATGTGGGATCACACGGTGTTGGACCATGTGGGGCCGGTTGGTCGGGAACGTGTTATGCAGACGTATAGGTAGTGCCATGTGGGACCGCGTGAGACCGGTTAGTTGGGACCGCATTATACTGACGTGCGCGACGTAGTGTGGAACCATGTGGGGGTGCGTTTGTTAGTGCGCACGTGTCATCTGAATTGGAAGTTTTCCTTTTTATTATTATTATGATTGTCCTTTTTAAAATCGCCTTCTCTCTCGCTGACAGTTGTGTTTTTTTACCCAAAAAGCTAGCCAATCTAGAGCATCTTATCTCTTCATTCATTGTTTCTTTTTGCCTTTATTTTTGCCCAATCTGGTAGCAAATCTAGATCAGTAAATCTAACCAGCATCATAAATACATTCAGTAAACAAAGTAGATATAGATAAAGCAACTAATATAGGACATATAGTATGGTACTTAACTGCGGTGATCCAGCATACCACTGTATGATGTAGTATACTATAGTCGTTGACATAACACGAATGAAACACCATTTACTAGTATTACATCCCTTAGAGTGGTACAACAGAAGCACAGCAGGTCCAAGACATGACTATAGGTTACAACTTGACTCTTTACAAAAGATCCAGAGAACACTCTAGGTTAAAGAGAGAGAAAGAAACTTCTTACAAAGAAGAATCAGAAATAATCAACTCATAACTATCATACTAATAGACTAGTATTTAAACTAATGGGTTGTATTGCTGCTATTGCAATACTCTACAAAAGTAGGTTCTATGGCTAGAGATTATATTTTTATCTAATCAGCAACTTCATCTTTACTTTAGTTGATATACAAGTTGACTTCATTGAATAACTTGAACTGTTGAAGACGATTTCCTTGTGCATAAGTTGATCTAGACGTCGTTTGTATTGGCTTCAGAATCTAGCAAGGGTTAAGAAGATACGTTGAGTACGGGCGTACTCAGCAAGTTCACTAAAAAGAAGTGTTTGATGCACTATATCTACAGCCACAGACCGAAGGTCGTAGGCTATGCAGGTTTTTGTAAACATTTTTTCAAAGGTTGCTTTTATTCTGAAAAGCTATGTCTGTCAGCCTTCACAGGTTTACCAGAACTTTCATGGAGTTCCATACCTGCAGCGTTCGCAGCTTCTTCCCGGAACAGGGAGTAACAAGTTATTGTTCTTACACTCTATAGAGGTGCGTTACTTTCCCCATGAGAGATCTTAGGTTTGTTGAACATCCGAGCCGCGAACCCGTTCACACTTCCTTGGTATGACGCCCAGACTAAGATCCAAGCCAATCACTGCCTTTCTCCGCAACCCCACATAGAACATGACCCCAAAAACAGAACGACCTCTATTAATCCTCATGGCAGATATAACAATAGTTGACTCCTTGAGGACTCTAGTGAGAAGACAAGAACCTGGTCGCCCCATCAACAAATGAGGACATACCTACGATAGTCTAGACACCAATATCGCAGGGAACTAAGGGGTCCCACCCATGCTGAGCCTCGTAAGATACAACAGCGTCAACGAGATGGTCATCCGTTCATGTGAAAGGAAGAAGATCGAGCCGACTTCTCCGTCCCATTCCAAATCTCATGGTTAACGTGTAATATACGACGCTAGAATCACTGGTGATATTGGTTGTTAAGTCCTAGGTAATATGTTCCTTTACCACCGGAACTTTCATAGTAGGTTATTACCTCATAGAAAATAACCTATAATCATATTATTATAAAAATAGTGTTTTCTGACCTTTTTGAAATACAGGTGATGACAACACTGGATTTGCAAAATACTTTACAGAAAATAATCAAAGGACATGAGCAAGTGTGAACTTGCCTTTTGTGATTGCAAGATTATGCACTCACGGTCTTCAATAAAATATAAGATCCAATATCTGAAAACAACATCATTGGTCTGGTAAGGACTAATGTTTAAGGAAGCAAGATGCTATTATGCATAGTAATGTAATGCAATTTAATAAACTCGAATCCCCGGAATAAACGTTGTCCTAGGGTTTGGATACTGGAAATGGTTTCTTTGTAATGTGTTGTTCTTTTAGATAAGTTTTACATGTGTGCTTCTTATTAAGGCTTGTGAGTGTGTGTGAAACAACATGCATGTATAATAAAGTACACACAAAAATAGAATATTCAATTGTGGAATGGTATCTAAAGACTCCTTATATGAAGGTTGTTACTTAAGTAGATTTATTCTGGAATGCTTAAGAATTACTTTTAGTGTATTATAAAAGAATATGTTTTGAAGAAAAGTTTACTTAACTAAACAAAAGCATTTAAACTTTAACTATTAACAATCTAAAATATACAAGTAGAGTATAAAGTAATGTGATTATGATTAATTGTCACCTGGTGACTATGATAAAAGTCCTTGGGTTTAGTTGTTAAGTGTTAGAGATATTATTATAAAATTTGTTGTTTAAAGTGGTAAAAAGAATAACCTTCGAAGAAAAGGTTTCTTTTCTAAGGTTTAAACAATCGTTATGGTTAATAAAATGTGCTCAATGCCTCTTGGTGTTTACTCGGTTAGTTTGGTATTGATATGCATTAGGTCTTAATTGAATCATACGAAAGTAAACTATAAAATACATAATAAAACCTTTAACATGGTGTTTATAGTATTGTAGACTAAAGTTTAACTTTAAGGACAAAGATGGACTTAAGGTGTAATGCTTATGATATTTGTACTTTGTTCACTTCATAATGTTTCCTTAAAGTTACTTAAGAGTGGTAATACTTCTATTTGAGTAGTGGTTTATTAATATTATAAGGGAATAGAATCATCTATCTCCTTATAAAGGTGTGGTTATGGTTTGTAAATAAGTTATTTACTACTTATAGATGAATGATAATTCTTCAAAAATTGTAATTAAGATGTTTTGGATTATATGAATTTCATACTATTGATATTTAAGTCAAATACTATTATTAGGCCTTATATGTATAATCTTTAGAATTATTAGCAAATTTTTATTTATCCTTATATGAATTATCAATTAAGGAAATAGGTTTAAATTCAAGTTATTATAGTGTTTAATTTTTATTTACCTCAAAAGTGGAATGATATATTTTTAACATGTAGGTATTATTTTTGTGATCATTTTGTTATATTACATTTATTTTTGTGATTTATAAATAATAAAATATGATTTTTATAAGATTGATTACTATATAAACACTTAATAAATAATAGATATTTAATTAAGTGAAATGTAATACATGATTATAGTATTAAATTATAGTTCTTATTTTTCTAAGAATTTTGGTATATTTTTATCAATTACCATTATTAAAATATGAATTTTCAAAGTTTTATTATTTATAAATTATTTATTAAATAATAATTATTTAAATGGTTAACACAATAATGTTTGATAATAGTTTTAAGTTGTATATTTTATTTTTTTGAAAATTTTAATATATTACACATATTTTCTGAATTATAAAACAAAAGATATTAAATCTACAAGATTTAATCATTTTCTAATTAAATTTTAAATAGCAAATTAATTTTTACACATAGGCCTAACCTACCCAGGGTCACTGACCAGTGGGGTCAGTACCACGTCATAGGCCACCTAAGCACAAGACTAGTCAACATTGGACCCGGTCAACACGTCGACATGGCAAGGGATGACGTGCGCATGACCTCACGATGACATCATCTGGGAGAAACCTCATAGATCGAAGATCGATCGATCACTGGGGTGCACGCGCAGCTGTGGTTGGTTTTGTTGGAAAGAGGGCGCGACGGGGAACCTAATAGTGGCGGCACCGCTCAGTTTTGGTCACCGGAGCTACTCCGGCAACCCTCAACTACGGTGGTCGGCGGCGGTACACGGTGGAACGACGATACACGACGAGAGGACGGGATTAGAGGGCATGGGGAGATGCGTACACTCACCCATATGCCGTTGTGGTAGTCAAAGAGGACGGTGGCGCCCCGATATGAGCTATTCGTCACGAATTCCAATGATCACCGGCGAAAGGGAATGGATCGGATGCATCGATTTGGAGCTCCCCTGACTCGGTTGAGTATCCTAAGATGAAGAGGGTGACACGGAAATTCAACTCTACCATGCACAGACTTCGGGACAACCTCCACCAGCAACGACGAGCGGTCCGGTGAGCTAGGGTTTTGGCACCGAGAGAAAACAGAGAGGAAGAGGAGAGGAATGGGGAATAAGGACGAGAGGGTAGAGCTTCGCGGCGTTCTTATCCTCCCTAGGTGTCGGCGGCGGGCATCACAGCGGGCTACTGACGACGACGATGGCATCGGGTGGCGGCGGATCCTCTAGCGAGCTTCTTGTAACGCACGAGGAAGACGACAACAAGAATTTTGCAGAAAACCCCTTGGCAAATCTTTACTATCAACCCGCAATCCCTCCTCTGGTCCCACTTGTCAGTCACTATGGGTGACGAGTTGGGCTGATGTTGGGCCAAGGTAGCTTGGTGGGTATTGTGCGTGAGTGGCAGATAGAAAGAGAGGAAATGGGCCTCAGCCAGAAACTGTTATTTCCTGTTTTTCCTTGTTCTTTATTCTTTTCTATTACTATTTTGTTTCAAGATTTGTATTTTCACATTTGCTTTGAATTTTTGTTCATAGAATTTATTTGCTAAATAGTTATAGCAATGATAAAGTGTATTTAGGGTCTTTTTATGAGTTTTTATTATGATGTTATTATTTCTTTATTTACTTTATATATATATACTTTTCCTTTAATATTTTATAGGAACCTTTGTTATGAATTTTATTTACATAACATACCATGAATTTGTTATAATTCCTATTACTACTCATTTATTAACTTGGTTCTCATTAACTTGTAGTTTTTAAGGAAACTTTTATATAGTGATCCTTCATTATTATATGATACATAAAGTTTTAAGGAATTAATATGGTTAATAGTATTCCCACAATCTTAAGTGATATCAAGGTATACAGTTTTTTATAACTTGCATAGAAGTTAGGGTTTAAAATTATAAATGTTTACCATGAGTTTTAGGAGATTCAATATACTTGTATTATTTTATAAATGTGGATGAACATTATGGGTGGAGACATATTGCCCTCATGTTTGTGATCATGAATGATATCACCCTTTAAAATAGTAAGGTTATTCTCTAGAATGACTTATGAGAAGGAATTGATAAGGATAGTTCCTAAGCACATATGATTATGATAGTTGGAAATGACAAAGATGTGCTTAAGTGATTTGATATAGAAAGTATTCTTACAAACCAATGGGGAATATGATGATGGATCAAGCAGATGAGATAGATATTAATCTTGCTTGTAGATTTAAGGTTGAGTGTTTACCAAGAATTCCTGTCTTTCATACTTCATAATCCTTGACTTCTATTTAAGGAATTCCTTTCCTAGATATACTACTACTTCATATCCATCATCTTCTGTTAACATGATGAGCTTTACTTCACAAGAATATTCTTATCAATACTTTCTTCTTCTAAATCCATTTGTAAATTCAATGAGCTTGACACTAAAGCTCAATATGATCTTTGTTGGAATTATGCCCTAGAGGCAATAATAAAGATGTTATTATTATAATTCTTGTTCATGATAAAGTTTATATTCCATGCTAGAATTGTATTAAGCGGAAACTTTGATACTTGTGTGGTTTATGAACAACACCGTGTCCCTAGTACGCCTGTATGGACTAGCTCATTGATTAATGATGGTTAAGGTTTCCTAACCATAAACATGAGTTGTCGATTAATAATGAGATCATGTCATTAGGAGAATGATATGATGGACAAACCCAAATTAAGCAGAGCAATTAGATCGTGTCATCGTGTTCATCTTTGCGAAGCTTTTTCCTATGTCAAGTATTGTATTCCTTAGACCATGAGATAATACAACTCGGTATCTAAGAAAGCTTTGAGGTCATCAAACGTCATCCTATGTGAGGGTGATCATAAAGGTGTCTCTCAGGTGATCGAAAAGTATTTGTTGGGTTGTATGTATCGAGATGGAATTTGTCCCTCCCGAGTCGGAGAAATATACTTCGGGCCCACTCGGTAATCGATATCAACACCGCTTGCAAGCACGTGGTTAAGGAGTTAATCACAAAGTGATATCGGATTACGGAACGAGTAAAGTACTTGTTGTGAATGAGATTGAACTAGGTATGTCGATACCAACGATCGAATCTCGGGCAAGTAAAATATCGTGTGACGAAGGGAATACATATATGGGATTAATTGAATCCTGGCATCGTGGTTCATCCGATATGATCATCGATGAATGTGTGGGAGTCAATATGGGTTTCCAGATCCCGCTGTTGATTATTGATAGAAGATCATGTCTGCATATTCTCGAACCCGTAGGGTCACACACTTAACATGCATCGGCGCTAGGATAGAATGGATGATTGGTTTATGAGTTTTTGTTCGGAGTCTCGGATGAGATCCAGGACATCAAGAGAGGTTCCAGAATGGTCTGGAGAATAAGATTCATATAAAGGAAAGCAGTTTTTGGATTTTGGAATCGTTTCGGAGTTTATCGGTATTGTACCGGAAGGTTCTAGAAGGTTCTGGAGTGGGACCAACGTGGGACCACTTGTCGGAGGCCTGCATGGGCCTAAGGGGAAGTGCCCTGGCCACTTTGGGCCAGGGGCACGAGGCCCCAAGGCCCAGCCGGCCAGCCCTAGGGGAAACCCTAGGGGAGCCTTCTAGAAGGAAAGGGGAAGACTTGCCCCCCCACTCCACCCTTGGGGCCGCCGCCCTAGGGCTTGGAGGAGGGGCCAAGGGGGGCCGGCCAGCCCCCTATATAAGGAGGGTAGGGGCGCAGCCTCCCACTCCCACTTCTCCAACCCTAGCCGCCCTGCTGCCCCTCCACCTCTCTCTCTCCCGACTGCGCGTAGGCGAAGCCCTGCTGCAGAAATTCTCCACCATAAGCACCACGCCGCTCGTGCTGCAGATCCAATCTATCTCTCCACCATACTTGCTGGACCAAGGAAGGAGGAGACGTCGCTGCACCGTACGTGTGCATCTCTCGGAGGCGCCGCCACTTGCGGCGTAGGATCGGATCGGATCACGAGGAGGAGACGACGAGTACGACTACATCAACCACGTTCTGTTGAACGATTCCACTGTGCGATTTCTTCAAGGGTACGAAGATCTCATCTATCTATCTCGTTGATTGCATCTCCTAGATTAGATCTTGGCTTTCATGTTCGTATCCGTAGAATTTTTTTGATTTACTATGCTGTGAAACCCTTCACAACAGATATTAGGATAAGATTCCATAAGGATTAGTATGGAAAGAAAGATATATGGTGAATGGTCTTGAATTGATTTCCTTCCTACTCAATACAACTAAAGAGTTAGGGTTAAGTATTACCATGATACTCATGGTATAAATATATAAGGATAAGATAGGTCAAGATTTAATTATTAAATTCTTGTTACTTGAGTTATATTCTTAACTTGGTATTTATGAGTTGTTGTAATGAATACTATGATATGATCTCTTAAGGATATGCTATTAATCTTTAAACAATGGGTTATGGTTTAATTTTATTACATCTGATCTACCCTTAGATCAAATCATATTTACCCAAAATAAGGTTTTAACAAAGGTCATATTGAAACTTATCGCAGTCAACTTGATGATCTACTTCAATTCCATCAGGTTAAGAGAAGCTTCAATCACTTTGAATTTTTTTATTTAAAAGCGCGAAAATATTCGGATTTTCTATGCATGAATGCAATGCACACATCTGGGTTCAGCTTATTTTCTAAGCTCTAATGCTGGGATGTTACATTAACGAGGTTCGACAATTAGGCTACTCAGCAACAGCAGCGGACAAATTCAACACAGATAATACAAAGGAAGCTTATTTACAGCAGTAGCAGCAGCAACAACAACACAAGATCAGTGGCCCCTCCTGGCCTCCGCCTCCTCCCTCTGGCGCTTCCTCCACTTCTTGCTGCCCAGTCCCTTGAGCTTGGGCGTCATGGGTTTGATGGACACCTTCTGGAGGTTGCAGAGGTGAAAGCCAAGCGCCTTGTGTAGGGGTTCGTAGCATGAAAAACAAAAATTTTCTATCGCATACAAACAAACAAGCCAAGATCTATCTACTAGATTGTAGCAACGAGTCGATGGAATAACTTACCCTCGAAGATTCCAAAGAGTTTAACGAGAGCGGATTCTCGTGGGTGATGTAGTCGTACTCTTTCCGATCTCAGGATCGTGTGGACGATCCTTCCTGGCAAGGTTCCTAAGAGCTTCCGCAATGGTCACATCGCTCGGTACTCGATTTAAGACCTTCCTCTCCCTTGTTCCAAAGAAAATGGAGGTTGTAGCACTCTCCTCGCGATTTCAAAGACAACGTGGTACCAGGAAGTAGGGAGATCCCGCAGGTCAGCCTTAGCCGGAGCGAGTATGGTGGATTATGAGAGAGGGCTATTAGTGGTCTAGAGATTTAGACACACCAATTAGAAGGCTCTAAACCGCAGGCTAAAGCAATTAGAAGCTCTAAACCAAAACGGCTCTAAACATGAGATTAGAGGTGGAAACTTGTGTGTCTCTAGGAGGAGCCCTGCCTCCTTATATAGGTGGAGGGGCCTTGGCGCGCCAGGGGAGGGAGGGAGTCCCTCCCCAACTCGGCCTAGGGCTGGGCGCCGGCCTGGAGGAGTCCAACTCCTCCTCCAGGTTGGTTCCAACTCCTCTTGCTTGTTTCCCACAGTTTCTGCTTCCCACGCTTTCTGTTTTAGCCGTTTGACTTTCAAACCGGCAATTTGACTTTCATGTTTTGGAACAGCAAGAACACTTAGTACATGATGCAATCATTCAATGACACACTCATGTACCCTCCCCGAGTGCCGACAATCCGAACCTTCTAGAACATTCCCGATGAAAACACGGAATCGTTCCCGAACTCGAAAAAGGGACTTTCCTTATATGAATCTTATTCTCCTGACTATTCCGGATCACCTCGTGATATCTCGGATCCCATCCGAGACTCAACAACATTCGGTCTCTTTCTCATAATACCATAACTACTCAAAACAACGTCGAATCCTTAAGTGTGTCTCCCTACGGTTCGTGAATTATGCGACATGATCGAGACACTTCTCGAACAATAACCAATAGAGGAACTGGAAATTCATATGGCTACATATTTCTCACGATTACTGCGATCGAATGAACCACTTACATACGATACCAATTTCCCTTTGTCTCACGATAGTTTACTTATCCGAGGTTATGATCGTCGATCTCTCGCATACCTAGTTCAACCTCGTCACCGATAAGTACTCTTTTCTCGTTCGTGATATGTGATCCCTTGTGACCAAGTCACATGCTTGCAAGCCAATTGGATGACATTCCACCGAGAGGGCCCAGAGTATATCTATCCGTCATGTGGATGGACAAATCCCACTCTTGATCCATGTGTTTCAACCAATACTTTCCGAACACTTAATGCCACCTTTATAGCCACCCGCCACGGTGTGGTGCTTGATGTCATCAAAGCATCCATCCGTAAAGGTGATATGCATGATCTCATGGTCGAAGGAATTAGGTTACTATGTATCAGAAAGCATATAGCAATTGAACTATTGAAATGACTTGATCTTTATGCTACGCTTATCAATAGGAGTATGTCCACCATATCATTCTCCTAACGATATGATCTTGTTGTTGATAACATCTCAATGTTCATGATATGGAAACCTCAATCATTTAATCAACCAACAAGCTAGTGAAGTATAGAGGCTATACTAGGGACTTCAATTTAAGTTTACAATTCACACAAGTATTAATGTTTCCTTGTTAATACTATTATAGCATGAATATAAACATTTATCATAAACACAAAGATATAATAATAACTATATTTATTATTGCCTCTAGGGCATATCTCCAACAGTCTCCCACTTGCACTAGAGTCATCTAATCTAGATTACATGGTAATATACCGAACACCCATGGCACTTTGGTGTTGGTCATGTTTTGCCCTGGAGAGGTTTAGTCAACGGATCCGCCACATTCAGATCTGTGTACTTTGCAAATCTTTATATCCCCATCCCGGATATGTTCTCGAATAGCGTGAAAACGTAGCTTGATATGCTTGACTTCTTGTGTGACCTTGGTTCTTGCGCATTGGCTATGGCGCCCATGTTATCACAAGAGATAGACATTGGGTCCAGCGCACTTGGAACCACACCCACTGTAATGAACTCTTTCATCCATATCGCTTCTTGTGAAGCCTTGAAGCAGCCATGTATTCGATTCGGTTGAAGATCTCGCCACAACGCTTTGCTTTGCACTCCTCCAGCTAACTGCTGCACCATTCAAAATAAATACGTATCCGGATTGCGATTTAGAATCATCCGGATCAGTGTTCCAACTAGCATCGGTGTAACCATTAACAACGAGCTGTTCATCACCTCCATAAGAAAGAACCATATCCTTAGTTCTTCTCAAGTACTTAAGGATGTTTTTAACCGCTGTCCAATGAGATCACTTTGATATCTGCTAGTTAAACTAACAGCATATGCAATGTCGGGTCTAGTACATAGCATGGCATACATTAGAGATCCTATGGCTGAGGCATAGGGAGTCTTACTCATCCTTTCTCTATCTTCTGCCGATGTCGGACTTTGAGTTTTACTCAAGGTCGATAAGCAACATGGGCAAGAACCCTTACTTGCTTTCTTCCATTCCATACTTCTTTAGAACTTTGTCCAAATATGTACTCTGTGACAATGATATTTGGCGTTTCGATCTATCTCTATAAATCTTTATGCCTCATATGTAAGATGCTTCGCCAAGATCCTTCATTGAAAAACTATTATTCAAATATTCCTTGACACTATTAAGAAGGTCTACATCATTCCCAATCAACAATATGTCATCCACATATAGTATTAAGAATGCTCTGAGCTCCCACTCACTTTCTTGTAAATACAAGCTTCTCCATAAGTTTGTATAAAACCAAAACTTTTGATTACCTTATCAAAACGTTGATTCCAACCGGGATGCTTGCTTCAATCCATAGATGGACCGTTGAAGTTTGCATACCTTGTTAGCATCTTTAGGATCGACAAAACCTTTGGGTTGCATCATATACAACTCTTCATCAATATCTCCATTGAGGAATGCTGTTTGACATCCATCCGCCATATCTCATAATCATAATATGCGCGATTGCTAACATAATCCTCACAGACTTTAGCTTCTCATCGGTGAGAAAGTCTCATCGTAGTCAACTCCTTGAATTTGTCGAAACCCTTTTGCGACAAGTCGAGCTTTATAGACAGAACATTACCATCAAGATCTGCTTTCTTCTTGAAAATCCATTTGTTCTCGATAGCCTTCCGCCATCCGTAAGTCCACCAAAGTCCATACTTTGTTTTCGTACATGGATCCAATCTCGGATTTCATGGCTTCTTGCCATTTATTGGAATCTGGGCTCATCATCGCTTCCTCAAATGTCTCGGGTCATCGGTGTTGTCCACCAACATGACACTCATAACGGAATCATACCAACTGGAGTGGTACGAGTTCTCGTTGACCTCCGAGGCTCAGAGCAACTTCAACCAAGTTTCATGATCATCATCATTAGCTTCCTCTCTAATTGGTGTAGGCACCACAGAACTTCTTCCGTCTTGCGCTACTCGCAATTCGAGAGAAGGTTCGACAACCTCGTCGAGTTCTACTTTCCTTCCATCACTTCTTTCGAGAGAAATTCCTTCTAGAAAAGATCAATTCTTGGCAACGAAGATTTTGCCTTCGGATCTATGATAGAAGGTATACCCAATAGTTTCCTTCGGGTATCCTATGAAGACGCATTTTTCCGCTTTGGGTTCAAGCTTGTCCGTCAGAACTTCTTTACATAGGCTTCAGATCCCCAAAATTTAAGGAGCGACAATTTAGGTTTCGTCCCAAACCATAATTCATATGGTGTCGTTTCAACGGATTTAGACGGTGCCTATTTAAAGTGAATGCGGTTGTTTCTAATGCATAACCCCAAAATGATAGCGGTAATCTGTAAGTGACATCATAGAACGAACCATATCTAAGAGAGTTCGATTGACGTTCGGACACATCATTCTGTTGTGGTGTTCCGGCGGTGTCAATTGTGAAAGTATTCCGCACTTCTTTAAATGCTCGCCAAACTCGTAACTTAGATATTCACCTCCACGATCAGAACGTAGAAATTTAATCTTCTTGTTACGTTGATTCTCTACCTCACTTTGAAACTCCTTAAACTTGTCGAAAGTTTCAGACTTATGTTTCATGAAATAGATATACCCATATCTACTCAAGTCATCTGTGAAGGTAAGAACATAACTTGATAACCATCAGCGATGCTACACTCATTGGACCACACACATCGGTATGTATGATTTCCAATAAGTCCGTAGCTCGCTCCATCATACCGTAAAATGGAGTCTTAGTCATTTTTCCCATCGACATGCTTCGCATCTTTCAAGTGATTCAAAATCAAGTGATTCAAGAAGTCCATCGGAATGGAGTTTCTTCATACGCTTCACTCCAATGTGACCAAGACGACAAAGGCCACATATAGGTCGAATTATCGCTGATTTCAAACGTTTAGCCTCAATATTGTTGATATGTGTATTTCCACTATCGAGATTCAATAAGAATAGACCATCTATCAAAGGTGCATGTGCGTAAAACATATTACTCATATAAATCGAACAACCATTATTCTCGACTTAAACAAGTAACCGTCTACGCAATAAACAAGATCCCGATATAATGTTCATGCTCAACGCAGCACTAAATAACAATTATTTAAGTATAAAACTAATCCCGATGGTAGATGAAGAGGTAGCGTGCAACCGCGATCACATCAACCTTTGATCCGCTTTCCCACGCCGCATCACCTCGTTCTTCGCTAGCTTCCGTTTATTCTGCGGACTGTTTTGAGTTACAAATATGAGCAACCGAACCAAGATCAAATACCTGTGCACTACTACGAGTACTAGTGAGATACACATCAATAACATGTATATCGAGATATACCTTTCTTCTTGATGTTGCCGTTCTTCAGATCCGCCAAGTACTTTGGGCAATTCCGCTTCAAAGTGACCTTCTCCCTTGCGGAAAAGCACTCGGTTTGGGGCTTTGGTCCAGCCTTGGTTTTCTTCGGCGTGGTAACTTTCTTACCACCCTTCTTGAAGTGTCCCTTTGCTTAGACTTGCCTTTCTTGAATTTGGTGGTCTTATTGACCAACAACACTTGGTGCTCTTTCTTGATCTCCACTTCGCAGATTTCAACATGGCAAAGAGTTCAGCAACGTCTTGTTCATGTTACGCATGTTGTAGTTCATCACAAAGTTCTTGTAACTTGGTGGTAGTGATTGGAGGACACGGTAAATCCCAAAGCATTAGGAATCACTATACCCAAGCTTTGAAGTTTGTTTGCGTGCCTGGACATCTTAAGCACATGCTCACCGACGAGCTGCCCTCTTCCATCTTGCGCTTAAAGAACTTTTCGAAGCCTCATAGCTTTCAATTGCCGCATGAGTCTCAAAAATCAATTTGAGATCCTCGACAATATCATATGGGTCGACTCTTCAAACCTTTTCTCAAGCTCGATTCTAAACCATACAAGATAGCACACCGAACTATGGAGTACTGATTCTTCCGAGCGAGGTAAACATTCTTTACTTCATCGGAAGCATTGGTCGCAGTGGGTCACCCAATGGTGCATCCAAAGACATAGGTCAAATTACCATGTGAGGACAATCCTCAAATTGGAACCAATCCGCGACGTTGCTTCCATTGTTTTTAAACTTTTCTTTCTCTAGGAACACATTAAAATTGATGGTAGGAGCTGCCATTGATCTACAACATATTTGCAATAGTTTAGACTAAGTTTATGATAAATTGAGTTCAAATTAATTAATGAAATTAAACTAGGTGAACTCCCACTCAAAACAACATCCCTCACATTGTTTTAGTGATCACACGAACCAAATCCACTACATCAACACCGATCATCACGAGAGTTGATATAGTTTCAATGGCGAACAATCGTCATGTTCATCATATCTACTATATGATTCATGCTTTACCTTTCGGTAATCCGTGTTCCGAGACCATGTCTGTACATGCTAGGCTCGTCAAGATCAAACCTTAGTTTCTGCATGAGCAAATCTGGCTTGCTCACGTTGTATACACTTGCAGAATCTAACACACCCGATCATCACGTGGTGCTTCGAAACAACAAGCTTTAGCAACGGTGCTAACTAAGGGTGAACACTGTATGACTTGAAATTCATGTGCATGAGGGATCATCTTATAATGCTACCGTCGTCTACTAAGCAATACAAGATGCATAAAGGATTAACATCACATGCAATTCAATATATATGTGATATGATATGGCCTTTCTTCTTTGTGCTTCCGATCTCCATCTTCAAGCACGAACATGATCTCCATCATCACCGGCATTGCATCAAGGTCAATGACGCTACTCCATGGTTGTCGTCCACCGGCTTCAACTATTACAACTACTTTGAATAGACACTTGGTCTTAACATAAATTAAAGACAACCATATGGCTCTCCGGTTGCCGACTTACAATAAGGAACATTGCATACATCAAATATAATCACAATGATGGCCATATCACATCATCAGACACCCCTGCAAAACAAAGTTAGACGCCTCTACTTTCTTTGCATATTTTACGTGGTTTGGGGATTTCAATAAGTGTCGTTCTAACTACGAACAAGAACCACAACATTGATACTAGCATTGTTGATTACCCGTTGTAAATTGGATCTTAACTATGCTAGGAGAAACAGCACCCATAAAAGCCACTTATGCAATACAAGTTGCATGTCAAGCGTGGAGCAAGTCTCATGAACGATGTCATGTAAGGTTAGCCCGGCCGCTTCATCCCAACATACCGCAAGATGCAAAGTACACAAAAGCAATCTACAATAAAAGCATCGACGCCCACAATGACCATTGTGTTCTACTCAGGCAACAGATCTACATATAGACACGGCTCGATACCATCAGAGGGTTCGTAGCATGGAAAACAAAATTTTCTATCGCATACAAACAAACAAGCCAAGATCTATCTACTAGATTGTAGCAACGAGTCGATGGAATAACTTACCTCGAAGATTCCAAAGAGTTTAACGAGAGATTCTCGTGGGTGATGTAGTCGCATTTTCCGATCTCAAGATCGTGTGGACGATCCTTCCGCTATGCTCCGCAGCGCTTCGCAATCGGTCACACGTTCGTACTCGACGAAGACCTTCCTCTCCCTTGTTCCAAAGAAAGGCGGAGGTTGTAGCACTCTCCTCGCGATTCGACAACTGGCGTACCGGAAGTAGAGGGAGATCCCAGGCTTCGCCTTAAGCCGAGTATGGTGGATTATGAGAGAGCTATTAGTGGTCTAGAGATTTAGACACACCAATTAGAAGGCTCTAAACCGCAGGCTAAAGCAATTAGAAGCTCTAAAACCAAGCGACTCTAAACCGAGATTAGAGGTGAAACTTGTGTGTCTCTAGGAGGAGCCCTGCCCCTTATAGGTGGAGGGGTCTTGGCGCGCCAGGGGAGGGAGGGAGTCCCTCCCCAACTCGGCCTAGGGCTGGGCGCCGGCCTGGAGGAGTCCAACTCCTCCTCCAGGTTGGTTCCAACTCCTCTTGCTTGTTTCCCACAGTTTCCTGTTTCCCACAGTTTCCTGTTTCCCACAGTTTCCTGTTTTAGCCGTTTGACTTTCAAACTGGCAATTTGACTTTCATGTTTTTGGAACAGCAAGAACACTTAGTACATGATGCAATCATTCAATGACACACTCATGTACCCTCCCGAGTGCCGGACAATCCGAACCTTCTAGAACATTCACGATGAAAACACCTAATCATTCCCGAACTCCGAAACGGGACTTTCCTTATATGAATCTTATTCTCCGGACTATTCCGGATCACCTCGTGATATCTCGGATCCCATCCGAGACTCCGAACAACATTCGGTCTCTTTCTCATAATACCATAGCTACTCAAAACAACGTCGAATCCTTAAGTGTGTCTCCCTACGGTTCGTGAATTATGCAGACATGATCGAGACACTTCTCCGAACAATAACCAATAGAGGAATCTGGAAATTCATATGGCTCCCACATATTTCTACAATTACTTTGCGATCGAATGAACCACTTACATACGATACCAATTTCCCTTTGTCTCACGATAGTTTACTTATCCGAGGTTATGATCGTCGGTATCTCTGCATACCTAGTTCAACCTCGTTACGATAAGTACTCTTTTCTCGTTCGTGATATGTGATCCCTTGTGACCAAGTCACATGCTTGCAAGCCAATTGGATGACATTCCACCGAGAGGGCCCAGAGTATATCTATCCGTCATGTGGATGAACAAATCCCACTCTTGATCCATGTGTTTCAACCAATACTTCCGAACACTTAATGCCACCTTTATAGCCACCCGCCATTGTGGTGTTTGATGTCATCAAAGCATCCATCCGTAAAGGTGATATGCATGATCTCATGGTCGAAGGAATTAGGTTACTATGTATTAGAAAGCATATAGCAATTGAACTATTGAAATGACTTGATCTTTATGCTACGCTTATCAATAGGAGTATGTCCACCATATCATTCTCCTAACGATATGATCTTGTTGTTGATAACATCTCAATGTTCATGATATGGAAACCTCAATCATTTAATCAACCAACAAGCTAGTGAAGTATAGAGGCTATACTAGGGACTTCAATTTAAGTTTACAATTCACACAAGTATTAATGTTTCCTTGTTAATACTATTATAGCATGAATATAAACATTTATCATAAACACAAAGATATAATAATAACTATATTTATTATTGCCTCTAGGGCATATCTCCAACACCTTGTGCTTGTATCCGAAGGTGTTAACGTTTTGGACTGGCCAAATGTGGTCACGTCCTTGGCATGCTTCACGAGGGAGTTGAAGTCGGTGGCGAGGAGTCTCTTGTTGCAGATAGGGCACCTGTACACATCGCCGATGAAGTAGTCATCATACTGGCCAGACTTCAGTCTCCTTAGCACCTGACGAGTCTTGGTGTGCTTGGACTCATCGTCGCTGCAGACGTCGCTGCTATCCACCTATTGGGAAAAGAGTAGCGTGTAATAAGGACATGATTGAAATGCCTTGATTATCAGGATAGATTATTTGCATTAATTAACCAATTGAGATCCCCTGATTATTCACATAAATTAGCCGAGTGGATTAAATTCCTCAATCCCCAAATCTCAAACAAAATCAAATACTGATCCCAACTACATATCGACGCTTCCCTAGTTATTAGGCTTGGATGCTATATCAACTACCCCGAGTCGACGATGCTGGTGTCATTGGGGTTCTCCGCCTAATGTACTCCTCCCTCTCATAGGGGTCCTAGCCAAGCGGGATCTTCCCGAGACCAGCGGGGCCTCCTCATCGGTGGATAAGGCAGAAGCGGGGACGGGGGCCTAGACAGGGACAGGGGCTGCCTTCGATGCCTCAACAGGGTCCTGTAATGGGACGGGGGCATCCTCGGAGGCGACGATGGCCATCGTGCCATTCTTCTCCATCCCTGATGTGGTTGGGGTTTTCTTGGGGGTTTGCAGAAGGTGATGGGATAGTGGAGACGGTTGCGTGACTGAGCGAGCGAGTGAGTGATGAGTGAGAGTGAGGAGGCCTTTATAAAGGTGAAAGAAGGGACGTATCGTTGTACCACCGTGCACCGCGTAACCGCGTATGCTACTGCACTGTTTATGGCTACACGCGCCCACTACCACCCCGTGCACCGTGACACGGGTACCATGCGTTACGTTTTTCCCTAGTGTCTAACCCCGATGACTCAGTTGTACTCAGTTATACCCTCGAGAGTAGCACTGAAAATTTGATTGTACTCAGTTTTTCCCTTCAGTACTAACACTCCCGCGTGCAATATACTCAGTTTTACCCTTCGGTGGCTGGTCAACAGAGAGTCAACGAATAGGTTTTAGCTAGCTAATTGAGTCATTTTATGCACAATAAATTCAAAAAGATCAACACATAGTGGCACCTACCTGGGGAGTCTTCCTATGTGACCTGCCACCATAAGAAATGTATAAAAATCAAGTTTTAACCTAAATCACCGCTTCTCAAATCACCTGCTATCTATGAAGGTTCATGGCTTTCTACTCAATCCTCTTTCCAAAACAACCCTCCCCAAAACATAGTTTGTCAAAATGAGGCAATAATTGTCACACTCATGTATATTTGAATTGCAAATAGTTTGATGTATGCCAAGATATATTTTATTGTATAAAAGATTCATTATATATATTTTTTAAATCTATTTCTATTTTCCATTTGAATCCCTTTGTCAGTTTTTCCCATGGTTTTAAGTTCTACTCAGTTTCGCCCTCTCTCTTAGTCACAAACTCTCACACCTGTGGTCATCTTGGCTGCTACGCTCTGATTGGTCGAGACAGTTGTCACGCGGATTGTGCCCACCAACCGTTGATCCTCTGTGATCTAGCGGACAGGATAACCCCTATATCTGTCGAGGGACACCCCTCTATCCATGAAAAATAACGAGTTTGCCACCGGTACTTTAACTCCATAAACAAATGATTTTGAATATAATTTGAAGGGAAAGTGTTCAAAGGTGTATAATTTTCGTATATGCTAGTTTATACATTACATTCCAATATATGAAAATGATAATCTTACAAGATTTTCTTAGCACAACATTATCACGTCCTAGGTGTGATTTCAGAGTGTTCAAAGGTGTCTAATTTTCGTATATGCAAGTTTATGCATTACATTCCACAATATAAAAATGATAATCTTTCAAGATTTTCTTAGCACAACATTATCACGTCCTAGGTGAGATTTTTCAGTGTTCAAAGGTGTATAATTTTCGTATATGCAAGTTTATGCATTACATTCCACTCTATGAAAATGATAACCTCTCAAGATTTCATGTTCTAGATGCGATTTCAAAGTGTTCAAAGGTGTATAATTTTTGTATATGCCATTTTATGCATTACATTCCGCTCTATGAAAATGATAATATCTCAAGATTTTATTAGCACGAAATTATCATGTCCTAAGTGTGATTTTAGAGTGTTCAAAGGTGTATAATTTTTGTATACGCAAGTATATGAATTATATTTCACTCTATAAAAATGAATAACTCTCAGTATTTTTTTAGCAAAACATTATCATGCCCTAAGTGCGATTTGGAAGTGTTCAAAAGTGTATAATTTTCATATACGCAAGTTTATACATTATATTTCACTCTATGAAAATGATAAACTCTCAATATTTTATTAGCACAACATTATCATGTCCTAAGTGCGATTTCACAGTGATCAAAGGTGTATAATTTTTGTATATCCAAGTTTATGCATTATATTTCACTCTATGAAAATGATAAACTCTTAATATTTTCTTAGCACAACATTATCATGTCCTAAGTGCGATTTCACAGTGTTCAAAGGTGTATAAGTTTCATATAACCAAATTTATGCATTATATTTCACTCTATGAAAATGATAAACTATCAATATTTTCTTAGCGCAAAATTATCATGTCCTAAGTGTGATTTCATAGTGTTCAAAAGTGTATAATTTTTGTATATCCAAGTTTATGCATTATATTTCAGTCTATGAAAATGATAAACTCTCAAGATTTTCTAGCACAACATTATCATGTCCTAAGTGCAATTTCGTAGTATTCAAAGGTGTATAATTTACGTATACGCAAGAGACATAAAGATTTGTGAAGATTTTAGTTTAGGGATCTCTTAAGTTTATGCATTACTTTTCACGCTCTAAAATGGTAAGCTCTTAAGATTTTCTTAGGAAAACATTATCATGTCCAAATTGTTATTTAAAAATGTTAAAGAGTTGTGTCAATAATAAACTATCTTTTACATTAAGAGTTGTATAATTTTTTAAATTTGAATGGCTCCTCTGCCGACCACACTCTCTACAGCAAGCGCGCACCCAATTGAACTCTTGAGTTGCGTCAATTGATTGTCACAGCAAGCACCCCCTCTAAAAAGAAACAATTTGGTGCGAGATCTAACCTTCTCTACGCACAGTTGCCATTGCCATCCTTTATACAGGTCAACATGACGACACCATACCACGAACAGGACGAACGGGGGGGCGAAGTGAAGCTAGACAAAGGGCCTCTATTGTTGGAGAAGGGCCACCGTCGCTAGAGAAGAAGAAAGGAGAGGCAACGACACGGGCGCGAGCGCGGGGCTAGATCGGGTTCTGATACGTTGGAAACGTATCTATAATTTTTGATGCTCCATGCTTGTTTTCTATCTAGTTTGCTTTGCTTTGTCTCTACTTTGAGGTGTTTTTATATCTTTTCTGAAACTAACCTATTAACAAGTTGCCACAGTGCCAGTTGCCTGTTTTCTTCTGTTTTTGGTTCTAGAAAGGCAGAAAATCAATATTCTCGGAATTGGACGGGACAAAAGCCAAAGTTATTATTTTCCCGGAGCAACACGGAACCACGAAGCAGAGCCGGAGGGGGGCCATAGGGTGGTCGAACCCTCCTAGGCGTGGGCAAGCCCTGGGGGCGCCCATAAGGGGTGTGGGCCCCCTGGACCCCCACCGACCTTGATTCTTGCGCCTATAAGAAGCCTCCGACCCAAAAACCCTAGGGCATCCAGAAGAAATCCACGAAAACCTCGGTAGCGCCGCCACCACCGAAGGGAGATTCGGGGGACAGAAAGTCTCTGTTCCGGCACCCTGTCGGGACGGGGAAGCGCCCCTGGAGCCATCTCCATTGATCTCCATCGCCATCTTCATCACCGTTGCTAATTCCCATGATGAGGAGGGAGTAATTCTTCCTCGAGTCTAAGGGCTCTACCAGTAGCTATGTGTTCATCTCTCTCTCTCTATGCATGATCTTGTGGTCATGAGCTTTGTAATCAAGTAGATCTACCTTGCTACTCAAGTGCTTCATTAGATCTCTGCTCTCCCAATGTGTGTGAAAGTGACAGCGTGCATGCCATGGTGACACTTAGGCTTGAGTCTACATAAATACTATTTGTGCTTTAATAGATCTATGCTTTTCCCCACGTGTGTGAAAGTGACAGCGGGCATACCGTGTGTGGCACTTTGGCTAGATTGAATATTTGTTATGAGTTATATTTGGAGTTGGATGTCTCTATGAAATTGTGGTGTTTGTTGGAACCATCTAGTGCTCAAGGTGACAGTATGGGGTTATCTAGATTGGGGAAGGCGGACTTTGAGGTGTGTTGTTATAGACCTACCTTGGATTAGAGTGTCCAACCGGAGAGTACTTAAGAGTAGTATCATGAAGAGAGGATATTTATATGAGAGAGTGTTCACTAGTGAAAGTATGATCCCTAGGCCTTGTTTCTAAGCATTGAAACACCGTTTGCTACTAGATCTGTTGCATGTTTGCTTGCTTTCTTCTTGTTGCCTTTAGTCTTTGCCTCACCGTCAAGCTATTTTCTGGCACCATTACCACTTGTATTTCACTATCTGTTCGCCGAACTAGTGCACCTATATTGGGTGTGTTGGGGATACAAGAGACTTCTTGTATCTTGATTGCAGGGTTGCTTGAGAGGGAATACCTTTGATCACTTCCTCCCTGAGTTCAATAAACCTTGGATAATCCACTTAAGGGAAACTTGCTGCTGTTCTACAAACCTATGCACTTGGAGGCCTAACAACTGTCTACAAGAATAGAAATGCGTAGACATCAGGTTACCATCTTGCAATGCCAACCTAGGTAAGCTGTGGGTCCGACGCTCACGTGGATAAGTTGTGGGTCCTAGTCTAATCCGGATAAGTGGAGAGAGGTGTCCACTATGGGACCCGACTAAACGTGGCCCCACTTGTCAGCACGTAACGACAAGGCTGCCGGACAACAAGTTTCACACCGTGTGAGAATTTCAAACAAGGAGATGGGCAAAAGTGAGAAAATTTAAGTGGCTGGAAAAAAGTGAGTATAACTAAAGAACCAAGTGCACGAAAATAGAGATCAATATAATCTATCTCCGATCTCTGAACCAAGCCCAAAATTTGAGACCCCATCTTAGCCCAGCTACTTAAGATACAAGAAGCAACCATCTAAATGATTAATCTTTAAAAGTCAACAACTGAATGAGCATACTGGGAAATTACAATACCAAATGACAAAGGTTCCTTAAGTTCATTTGAGAACATGGCGAACCGTTCCCTCCCCCCGTGTTACCTCCCCGAGTGAGGCAACCGGGGGCCTCTTCCCCACCGCCCTCCCAGCTCCGCCCCTCCTCCCAACCTCCTCGCCGCCGTCAGCGGCCGCCACCGGGCCTTGCCCGTCTAGGTCCACGTTGCTAGCGGCGACGACATCATCCTTCCCCGCAAGCATGGAGGCCTGGCCCGGGCGAGATCGGCCAACGGCCATGAAGCTCGGCACATAGCTGTCCAGCGGCTGGCCCCGGGTGGCCACAGGCGATGGTACATACCCTTGGCGGTAGAGCACAGCGATTTGTGAATATTTTAGTTTACGGATCCCTTAAGTTTATGCATTAATTTTCACGCTCTAAAAATGGTAAGCTCTTAAGATTTTCTTAGGAAAACATTATCATGTCCAAATTGTTATTTGAAAATGTTCAAGAGTTGTGTCAATTATAAACTATATTTTACATTAAGAGTTGTATAATTTTTTAAATTTGAACCGGTCCTCTGCCTACCGCATTCTCCACAACAAGTGTGCACCCAATTGAACTCTTGAGTTGCGTCAATTGATTGTCCACAGCAAGAACCCCCTCTAATCAAAACAATTTGGTGCGAGATCTAACATTTTCTACGCATAGTTGCCATTGCCATCCTTTATACAGGTCAACGTGACGACACCATACCACGGCCAGGACGAACGGGAGGCCGAAGTGAAGCTAGACAAATGTCCACCGTCGCTAGAGAATAAGAAAGGAGAGGCAACGACACGGGCGCGAGTGCGGGGCTGGATCGGGTTCCCATCTTACAATGCCAACCTGGGTAAGCTGTGGGTCCGACGCTCACGTGGATAAGTTGTAGGTCCCAGTCTGATCCGGATAAGTGGAGAGAGGTGTCCACTTTGGGGTCCGACTGAATGTGGCCCCACTTGTCAGCACGCAACGACGAGGCTGCCGGACAACGAGTTTTAGACCATGTGAGAATTTCAAACAAGGAGATGGACAAAGGTGAGAAAAAGTTAAGCGGCTGGAGAAAAGTGAGTACAACTAAAGACCAAGTGCATGAAAATAGAGATCCATATATCTATATCCGATCTCTGAATCAAGCTAAAAAATTTGAGACCCCATCTTAGCCCATCTACTCAAGATACAAGAAGCAGCCATCTAAATGATTAATCTTTAAAAGTCAACAACGGAATGAGCATACTGGGAAATTACAATACCAAATGACAAAAGGTTCCTTAAGTTCATTTGAGAACATGTCAAACCGTTCCTTCCCCCCGCGTTGCCTCTCCGAGTGAGGCAACCGGAGGCCTCCTCCCCACCGCCCTCCTAGCTCCGCCCCTCCTCCCAACCTCCTCACCGCCTTGAGCGGCCGCCACCGGGCCTTGCCCGTCTAGGTCCACGCTACTGGCGGCGACGACCTCATCCTTCCCCGCACGCATGGAGCCCTGGCCCGGGCGGGATCGGCCAACGGCCATGAATCTCGGCACATAGCTGTCCAGCGGCTGGCCCCGGGTGGCCATAGGCGATGGTACATACCCTTGGCGTCAGAGAGAAGCGATGGCGCGTGGGCGGCTGCTGGAACCTACTCGGCCCAAATTTGGGACCGCTTGGGCCCCATCTAGGTTGGGCTCGATTGGCTGCTTCGCGGGGCAGTTGTACTTCTTAGAGATGGACATTGGGTGGTCGTGGAACATAGTTGGTGGCACTGCTGCTACGCGCCTACTGTAGTATGGCGGCAGAGGCTTTGCAGGACTAATATGGACCCAGTCGGGCTCGCTAGGCCTAGTATGCCCCTGCTACCGCGTCTGGTTAGTTACGGTGAAAGTGGTGGAGGATGTTCCCTCCCTCGTGGTGGCGGTGCTGTCGACCCCGAGTCCCGATCCGCTACCCGTTCTTCGGCTCATAGGCATCATCCCGGTGTTCATAGTGAGAGGAAGATGGTGGCGTCAAGACCGTGGTGGCGTGAGTTGGTGGGCGGAGTGGATGGGTGGAAGCCTATAGAGCCTTCGGGGTATAGGTTCTTTGGGGTCGGGAGAAATACCTGTCGCTCTGCCGGCACCGACGGGGTGACACCTATGGGTATTGCCTTTCTTTCTTAAGGGTGTTGGCTTTACCTCTTTCCCTCTCACCTCCGTGTAGGGGGGAAACCCTATGACAAGTACGAGCAGTAGCGTCGTCATCGTCGCATTCCTTCCTAAAAGGTGTTGCTTGATGCACGATGTTTCGAAGGTTTAGGAGTGTGGTGGGACATCGCCGGAGGGAGAAACGGTGGCGAGTCATCCTTGTTTAGGCGATCTGCCATTGTTGGTATTGATTTCTCTTTTGTTTCTCTCTTTTTAGTTTAGGCTTGATCGTGAGGCCCCAACTAATGTTTTGTGGTATCGGATGATTGCTATATTAATATAGCGTAATGCCTTTTCGAGAGTTCATTTTAGAAGATGAGATTTGATAGCGTCCATGGTGAAATTTAGACAAAGCTTTATATGCACCACAATCTTTTACTACTAAAGCAGGAACCATGGTGAACCTCAGCTGGATTGGACTAGATTAGATCGATTAACTTTGCCAGATGGATGTAAATTTTGGCTTGGGAATGACCGACTTCCCACCCGTGTTCCTAGGCGTGGTTCCCAGGCAGGCGTTTTAGGAAAATTTGGTGTCATTTCGCCTGAATTCGATTCAAATTCACACAGTTTGGCATAATATGAATACAAAGCAAGGTTCGGCTTAGTTCGGCATAAAATTAAACACACCATAGTTCGTCATAGAATGAAGCACAACATGGTTTGGCCAGATCATGTTTGGCATATATCCTATGTGTTTCCCTTGCGTATCCATATGTGCTCGACCAGATCATACTGCAGTTTTTGATGCACTGTCGGGTCTCCGATCTCCTGACGCATGGCAATGAAGGTAGCCCATGGTGCCAGCACCAGGTGATCAGGCTACAAGAGGCCCCTGTCTGTAGTATGGCTCATCCTGCTTGAGAAAATCCACTGGATTCTTCCATTCATCCTCAATGATCATGTTGTGCAAGCCCACACAATAGTTTATTACTTCCCACATCTAATATTTCGACTAGGTCATAGAAGGGAATCTGACAACAACTCCAAATCTCTGTTGGAGCATACCATCCCGCTCCACGTTCTTCCCGCAAGCTTGTTGTTCCTTGGTAAATTGAGCATGCCTGGGGAGCATGGGCCTTGATATAGTCTTTACAAATGTTGGCTGTCATGGATAGCTTGTTGTAGTAGTTACCATTGATTTCAAAGTCCACCGTGGAGCATGTCCCTCAAAAAATCTTGGTGAAAACATTAGAGGACTGGAGGACGTTGATGTCGGTGTTCTATCCTGCCATGCTAAAGGAGTGCCAAATCCATAGATCATGTGTAACAACTGCTTTGAGTATCATAGTGCTACCTTCTTTGTGGCCTTTGTACATTCTCTGCCGAGAAAATGGACAGTACTTTTGGTGCCAATGCATGCAGTCAATGCTTCCAAGCATCCTAGGAAATCCTCTACTTTCATTGACTGCGAGGATCCGAGCAATGTATACAGTAGTAGGTGATCTCAAGTATAGTGTCCCAAACATTGCAATCACTTCCCTACAGAACCTGTACAAATAATCGTTGGCGGTGAGCTCGGCTATGCGGAGATAGTCATCGACACTGTCACCCAGAGATCCGTATGCAAGCAACCTCATCTTCACTGTGCACTTATGTAATGAGGAAACCCATACCATGCTGGTGTAGTCCTTCTTGCATATGAATTAGGGATCGTACTACCGGATGGCATGCACGTTCTCGAGGAAGAGCTTCCGGCTCATCCTAAAACGGTGTCGAAACACGGCCTCTTCGTGCAACGGGTCATCGATGAAATAGTCGGCGTACATTATGCAGTAGCCCTCCATCCACTGCCTTGCTTTGAACTTCCGGTGAGCCTTCGCCGAGCCTCCACGCTTCGGCGCCGCAGTCCATGTGTACAGCCTAGCCAGGGAGCCGACGATCTGCATGTGCTCTTCATCTTCGGAAGCTGCAGCGGTCTCTTCCTCCAACAGCAGGGCGAACATCTTCTCATCGTCAGAGCACATAGCCAAATAGGCAAAATGTCGAACACTTTATGGGCGAGGTGGGAGGGAGCTTGGAATGGAGAAGGCGAAATGATGACTGCAAGAGCACAAATCTATTATAGCTAGTTTTGAAATAAGATTATCGAACCCACAAAGAGCTATTTGGTTAAAGTTTTTATGCCCCTCGTCACTATCTACCAAAGGATTCTTGTAAGCTGGCTTTGATTTTAAGTAAAGGTTGTTTGAAAGGTTTTGTGTTTATGTGCAAGAAAGTAATAAAAACCCTTAAATAAGTCGTCTCCACATGATTTTTGTTGTTGTAGTGGGATGTGTGGATAGAGGGAAATTAGGGTTTAGTGCGAAGTAGGCCTTTCGGCCATGAGTTTGTTGTACTGCCTTTGGCGAGTGAACGTGTGTTCTTTTCTGCATTGTAAACGTTAGCCTTTTGGCTCCTTCTATAATACCAACTTGGACGTACCATAGAAAAATACATGTTAATTGATTGCCTTGTGGGACTTACATTTATGAATATTGGTAGTTTATACTACTTGTGATGTTAATTCTTGTTCATGTTTTTCATGTACTGCCGGCGCCGCTGGTGTAATCTTATCTTTCTTCTCTTTGCTCTTACTCCACAACACACTGTAAAGGCCAGAAACCAGTAAAATTGCACCCAAAATACTGCAAAAAACAAAGATCACCAATGTTATTTATCAAGTCTACTGACAACCACATAAACTAATTCTTTTTTGACATAGATTCAACCGTAATATTTTTGTTTGGTATATATATATATATATATATATATATATATATATATATATATATATATATATATATATATATGTTATGTTGTTGGACACGAAAATTGTACAATGCAATCTTCATAAGTAATAGTTTGGCATGGAATTTTTCCATGTGTGATGAAATGCTTACCTTCCAAGGTATACGTCTTCTCCTAGGAAGAAGGATGAACAGAAGGTAGTGAGAACTAAAGATAGCGGGCTCCACATCGCTTTAACACTGGTCCTTCCATTTCCACGCACCAAGATCGTAGGTACATCAATGCACCCGTGGCCAAGAAAGCCTACAACATTTGAATATAAGGTGTGTGGGTTGTGTGTGCCCTCATTAGTTTGTACACTTGAATTAAGATTATAAAACTACTTCTGCACCAAGAGAATAATAGACAACAAGCTAAGTTACAACCGGACTAACCGAGTAGAGGACAGCGAGTAGACCAATGTCCAATCCAAGCCTCCATTTGGAGAAGTCCCTCTCAACCACCACCGCCACGACAAAGGACTGAAATGCCCCAAAAAAGCACTGCATAGTTGTTGCAACCAGCTTGTTCGTGTATTCTTTAAGCAACGGAACCTACACCGTCAATAACACACATGCATGCATGAGGCATTAGAATATATATATATATATATTCGTCAATAATTATTTAAGGATAAAAACCCTAGTATAAGTTTATCGCATGTACATTCGTCAATAATTATTTAAGGATCATGGTTCATATGCTAGCTTTATTTATGAGACTTATTTCGTGGTTGTTGAATTGTAAAGTACTTATTTTATAATCTTATGCAAAGATAGTCATATGCAAGAAACTGTATTCTCTTAAAAACAAGAAGCGGATTAATCAAAAAAATTAGTCTAATTGGACATCTAGAATTATCATAATGTACCAAAATGCAAAACAAAACCTCACTAACCTGCAAGACAAGCCAGAGACACAAGGTTATACAAGATAGGAGCAGAAGAAAAGTTCCTCTGATCCACACACCATTGCTGACATGCGGCTTGCTTTTGCTATGGGCTGAGAAGACAGGGTGGTCGGTGAGGGGGTGCACAGCTGGCCCGGCATAGAGAGCAATGACAATGACTCCGGCGAGGCAGAGCGCGATGCCAGAAAGCTTGCCCATCCCCGATCGGGTCCTGAGCTTCATCGTCTCCATCCCCATCAACAACGCAAGGAGGAAGGTGATCACGGGCACACAGTTAGCGACCGCTGACGCTGCCGATGCCGTGATGTGCTTGAGGCTCATGTTGTAGATGTTCAGAGTGAAGGTGTTCCTACATGCATGGATACATGTTCTTACTTCAGCTGAAATTCATAAAATTTCAGGAATTTCGGTCACCTAGAGGGCAGGGGAATATCCTTGACTTTCAGAATATTTAGAAAGACGTCAATATAATTGAAGCAAAATTAAGTAATAAACTCCATTTTATTAAGTATCTATAAAATAGAAACCACAATAAAAAAATCAGGGGACCAAAAGGGGGCAGCTAGAGCCAACGAACGGATCATCTTCCTCTGCCGCGTGGAACGCCCGCTCCTGCCAATCGGCATCTCCATCTCTTACGGTGCTACACAACTGTTTGATATAATGCCTAGCCCAAAGGATGAACAACCGAGAAGAAGCAAAACTTTAGGGTGCTATTCGCAAAAAAAAAAACAATCTGCCAAAACTAGTCAAGGACAAAGGAGGGAACTATTTGCACATGTTTGGACAGTTCCTGGCCTAGTTTTGTCAAAATGCTAGTACTTCCTGACCAATGCTTTCAATTTGTGGCTGATGTACCAAATTGATTGTTTTTCCTCTTTTGTTATTGTCAGTAATATGTTCGATGAAACACACGAGAGATTCTAGCATATATATGTACCCGAGTAAGGCGTAGAGGAAGAGCTTGAAGAGCAGGCGCCATGACATGGCTGGCGCCGCGGCCGGTGTCGTCCGGCAAGCCATGTCGATGAGGGCGATGGGGACGAGGAGGATGGTGGCGGCGGCGAGGCGGTAGAAGATGAAGACGTAGGTGGTTGACGCCGTTGTTGAAGGCGGCCTTGGAGAAGATGAAGAGGCCGGCGTAGATCGACTGGATAGCCACCACCACCACGTACGGCGTCCACTTGCTTCTCCCGTCGACCATGGTGTGTCGCCGCCGCTGCCGTCGCTATGACATCGTGCTTCAGAGTATATATGATGACCGATCTCTCAGTGTGGCTGTGTCTGAATATATAGAATCTGCGCTAGTGCAGAGTACAAAGTCGCTGCTAGCTTATTTATTTATATGAGCTGCATCTCGTACTCTCTCTCATTCTATATATATGAATTTAGACAAAATTAAAAATATTAATATAGACCGAAGGAAATATAACACAGCTCACTTACCAAGCCTTTTGACTTTTGACGATTCACATGGACAATCACAGGAAATCCTGACAGTTGTAATTAACAAGCCTGCTAGCTATTTTATACTCATAAAAAAGATACTGAGTATGATACGCGGAACGTGGGTACGTACGTAGTAGTCTGTACATGATGCAATGATCTCATATCGAGGTTTTAGCACATAACACCAATTCTTGGGACATGTTTTGCACAAAACCACAACTCTACCTTTTCTTTGCACAAAACACCAATATTCGTTGTAAGTGTTGCACAAAACACATAATACGTGGTTAGCTTGTTTGATCTTTAATTAGAGAACTGGCCCACTGCCAACATGACATGGTGGCCTATCTAATCTAGTATATCATTCTACAATCAAAATAATTGATCTGCTTTCTATGATTCGTCCCAATTCAAGACACATGAGGCCGAGACTCTCAGCCTAGCCCTCACTGTGTTATGTTACGACACTATAGGAAACGCAACAAGCACCGACAAATATGGTTGTATATTATATGTGTATTTTGTTTTTTTATTTTACATTTATGTTTTAGCATCGGAAGATTTGCGTCGTTATTCTATGCGGTGACGGGATACCGAAATTCGAAGGTACAATCTCCAAGTTATTTATAAATTATATCTACAATAAAATTATAGTGCAAATGATGGGATATGCCAAGTGGGGTATAACCAGCTGGACGTTCCCTACTGGATCCAACTCTCAGCGAGTGGGCCAGTAGGACGGGGATTGGATTGTGACCCAAGGGGAGCGAGGCGACTGGAAGATGAAGGCCCAGAAACGTAGCTAGACCCAGTCGGATTAGGTCAAACCCTCTGAGACCTTAACCAACTCGGTTGTAGATCTGTAAACCCTAGCCAGGTACCCCTATATAAACCTTCCTAGGATGCTCTTTGTACTCACGTTCTATCAGACACCCCATCGACTCGCCGCCTAGACGCCAGCTCGTCACCACTATAATCTCTCGGTAATACAATCTAGCAGGAGTAGGTCTTTACCCTCCGGAGGGCCAAACCTGGGTAAACCCTTGTGTCTCTGCCCTCATCTCGCACCACAGATGGCTGGCCGCCCTTGTCCCTCGTTCTACTACTCGCTGTCAGTCGCAACATCTGCCATGGACATTTCCACAATAGAAAATAAATAAATCAACTAGATAAATTTGATTCTAGGGACAAAAAGGGAAAAAACTAGGCCTTTAGGCCGACGACATTGCCGTCGGCGTAGACCATGTGCGCTAGGCTGATGGCAAAGCCATCGGCGTATATGCATGCCCTAACGCTGTCGCGCGTCCGATAGACGCTGAGGGTTAACCTGGGCCACGTGGCTTGCTACGCCGACGATCGTACCTATGCCGATGGTAACCGTCGGTTTGGTATGGGCCTATGCCGACGGCAGTGCTACGCTAATGGCTGCCGTCAATGCTTGCGGCCCTATGCCAACTGCAATGCTGGTCGATGGCCGCGTCATTCGACTGTCGAGCCCATCCGCCTATGCTAAAGTCTCCGATCTTTTACCATCGGCGTAGAATACGGCCATCAGTGTATGGCTTTATTCATGTAGTACGACACGTTGGAACTGCCGACATTGGAATGGGTCCGGTTAAATAATCCTATCAAGCTGTTAATGACGAGATATGTGTTTTATGCAATACTTACGGCAAATATTGGTGTTTTGTGCAAAGAAAAGGTGAAGTTGTGGTTTTGTGCAAAACATGTTCCAACAAGTGATGTTAGGTGCTAAAACCATCACTCAGTGTAGGGGGGAAACCCTATGACAAGTCTGACGATGGCGCCATCGTCGCATTCCTTCCTAAAAGGTGTTGCTTGATGCACGATGTTTCGAAGGTTTAGGAGTGTGGTGGGACATCGCCGGAGGGAGAAACGGTGGCGAGTCATCCTTGTTTAGGCGATCTGCCATTGTTGGTATTGATTTCTCTTTTGTTTCTCTCTTTTTAGTTTAGGCTTGACTGTGCTGAGGCCCCAACTAATGTTTTGTGGTATCGGATGATTGCTATATTAATATAGCAGGCGAATGCCTGTTTCGAGAGAGTTCATTTTAGAAGATGAGATTTGATAGCGTCCATGGTGAAATTTAGACAAAGCTTTATATGCACCACAATCTTTTACTACTAAAGCAGGAACCATGGTGAACCTCAATTTGGATTGGACTAGATTAGATCGATTAACTTTGCCAGATGGATGGAACTTTTGGCTTGGGAATGACCGACTTCCCACCCGTGTTCCTAGGCGTGGTTCCCAGGCAGGCGTTCTAGGAAAATTTGGTGTCATTTCGCCTGAATTCGATTCAAATTCACACAGTTTGGCCTAATATGAATACAAAGCAAGGTTCGGCTTAGTTCGGCATAAAATTAAACACACCATAGTTCGTCACAGAATGAAGCACAACATGGTTTGGCCAGATCATGTTTGGCATATATCCTATGTGTTTCCCTTGCGTATCCATATGTGCTCGACCAGATCATACTGTAGTTTTTGATGCACTGTCGGGTCTCCGATCTCCTGACGCATGGCAATGAAGGTAGCCCACGGTGCCAGCACCAGGTGATCAAGCTACAAGAGGCCCCTGTCTGTAGTATGGCTCATCCTGCTTGAGAAAATCCACTGGATTCTTCCATTCATCCTCAATGATCATGTTGTGCAAGGCCACACAATAGTTTATTACTTTCCACATCTAATATTTCGACTAGGTCATAGAAGGGAATCTGACAACAACTCCAAATCTCTGTTGGAGCATACCAAATGCCCGCTCCACGTTCTTCCCGCAAGCTTGTTGTTCCTTGGTAAATTGAGCATGCCTGGGGAGCATGGGCCTTGATATAGTCTTTACAAATGTTGGCTGTCATGGATAGCTTGTTGTAGTAGTTACCATCGATTTCAAAGTCCACCGTGGAGCATGTCCCTCAAAAATCTTGGTGAAAACATTAGAGGACTGGAGGACGTTGATGTCGGTGTTCTATCTGCCATGCTAAAGGAGTGCCAAATCCATATATCATGTGTAGCAACTGCTTTGAGTATCATAGTGCTACCTCCTTTGTGGCCTTTGTACATTCTCTGCCAAGAAAGTGGACAGTACTTTTGGTGCCAATGCATGCAGTCAATGCTTCCAAGCATCCTATGAAATCCTCTACTTTCATTGACTGCGAGGATCCGAGCAATGTATACAGTAGTAGGTGATCTCAAGTATAGTGTCCCAAACATTGCAATCACTTCCCTACAGAACCTGTACAAATAATCGTTGGCGGTGAGCTCGGCTATGCGGAGATAGTCATCGACACTGTCACCCAGAGCTCCGTATGCAAGCAACCTCATCTTCACTGTGCACTTATGTAATGAGGAAACCCATACCATGCTGGTGTAGTCCTTCTTGCATATGAATTAGGGATCGTACTCCCGGATGGCATGCACGCTCGAGGAAGAGCTTGGCTCATCCTAAACAAAGTGTCAAAACACGGCCTCTTCGTGCAACGGGTCATCGATGAAATAGTCGGCGACATTATGCGAGCCCTCCATCCACTGCCTTGCTTTGAACTTCCGGTGAGCCTCCACGTTCGGCGCCGCAGTCCATGTGTACAGCCTAGCCAGGGAGCCGACGATCCGCATGTGCTCTTCATCTTCGGAAGCTGCAGCGGTCTCTTCCTCCAACAGCAGGGCGAACATCTTCTCATCGTCAGAGCACATAGCCAAATAGGCAAAATGTCGAACACTTTATGGGCGAGGTGGGAGGGAGCTTGGAATGGAGAAGGCGAAATGATGACTGCAAGAGCACAGATCTATTATAGCTAGTTTTGAAATAAGATTATCGAACCCACAAAGAACTATTTGGTTAAAGTTTTTATGCCCCTCGTTACTATCTACCAAAGGATACTTGTAAGCTGGCTTTGATTTTAAGTAAAGATTGTTTGAAAGGTTTTGTGTTTGTGTGCAAGAAAGTAATAAAAACCCTTAAATAAGTCGTCTCCACATGATTTTTGTTGTTGTAGTGGGATGTGTGGATAGAGGGAAATTAGGGTTTAGTGCGAAGTAGGCCTTTCGGCCATGAGTTTGTTGTACTGCCTTTGGCGAGTGAACGTGTTCTTTTCTGCATTGTAAACGTTAGCCTTTTGGCTCCTTCTATAATACCAACTTGGACGTACCATAGAAAAATACATGTTAATTGATTGCCTTGTGGGACTTACATTTATGAATATTGGTAGTTTATACTACTTGTGATGTTAATTCTTGTTCATGTTTTTCATGTACTGTCGGCGCCGCTGGTGTAATCTTATCTTTCTTCTCTTTGCTCTTACTCCACAACACACTGTAAAGGCCAGAAACCAGTAAAATTGCACCCAAAATACTGCAAAAAACAAAGATCACCAATGTTATTTATCAAGTCTACTGACAACCATATAAACTAATTCTTTTTTGACATAGATTCAACCGTAATATTTTTGTTTGGTATATATATATATATGTTATGTTATGTTGTTGGACACGAAAATTGTACAATGCAATCTTCATAAGTAATAGTTTGGCATGGAATTTTCCCATGTGTGATGAAATGCTTACCTTCCAAGGTATACGTCTTCTCCTAGGAAGAAGGATGAACAGAAGGCAGTGAGAACTAAAGATAGCGGGCTCCACATCGCTACGAACACTGGTCCTTCCATTTCCACGCACCAAGATCGTAGGTACATCAATGCACCCGTGGCCAAGAAAGCCTACAACATTTGAATATAAGGTGTGTGGGTTGTGTGTTCCCTCATTAGTTTGTACACTTGAATTAAGATTATAAAACTACTTCTGCACCAAGAGAATAATAGACAACAAGCTAAGTTACAACCGGACTAACCGAGTAGAGGACAGCGAGTAGACCAATGTCCAATCCAAGCCTCCATTTGGAGAAGTCCTCTCAACCACCACCGCCACGACAAAGGACTGAATTGCCCCAAAAAAGCACTGCATAGTTGTTGCAACCAGCTTGTTCGGGTATTCTTTAAGCAACGGAACCTACACCGTCAATAACACACATGCATGCATGAGGCATTAGAATATATATATATATATGTAAGTAAATAAAAACCCTAGTATAAGTTTATCGCATGTACATTCGTCAATAATTATTTAAGGATCATGGTGCAAATTCTAGCTTTATTTATGAGACTTATTTCGTGGTTGTTGAATTGTAAAGTACTTATTTTATAATCTTATGCAAAGATAGTCATATGCAAGAAACTGTATTCTCTTAAAACAAGAAGCGGATTAATCAAAAAATTAGTCTAATTGGACATCTAGAATTATCATAATGTACCAAAATGCAAAATAAAACCTTACTAACCTGCAAGACAAGCCAGAGACACAAGGTTATACAAGATAGGAGAAGAAAAGTTCCTCTGATCCACACACCATTGCTGACATGCGGCTTGCTTTTGCTATGGGCTGAGAAGACAGGGTGGTCGGTGAGGGGGTGCATAGCTGGCCCGGCATAGAGAGCAATGACAATGACTCCGGTGAGGCAGAGCGCGATGCCAGAAAGCTTGCCCATCCCCGATCGGGTCCTGAGCTTCATCGTCTCCATCCCCATCAACAACGCAAGGAGGAAGGTGATCACGGGCACACAGTTAGCGACCGCTGACGCTGCCGATGCCGTGATGTGCTTGAGGCTCATGTTGTAGATGTTCAGAGTGAAGGTGTTCCTACATGCATGGATACATGTTCTTACTTCAGCTGAAATTCATAAAATTTCAGGAATTTCGGTCACCTAGAGGGCAGGGGAATATTCTTGACTTTCGGAATATTTAGAAAGACGTCAAATTATAATTGAAGCAAAATTAAGTAATAAACTCCATTTTATTAAGTATCTATAAAATAGAAACCATAATAAACAGGAATATTTTGAGAACAACTAACCAGGTTGTTAACAGGCTGACCAAGCGTAGAATGGTACTGACCAAGCTCATCGTAGGTATAAACAGTTCATCCGCATGTCCAGATAGTTGCTTCCAATCTGACAACAAGTTAATAAAACTTATATTTTCGGATGGGGCGAGGCCAGGGAGGGAGCGGATAGAGGAGGGGACCAAAAGGGGGCAGCTAGCGCTAGCTCGACCACGCCTTCTTGCCGGATGCCGCGGCCGCCGCCAACCAACGGATCATCTTCCTCTGCCGCGTGGAACGCCCGCTCCTGTCATTCGGCATCTGCATCTCTTACGGTGCTACGCAACTGTTTGGTATAATGCCTAGCCCAAAGGATGAACAACCGAGAAGAAGCAAAACTTTAGGGTGCTATTCGCAAAAAAAAATCTGCCAAAACTAGTCAAGGACAAAGGAGGAACTATTTGCACGTGTTTGGACAGTTCCTGGCCTAGTTTTGTCAAGATGCTAGTATTTCCTGACCAATGCTTTCAATTTGTGGCTGATGTACCAAATTGATTGTTTTCCTCTTTGTTATTGTCAGTAATATGTTCGATGAAACACACGAGATTCTAGCATATATATGTACCCGAGTAAGGCGTAGAGGAAGAGCTTGAAGAGCAGGCGCCATGACATGGCTGGCGCCGCGGCCGGTGTCGTCCGGCAAGCCATGTCGATGAGGGCGATGGGGACGAGGAGGATGGTGGCGGCGGCGAGGCGGTAGAAGATGAAGACGTAGGTGGTTGACGCCGTTGTTGAAGGCGGCCTTGGAGAAGATGAAGAGGCCGGCGTAGATCGACTGGATAGCCACCACCACCACGTACGGCGTCCACTTGCTTCTCCCGTCGACCATGGTGTGTCGCCGCCGCTGCCGTCGCTATGACATCGTGCTTCAGAGTATATATGATGACCGATCTCTCAGTGTGGCTGTGTCTGAATATATAGAATCTGCGCTAGTGCAGAGTACAAAGTCGCTGCTAGCTTATTTATTTATATGAGCTGCATCTCGTACTCTCTCTCATTCTATATATATGAATTTAGACAAAATTAAAAATATTAATATAGACCGAAGGAAATATAACACAGCTCACTTACCAAGCCTTTTGACTTTTGACGATTCACATGGACAATCACAGGAAATCCTGACAGTTGTAATTAACAAGCCTGCTAGCTATTTTATACTCATAAAAAAGATACTGAGTATGATACGCGGAACGTGGGTACGTACGTAGTAGTCTGTACATGATGCAATGATCTCATATCGAGGTTTTAGCACATAACACCAATTCTTGGGACATGTTTTGCACAAAACCACAACTCTACCTTTTCTTTGCACAAAACACCAATATTCGTTGTAAGTGTTGCACAAAACACATAATACGTGGTTAGCTTGTTTGATCTTTAATTAGAGAACTGGCCCACTGCCAACATGACATGGTGGCCTATCTAATCTAGTATATCATTCTACAATCAAAATAATTGATCTGCTTTCTATGATTCGTCCCAATTCAAGACACATGAGGCCGAGACTCTCAGCCTAGCCCTCACTGTGTTATGTTACGACACTATAGGAAACGCAACAAGCACCGACAAATATGGTTGTATATTATATGTGTATTTTGTTTTTTTATTTTACATTTATGTTTTAGCATCGGAAGATTTGCGTCGTTATTCTATGCGGTGACGGGATACCGAAATTCGAAGGTACAATCTCCAAGTTATTTATAAATTATATCTACAATAAAATTATAGTGCAAATGATGGGATATGCCAAGTGGGGTATAACCAGCTGGACGTTCCCTACTGGATCCAACTCTCAGCGAGTGGGCCAGTAGGACGGGGATTGGATTGTGACCCAAGGGGAGCGAGGCGACTGGAAGATGAAGGCCCAGAAACGTAGCTAGACCCAGTCGGATTAGGTCAAACCCTCTGAGACCTTAACCAACTCGGTTGTAGATCTGTAAACCCTAGCCAGGTACCCCTATATAAACCTTCCTAGGATGCTCTTTGTACTCACGTTCTATCAGACACCCCATCGACTCGCCGCCTAGACGCCAGCTCGTCACCACTATAATCTCTCGGTAATACAATCTAGCAGGAGTAGGTCTTTACCCTCGGAGGGCAAACTGGTAAACCCTTGTGTCTCTGCCCTCATCTCGCACCACAGATGGCTGGCCGCCCTTGTCCCTCGTTCTACTACTCGCTGTCAGTCGCAACATCTGCCATGGACATTTCCACAATAGAAAATAAATAAATCAACTAGATAAATTTGATTCTAGGGACAAAAAGGGAAAAAACTAGGCCTTTAGGCCGACGACATTGCCGTCGGCGTAGACCATGTGCGCTAGGCTGATGGCAAAGCCATCGGCGTATATGCGTGCCCTAATGTCGTCGCGCGTCCGATAGACGCTGAGGGTTAACCTGGGCCACGTGGCTTGCTACGCCGAAGGTCGTACCTATGCCGATGGTAACCGTCGGTTTGGTATGGGCCTATGCCGACGGCGGTGCTATGCCAATGGCTGCCGTCAATGCTTGCGGCCCTATGCCGACTGCAATGCTGGCCGGTGGCCGCGTCATTCGACTGTGTCGAGCCCATCCGCCTATGCCGAAGTCTCCGATCTTTTACCATCGGCGTAGAATACGGCCATCAGTGTATGGCTTTATTCATGTAGTGCGACACATTGGAACTGCCGACATTGGAATGGGTCCGGTTAAATAATCAGCTATCAAGGCTGTTAATGACGAGATATGTGTTTTATGCAATACTTACGGCAAATATTGGTGTTTTGTGCAAAGAAAAGGTGAAGTTGTGGTTTTGTGCAAAACATGTTCCAACAAGTGATGTTAGGTGCTAAAACCATCACTCAGTGTAGGGGGGAAACCCTATGACAAGTACGAGCAGTAGCGTCGTCATCGTCGCATTCCTTCCTAAAAGGTGTTGCTTGATGCACGATGTTTCGAAGGTTTAGGAGTGTGGTGGGACATCGCCGGAGGGAGAAACGGTGGCGAGTCATCCTTGTTTAGGCGATCTGCCATTGTTAGTATTGATTTCTCTTTTGTTTCTCTCTTTTTAGTTTAGGCTTGACTGTGCTGAGGCCCCAACTAATGTTTTGTGGTATCCGATGATTGCTATATTAATATAGCAGGCGAATGCCTGTTTCGAGAGAGTTCATTTTAGAAGATGAGATTTGATAGCGTCCATGGTGAAATTTAGACAAAGCTTTATATGCACCACAATCTTTTACTACTAAATCAGGAACCATGGTGAACCTCAGCTGGATTGGACTAGATTAGATCGATTAACTTTGCCAGATGGATGGAACTTTTGGCTTGGGAATGACCGACTTCCCACCCGTGTTCCTAGGCGCGGTTCCCAGGCAGGCGTTTTAGGAAAATTTGGTGTCATTTCGCCTGAATTCGATTCAAATTCACACAGTTTGGCATAATATGAATACAAAGCAAGGTTCGGCTTAGTTCGGCATAAAATTAAACACACCATAGTTCGTCATAGAATGAAGCACAACATGGTTTGGCCAGATCATGTTTGGCATATATCCTATGTGTTTCCCTTGCGTATCCATATGTGCTCGACCAGATCATACTGCAGTTTTTGATGCACTGTCGGGTCTCCGATCTCCTGACGCATGGCAATGAAGGTAGCCCACGGTGCCAGCACCAGGTGATCAGGCTACAAGAGGCCCCTGTCTGTAGTATGGCTCATCCTGCTTGAGAAAATCCACTGGATTCTTCCATTCATCCTCAATGATCATGTTGTGCAAGGCCACACAATAGTTTATTACTTCCCACATCTAATATTTTGACTAGGTCATAGAAGGGAATCTGACAACAACTCCAAATCTCTGTTGGAGCATACCAAATGCCCGCTCCACGTTCTTCCTGCAAGCTTGTTGTTCCTTGGTAAATTGAGCATGCCTGGGGAGCATGGGCCTTGATATAGTCTTTACAAATGTTGGCTGTCATGGATAGCTTGTTGTAGTAGTTACCATCGATTTCAAAGTCCACCGTGGAGCATGTCCCTCAAAAAATCTTGGTGAAAACATTAGAGGACTGGAGGACGTTGATGTCGGTGTTCTATCCTGCCATGCTAAAGGAGTGCCAAATCCATATATCATGTGTAGCAACTGCTTTGAGTATCATAGTGCTACCTCCTTTGTGGCCTTTGTACATTCTCTGCCAAGAAAGTGGACAGTACTTTTGGTGCCAATGCATGCAGTCAATGCTTCCAAGCATCCTATGAAATCCTCTACTTTCATTGACTGCGAGGATCCGAGCAATGTATACAGTAGTAGGTGATCTCAAGTATAGTGTCCCAAACATTGCAATCACTTCCCTACAGAACCTGTACAAATAATCGTTGGCGGTGAGCTCGGCTATGCGGAGATAGTCATCGACACTGTCACCCAGAGCTCCGTATGCAAGCAACCTCATCTTCACTGTGCACTTATGTAATGAGGAAACCCATACCATGCTGGTGTAGTCCTTCTTGCATATGAATTAGGGATCGTACTCCCGGATGGCATGCACGTTCTCGAGGAAGAGCTTCCGGCTCATCCTAAAACAGTGTCAAAACACGGCCTCTTCGTGCAACGGGTCATCGATGAAATAGTCGGCGTACATTATGCAGTAGCCCTCCATCCACTGCCTTGCTTTGAACTTCCGGTGAGCCTTCGCCGAGCCTCCACGTTCGGCGCCGCAGTCCATGTGTACAGCCTAGCCAGGGAGCCGACGATCCGCATGTGCTCTTCATCTTCGGAAGCTGCAGCGGTCTCTTCCTCCAACAGCAGGGCGAACATCTTCTCATCGTCAGAGCACATAGCCAAATAGGCAAAATGTCGAACACTTTATGGGCGAGGTGGGAGGGAGCTTGGAATGGAGAAGGCGAAATGATGACTGCAAGAGCACAGATCTATTATAGCTAGTTTTGAAATAAGATTATCGAACCCACAAAGAACTATTTGGTTAAAGTTTTTATGCCCCTCGTTACTATCTACCAAAGGATACTTGTAAGCTGGCTTTGATTTTAAGTAAAGATTGTTTGAAAGGTTTTGTGTTTGTGTGCAAGAAAGTAATAAAAACCCTTAAATAAGTCGTCTCCACATGATTTTTGTTGTTGTAGTGGGATGTGTGGATAGAGGGAAATTAGGGTTTAGTGCGAAGTAGGCCTTTCGGCCATGAGTTTGTTGTACTGCCTTTGGCGAGTGAACGTGTGTTCTTTTCTGCATTGTAAACGTTAGCCTTTTGGCTCCTTCTATAATACCAACTTGGACGTACCATAGAAAAATACATGTTAATTGATTGCCTTGTGGGACTTACATTTATGAATATTGGTAGTTTATACTACTTGTGATGTTAATTCTTGTTCATGTTTTTCATGTACTGTCGGCGCCGCTGGTGTAATCTTATCTTTCTTCTCTTTGCTCTTACTCCACAACACAATTGTAAAGGCGAAACCAGTAAAATTGCACCCAAAATACTGCAAAAAACAAAGATCACCAATGTTATTTATCAAGTCTACTGACAACCATATAAACTAATTCTTTTTTGACATAGATTCAACCGTAATATTTTTGTTTGGTATATATATATATATGTTATGTTATGTTGTTGGACACGAAAATTGTACAATGCAATCTTCATAAGTAATAGTTTGGCATGGAATTTTCCCATGTGTGATGAAATGCTTACCTTCCAAGGTATACGTCTTCTCCTAGGAAGAAGGATGAACAGAAGGCAGTGAGAACTAAAGATAGCGGGCTCCACATCGCTACGAACACTGGTCCTTCCATTTCCACGCACCAAGATCGTAGGTACATCAATGCACCCGTGGCCAAGAAAGCCTACAACATTTGAATATAAGGTGTGTGGGTTGTGTGTTCCCTCATTAGTTTGTACACTTGAATTAAGATTATAAAACTACTTCTGCACCAAGAGAATAATAGACAACAAGCTAAGTTACAACCGGACTAACCGAGTAGAGGACAGCGAGTAGACCAATGTCCAATCCAAGCCTCCATTTGGAGAAGTCCCTCTCAACCACCACCGCCACGACAAAGGACTGAATTGCCCCAAAAAAGCACTGCATAGTTGTTGCAACCAGCTTGTTCGGGTATTCTTTAAGCAACGGAACCTACACCGTCAATAACACACATGCATGCATGAGGCATTAGAATATATATATATATATGTAAGTAAATAAAAACCCTAGTATAAGTTTATCGCATGTACATTCGTCAATAATTATTTAAGGATCATGGTGCAAATTCTAGCTTTATTTATGAGACTTATTTCGTGGTTGTTGAATTGTAAAGTACTTATTTTATAATCTTATGCAAAGATAGTCATATGCAAGAAACTGTATTCTCTTAAAAACAAGAAGCGGATTAATCAAAAAAATTAGTCTAATTGGACATCTAGAATTATCATAATGTACCAAAATGCAAAATAAAACCTTACTAACCTGCAAGACAAGCCAGAGACACAAGGTTATACAAGATAGGAGCAGAAGAAAAGTTCCTCTGATCCACACACCATTGCTGACATGCGGCTTGCTTTTGCTATGGGCTGAGAAGACAGGGTGGTCGGTGAGGGGGTGCATAGCTGGCCCGGCATAGAGAGCAATGACAATGACTCCGGTGAGGCAGAGCGCGATGCCAGAAAGCTTGCCCATCCCCGATCGGGTCCTGAGCTTCATCGTCTCCATCCCCATCAACAACGCAAGGAGGAAGGTGATCACGGGCACACAGTTAGCGACCGCTGACGCTGCCGATGCCGTGATGTGCTTGAGGCTCATGTTGTAGATGTTCAGAGTGAAGGTGTTCCTACATGCATGGATACATGTTCTTACTTCAGCTGAAATTCATAAAATTTCAGGAATTTCGGTCACCTAGAGGGCAGGGGAATATTCTTGACTTTCGGAATATTTAGAAAGACGTCAAATTATAATTGAAGCAAAATTAAGTAATAAACTCCATTTTATTAAGTATCTATAAAATAGAAACCATAATAAACAGGAATATTTTGAGAACAACTAACCAGGTTGTTAACAGGCTGACCAAGCGTAGAATGGTACTGACCAAGCTCATCGTAGGTATAAACAGTTCATCCGCATGTCCAGATAGTTGCTTCCAATCTGACAACAAGTTAATAAAACTTATATTTTCGGATGGGGCGAGGCCAGGGAGGGAGCGGATAGAGGAGGGGACCAAAAGGGGGCAGCTAGCGCTAGCTCGACCACGCCTTCTTGCCGGATGCCGCGGCCGCCGCCAACCAACGGATCATCTTCCTCTGCCGCGTGGAACGCCCGCTCCTGTCATTCGGCATCTGCATCTCTTACGGTGCTACGCAACTGTTTGGTATAATGCCTAGCCCAAAGGATGAACAACCGAGAAGAAGCAAAACTTTAGGGTGCTATTCGCAAAAAAAAAAAATCTGCCAAAACTAGTCAAGGACAAAGGAGGGAACTATTTGCACGTGTTTGGACAGTTCCTGGCCTAGTTTTGTCAAGATGCTAGTATTTCCTGACCAATGCTTTCAATTTGTGGCTGATGTACCAAATTGATTGTTTTTCCTCTTTTGTTATTGTCAGTAATATGTTCGACGAAACACACGAGAGATTCTAGCATATATATGTACCCGAGTAAGGCGTAGAGGAAGAGCTCGAAGAGCAGGCGCCATGACATGGCTGGCGCCGCGGCCGGTGTCGTCCGGCAAGCCACGTCGATGAGGGCGATGGGGACGAGGAGGATGGTGGCGGCGGCGAGGCGGTAGAAGATGAAGACGTAGGTGTTGACGCCGTTGTTGAAGGCGGCCTTGGAGAAGATGAAGAGGCCGGCGTAGATCGACTGGATAGCCACCACCACCACGTACGGCGTCCACTTGCTTCTCCCGTCGACCATGGTGTGTCGCCGCCTCTGCCGTCGCTATGACATCGTGCTTCTGAGTATATATGATGATCGATCTCTCAGTGTGGCTGTGTCTGAATATATAGAATCTGCGCTAGTGCAGAGTACAAATTTAAGTCGCTGCTAGCTTATTTATTTATAGGAGCTGCATCTCGTACTCTCTCCCATTCTATATATGAATTTAGACAAAGTTAAAAATATTAATATAGACCGAAGGAAATATAACACAGCTCACTTACCAAGCCTTTTGACTTTTGACGATTCACATGGACAATCACAGGAAATCCTGACAGTTGTAATTAACAAGCCTGCTAGCTATTTTATACTCATAAAAAAGATACTGAGTATGATACGCGGAACGTGGGTACGTACGTAGTAGTCTGTACATGATGCAATGATCTCATATCAGACGTGCTTGTGAGAATTAGTTTGGTGCTCTTGTAGCTCACGGCTATAACTGAATACTTATGCAGCTACCTTGAGATAGAAACATACTTTCATGTTTGAATGTACTCCCTCCGTCTTAAAAATTAAAATAGATGTCTCAAGTTTTTTAAAATTTAGATGAATCTAGACGCTATTTAGTATATAGATTTATTCAAATTTTAAAAAGCTTGAGACATCTATTTTAAAACAGACGGAGTATATATTTTCCATTGCGTACAAGTCGATCAGATGTAGTAACAAAATCAACTGGTAATCCCCGAACGGCGAGCTCACACCCTCTAACCTAAGCCCAATGTATCACACAAAGGCTAGCCAAAAATAACTTCTTGCTCTGGAAGGCAAAGATCCTTTTGGAGATTTGCTGCCCTTGGCTTGGCTCGAGTGCGCTTCATCTCTCGATGTCATCCAAGATGCTATCAACATTTTGCTTTTCCAAAAGGAAGTTAATCCCCATGACTCTGCATCCACATCATCAATTTTTATTGAAGTTAAAGCAAGGCAATGAGGCTAGTGTCATCCACAACTAATAAAGTGTATCACCCACAACTAATGAAGTGTATCATCCGCAACTAATAAAGTGCCTTTGTTCCTAGGCGCCTAATTTGGGTTGGTAGCTTACGATAGCTTCCATATAATTAAGAAGAAGAGGTCAGAACGGTATGTGCGCAGTGAAGCTGGACATGCACAAGGCATATGACCGTGCCGAGTGGAATTTCTTGGAGAAAATTATGTTGAAATGGGTTTTCATGTCAATTGGTTGAAGATGATAATGGCATGTGTGCGCACTATCCAATGTCGAGTTCAATCAATTCCGAGGAAAGTAATATTTTCTATCCTTTAAGAGGTTTGCGCCAGGGGGATCCCCCATCCCCATATCTATTCATGCTTTGGGCGGAAGGAACAAACACATTCCATTAGCACCCAACACAAACTTGAAATAACAGAAATTCAAATCATAAACAAGTACTTGAGTGTAATTTGATCATTATTCATTACACTACAAAAAATGTGGTAATGTTTGACCCTCCGTATTGGTCACTAGATGGTCAGTGTTCTCTATTTGTGACCTTCTTGTGACAAAAACAGATAGTCAAAAGCTAAGAGTCACTGATAGACAATAAAGATCATTTTTGTGTATTGGTCATAGACTGCTATGACCAATATAGATGGTTTGATCACTGGCTATCTAGCATATCCATACAAGCCTCCATATAAGTCAATCCTACGTGGCAATGCTTGTAGATCGAATTCAGCCCAATCCAACAAGGTGCTCCACGTGGGCCAAGCCCAATAATTTCAGCCTTTTCATTTTACAAAATTTAGCATTTATGGTGCAGTTATTTAGGCCAAGCCCAAAAATTCAGTCCATATATTTTTCGGGCCCTTGCTTCTTTGGCCCAACATTTTTGTCCATTTTTAATTTTAAAAGCTGGTCCCAATAGTCGGATGGCCCTATCATGTTTGTCCATTTTTGGGCCATGGCCATTTTAGAGCTCAATTAGCATTCTCTAACGTTTCAGGCAGTAAATAATCAATAATTTATGGGATTTCTATTTTCGTGTCTCTGGTTCATTAGCTATACTCAGTTTTTATAGTCGCTTAACTTTTCCTCAGTTTTGCCCATATTCTACTACGAAACTCTCACACGGTCTGAAACTCGCTGTCTGTCAGCCTTGCCGTTACATGCTGATAAGTGGAGCTCCATTCAGTCGGGTACCATAGTGAATCCTCGCCGTTACGTGCTGACAAGTGGGACCACTTGGGGCCGGTTGGTCAGGAACGCGTTATGCTGACGTGAGGGGCCGTGCCATCTGGGACTGCGGTTTGTTGGGAACGCGTTCTGGAAGATGTGGTGAGACTATGTGGGGTGCGTTTGGTGGTTACGTGCGTCCTGTCGTCTAAATTAAAAGTTTTTTTTTTGTTATAGCCCATTTTGCCCTTTTATCTCGCTAACAGTTATGCTTTTTTTTTTCCAAAAATAGCGAATCAGAGTAGCTTCTCTCTTTATTAATTGTTCTATTTAGGCCTTGTTTTTTCCCAACCTGATAGCAAATCTAGAACAGTAAATCTAACCGGTACCATAAATACATTCAGTAAACAAAGTATATATAGATAAAATGGCTAATATAGGATATATCTTTATACTATTAAAAAGAAGTTGGTGTTGGTACATCCACTTTGACTTCAAAATCCACTTTGACATCAAACACTGGGAGGATCCGGACTATCCAATCTATATCCAACAGTACAGGTCATCCTAATACTTGGCTCAACTAATTACGTTTATCTACCACCGATAAGTGAAAAATACCAACGATAAAAGGAAGCCAACATTTTTGGTCCATTATCCCGACCTCCTCCCTAGCACATGATCGCCACTGCTCCTCCCGTCTCCCTCACCCGCCCCATCCCGGCTGCCCTCCCGCTGCAACTAGCAGACATAGCATCTTCAAGACGGAACCCTCATCCTTCCGGACCACCTTCAGACCCACGTTGTTTGTGATCTCTTTGTATTTTGATCAATTTTCAGAGAATCTGAATCAGATGCCTACTTCACAGGAAGACTTGGGTTCCAATTCTCGCCCGAATTTTTCTATGGCGGCGCTTCCCCGGATGATTTCCCCATCATCCAGGCTACTAACACGTCAGGTCCATCCTTAGATACGCGCCTCTATCCCCTCCCTCCCACGCATCACCCCTCTGTTTGATGTGTTCAATCTGATCTGGATGTGTGCTTAGTTTTAGGTTGATATGAGTTTATCTTGTGGATCACTAGATATTACACTGTAGGCATTGGTACCAAAGGAGGAGGGGAGTAGAATTTTTTTTGAGGAAGGGGGTGATGGGTTTGGAACTATGTTTGTTACATAGGGAATACAAAATTTTGGCAACTGTGTGATGGATCAGCTGAATTGAAAACTATAATAAGCAAGAAGAAAGGAGTCATGTCAGATTTCTTAAAGTGATGAAATGAAAAAACAAGATGAAGAATGAAATGTTTGCATCTAATAGTACATTTATTTTCAATAGCTCTGCTCTTACTATGGCATTGCGTAGCCAATAGAGTTGCATCTAATTGAGTACTTGGAACTGTTACAAACTGTAATAAGCAAGAAGAAAATTACAGTAAATTTAACTCTTACTGTTACAAGCTATACTTGGTTATTAAATCTTAATAACACGACCTGAAATAATGGCATGACCAATGTTGACGAGAAGGAAGCAATGGAATCCACCCCCAGTGCCCTCCTATCAGATCCTCACCTGATGACCACTGGCCTTCATGCTTCAGTGGCTCACACGACCTGATGGAGGTGTGAATGTCATCTCGGTCTGTGTTGGTACTGCTCCAGGTTATGCTTGAAGTGCCGCTCCAATCTGGCTAATGGGAAGGGTGAATATCCGAGAACTAGGAGGAGAGGAGAGATCCCTCTATGGTTCCACCGCCATCGTCATCCTGGATTTTGAACCTTGAAGGATGAGCAAGTTCAGATTATTGAATGCAGCTTATCTGGCTATCGATGGTTTCAAAGCACCAACGGGCAAAACCAAGTCGGCTTGTGATGGCAGCATGTAAAGAAGCCTGAGCTATTGATCCTCTTCTATTTATTATGTCGACACATGCAAATTAAATTGAATTTACATTTTGAGCTAATCGATCGACATTAGCCATGGCGCAGAAGATCGGTCTTGGTCTGTAGGTCACGCATCAACTCTGAACCCGTGTCTTATTTTCTTCCTTGACATCTCTAAATCTGAATACTATATTATTTTCATGTATATAAAGTTCTTTGTTTCTAACTACATGTTCCTTCCATGTCTTTGTAAACCCGCATCCCAGTTCATAGTATGCTACTGCGATTTACTCAGTAGTCGAATTTGATGCGCTTCTTCCTGGGTCTCATGCACCTGAGTCTCGTCGCCGTATATTCTCAAGTCTAAATTGCAGATTCTCAAAAGCTTTGGACATCACTTTAGCCTATGACCAGTATTTGGGCTATTTAACTTGTTGACACTAATGGTAATTACCTACAGGTTTTCTTTGATCACCAGCTCTGGATTTTTGGCAACAATTTGCCTTGGTCGTAGGCAACTAGGCTAACATGTTGATTTGTTATCGGGGGTGCCGTATTTACACTTATAGGTCAGTTTTTAAGCTTAATCCAACAATCTCATTGTACTGTCTAGAGGTGGATTAGCTAAGATATCCTTATAGTCCTTTTATTGTATATCTTATAAATGCCACACTAAAGTGCACAAAATTATTGGGTGCCTGGGTACAAGAATCGCCTTTTTTCCATTGAAAATCTGCTCAGTATGTTCTTTTGTCTATGGATCTGAAGAAATCTTGGTGCTTTATTGGTTTTGTCATTAAAATGGTGGTTGTCTAAGCTTTCTTTTTTAATAACATATATACTCCAGTCAACTAAGCAATGACCCAATCAATTGGACATTGTTTCTAGGGTTATGGGTATGGCGGAAGAAATATTGTATAGACATCATTGTTTTCCTCCATAGTTCACTGTCTATATCTTTAATCTCCTAATACAGTCATAATGTCCATATCGTACCGTGTAGTTTTTAGTTCGTAAATAGCACTTTGAACTTTGCCCAATTGATTTAACAATATCCCCTGTTTATACATTATGGATGAAAAGGTGCATCAAAACACCTACTGCAAATATTTACTCTGTACCCACATTCATATTGAACTTTTTTCTGGCATTCATTCTGACTACATAGTCAAGTCCTTCCTTTTACTAGGATCGGCTACATAAGTGTCTAAACACATGAAGCGCATCTCTCCTCTCTACTTTGGTTGGCTTTTCTAATCTATTCCACTCCAAATAGATGTTCTCCTTCATTAAGCACCATTTTGTTTCGAGTCTTCGTGAACCAACCTTCCTACGTTGGAAGTTTACCCCATTGTACACAACGTACACGACAGAACTAGCTTATGTTCTACTAACAACAAGCCACTTTCATTCAGCTAGAAATCAAGTTTAAATATATCCATATAGTTTAAGTAACTACAACATGTACATTATTATGGTTATATATGCTGCAAAAAATTCTTGACTAGACCGTAGCAGCGCACGGGCAATTTAGCTAGTATATATATATATGTATATATATATAGTACGGTACTTAACGAGGTTCGATAATTAGGCTCCTCAGCAGCAGCGGATAGATTCAACATAGACAATACAAAATATTCTTTTTAAAATATAGCATAGAAAATATTCGGACCTGAAAACACACGCTTTCAGCGTTGTATCTAGTTAAGCAAGTACACGCATCTTCTTTTCTTGAATGGTTAGGCAGCTTCTATGTGTTATCTGATCAGAGTCAGCTATTCCTACGGAGCTACCTAGCTCGTGTAACTTTTTTCCTAAAAGAGCTCCTCGAGGCAGTGCACGTTTTTACCATGTGATGTTCACGTTTAATCAATTGCGGAAGTCTTCATCTAAAAGGACCTCTCAAAAATTTCTTGGCACGTTTAATGAATTATGTGAGTCCACATCTAAAAGAAAAACATGCATGGGCACATACCAGAAGTACAAGTTATGTAATCCTTCATTAAATCCTAGCCATCAATTTTATAATCAACGGCCGGACTAACTAAGATGATATGATCAACCAGTATATTGCATTTAGTATATAACAGAAGATATATGACACCCTCACAACGAGTATTATAGAGTACTAGTTGAATGCCCGTGCGTTGCTACGGCATAAAAACCATAAAAATATTACTCTACACCAAAATTATCAAATATTTTATTTAAAAGGATGATATTGCATGATAGTGTGTGATTAAGAAATAGTTATCGAGAAACTCCCGTGGCAACACGCATATTTTTTCCCTCGCATTGTATGAAAAAAGGAGGTTACAAAGTGTTTATAAGTGTCCGAGGAATATCACCTATATCTTCTTGATTTCTTACAACTATCGAATCACTCTTACCGGCAGAACATGTATACAAGCGAATTTAATGTAGCTGACGTAGAAATCTATGTAGAATCTGCTGCCTGCCTCAGCATGCCCAACACAAACATTTTACCACAGATTAGCTTATTAAAACAGATATAAATTTAAAAATAAATCAACGCTGAATTTACGCAGCTAGTCGTGTGAATAAATTTAGCAATCCGGACCAAGTATTTAGAATTGCCTTCTATAGATAAATGTTGCTATATCGTTGTATGAAAAACCAGGGATAGAATGACACCATGTATATATGTACACACACAAAATGAAGCATGAGTTCTCTTACTCTACAGAATACATATAGGAAACATCAAATTCGTACAATGCACGTTTGTAGCCAACCTAGGATGTAGTATGTTCACACATGCAGGCTCGCTAGAAGAACAAAAACACACAGCGAACAAGTACTCCGGTGCCTTGAACATTTTAACAAACGCAAACTATACACTGTCCAAAAGATCCTCTGCTCCCATGTCTGCGCCAGAGCAACCGCGCTGCCACGTGCAAATGAATCATGTAGAGGCCGCAGCTCAGGATCCTTGATCTCGATGATGACCGCTTTTGGTGTAACCGTGTAAGAAACTTCTTAACCACCATGCTGTATGTTGTAGGCAACATCGCACCACTTATATGTAAATACAGTTTTATGTCAGCTTACAGGTGGGGAAAAGTGTGAGGAAACAAATCATATTTCCAACAACACGCAAGGCTACTAAGAATAACTGCTCTTCTCCTCCCACCATTGTTGATTTATTCATCTTTTCCTTTTGCAATCCCCAAGGTTTTTTACACTTCATTTTTAGCTGTTACTAACTTAAACTATGAAAGGTTCGGTTTTAATCATTGGCAATTTATGAAGCGAGGGAGGAAACCTGTAACCACGGGAAAAATTGCATTCCCTGATGGATATGCTCTTAAGGAAATGTAATAATGAACCAAATATTATAGATGCTTGCGTAATGTCCACGGAAAATTTAAGAGAAAGAAAATATTAAGAAACGAATCAAACTGCATACTGCATACTACATGCCAAGCTATTCTATACACTCTGATAGAGCATTCATAGAAAGATGCAAGTATCAATTAGGTTTGGTTATATTTGAAAGTCCCTTGCAGTTTCTTTTGATCCCCATGTAAGTCTTACCACTTCTCCTGGTTGTTCTAGGCATGTTTCTTCACCTCTCACACTTGTATCAGAATTAATTCAACAAAAACATGATAGAAGCAGAGTAAGCTAACCGAACCATCTGCAATATACAGGAAAATCTGATCGCACCTTGCCATGAAGGTGGTCTGGTCGTCCTCGTCCTAGGCCTGGACGCATCAAAATTGGCCCACCCGCTTTGTAGGGATGAAACAACGGTAGATCGGCCGCTTCAACCATTGTAAAATATCCTCTAGCCGATGGAGTATCGGATTCATGGAGCACACATATGATCTAAGCTCAAAGGCCCCTCCCACTTCTTCAATCCCAGTCAGCCTCGCCTCCTATGCCTCGAGCGCTGCTCATCAACAATAAGTAAGTAAATAATCAACACAAACACACAACAATTATTAGCAAATATATTACCAACTTTTATCTAGTGAGATACATGCAAAGTCACAAAGAAATATATCAAGTTTATCTTTTTCTACCCCAAATCAGTTGACACAACCAATTAGTATAATCGGTAGTAAATCGGTAGCAATCATTCAAAGCATGGGTTCACCAAAGAAGTGATTCGTAAGCATTTTCTGTCCAAGAGGTTGTTCGTTCTTTTGAGAATTTCCAAAGTCGTGACATTCTTCTTGGACCACAGAGGGTCATGGACTCATGGGCATTGGCCATGAGTTTTCTGGTGCTTTTGGGAAGGCCCAGATTGCTGTTGGACAGAAGCTCCTCGTAAGTGGCGTTGTGCTCCTTATCCTCAATGACCTGACAAAACAATCTCCTCTGATTTATGAAGAGATTGAAGAGATATGTCACTCTCATATCTCATCTCAGAAGCAAGGGCACGATAATACCTGATGAACCCAGATGTTAATTGGGCCTAGAGAAAGACAACAGTTGGTTGCAGACTTTGGTAGTCAGCTCTACGAGTGTACAAAATTAGCAGTTAGCACATAGATCAGATCGATCTAAGATCGATGGATTCATGTACCTGCCCCTGCTTTCCCTCTTCTCCTGGCCTCCTTTGCTGTTTGTGGACAGTCTGCGGTCTGCGGAGAGGACCCATGGACCACGCACGCAGACGCCATCGGAATTGGACAAAGACCAGTGATCAATCCGCCGCCGCCTTGAAGGATCCCGCGCCGCCCGGACCCCACGCCGATCGAGCTGCCACTTCCAGCCCCCATATGCCCCCGAATCCGGCCAGGCCCTCACCGCCGCTTGCCTTCTACCAGCCATCTTCAGCTGCTCCTACGGTTTCATCGACGAAGCTCAGGACGTCGATGGCGCCGCTTGTCGCCGGAAGCATCTTTGCCGGCGCCGGAGAACGCGAGACAGGCACGTGGGGTTCGTGCGGGGCGTCCATCGCGAGGTTGGTGGAGCCAAGGAACCGAGCAGGCGCCCGGTTCCTGTAGTGCTTCTGATTAGGAAACTGATTACAGCCAGAATCGCGGATGAAAAAGTATTTTTGGCCGACGCAAACGGATAGATAGATAGATAATTGTTTTGAATTTCTGTTTATCGCCACACTTATAGGAGGTAGATGAGGTTGGTTGCATTTTGTTAGTTGAGATGAGGTGTGGAGTGGCATATTGATTGTAATATCTTGAAATGTGACACCAGGCATTCACCACGCTTTTGAAATTAATAGTAAAGATTATCCGGCCGCCTCTGTTAGGAAAAAATAAAACATGGGCACCCATTAGTGCAGGGAGACAAAGGTGGAAGCATGTGTTGGCAATGATTCCTCGAAACAATATTGGGGAGCGTGTCTCCGGGGGAAATTGCCCCTGAATCCCAGCGCGTCACCACAGATGGAAAAAAGGTCAATAGTCCCGGTCACAAGGGCTATTAGTCCATGTTTTCCATCCGACATTACGAAATCAGAACTAATGACCTTTACCTTCATGACTCGGGATTAGAGCATCTCCACTCGCTTACCTAGGACGCCGATTCGAACGCCGAATTTTGGTCCGGACGTTGAAAATCGGCCCAGTCGCGTACCCAAGGACCAGTTTTCGTCTGGATTTGGGCGTGTTTTGGTCCGGCCTACCCAGGCCGAACCCAGGTTCCCGGGTACGCCCTAGGGACGCCGGACGCCGCAAAAAAGGGCGTGGGCCAGCTCTGTCGGCGAGACAGTCCCATTTTCACCCACTCCACTCGTCCAGACTGCCGCAAGAGCTCTGTCGCCATGACTTCGCCGGTGGAGCTCCCCCGCGCCAAGACATGCCCACGCCTCTAGCTACGCTCGCCGTCGTTGCCGCCCAGCTCGACGCCTCCGCCGCCGCCACTTTCGCCGACCAACCCTTGCCGTACTGTGCTTCGGCTCGGTGCGCTCACCACCACGCCCGCCAGGTGTTCGACATTTGGCCGGATTCGGCCATGGACTCCGACGGCGATGAGGTGCTGTCCACTGACTCTGACGAGGGCTAGATACTCGCCATGGATTCCGACGACGAGGAGTTGCTCGCCGAACTGCTGGAGGAGGAGAGCGCCGAGATCGCCGAAAGTGAAGAGCACTTACAGATTCTCGCATCGCTCGCCCAGCTATACATGCAGATGGCGAAGCCGAGCGCGGTGGTTCAGCGCCAGGTCGCATGAAGTGCAAGGCGAGACAAAGGATAGAGGGCTATTGCATGTTGTACGCCGACTACTTTGCCAACCAGCCACTCCATGAAGAGGACGTGTTCCGCCGCCATTTCAGGATGAGCCGGAAGCTCTTCCTCAATATCGTGCATGCCATCCGGAAGTTTGACCCATATTTTCTTTGCAAGAAGGACTGCACCGGCTTGGTTGAGTTTTCCTCGCTTCAGAAGTGCACCGTGGCAATGAGGTTGCTTGCATATGGAGCGCCGGCTGACAGTGCCGATGACTATCTCCGCATCGCCGAGTCCACCGCCCTTGATTGCTTGTACAGGTTCTGCAGAGCAGTGATTGCAGTGTTCGGGGAAGAGTAATTGAGATCACCCACTGCTGAAGACACTGCTCAGATCCTTGCAGTCAATGAAAGTGGAGGATTTCCTGGTATGCTTGGAAGCATAGATTGCATGCATTGGGAGTGGAAGAACTGTCCATTCGAATGGCAAGAAATGTACAAAGGCCACAAAGGAGGATGCACTGTGATACTTGAGGCAGTTGCTACACATGATCTTTGGATCTGGCACTCCTTTGGCATGGCAGGATCGAACAACGACATCAACGTCCTCAACTCCTCAACTGTCTTTTCCAAGCTTGTTGAGGGTCATGCTCCCCCTGTGGAATTTGAGATCAATGGGCATCATTACAACAAGGGATACTATCTAGCAGATGGCATCTATCCAAGATGGCCAACATTTGTGAAGACTATCTCAGACCCAATGCTTTCCAAGCATTCTCACTTTGCCAAGAAACAGGAAGCTTGCAGGAAGGACGCGGAGCGGGCATTTGGTGTGCTCCAGCAGAGGTTTGCCGTTGTTCGGTTTCCTGCTATGACCTGGTCAAAAGATCAGATGTGGAAAGCGATGAACTGTTGTGTGATCTTGCACAACATGATCATTGAGGATGAGAAGAAGGATCCAATGAGTTTGCTCGAGGAGGACGAGCCATACCATCTACAGGGTCCTCTTGCCGAGCCTGATCATCAGGTGCCTCCAACATGGGCTGCATTCATCGCAATGCGTCAGGAGATACGAGATCCGGCGATGCATCAACAGCTGCAAGATGATCTTGTTGAGCACCTATAGACACGCAGGGGCAACACGACGTAGATGCTGAGCATGAACTGGCCGAACTTGGCCGAAATATGTTGTAATTTTATTGCAGGCCGAACTATGTTTACAGTACGCCGAACTCTGTTTAAAATTTCGCCGAACTTTGGTTTCAAAGTGTTCTGTATTCATCGTATAACGAACTATGCCAAAATTTAGGCGAATTTTAGCCGAATTTGAGCTGAATTCTAGCGGGAACGGGCGACCCGGGAACTCGGCATGGGTACGCGAATGGGAAACTAGACGTATCGAGGCCAAAAACTTGCGTTGTCCGGGTGAAATTTGGTTTGGATTTTGTCCTGGATTCGGCCAACGAGTGAAGATGCTATTAGAGGCCATCAATGTGACGATGACCGGGATCCGGTATATATATTTCACTCTCGGGAGCTCTGTTCTTACACCACTACCACTACCATACACTCCATCTCCATGACCAGCGCCGAGGAGCTGCAGCTGCTGGGAGCAGCGTCCGGGGTGAGCCCGTACGTGATACGGGTCCAGATGGCGCTGGCCGTCAAGGGCCTGAGCTACGAGTACATCCCCGAGGACGTCCAGCGCAAGAGCGACCTCCTCGCGGCCTCCAACCCCGTGCACCGGAAGGTGCCCGTCCTCCTCCATGCCGGCCGGCCCGTCTGCGAGTCGCTGGTAATCCTGGAGTACCTCGACGATGCCTTCCCCTCTAACCACAACGGCTGCGCCGGCGCGTCCGCCCTCCTCCTCCCCGTCGCCCCGCGCCCCCGCGCCCTCGCCCGCTTCTGGGCCGCGTTCGTCGACGGCACGCTGTTCCCGTCGTGCCTCGGCATGCTGAAGAGGACGGCGCCGCAAGAGAGGGCCGAGATGGTGGAGGCGACCCTGCGCGCGCTGGGGCACCTCGAGGGAGTTTGTGCCGAGGTGGTGGGGGAGGAGGCGCCGTTCTTCGGCGGCCGTGCCGTGGGGTTCCTCGACCTCGCGCTCGGGTGCTACCTTCCCTGGCTCGAAGGGGTCGGCCGCCTCGCCTGCGTCGCGCCGCCGCTCCTCGACGCGGGGAGGACACCCACGCTGGCCGCGTGGGCGGAGCGGTTCAGGGCCGCCGAGCCGGTCGGGGCGCTGCTGCCGGCGGCGGACAAGGTGGAGGAGTACGTGACAACGGTGCTCTACCCAAAGTGGAACGCCGCCGCCGCCGGTAACTAGCTAGCGTATGCCGGTGAACCCCGTCGTAGTCGCTACCGCGTGTGCAGCGTGCTTGGGAAGAGTAGCCCTCGTTACTCTCTCCATCGTTGTCATTGATCGATGGTGCGCAAGCGTGCACACTGTATCCGTTGCTGCTTCAAGAAATAAATTGGAGATCTTGCATCCCTGTCTCTTCAATGTTTTCCTAGTATATTTTTATGAAAATTATGTTTGAGCCAGCAATCTATACGATCACGTTTTGGTGACCACACTTGATCTCATGCATGCAAATAATCTCGTCACTTTCAATGATTATTGAGCTTCGGTGTCCCCCTCTTTTTTAAATTTTGACAATAAAAACTCAATACCGATTCCTTTCGAAGACCGTACGAACCCACACGAAGTCTGCATCGTCCCTTTAGACGTATGCTTAATGTATACATATATTCACGTGACCACGGGGTGGAAATCGAGAAATATATAGCAACAGCAATAAAATTTTAAAATATGCCATGCAAAGACATTGATCGCGTTAATGGCAGGTGGGATCAGCCGGTGAGAACGCATACTAGCATACCCAACTCGATCGAGTAGACTTATGGGGAGGTATACATAGCCTCGATATGGACTTGGACTGCTTAAAAGAAAACTATTTCATACTTAAGTTTTTTTTGGGAGGGGAAGCGGGACACCGAAGCACACAAAATAGGATATTGCTAGGTGCACAAAAAGAAAAATTATTCAATCAAATGCTTATTTGCCATTTAAAAATGTTTTGTACTCCGTAGCTTAAATCATATATGTGCCCTTTTGCAATTCATTTCCCAGGAAAATAGGGTAATGATGAAGTGCACTTAGCTTCATTTGCATGTGTCCCGTGATTTTATTACCTCTGCTCCACCGCACGTACGTTCACACATCGTTTAAACGTGGTCACATATGTGGAACATGCACACTCATTCCATGAATTGTTTAGAACCATCAGGTTTAAATTTTAAAATAGATTAAAAAAGTAGCACTAGCCTATCCAATTTTATTTGTGCTGCTTTAGACAAGGTTTGGGCTCATAGCTCTCCATTGAAGCAGCCGTCGACCGGATCAACCATTGGTGACATTTCATCAGTTTTGCCTCATAACAAATTATACCAAAGGAGTGGCAAGTTTCATTGCTACGGAAAAGCTGAGACCAATTCCATGATGCAACCTTGTCGTTCTCAAATGGATCAATAAGCTTCCGAGTTATTAGAGCCTCGCTTCACATCGGCCTGACATATGGCGTGAGGTAAAAATTGTTAAAATAATGACGTAAAATGTGGCAAAAAGAAGTTTTTCCCATGGTGAAACACTCCCACTACCACTAGTAACCATCGAGCTAGTTTTTTTAATGCTAAATAGTAAATATAGTGGGGAAGACCGCCCCACTGCATTGTTTATATTTATAAAAAGACTATTTAAATATAGATCAGTGGGGAAGAAATAAAGAGCTTACAAAATATCAAGCCAATCCTTCGTTGCCTCCTTCAAGCTGGGCTAACCCTATGCTTAACCATCTCAGCGGATGATTTAGAAAGTGTCATAACAATGATCTAAGCTGATGTGTTCACTATGAAAGATGATCCTGTTCCTGTGATTCCAAATGCTCCAACATCCTGCAATCAAGGCCATATTGAAAAAGGGATTGAGAGATCTTCTTCTTTATCTAGAAGGTTGTTGTCGTGCTTGCTTGGAGGGGCCCTGGATGAGTTGAACCGTCGTTATCAGTTATTGTTAGAACATGTTTTCCTGCTATAGTTGGAATACAATATTGTAAGCTTTCTGCTTTAGCAACAGATGGTCATATTTAAACACTATTAAAATATTGTTGTTTTATATGTTCTCTACTTGCTATTTTTTGAACATTTGATTGTTCCTAACATGAACCTAATTTGTCGAATTGGACATATTCACTCACTACAGGACTGGGAAGCTACGCCGACGGCCGGTCGCTACGCCGACGGCCAAACGTCGGGGCCGTCGGCGTAGCCATCGTACAGGCCAGCCCCGCCAAGCAGCCGTCGGCGTAAAATTGCCCTCGGCATATTCTATTTCCGACGGCTGCCCTCGGCGTAGCATACCGACGGCTTCCCTCGGCGTAGCTATTTTTATTTTATCTCATTAAACTTTGAAAAATCATAACTAAATCATTCTAATTAGGAAAAATACAAATAATATATCAAAATTTGCAGAAAAATAAGACCTATCTATCTACACTTAAATATTACACATTTATAAATAAAAATTAAGTAAAATATAAAACATTATATATAGTTTAAAGCGGGCATAAAAAATTCAAAAGCGATCGAAACAATGCGAAACCTTCGTGGTTTTATATTATGTGACATAGTTAGAAGGAAAAATATTAAACTTGGTATATTAATTATGTCTCAAAGAAACCTTCACAAAATGAACTATCTCATTCGAGGTTTCTTGGCTTTGGGTCAAATGACCAATGTTATGGCTAGAATCAAGACATAGTTTGTGATAATGTGCCCATATTATGCATACACATGCATCATGGGATGGCGAACAATGTTGCAGGAGGAAGTTTTCCTTTTCGTCGCACCAAAAAGCCATTTCCCATTTTCCGAGCATAAAAAACGGACGGTTTTGTGAAGCAACCACCAAATGGCTAATTCAAAATACTACCACCACATTTTACAAAAATACTATACCACCTTATATGGACAATGTCCCAACAGGGGGACCCGAAACCTTTCCGTCCACCTTTGGTGAAAAAGACAAATTCCTGCCGAATCGGTAGGAAGTGGATCAGATATGAACTATAGGTACATGATCTGATGCTCATGTTTTTTTACAAAAATCATTTTTAGGTTCAAAATATGTTATTTTATCAAAGATCTAATGAAAGTTTAGCGAAGCTCGGCCCCGAGCTAAGAATCTTTATGTCCGCCGTTCGACAAAGTTTAACGATAGTTTAAAACGGGCATAAAAAATTGAAAAATGATCGAAACAATGCGAAACCTTCGCGTGGTGTCATATTATGTGACATGTTTATAAGAAAAAATAGCAAACTTGATATATTGATTATGTCTCAAAAAACCCTTCACAAAATGACCTATCTCATTCGAGGTTTCTTGGCTTTCGGGTCAAATGACCAATGTTATGGCTAGAATCAAGGCATAGTTTGTGATAATGTGCCCATATTATGCATACACATGCATCATGGGATGGCGAACAATGTTGCAGGAGGAAGTTTTCCTTTTAAATGCACCAAAAGCCATTTCCCATTTTAGAGCATAAAAAGCGGACGATTTTGTGAAGCAACCACCAAATGGCTAATTCAAAATGCTACCACCATATTTTACAAAAATACTATACCACCTTATATGGACAATGTCCCAACAGGGGTATCCGAAACCTTTCCGTCCACATTTGGTGAAAAATACAAATTGCTGTCGAATCGGCACGAAGTGGGTCAGATACGAACTACAGGTACATGATCCGATGCTCATGTTTTTTTAAAAAATCATTTTTAGGTTCACAATATGCTATTTTATCAAAGATCCAATGCAAGTTTAGCGAGGCTCGGCCCCGAGCTAAGAATCTTATGTCCCGTTCGACAAAGTTTAACGATAGTTTAAAAGCGAGCATAAAAATTGAAAATGATCAAAACAATGCGAAACCTTGGCGTGGTGTCATATTATGTGACATATTTATAAGGAAAAATAGCAAACTTGATATATTGATTATGTCTCAAAAACCCTTCACAAAATGACCTATCTCATTCAAGTTTCTTGGCTTTGGTCAAATGACCAATGTTATGGCTAGAATCAAGGTATAGTTTGTGATAATGTGCCCATATTATTCATACACATGCATCATGGGATGGCGAACAATGTTGCGAAGGAAGTTTTCCTTTTAAATCGCACCAAAAGGCCATTTTCTATTTTCCGAGTATAAAAGCGGACGGTTTTGTGAAGCAACCACCAAATGGATAATTCAAAATACTACCACCACATTTTACAAAATACTATACCACCTTATATGGACAATGTCCCAACAGGATCCGAATCTTTCCGTCCACCTTTGGTGAAAAGACAAATTCTCGAATCGGTGAAGTGGGTCGATATGAACTACGGTACATGATCCGATGCTCATGTTTTTTACAAAATCATTTTAGGTTCACAATATGCTATTTTATCAAAGATCCGATGCAAGTTTTCCTTTTCATCGCACCAAAAAGCATTTTTCATTATCCGAAGCGCCAAAAGGAATTTTCTAAAGCAACCACCAAATAGCTAATTCAAAACGGAGGGTTTGTGATTAGTTGATATGGATATCATATTTGGATTCCTCTCATTTTCTGATCAATTTAAACATATTATTTGTTGAATTTCGATTTACAGATTTAAAGATATTAATTATTCTATATTAAATAGAAAAATACAAAAAAATAAAATTATTATATTTTTATTTGAATTCAATAATATTTTTACTTATTCATTAATATTTACTTAAATAATTGTTTGAAATTTCAAAAAATACAAACATGTGACATGATGATATAAGAGTTAATAGGATTGATATCATAGTATTGACACCAATGTATGAATTACTTTGCGGAAACGGATTCTGAAGGAACAAGGATGTTAAGTGTGCTGAAGCTGGAGTAGTATTAGGATGGGTGACCTGTTGGGAAGTTTGACTAAGACTGGAATTTAATCAAATACTAAGTATAATTAGTGTTAAAAATGTTCAAAGTAGGAGATTAACAAGTGAAACAATTCAAATAATAAAAAAATTGAGAAAAAAAAATATAAAAATATTATTTTTCAAAAAAAAAATCAAAAAAAATAATATTTTTGCAACCAGTCGACAGGCTATGCCGACGGTCACCGCTTCTGACGGCAAAGCCCTCGGCGTATTTATCGCCTGACGTGTGCTCCACCGAGGGAGATCTTTGCCGAGGAGGCTACGCCGAGGGCAGCCCTCGGCGTACCATACGCCGAGGGCATTTTGGCCTACGCCGACGGCCTTTTGCCCTCGGCGTAGAGCGCGTGTCCCGTAGTGACTTAGTATCAGTCGTCATGGATCCATCGATGCTATTGCACTAAGTTGGAGCCTTCGCATCTCTGCGATTTAAATAAATTCTGCAAAAGAGAGTGGGGGGAATTCTTTATCCTAGCGTGATGATGAGCGTTCATCGAACTTTTGCCAACACGGGATTATTAAATTGCCCCGCACACGTACGATTTGATCAGACAAGCAAAGTCTGATCAAGTTTATAAAAACAGCTAGAAAATGCATGATTAGTTTTGTAAACAAAATCTAGAATAACTAGTCATCAACCCGTGCACCTGTATGGTCTAGTAATTAGAATCATATAAATAGTAGTACTATGATTCATGGTATTCACCATTACAAAAAATTGAGTAAAATATGCCAAATCATAAGATAATATTCTTTAGATATTACTTTTATAAGTAAATAAAAATGTATTTATTTTCTTGCTCTAGTGCTTCGTCTATCGGTCGTTTCACAATGCATTATCTCTTAGCACATTATCCTAGAAAGTCCACTGGTACAAAAGGGCCCATGCGTCACGGTTGGTAAGGGCCATTAGTCCCGGTTGCCCAACCAGGACGGGGCAATCGGGACTAAAGCTCTAACCATTAGTCCCGGTTGCCCCACCAACGGGACAAATGGGACACACGTGCGGCATCGAGCAGCGGGTGGAACACGACGGGACTAATAACCTGCCATGGCAGATTGCCAATTTCTGCCGCGGCGAGAATTCATTGGCACATTTTGTTGCGGCAGATTTTCGCCACTTTTGTGCCGCGGCAAGAATTAATTTAGGTTGTTTTATTGTTTATTTAGTGTTTTGCACTTATCAACGAAGGAACCTTATATTACACAAGATCATCATGACAACATTACATTCAATACACGGATCGAGTTCATGCACTACATACAAAAGTTGCTATTCGATGCTACCGGCCAATTTCTTGAAAGTTGCTATTTTTACAATTCCTATTGTCTATACACAGCCGAGTAGTATTCCCCTTGTGTGTTTAGGACTTCTGCATCCAAGAATCCCGCCAATTCCTCCTGAATTGCTCGTATGCGATCCTTTGGTAGAAGACCGTCCCGTAGACGTTCGATCTGATTTAAAAAAGGAGTCAGCCTATATGAATATGAAACTAAACACAATTTGATTGTAATAAAAAACTATAGAAATTGTTTACGTACGTGGAGTTGCTCTAAATTTCTGCCATTCTCATCGCACGTCTGCCGGATGAACTCGCATACATAGTATCCACATAGATTGTTACCTGGTCCCTGCGTCAGACACTTTACGAGAACAGAGTTCAATCAAAATAATAATCAAGCATGATAATAATTCTATCAAAACTAGAATCAAAGAGATGCGCGGATATAGCTAGTGGTGCTTACATCTAGTGGTTGAAATGTAAGCTTCTCTTTCCAAACACCCCTAGCCTTCTTGGTGAACCGTTTCCAAGCGCTGCCCGACGTAGAAAACGAATAAAATAAGTTATTAAGTACTTGATATCATAAAATTCACGAACGTTGCCGATATAGTGTCGTAATGATTAGAATTACCGCTGGAGAAGTATCTGCATGTCCTTCCACGTCTCAAGGGGTTTATGTTTCGAGTCCATGACTAGTACACGCCCTTTGTCAAGTTGAATGATTAACAGAATATAGTGGTACTGCGAATGCAGAACTAATCAATTATATACTTAACATCGAGTAAGCGAAATAGAAAGTGTATACAAGACAATAACACTCACTTTGGAAGTTGTAAGGAAATAGTATTTCCCTTTTGGTTTCTTGAAACCTTACGCGTGTACTATATTATCCTCCGTATCACGGGGCTTATTTTGAGATTAGCTCCATGAACCCAATATGGGTCAATGAAGCCAATGTCATAGATTTGTCCTCTGCTGCATTCGAGAATCTTCATTTTGCATATTACAGTATGATTATATACATGCAATAAACAAAATAATATAGATGGAGACTAAATTAATTACAGAATTAGTACTTACAGACAATAGGCACTCATGATCGATTTGTCCAAGGCGTCTTGATTGAATAATTGAAATAGTTCATCAAATTCAATGGATATCATGTCATCCTTATCTTTCCCATGATGCTTTTTTGTAACCCTCAGCACTATCCAGTTAGCCCCGGCCCTTGTGGCATGCATGTACCAGTTATGCAATCTTCGCATTTTTGTTGGAAGATTGTTTACCTCCTCATGTTTGACGAGAGGTTTTCCGTACTGGTATTGGTATGCTACTTCACTCACGGGGAAGAACTCTAACTGGGATAAGTACTGGGCAATACTCATACCTTGAGCAGCGGCAGCTTCTCCGTATTGTGCAACTACCTCTGGATCATACTGCTCTTCGGCCCCATATTTGCTCGACCCCACATTGGTTTGAGAAATCACCTTGAGAGGGGCGCAAGTCTGTTTTGCTTGTTCTCCGAGCTGGGCAGATTTCCGCTTGCATCGATCGCTCTTGAGGCTTTTTGTGCATGTGACTTGAGAATAGAACGCTCATAGTCTGATGACAGCTTTGGCTCGGGTTGATGAAGATTCTTTAGCATTTTCAACACTTTGGCTTTTTCTTCTTTGGTGCTGGGGAACTCTGGCTCTTTCGGCCGCCTCAGCTTAGCGAAAAACGTTGTCGTTTCCGCATCAACGATCGCCGATCTCCTCTTCAAGATACAGTCATAAGCTCTCTTGGGAGGAACCGTTGGTACTTTTGAAGAGGCTCTTGTTTACGTTCGGCGATCGCCACGATGGCAATGCGCTTCGCTTCTTATCTCGAGGCGCGGCGATGGCTCCATGGCGATGGCTGCCGGAGATTGGTGAGGCGAAGGGCGGGTGAGGCGACGAAGACGGCCCAGCGGCGGCGACCTCATTACCGGAGACGGGTGAGGCGGCGGCGAAGATGGCCTTGGCGTGTGATTTGAAGCACGATACAATCCTTGGCCATAGAATGGTGACGTTTTTGCGTCACCCAACGCGATCACATCCCTTCACCAGCCAGGTAGTGAAGATCCAAAACCTCAAAGGTGGGCATGATTTCATCCACGCCGACAACAGTAGCCCTCTGGAACCGGACGACGGTGGTAAGTTGGTGTGGGTCCAATTGGTAAGGCATAGCCGACCGCCACCTTCATTGATATGTTCACAACTTTGACATGTAGCTCGATGTGTCATCTCTGTGATATCATCCACTGGGTAGCCAACAGGAGCCATCGTCGGTGCATCATCGGCATCGCCATTGTCATCACCCGGGACCTCGGTGGAAGCCACACTGCTTTTTCGATTATTCGATAGGCTGGTAGCATCGAATGCAGTGTGCTGCTGAGATGGGGCACCGGTAGTACTTTGATCTTTAAGTGTGTTAATTTCATCTTGTTTTTGCTTTAATCGTTCTTCAATTAAACGCATTCGCTCTTTCTGACTTTCTGGTTCAACTGTCGCCCTGTCCTTTCTCCTCTGACGGCTTCTATCAGGATATTTCTTCCTCTCTTCGGGAAACCCAGTCCTCCATGATTGGGAGCCGCTTGTGCCTCGTGTTCGTCCATCATGTTCCTTATTTCCAAGGGCGAGTCTGAGCTCATCATTCCCTCTATCGGGAATAAAGTCCCCATCTTTAACAGTCTTTACTGCTTTTCTGATCCTCTCGATTGGCAAGGGGTCTTCTTTATGTCGTATGTTATATGTACACCTCCCTTCCGAGTCCAACGTGCCCCCATGCCCGTAAAACCAATTCCTTGCACGTTCTACCCAATCGTCTGTCTCTGGGGTGATATTTTTATCACGCAGTTCATGCTCAAGTTTCTCCCACTTAGGAATGCCAACCCTGTAGCCACCTTGCCCCATAGTATGGTGATACTTCTTCTTAGCAGCATTCAGCTTATTCGTTTCAGACATTTTCTTAGATTTTTCTGATTTCTTGTATTCCACAAACTCAGCCCATAATGGTTTTATCTTCTCAAACTGAATATTCTTGAAATCGGGAGTCTTCTTTTTCACGACATAGTCAAGGTGCAATCTTTTCTTCCAGTTGGTGAAACACTGGGCCATCTTCTTCAAAGCCCACTCCCTGACCTTAGCCTCCATGGCTCTCCCATGTTGTAAGGCGTCCTCAATTGGATTCTCCGCATTTGGATCCAGCTCTATCTTCGGTAGTTTGAAATTAACCATGAGCCTCTTCCACAGTAAATCTTTGGCGTGGTTAGGGACAAATAAACATGTTCCCTCTTCATACTCATTAGCAGGCCTATTCCAATTTCTAATGGTGATCAGGATTAAGTCCCTAACGATTACTCCGCATTGTGCCACAAATTTGGTTGCGACAACTTCGGGAGCTGTCGGTCTGCCGTCTACAGCGACATCTTCGATCCTGAACCTCTCATGGTCTTGCAACTTTTTGGTTGGGCCTCGTCTGCTCTTTTCAGTAGATTTCTTCGATCCGGAGGGCTAAAAGAAGAAAGATCGTCGTTACTATTTCTATATAGATAGCAGATGATTAATTAATGAATTGATTTATATTACATGCACCTCGGGAGCGTCGTCTTCTCGATTACACAAGGCATCGCTTTCTCCCTCATGAAGGCAACACCTTCCACCTCAAACAAGTTGTCTACTCCGGTAAAAGAGGATCACCCTCACGGAGTTGTTCGTAAACGTTGATACGTCTAAATTATCTTCCCCACGGATCACACCTTGGATCAACTCTTCCTTTTCTTCGTCTCGGCGTGTGGGTCCATATTTTACGCATAGGTGGAAAAGCGAATAAGTCAAAGCGGCTAAAGGAGAAAGTTAAGTACGGTGTTGAGAGATATAAACCCTAATTCAGAGAAACCCTAATATATACATACACAATAATAAAATGAAGAGAAAGGAAACCGTGTAGTAGATAGGCACATCGTCGAACCCACATGCACCTAAGTTGCTTGAAAATGTGAATCGGTGCAGGGCTACCCACATGGTGACGATGGGAATGAAGACCAATAATACCAAACTAATTAATAAACCTAATAATACCTAACTAATAATAAACCTAATAATCCAAACACCAAAAAGAAAGGGAAACAATCAACACATGGCATCGATGCAATGCTCAAGCAAGTATGATGATATGACAAGTTAATTTGCATTGGAATGTAACCCTAAGCTCGACGATTTAATCGGGGTTCCGAGGGGTGAAAACCCTAACTCGGCGAAACTCCGGAGTATATGAGAGGGGTTGATTTTGTTTTCTAATTAAACTTGTCTTGAAAGTTGTTGAACAATGCATGATTATAGGTTAAATAGTTAGATCTCATTTTTCTAAACATTTTGATATATTATTTGTATTTTTCTGAGTTATAAATAATTAATTATTGAATTTACAATATTATATCAATTTATGGATTTAATTAAACCATTTCTGAATTTAAACAAAAAAGAAAACATTTTTTACACCGAGGACTGCTAGCCACGAGGAGGGCAGTGGCCACCTCGGCCTCCACGCAGGAGGTGGGACTGGACCAGCCACGGCTAACTCCGCACCATAGAGGCACCTAGCCTCTAAGGTGGCAGTGGGACCGGGCGGCCCCACGCTGTAGCCACGCGAGCACCACGTCACCACGACGGGCGGCGACGGGCAGGTGGTGGTCGACGACCACAGGGAGCAGCGGGGCTGGCGCGTCGAGCAGGCTCGTCGAGGCGAACCATATGGTGGCCGCCCATTATTGGTCGCCGGGCGGCGAACCTGTGACAGAGGCGTGGGCGGCAGATGGTCGTCGGTAGAGCTAGAGAGCGAGAAGGCGTGTGCGAGTGCTAGAGCACCGGTGGCTCACCACGAACGCGATGCCGGGTCGGGAAGCAAGGGTGGCGAGCGAGGCGAATCGGCGGTGGCGGAGCTCGGGAAGATGGGTTGCGAGCTTGATTAAGCGGCGGGGCGATTCCTTTGGCGAGAGGCGATCCGGCCGGCGAGCTCCGGCGGCGAGCTCGGCGGGCAGCCACGGCGTCGTGGGGGGTTCCAAAGGCGTCGATGAATGAGATGGGAAGAAGAAGAAGAGGAGGGCACCCGGTTATAACAAAGGGCCTTTAGTCGGTTGGTGGCTCCAACTGGGACTAAAGAATCACGTCGATTGGAGCCACCAACCGGGACCTATACTCAATATTTTCAGAGACCAAGGGTTGGTGAGTCTTTAGTCGGTTGGTGGCTCCAACAGGATATATTCTATTTTCAAAAAATTTCAAGTATTTTCTCTCTGTTCCCGCCTTATTTTTTATTTTGGGGTTTAAATTTGTATTGTTTTTTAAATGATAATTAATTTGGAATTTAGAAAAACTTTAAACATAAAAAGTGTTTGGATTTAAATAAATAATTCAAAACCATTTTCTATTTTAAAAAATAATTAATGTAACCTTTTAAAATGAATTAACTTATATTTTTGAATATTAATTTGGAATTTAGAAAAAATTTAAACATAAAAAGTGTTTGGATTTAAATAAATAATTCAAAAACATTTTCTGTTTTAAAAAATAATTAAAGTAGCCATTTAAAATATGAACCATTTACAATTAAAAATGAATTAACTTATACTTTTTTAATATCAATTTGGAATTTAGAAAAAATTTAAACATAAAAAGTGTTTGGATTTAAATAAATAATTCAAAAACATTTTCTGTTTTAAAAAATAATTAATGTAACCATTTAAAATATGAACCATTTACAATTAAAAATGAATTAACTTATATTTTTTTAATATCAATTTGAAATTTAGAAAAACTTTAAACATAAGAAGTGTATGGATTTGAATAAATAATTCAAAAACATATTCTATTTTTAAAAAATAATTAATGTAACCTTTTAAAATGAATTAACTTATATTCTATTTTGAATATTAATTTTAAAAGCGACTTTTTTTAGGAAAATGGAAAAGGGCTTTTCGCATGCAAAAGGAAAACTTCCTCTGCAACATTGTTCTCCATACCAATGTCCACACACATGCATAATATGGGCACAACATCACAAACTATGCCGTGATTTATCACATAACATCGGTCATTTGGATGAAAGCCATGAAACCTCGAACATGATAGGTCATTTTGTGAAGGTTTTTGAAACATGATCAATATACCAAGTCTGGTATTTTTCTTTCAACTATGTAACATAATATGACACCACGCCAAGGATTTTCATTGTTCGGATTTTTTGAATTTATTATGCCCGTTTTAAATTATCTGAATTTCTAACTATGGTCGAACCGGTGTGCATGAAGATAGGGGACGGGCATCGTTAGAACTTGCATTGGATCTCTGAAGAAACCACATATTGTGAGTCTAAAATGATTTTTCAAAAATCACGGACGATAGATCATGTACTGTAGTACAAACCGGACCCACTTCCCTTGATTCTAACATTTGTCCTTTTTACTCGGGATGGACGAAAATGTTTGAGATGTACCGGTTGGGAGATAGTCCATGTAAGGTGGTCTAGTATTTTAGGAAAATGGGACGGTAGCATTCTGAAACGGCATTTTGGTGGTTACTTCACAAAACGACCCGTTTTTTGCGCTCGGAAAATGGAAAAGGGCTTTTCCATGCGACAAAAAGGAAAACTTCCTCCTGCAACATTGTTCTCCATACCAGTGTCCACACACATGCATAATATGGGCACAACATCACAAACTATTCCGTGATTCACATAACATCGGTCATTTGGACCGAAAGCCATGAAACCTCGAACATGATAGGTCATTTTGTGAAGGTTTTTGAAACATGATCAATATACCAAGTCTGTATTTTCCTTTCAACTATGTAACATAATATGACACCACGAAGGATTTTCATTGTTCGGATTTTTTGAATTTATTATGTCCGTTTTGAATTATCTGAATTTCTAACTATGGTCGAACGGTGTGCATGAAGATAGGCGGGCATCCTTAGAACTTGCATTGGATCTCTGAAGAAACCACATATTGCGAGTCTAAAAATGATTTTTTTCAAAAAATCACGGGCGTTAGATCATGTACCTGTAGTACAAACCGGACCCACTTCCTACCGATTCGGCAGACATTTGTCCTTTTTTCCCGGGATGGAAGAAAAGGTTTGAGATGTACCGGTTGGGAGATAGTCCATGTAAGGTGGTCTAGTATTTTAGGAAAATGGGACGGTAGCATTGTGAAACGGCATTTTGGTGGTTACTTCACAAAACGACCCGTTTTTTGCGCTCGGAAAATGGAAAAGGGCTTTTCCGTGCGACAAAAAGGAAAACTTCCTCCTGCAACATTGTTCTCCATACCAATGTCCACACACATGCATAATGTGGGCACAACATCACAAACTATGCCGTGATTCAGCACATAACATCGGTCATTTGGACCGAAAGCCATGAAACCTCGAACATGATAGGTCATTTTGTGAAGGTTTTTTCGAAACATGATCAATATACCAAGTCTGGTATTTTTCCTTTCAACTATGTAACATAATATGACACCACGCGAAGGATTTTCATTGTTCGGATTTTTTTTGAATTTATTATGCCCGTTTTGAATTATCTGAATTTCTAACTATGGTCGAACCGGTGTGCATGAGGATAGGGGACGGGCATCATTAGAACTTGCATTGGATCTCTGAAGAAACCACATATTGCGAGTCTAAAAACGATTTTTTCAAAAAATGACGGGCGATAGATCATGTACCTGTAGTACAAACCGGACCCACTTCCTACCGATTCGGCAGACATTTGTCCTTTTTACCCGGGATGGAAGAAAAGGTTTGAGATGTACCGGTTGGGAGATAGTCCATGTAAGGTGGTCTAGTATTTTAGGAAAATGGGACGGTAGCATTGTGAAACGGCATTTTGGTGGTTACTTCACAAAACGACCCTTTTTTGCGCTCGGAAAATGGAAAAGGGCATTTCCATGCGACAAAAAAGGAAAACTTCCTCCTGCAACATTGTTCTCCATACCAATGTCCACACACATGCATAATATGGGCACAACATCACAAACTATGCCGTGATTTATCACATAACATCGGTCATTTGGACCGAAAGCCATGAAACCTCGAACATGATAGGTCATTTTGTGAAGGTTTTTTCGAAACATGATCAATATACCAAGTCTGGTATTTTTTCTTTCAACTATGTAACATAATATGACACCACGCGAAGGATTTTCATTGTTCGGATTTTTTTTGAATTTATTATGCCCGTTTTAAATTATCTGAATTTCTAACTATGGTCGAACCGGTGTGCATGAAGATAGGGGACGGGCATCGTTAGAACTTGCATTGGATCTCTGAAGAAACCACATATTGTGAGTCTAAAAATGATTTTTTCAAAAAATCACGGGCGATAGATCATGTACCTGTAGTACAAACCGGACCCACTTCCTGCCGATTCGGCAGACATTTGTCCTTTTTACCCGGGATGGACGAAAATGTTTGAGATGTACCGGTTGGGAGATAGTCCATGTAAGGTGGTCTAGTATTTTAGGAAAATGGGACGGTAGCATTGTGAAACGGCATTTTGGTGGTTACTTCACAAAACGACCCGTTTTTTGCGCTCGGAAAATGGAAAAGGGCTTTTCCGTGCGACAAAAAGGAAAACTTCCTCCTGCAACATTGTTCTCCATACCAATGTCCACACACATGCATAATATGGGCACAACATCACAAACTATTCCGTGATTCAGCACATAACATCGGTCATTTGGACCGAAAGCCATGAAACCTCGAACATGATAGGTCATTTTGTGAAGGTATTTTGAAACATGATCAATATACCAAGTCTGGTATTTTTCCTTTCAACTATGTAACATAATATGACACCACGAAGGATTTTCATTGTTCGGATTTTTTTGAATTTATTATGCCCGTTTGAATTATCTGAATTTCTAACTATGGTCGAACCGGTGTGCATGAAGATAGGGGCGGGCATCGTTAGAACTTGCATTGGATCTCTGAAGAAACCACATATTGCGAGTCTAAAAATGATTTTTTCAAAAAATCACGGGCGATAGATCATGTACCTGTAGTACAAACCGGACCCACTTCCTGCCGATTCTGCAGACATTTGTCCTTTTTACCCGGGATGGACGAAAAGGTTTGAGATGTACCGGCTGGGAGATAGTCCATGTAAGGTGGTCTAGTATTTTAGGAAAATGGGACGGTAGCATTGTGAAACGGCATTTTGGTGGTTACTTCACAAAACGACCCGTTTTTTGCGCTCGGAAAATGGAAAGGGCTTTTCCGTGCGACAAAAAGGAAAACTTCCTCCTGCAACATTGTTCTCCATACCAATGTCCACACACATGCATAATATGGGCACAACATCACAAACTATGCCGTGATTCAGCACATAACATCGGTCATTTGGACCGAAAGCCATGAAACCTCGAACATGATAGGTCATTTTGTGAAGGTTTTTTCGAAACATGATCATTGTTCGGCACACATTTAGTCCCGGATGTAGTCACAAACCGGGACTAAAAATATTTTCCGCCATTTCCCACCTCTTCCCGCCCTTTCCTTTCTACTAGAGCTTTTAGTCCCGGATGTAGTCACTAACCGGGACTAAAGATATTTCCCGCCATTTCCCAAAGCTTCACGCCAAGTTTTCCCGCCCTTTCCCTCTATTTTTAGGGTGATCGTGTCATGGCTATCTACACATCCACACCTTCCTCTCTTACAACAATGGACAACGCCTACTGGGCCATTCTGACCCTCGAGGAGACCGAGGCCAGGCGCCTCAACTACCCTTGTCCATCGGGTACCACGGCTTGGCTGGATCTTTGGCCTGGAGGGGTTCTGTCCTCTGTCCCTCAAGGTTCCGCCAGTGACCATCACAAACCACTTCTACCACGAGCTCACGCCGGGCAGCGGATGGATCCCAGTGGGATCCCGGCAACTATGACACTGGAATGCCTTCTTCGCTAATAGGCGGGAAAGGGAGCTCGCCAGTCTGAGAGTGATGGCGCCACCGGTGAACCACAAGGTCGGTCGATGCATGGTGGGCGAACCGTACTATCATCAGTGATGCGCTACATCGCGGGGAGACCATCTCGCCACGGTGCCCACGAGTCCACCCTCCACAGGCCCCACATCGTCCCGGTGGCGGCATCTTCCAGAGACCCTCTCCCACCCGCCGTGGATCCGAGGCTGGAATGGCCTGGTATATGCCATGGATGGGCTGAGGATCCCGGAGTGGCGGACGATGGCGATGGCGATGACGGCGATGAAGACCCGAAGCTGCGTACTATAGGACTAGGCATGATTATGACTAAAGGGGCGGCTTTAGGCCCGAGTGTTAGCTAGTCCCGGTTTGTCGGTTTTAATATTAATAAATGTCTTAAGTGTTACCTAATAAATAGAGGGAAATTCCTATATAAAGAGAGGTTCATATTTAGTCTCGGTTGGAGAAACCAACCGCATGTTGAAGGATTATGGCAGTGGGCCAGACAACACTAATAATAGGGGTGAGTGTCGACATTATGTCGTGCGGCTTGTACCTTGTCCCGGATGGTGTCACCAACCGGGACTAAAGATGAACCTTTAGTCCCAGTTGGACTAAAGATGAGTCAGCACTAATAATAGGGGTGAGTGTTGGCATTATGTCGTGAGTGTCGACATTATGCCGAGCTGCTTGTACTATAAATATGCATCCTTGTTAGTCCAGTCCTCCAGCCAGTTTGAGGCATCTCCAAGATTGTTTTAGAGAGCGAGGACACCACTACGGCCAGTTTGGGAGATGCCGACGAGCCAGTCCTCCGGCATCTCCGAGAAACTGGTCATAGAGGCACTCCCTAATATGTGAAATTAGTTAGCTCCGAGGCGTATTGATCTAGTTAGAGAAGTTACAAGCTGCAAGATGGTTTTCGAGAGCAGGGACACCACTACGACCAGTTTCAGGGAGATGCCGCCGGAGCCCAGTCCTCCGGCATCTCCAAGAAACTGGTCATAGAGGCACTCCCTAATATGTGAAATTAGTTAGCTCCCAGGCGTATTGATCTAGTTAGAGAAGTTACAAGCTGCAAGATGGTTTTCGAGAGCAGGGACACCACTACGGCCAGTTTCAGGGAGATGCCGACAGAGCCTAGTCCTCCGGCATCTCCGAGAACTGGTCATAGAGGCACTCCTAATATGTGAAATTAGTTAGCTCAGGCGTATTGATCTAGTTAGTGAAGTTACAAGCTGCAAGATGGTTTTCGAGAGGGGACACCACTCGACCAGTTTGAGGAGATCTTGGAGCCCATCCTCCGGCATCTCAAGAAACTGGTCATAGAGGCACTCCGGTCCAGCCACAAACGGGACTAACACTCAAGACATTTATTAATATTAAAAGCGAGACTACAAAACCGGGACTAAAGGCCACAAACCATGAAGATATCCTTGGTCAAGCCACAAACGCGAAAGACATGAACTAGAGTTACATAATATGAGCATGAACTTCTTGGCATATGTCATTCCTTATGACCGCTTGACGTAACCATGGAGCATCTTCTTTACTTAACGGAATGCTTGGGAGTTTTCCTTTGTGAAGGCGGAATTTCATCAAACTTATTATAATCTTGACATGTCATCTTGTCCTCGATTCCCACGATGTTTCTTTTCCTGAAAGAACTATGTGGCGCTTTGGCTCATCATATGATGTATTTGTTTGCATATTTTTCTTTTTTGATGCGGAGGACATGTCCTTCACATAGAAAACTGAGACACATCATTGGCTAGGACGAATGGTTCATCTCTATAACCAAGATTGTTGAGATCCATTGTTGTCATTCCGCACAACTGTTCTATCTTTACCCTTCCCCATTCAAGTTGACCCATTTGCGTGAAACAAAGGGACCTTAAATGAGACTCCATAGTCTAGTTCCCATATCTCCTCTATGTAACCATAATATGTGTCCTTTTGTCCATTCTCGTCTATTGCATCAAAGCGGACACCACTATTTTGGTTGGTGCTCTTTTTATCTTGGGCGATCGTGTAGAATGTATTCCCATTTATTTCGTACCCTTGGAAATTCAATACGAGAAGATGGTGACGCGGCCAACAAGTATAGCTGATCTCCAACAGTGGTGTCATTCAAGAGATGTGTCCGCATCCAACCACCGAAATACTTCATGTGTTCATCTGTAATCCATGATTCAGGCTTCCCCGGGTTTTTGGAGCGTACAATATTCTTGTGTTCCTCGATATACGGAGCTGCCAAGGTGGAATTATGTAGAACTGTGTAGTGTGCTTTAGTGAAAGAATCCCCGTCCCTACATATCATTGCTTTCTTTCCCAGTGTGCCTTTTCCACTTAGTCTTCCCTCATGCCGCGAGTCAGAAACACCAATCGGCTTAAGGTCAGGAATAAAGTCAACACAAAACTCAATGACCTCCTCTGTTCCATATCCCTTGGAGATGCTTCCTTCTGGTCTAGCACGGTTATGAACATATTTCTTTAAGACTCCCATGAACCTCTCAAAGGGAATATATTGTGCGAAATACGGACCGAGAATGGCAATCTCTTCCACTAGATGAACCAGAGATGCGTCATAATATTGAAGAAGGATGGTGGGAACACCAACTCAACACTAACAAGACATTGTACCACATCCTTCTGTAACCTTAGCAGAATATCAGGATTGATTACCTTCTGAGATATTGTATTGAGGAATGCACACAGCTTCACAATGGTTACTCGAACATTTTCCTAGAGAAGCCCCTCAATGCAATCGGAAGCAATCGCGTCATAATCACGTGATCCATGAGACTTCAGGTTTTGGAACTTTTTCTCTGCCATATTTATTATCCCCTTTATATTAGATGAGAAGCCCGATGGCACCTTGATACTGTAAAGGAATTCAAAAAAGATTTCCTTCTCTGCTTTGGTAAGAGCATAGCTGGCACGACTTAAGTGACGCCCTTTATCCGTCTTGTTATCTGTATGTATGTTCTTTGGGTCTTTCATAATTTGTTGGTCCTCCCATGCTTCAGGTGTATATTTTGTCTTCCCATACACGCCTAGGAATCCTAGCAGGTTCACGCAGAGATTCTTCGTCACGTGCATCACGTCGATTGAAGAGCGGACACGCAGGACTTTCCAATATGGCAGCTCCCAAAATATAGATTTCTTCTTCCACATGGGTGCGTGTCACAGAGCGGCGTCGTTCGAACTGATTGACACGGACCCTTTCCAAAGATTACTTCTATGTCCTTGACCATACCAAATACATCATCACCATCGGAGTTCAGGCTTCTTCGGTGATCTGCCTCACCTTTGAAATGCTTGCCTTTCTTTCTTACGGATGATTGGTCGAAGAAATCGCCGATTCGCCAGTACACAACCTTCTTGCATTTATGCAAATATGTACCTTCGGTCTTATCTAAACAGTGGGTGCATGCCTTATATCCTTTGTTTGTCCGTCACGAAGGTTACTAAGAGCAGGCCAATCATTGATGGTTACGAATAACAACCCTCGTAGATTAAATGGCTCCTGTTTGTTCTCATCCCACGCACGTACACCTGGTTTGCCCCACAACTGTAAGAGTTCTTCAACTAATGGCCTAAGGTACACATCAATGTCGTTGGCCTGTTGCTTCGGGCCTTGGATTTGCACTGGCATCATAATGAACTTACGCTTCATGCATGTAACACCCTCAGAATCGGCCCTATGCAAGTTTTAGCGAAATTCGCCAAACCCGCATAGAAACGATTCAAAGGTGCCCACCAGGCACTTTCGTGCGGGTGGAAAGACAAAGTAATAACATTACACAACAGTCCTCGATGGGACCCATGAAGAATATATACAATGACTCAAAGAGTCAAGAATACAGATATACAATACAAAGATCCATATCACCTTGAAAAAACGATAGAGCGTCCAGCTACGGACAAGATGCAAATGGGGCTAAGAGCCCTGAAGAATAACCAATGGCGTCCATAACCCCGCCTGCCAAGCCGGAAGGGCAACCACGCTAACGGCGTCGATCTCAAAACCTGCTTAAACAAAAGGGTGCTAAAGGGCAAAGGAAAAAGAAGGAGCGTCGATCTTGAGGCCAAGACAGCGAGGCTAGAATCGGCGGTCCTCGCCTACATAGGTATGGTGGATGGCGAAAGGCAAAGATGCACTACACAACCTATAGAGACTCGATACAACTGGCGGCTATCAGGAAGGGGTGAGAATGACCTATTCGGATCCAACCTGAGACTATCATCAAACAAACCCATCCTGGCGTTTCCCCCTCGAGACCAAACGAGGAAGTCAACCGAGGAACGCACACAGTTGGCAGTTTTACTTATTCAGTTATCGTTGCAGCAATTACTAGTCAGGTTTAGATAATCGTCCTGATAAAATAAGCAGTGGGCACTTTTAGTTAATCATTCCGTGATAGTGGCAACACTTACTAGTCAGATACATTTAGCATGAGATGAACCCAAAACCCAGCAATTGTTGGTACTTTTACTTAGCCATTCCGTTGTAGTGAAGCTGATTACTAAACATATCGGAAACAAGTCAATTTAAAACAGTAAACTTTAGTTATAGTTGTCTATGATCCAGCACTGTGCTCCAAGTCGTCCATAACCGCGGACACGGCTTCTCGAAAAGATTTAACCCTGCAGGGGTGCACCAAAGTATCCACAGGCACTTCGACCCTTTTTGCCAGATCAATTAACATACACCCATCCAGATGTCGGCGGGCCTAAGTCACGACGTTCCTGCACCCAAAGCAAGCCTGGGGGCCACCCCACTAAGTACACCCGCAACGAAGTCGGCCGGTCTCGAGACGGACTTAGGGTTTAGGGGCGTGAACGACAAGATGCCCCAAACGGGATGTCGATACCACGTAAACGGGTCACAAGTCCTAAAAGATACAGGTGCGACTCGCACAATCGTAATTAAAGCGGTAAAGCATGGCATAAGTACAGGATAGTAATAAAACCCCAAACTAGTTTGTGGCCCCCAGTACAATACTTTGAAATCAGGTAATTATCAATGGGGGGCCCATATCTCCCCACCTGTGGTTAGCGCTCGATCTCGGAACAGTGTCAAGAACTCGGTCCCACGGACACAAGTGGGCGTTCGAAACCAAATCTTACCTATCACCCACCGATGCCTCTGCTTAATTCAATTTTAGTTGTTAAACAGGAATTAAAGTGGAACAATAAGTAAACCATGATCATCTTCAACGTCAACATGCAATTCTCCCACAAAGGTGGTACTTGACGACAAACAAAACATCGGCAGACAGCGACTACGGCACGCGGGTCCGACTATCTACCAAGCAACAGGTAATAGGATGTGTCCAAGGCTATATATGGCCGCAAGGGATATCATGGGTACGAAATCTAGAGCATCGCAACACAGATAGCAAAGATCAACAGGAGGGAAGTAAATACTATAAAAGTAAGATAGGTAGAAAGGGGGAGATGCTCCGAAAACATGCCAAGGTTCAACCAAGATCGGGCGAAGCTCACATCAACTCAACGACCTTATCCGCGAAGAACCAAAACACTAGAAGAAACATCGGATGCAATATTTAATAAAACGGCAGAAGATCGGCATGATGCATGTATGATGTATGGCATGGCAAAGGTGCGGTGCAATTAGGTCAAGATTAAGCGGAACCGGGGTCCCGACAATTAATAGATGGTTCAAGTTATTTAATTACCCCGCAAATTAAATGTTGTTTAACAACGTAACAATGGAACCGGTTCGCTACACATGTTTAAATGAGGCCGATATGAGACTAGAATTGCCCGCATATGGGCCCCATATTTAATTGTTAGGTGAATCGGCATAAGGCCCCCAAACCAATGAGATGCATGCGAGATGACAATTTAATATGCGACAAGTTGATATGTTATAAAAAAATAGGGTTCGAGGAAAAGGGTCACACATTAGAGGGGGCTCGACGATCTTGGGTTCCGGGGTTCGGGGTTCGGGGTCGGTCTCAGGGTCCAGGGTTCGACGGACTTGGGGTTCCGGGGTTCGACGGGATCGTTCTCGGACTCCGGGGTCGTTCTTGTCGCATCCGCGATGGTCGGCCATGTTGTCGGTCCTCTCGTTCGGGTTGAAGCACTTGTCGCATCGGGGTCTCGGCGGACTCGGTGTTCGGGGTGAAGCACTGGGCGTTCCTTGTCTTGTCGAAGGCCTTGGTTTCCACGATGGCGAACTCGGCGTATCCGTGGCGTGGTTCTTGTCGGGGTTCTCGGTTTCGGGCGCCGGGATCGGTCTTGGGTTGGCGCCGGTGGTTCTTGTCGATTCCATGAAGGCCTTGGTGCTTCAATCCTGTGTCGACCTCCGGTTCCGATAGGAGATCTTGGCGTTCGGCGGTTCGACCTTCGGATCGGCTTCGGGGTCCTGGGGTCCATGAAGGAGGCCTTCGCGCTCCATGATGAAGATCTTGACAACGGACCGTTCTTGCCGGGCATACTGCAGATTACCCCGCCACTTGTCGATCTTGTCGGGTTTTTATCGGGCACCTTGCAACCGTGGTGCTCCTGTTCCTGGGGCTCGAACGCGGGTCCACAGGCGGCGGAGGTGGTTGGCGAGGTCGGCCTGGTGGCGGTCTTGTGCAAGGGGGCGGCGGGCGCAGGCCCCACGGGCCCAGGCTCGACGGCCAGTGGCACGCCATGACGCGGCAGCGAGCTTGAGACGCGCAGGGTGGGGGGTCGAGGCAGACGCAGAAGGAGGCCGTCAATTGAGCTGTTGCGTCTGGCGGTCAGGCGCGGCTGGCTTGGCCGAGGCGCCTGCCTTGGAGGTTGAGGCGGAAGCTGCGGGTCTGGCGGCGGGCTCGGCGAAGCGGGCGGAGGATGCTCGGGCGGCGGGGAGGAGGCCTGGCGGAGGAGCCCTGGGCGGAGCGGTGAAGGCGGGAGCTCATGAGGCTGCAGAGCGGCGGCAGGTCCCCGAGGCGGGCAGAGCTTCGGCCACGACAGCGAGGAGAGACTTCAGGGAGGCCTTGAAGGGGCTGGTGGCGCTGGGGTGCAGGGAGGCAGCTGGGAGGTCGAGGCGTGGCGCAGGCGTGGAGCGCGACGCGGGAGAGCGCAGGGCGGGCGGCAGACGGCGGGCGTGGCGTGGCGCCGGGAAGGAGAGGCGGGAGGGGCGGTGCTGCGCGGCGAGGGGAGAAGGGAACAGCGGAGAGAGGGGAGGGAGGAGCCGGCACGGGGCGGGGCTGGGCTAGCTAGCGCGGTGGAGCGGGAGGGCGCGAGGCGGGGAAGAGGACGCGGGGGAGAGAGCCAGAGGGAGAGGAAGGAAGAAGAAGAACAGGGGCCAGGGGGCGGGGTCGGTCGGTGGGGCCCAGGGGCGGGGCCAGGCGCAGGCGTGCGTGTGTGGCGTGTGTGCTGCGGTTGAGGGAGGGTGGGCCTGGCGGGTGGAGGATTGTCTGGGGTAGGTGGGATCTAGTGTGGGAAAACTGGGTGGGTTGTGGTGTGGTGTGGATAGGGCTGCCTAGGTGGCATAGTGGGATTGGTAGGTAGCTGGGGTTGGGTGATGTGGCGGTCTAGGATAGGTGGGGGTGAGGTGGCTGGGAGGGATGGGTAGAGTTTTAGGTGGGTTTAGGATTAGATGGGGCTAGCAAGTTGGACCGATTATATTTCTGGGGCGGTCGTTCGGGTCAATCGGCCCGTTCGACTGCCCCGCTAAAAATAATTAAAGATTTTATTTAATTGAATTGGGCCGTTTGAAACCCGATAGCAACAAAACAAAATAGTCCGGAGATCCGGGGTTTTGCGTTTGAATAAAGATGGGGCGTTTGGAAAACAAAACGGGCTTATCGAAAATAGTTTTGGCAAACAATGCATGATGATGACGATGCAATGCACAAATTCAACGCGATTTTCTAGTAGTGGTTTTGCGGGATGCCACAATGCACAACCAAGGAGGCAGGTTGTAGATACATAGAGTCACGGGCCAGGTGCTGTGACTGCAGCTCTGCTCCCCAAAAGGATTCATGCCATCCGTACTTAGACCAAACCATAAGTTCCTTGCGTCACCTGCAAAGTCTGGGAAGTGTCTCTCGATTTTTCTCCACTGTGACCCATCGAGGTGTCTCAACTCCCGTCTTTCTTACGGTCTTCTTTGTGCCATCGCAACAACTGGCATGCTCTTTGTTTACGAACATGCGTTTCAACCTTGGTATTATAGGAGCATACCACATAACCTTAGAGGAACCCTCTTCGGAGGGGCTCTCCTCAACATCACCGGGGTCATCTCGTCGATCTTATACCGCAGCGTTGCATACCGGCATTTATCTAAATTCTCATACTCCTTACCTCGGTAGAGGATGCAGTCATTAATGCATGCATGTATCTTTGCACATCTAATCCCGAGACAGAGAGAGTCTTCTTTGCTTCAGGTACTCTCGGGAAGTTCGTTATGTTTTGGAAACTTGGCTTCATTATTTTCAGCATCTTTTCAAATGAGGAGTCATTAGACCACACTCGCCTTCCATCGCAACAATTCCAGTGTGGTACCGAGCTTTGTGCTGCCATCTTCACAATTTGGGTACAACAATTTATTGTGATCTTCTAACATGCCCTCTAACTTCAACTTCTCATTTTCTGTTTCACAGTCTCTCTTTGCATCAGAAATGACCCTACCAAGTTCATCAGCCGGCTCATCTGATGCCCGTCCTTCACCTTTTTCCTATCCATTGTCTTCCATTGCAGTATCACTGTATTCAGGAAACATATGATGATAGTTGTTATCATCATCTTCTTCTTCACCATCTTCCATCATAACCCCTCTTTCCCCGTGCTTGGTCCAGCAATTATAGTTGGGCATGAAACCTTTCATAATCAGGTGGCCGCGAATGATTTTCGAGAAGAGTACTCCTTGTTGTTCCGACATTGAACACATGGACAACGTATAAATCCATTCTCTTTGTTTGCCGTATCCACATCGATAAATTTATCCACACGTTTGATATACCCGGCTACCCGCCGGTCACCGTACATCCATTCCCGACCGTTCATCTGCATCATATAAGTAAGTTTATCAAAAAACAGGACATCATAAATAGTGAAATAACCAATTCACACCGACACATGAATTGTATCAATGACCTAGAAAAGATAAGATTGCTAACCTCGATCGAGGGAAATAAAGAGGAGAAAGCTCAAGTGCGTCTCGGACACCTTCTATATTTTTGTTCTATGAGAAATTCAACGGAATTTTTCACTCAAACATTTCAACAAACATCTTCAATGCATGCATGAGAAAAAACTAGTACACACCCTCACACCTTACACCATTCGAAAAAACAGAGTGGAGGCAGAGGGGGGCGGGCAGCATTTATAGAGGGCAAGGGTCTTTAGTCGGTTGGAGCCGAACCGGGACTAAAGGTGCGTACACGCCACGTGGCTGTGGCCAAACCTTTAGTCGGTTGGTGGCTCCAACCGACGCATGCCCCTTTCCAACCGGGACCCATGCCCCTGGCCCCGTGCCCGCTCCAACCGGGACGCGTGCCAGCATTAGTCCCGGTTGGTGGCGCAACCGGGACTAATGCTCCGAGGGGTCGCGAACGGATAGCCCTTTTTCCTCTAGTGGTCGTATATCTTAGGCCTTTCACAATAGGAGATTCATAGCGTGGTATTATATGCAAATTGCTTATGTGGCAGCATACTTAATAAGAAGAGATGGTGGTGTTGCATGAACCCATAGGAAAAAAGAATGGCTAGCCCAATAGCATGCCGAAACAAAGAGACACAATTGCACGGAAATGATATCGCATTGAAGAGGTCCATTGGAGAGGTTGTCTATTAACTACTCTCTCCGTTAGGGATTACAAGGCCCGAGAGCTTTTTAAAAATGTTAGAAATTGTAAGTCATCTTTCATTTATTAGTCTCTCTCCTCCAATGCATGTTCTCTTTTTTCTCTATCTTCTCTCATGCATGTGTAACTATTGGTGCATGAAGTAATTAAGAGAGGTAGTTATTGACTTTCTTAATCCTAGCAAAGTGTCCCATAGGACTTGCAATCCCTAACAGAGGGAGTATTTATTTTACCAAAATCATTAATGTAGATACAACACTTAAGAGACGGTCCATTGGAGAGGTTGTCTACTAAGTATTTATTTTACCTACTCCCTCCGTTCCAAATTATTGTGCATTCTAGGTTTGGTCAAAGTCAAACATTTTAGAGCTCGACCAAGCATATTCAACAAAATATGATATGAATTGCATATAATGTGAAAGTATCTATTATGGTGAATTTAATTATATTTATTACATATTTTATATGTTGATATTTTTCTTATATACAAAGTCAAAGTTTATAAAGTTTGACCTCGACTAAACCCAGAGCACAGAGTAATTTGGGACGGAGGGAATGATAACGTGATAAGAGACTTTGCATTGTGAAAGGCCCAAGGGAAAACTACACCAATGCATTTATGATTTTTCGCTCACAGTTGCATGTGATTGGTGGAGTAAAGTTTAATGCCTATAATAACATGCAATAATTATAGGTTAGATAATACTACAACTTTGCCCTCTCTCCTCATTATTATAATGTCACATAAGCATTTTGGCATGTGATAACATGCTAAGAAACTTTCAGTTTGAAAGGCCTCAGAACTCAAGAAAGAATACACTTAGCCATTTCACAATGTCCATTAACCTACAAAAAAACCAAGGGACACAAATGCACGAAAACTGAAAAAACGATCATTGGTTGATATAAGCATTCGAGAAACGGTCATAAATTCTAAATACAACAAACTTTGAGATTATCCGCAGTATAATTAATCTAGTTGATAGCCTATATGATGAAAATGTAGTTCAGGTATGACAAAGGCCTCCAATATTTTGGAGAAAGACCGACAATGACATATCAACTTCAAAAGTATTTTTTATACTTTCTTCAATCAGTTTAAGTGAGACTTCAATCATTGATACTGCAGCATGTCAAGATAGAGGAAAACAAAATATTTGACCATATGATTTGTATTGCAGAATTCCACTGTACCTCCTTATTTTATCCTTCCTAAAAGATCATACGTGTACCATATTCTAACATGTATTGAGCGGTAAGCTCTGTTAGCAAACTCAAACTTAAGCATATACTAACATGTAATATTAACATAGTGTATGTATTAAGCTTTCAAAAACGCATGGAGCTTCTTCCTAGAGGATACTTACACACCAAGGATAATAAAAGGAGGGTTGACACACCTATCAAGAGAAAGGATTATGATCAGTTGGATATGGTTTGTTTGATTCTACTAATATGTTCGATGGTGGAATCTTAGTTAAACTTTCTAGATTGTCTAGAGCTTGTTAAACATCATTTATTTAGCTCGAGGTAACACAATAAGACAAAAAAGAATTGAGCGGGTATTTTGTACACATTGATAATGTGCACATTCTTCACTCGGGCAAAGTAGTACATATCGAAGTGTGTGCAAACATCCTACAAGCCATTATGAATTATACTTCGGTGTAAACAAATATGGCATGCATCATATGAATTAGTAAGAAAATATGTGCAATTATAATCGTTTGTTCCCCATTATTTAATAGCTTAAGAGTGACCAAAAAATAATAAACCAACTAAACTGCTAAGTTTGTAAAATTTGGTTTGACGTGAAATGTATAATCATAATGCATACTTATTGGAATAAACAAAATTCATATATAATTATGGCCAGAGTGTAACACTGAAGACCGTATGTCAACTACATTATTACATGAGAAGTATATAAGGGAATTTTCTCCTTTTCAGTAAAAAGTATTTGTTTCATTATAGACATGGCATATATTATCAGCGGTACATTTATTTGGGTGTTAATTGAGCTTTATACATGTGATGTTAAATCCTCTTCTTCACGTTTTTCCATTGTTGTTCCTTGTCCTTCAAGTTGTCTTTCTTCTGGCACAATGGATGTTATATTATTTTCACTTTCCTTGCTTTTACCCCACAACACGCTGTATAGGCCACCAACCAGTAGAATTCCACCCAAAATACTGCAAGACCAAGGACCAGAAAATTAATTTTGCATCTCATAAAGTCTTTGACATGAGAAAATTGATTTAAATAATTACAATATTTCAACCTATAATTTTTGTAATTTTAGTGAGAAAGCAGACTTGTCTTTTTCTATTAGAGGTTTGTATAGACTTTTTCAGACGTCCTGTCAATACATGGCACCCTTTTTCATCGTAATAAATAGACAACCCTTGGATTTCCAACATAGCACTCTATTTTTCCATTGTAGAATTACAACAATATTTAATTTTCATGATTTGCTTGTGTTGTAAATGATTACCTTCCAAGATGGACAACTTCTCCAAGGAAAAAGGAAGAGCAAATGATAGTGAAAACCAGAGCCAGTGGGCTCCACATCGCAACAAATACAGGCCCTTTCATCTCCGCGCACCATGCCTGCAGGTACATTGACACACCTGTACCCAAGAAAGCCTGCAAACATTCCGGTGTGCACTTGAGTGTCATTTGCACCGATCTTGATTTCTTAAATTTGTAATTATACTACAAAAGTAGTCTAGCATATACGAACAGATAAGATATCAAAGATAACTAACTAACCGAGTAGAAGATGGCAAGAAGGCCAATATCCAGCCCAAGCTTCCATTTGGTGAAGTCCCTCTCAACCACCACTGCCACGACAAAGGACTGAAGTGCACCAAAAAGGCACTGCATCGCCGTGGCCATGAGCTTGTTTGGGTATTCTTTAAGCAACGGAACCTTCATGCATTACAAACATACATTAAGATATTGATGCAAATATATGAATAAATAAACAAATAATCCCCAATAAACATACACATTCATGTGCATGCAAATGAATAAAGAAACCATAAAAAATATGTACATGCATCGTATGTATACATGAGCATATACAAATTAATAAACCCTAAAAAATATGTATGCATGGGAGTGATATAAAAAATAACTAATTAATTAAGGGGCGTGTGAATGCGTAATTATTAGCTGCTAATTCGTGTACGCTAACCTGCAGGACAATCCAGAGAGACCATGTCACACATGCGAGGAGAAGAAGAAATGTTCCTTTGATCCAGGCGCCATTGCTGACGCTCTGAGGCTTGTGAGCGAAAATAGGGTGGTGGGCGAGGGGACGTATCGAAGGACCGGCGTATAAGGCGATTACGAGAACTCCAGCGATGCACAGTGCCACGCCTGCGAGCTTGCTTAACCCAGAACGGCTGCGGATCTTCACTACCTCCATCCGCAACAGCAGCGCGAGGAGGAAGGTGGCCACGGGCATGGAGTTGGTGGCCGCCGATCCCACCGTCGCCGATGTTTGCTTCAGGCTCACGTTGTAGACGTTCATTGTGAAGGTGTTCCTGCATACAACATGATTGAACATGATATTATCAAATCATACCAGACCATGCATGGAAAAAAAATTAAAAGCTCGAGTTAGCTTCTCTTTTGGGTTAATTTGATAATATATATATTTGTATGAACTTCGCATATTTAAAAATATTACTACTAAAAAAACTTATGAAAGAACCACCAAGCCCTTCATTATCTCTTAACATATGTTTGGCGGTGGGATCTGTTGGAATTTTGGCCCAAATATTCTAGCCCATTTTCTATTTCAATAATTCCTGAAAATCCTAGAGGCCCATGTGGCCCATTCATGCAAGGCAAGAGGTGGGACAAATGTTTAGTCCCACATTGCTAGTTGAGTGGAAGTTGGACCAGCTTATAAGGTGAGCTCTTCTACCACTTGGTAAAAGGATGAGAAGGAGAAGGAGAGAGTTCCACACGCGCGCTCCTCCTCCTCCTCCTCGCTCGCCACGCCACGCCACGCGCGCACGCGCCGCGGGTTGCGGGAATCTCGCCGAGCCGAGTTCCAGAGCACTGCGCTACTTCCATCTTCCCCATCCCGTCTTGCGGCGTGCACCGCTAGCCGGGACAGTAGGCCTCCGAGACCCCGCTGCTTCGAGTCCTGTACGGGAGAAGGGCGATAAGGTTTTTGGGGAGCGCTATCAGCGCGACTACTGGCTTCGTCACGGACTCCCTCACAGATAGTGACGTCTTCCCCGACATCAGCACTCTCTTCCTCGACGACATGGCCAATGACGGTTCCAACACCGGCGGTTCTACTGCCATCGCTGTACAACTTCATCTCAATCTTGTTACGATTCTATCGAGTTTTATGTCTTGTAGTTTGTGTGGCTATATGCCTTATTTTGTATTCGCTATTTAACATGATTAGTATATTACCTATTATTCTAGTCATGTTTTATCTAGCGTTTATTATGGATAATTCGCTTGGTAAATTGCTCTATTATTCAACAATCCAAAAACCTTATTTCAGGCAATTTGCCCCAAGTGGCTTTGTTGCTTCTATGAAGCCACCTGTGTTTGAAGGTGTGAATTACAAACGGTGGCGTGCGAGAGCGATGCTCAGTTTCGCACCATGAGCTGCTATAACGCCATCTATGGCGCACTGGGGAACTTAATCCCGCTCGGGAAGAGGCGTTCAAAAACTTGATACTACTTTCAAGGATGCCTTGATCAGCATTCTTGGCTACGATATTGTCGTTTTATATATTTCATTTAGCAATGGCAAAGATATGTGGGATGCGCTCGAGAGAAAATTTGGAGTCTCTGATGCTGGCAGTGAACTGTATGTCATGGAACAATTCTATGACTACAAGATGATTGATGACCGCTCCATTGTGGAGCAGGCTCATGAGATACAGTCACTTGCCAGGGAGCTTGAGCACTTTACTTGTGTGTTACCGGACAAGTTTGTTGCCGGAGGCATTATTGCCAAACTTCCCCAGTCATGGAGGAATTTTGCTACTTCTCTGAAGCACAAGAGACAAGAGTTCTCCGTGACGGATCTCATTGGGACTCTTGATGTGGAAGAGAAGGCGAGAGCAAAAGACACACGTGCTCGAGGTACCGAGGGAGGTTCTAATGCCAACCTGGTACAGAAAAGGAACTTCCAGCCTTACAAGTTCAAGAACAAAGGCAAGTTTGATGACAAAGGAAAGTTCGATGGAAAGAACAAGGCCTCACAGTCTACCAGCTTCAAGAAGAAGACTGATAAGAGGAAAGGTGCTTGTCATGTGTGCGGTGATCCTAATCATTGGGCTCGCTTGTCCCAACCGCTTTGACAAACGCCAACATGGGAAGAGCAGCAAGACTGCTAATGTTGTCATGGGCGACGTTGAGATGAAAGATGTTGGGTATGGTATATTACCTACTGTTCTTTCATTATGTCATTCTCCTGATTGGTGGATTGACACGGGCGCTAATGTACATGTCTGTTCTGATATTTCCATGTTTTCTTCATATCAGGTCAGAGGGACTCAAACCGTGCTGATGGGGAACGTCTCGCATGCTTCTGTTCATGGTGTTGGTACGGTCGATCTGAAGTTCACTTCGGGAAAGACTGTGCGCCTGAAGAACGTGCATCATGTTCCCTCAATTAATAAAAATCTTGTTAGCGGATCTCTTCTGTGTCGAGATGGCTACAAGATTGTATTTGAGTCCAATAAATTTGTAATTTCGAAGTATGGAACCTTTATTGGTAAAGGCTATGAATGCGGAGGCTTGTTCCGTTTATCTCATCGGACATTTGTAATAAAGTTGTTAATCATATTTACACAAATTTTGAATCAAATGTCCGGCACTCTCGTCTTTGTCATATTAATTTTATTTGTATGTGCGGCTAGCCAAAATGAATTTAATCCTGATTTCTCAACTGTTAAGGGATCTAAGTGCCAAGTCTGCGTACAAGCTAAACAACCTCGCAAGTCACATACATTGCAGTGAGAAATTTAACACCACTAGAGCTCATACATTCTGATCGTTGTGAGATGAATGGTGTGTTGACAAAAGGTGGAAAGAAATATTTCATGACTTTGATCGATGACTCTACGAGATATTGTCATGTGTATCTTCTGAAATCAAAAGATGAGGCTTTGAGTTTCTTCAAAATCTATAAAGCTGAGGCAAAAAATCAACTTGATCGAAAGATTAAGAGGCTTAGGTCTGATCGTGGTGGAGAGTATTTTTCCAACGAGTTTGATTCTTTTTGTGCGGAACATGGTATAATTCATGAGAGGACGCCTCCCTACTCACCCAAGTCAAATGGAGTAGCCGAAAGAAAGAACCGTACTCTAACAGATTTGGTTAACGCCATGTTAGACACATCGGGTCTTTCTAAGGAATGGTGGGGGGAGGCATTATTGACCGCGCGTCATGTCCTAAACCGAGTTCCCACAAAGAACAAAGAAATTACTCCATTCGAAGAATGGGAGAAGAAAAGACTAAAACTCTCTTACTTACGTACTTGGGGTTGTTTGGCAAAGGTTAATGTACCAATCCCCAAGAAGCACAAGCTTGGACCAAAAACCATTGATTGTGTTTTTCTGGGCTATGCTTTTCATAGCATTGGTTATAGATTCTTGATAGTAAAATCTGAAGTACCTGACATTCATGTCGGTACAATCATGGAGTCGATCGATCGACTTTCTTTGAGGATATATTTCCAATGAAGGATAAACCTAACTCATCAAATGGGATACCTAGTTCATCTAATCAGAATTTGCTATATTCTCGAACCTATCATTCCGATTGAACACTGAATGTCCTAAGGAGGATGACAATGAAATTCCTAAAAGGAGCAAGAGACAAAGGACGCAAAGTCTTTTGGTGATGATTTCATTGTGTACCTTGTAGATGACACTCCACTTCCATTTCGAAGCTTATGCATCTCGATGCGACATCGGAAGGAAGCTGTTCATAGTGAGATGAATTCCGTCTTAGCTAATGAAACATGGGAGATCACTGATCGTCCTTATGGGTGCAAACCTGTAGGATGTAAATGGGTGTTCAAGAAGAAACTAAGGCCTGATGGTACTATTGAGAAGTACAAGGCAAGGCTTGTAGCCAAGGGTTATACCCAAAAGGAAGGTGAAGACTTCTTTGACACTTACTCACCTGTAGCAAGGTTGACCACCATTCGAGTACTACTTTCTCTGGTTGCCTCACACGGTCTTCTCGTTCATCAAATGGACGTTAAGACGGCTTTCCTAAATGGAGAGTTGGATGAGGAAATCTATATGGATCAACCAGATGGTTTTGTAGTAAATGGTCAAGAAAGAAAAGTGTGCAAGCTACTGAAGTCTTTGTATGGTCTTAAACAAGCACCTAAGCAGTGGCACGAAAAATTTGATAAAACCTTAACCGCTGCAGGCTTTGTTGTAAACGAAGCTGACAAGTGTGTATACTATCACCATGGTGGGGGTGAGGGAGTCATCCTTTGTTTGTATGTTGATGACATACTGATTTTCGGAACCAACCTTAATGCAATTAAGGAGGTCAAAGATTTCTTATCTCGTTCCTTTGAGATGAAGGATCTGGGAGTAGGCGATGTTATCTGAACATCAAGCTATTGAGAGATGATGATGGGATTACATTGCTTCGGTCCCACTATGTGGAAAAGATCTTGAGTCGTTTAGGGTATAGCGACGTCAATTTTTCTCCTACACCTTATGATCCTAGTGTGTTGCTTCGAAAGAATCGAGGAAATGCTAGAGACCAACTAAGATACTCTCAAATTATTGGCTCGCTTATGTATTTAGCTAGTGCCACGAGACCGACATCGCTTTGCTGTAAGCAAACTCTCGATTTGTCTCAAATCCAGGAGATGATCAACGGCATGCTCTTGAGAGAGTTATGCGATATCTAAAAAACTGCGAGCTATGGCATACACTATACCGTATCCAAGGGTACTAGAGGGTTATAGTGATTCAAATTGGATATCGATCTTGATGAGTTAAAGGCCACGAGTGGATATGTTTTCACACTTGGTGGTGGCGCTGTTTCTTGAAGTCTTGCAAGCGAGACCATCTTAACGAGGTCAACTATGGAAGCAGAACTCACGGCATTAGACACGGCCTTTGTTGAAGCGAGTGGCCGTGAACTCTTGATGGACTTACCTGTGGTTGAAAAACCTATACCCGCAATTCCAATGAACTGTGATAATCAAACTGTGATTATTAAGGTGAACAGTTCTAAGGATAATATGAAGTCCTCAAGACATGTGAAGAGGAGATTGAAATCTGTCAGGAAAATGAGAAACTCCGGAGTTATTGCATTGGATTATATCCAAACATCTAAAATCTTGCCAGTGCCATCAACAAGGGTCTATCACGCAACGTGATAGAAAATGCATCGAAGGAGATGGGTATGAGACCCACAATTTGAGCTTTCCACAGTGGTAAACCACTCTATGTGATCGGAGATCCCGTGAATTAGAATTGGGAAACAAGCTGTTGGTTAGCTGAGAGGAAAGTATCCCTACTTTAATAAATACCACTCCATAAAGATGCAATACTTTCCTATTCTGCATGGCAGGTTGATTTATTATCTTAATGTGTTCTAAGTGCTTATCCTAAGCAAAGATGTTGTCCTGCAGAACATCTTTTGAAGAACACACCTATATGAGTCTGACTGTTAAAACGTCGCAGTCTATGAGAGTGGGGTGCTCTCTAATAAACTCATGAAAGGTCATGGAGTATGACGTATAAGCTCCACCCGCGGGGAAGTCCCACGGTAGCCCAGTATTGGTCAAGACTTCGTGTGAAGCTAGATTGCAGCAAACTTGCAGTTCAAGGCATAGTCCACTGTACAAGTCGCAATCTAGTGTAGCATAGAATTCTAGGTGGAAGTTCAACTTAACAGTCTCCACTAAAGTACCGGTATATAAACAGTGTTTTGGAACCAAAGGCAGATTACATGTGCCTCTGGGATCTGGTGGGGGATTGTTGGAATTTTGGCCCAAATATTCTAGCCCATTTTCTATTTCAATAATTCCTGAAAATCCTAGAGGCCCATGTGGCCCATTCATGCAAGGCAAGAGGTGGGACAAATGTTTAGTCCCACATTGCTAGTTGAGTGGAAGTTGGACCAGCTTATAAGGTGAGCTCTTCTACCACTTGGTAAAGGATGAGAAGGAGAAGGAGAGAGTTCCACACGCGCGCTCCTCCTCCTCCTCCTCGCCACGCCACGCCACGCCTCGCCTCGCCTCGCCTAAATCACGCCAGCTGGAGGTTGCTGGAATCTCGAGCTGAGCTTTATTTTGCCACGCATGAATGGTATATCAACAATTTTGGGAAAGCCGATGCATCGGCTCTTTGAGATACATTGCTATCGGCTCTGGAGCATCGACTTATCTGAAGGTGAAACGTTTGCTTTAAATACGTTTGTCTGAGTTAAATGTGCCTGCTCGTTTCATCTTACGCACCGCCTTCTCCTCTGCGCCTATAAGAGAGAGGTCGCGCCTCTTCTCAGTTGCGCTGTTACACATCCCTTGCCTCGAGTTCCAGAGCACTGTGCTACTTCCATCTTCCCCATCCCGTCTTGCGGCGTGCACCGCGAGCCGGGACAGTAGGCCTTCGAGACCCCGCTGCTTCGAGTCCTGTACGGGAGAAGGCGATAAGGTTTTGGGGGCGCTATCGTAGCGACTACTGGCTTCGTCACGGACTCCCTCACAGATAGCGACGTCTTCCCCGACGAGGACTTCTTCCCCGACATCAGCACTCTCTTCCTCGACGACATGGCCAATGACGGTTCCAACACCGGCGGTTCTACTTCTGCTACTGCCGTGTACAACTTCTGTCTCAATCTTGTTCTGATTCTATCCAGAGTTTTATGTCTTGTAGTTTGTGTGGCTATATGCCTTATTTTGTATTCGCTATTTAACATGATTAGTATATTACCTATTATTCTAGTCATGTTTTATCTAGCGTTTATTATGGATAATTCGCTTGGTAAATTGCTCTATTTCTCAACAGGATCGAGCCCTTCATTATCTCTTAACCGGGGCCGTTTTATAAGAAAATTCCATCAAGTTACTAGAAGTTTCATACAAGTATTTAGCACGGTTTTCTCAAAATAAGAATGTTAATGGAGTGTACATACGTGACATCTAATGCATGGATCAACGATGGAAACATCGCCGTTGGGGGAGTGGGTTAATTTTTCGGTTTGCTTTGAATGTGTTTCTTCACAAAAAAATTCTATTAGCTAGAATAGCAAATAATTGAAATACTTACCCGAGCAAGGCGTATAGGAAGAGCTTGAAAAGAATCCAGAATGACATCGCTGGCGCCGGCGTTGCGGGGGGTGATCGGTTCTGCCAGGTGGACTTGATGAGGGCGAGCGGGAGAAGGAGGGCCGTGGCAGCGGTGAGGCGGTAGAAGATGAAGACGTAGGTGTTGAGTCCGCTGTCGAAGGCGGCCTTGGAGACGACAAAGAGGCCCGTGTAGATGACCTGGATTGCCACGGCGACCACGTACGGCGTCTTACCTCCATCCCCATGGTGGCGGCCCGGCGTCAGAGCTGCCCCTGTTGGTGTGACGTGTTTCTGTTTCACTTGCAAAATGGAGAAGAATGCACGTCGGTTCTAATGTACACTCGATCTCTTTTTCGTGTTTGGACTTGGGATCCCAAGTAACTAGTACGGTCCCTGATAGGTTATTTATATTGAGCTTGTTGGTAGCATGTCTACACGATGCAAGACTGACTAGAGAGTAAACGCATGTTGAGTCCTAGTTTAGTAAGTATGTCAAATCTATTGTGAGGCAGAAGCTCCACACACCTTGTTCAGGCATAAATATGAGTGGTTGATTAGTTGTTCATAAAGTACCAACATTGTTGTCGAAGCGGGGACTGACCAGTCGAAGCAGGTGAGACCAGATCAGGGTGTTCAGACTCCCAAAGTGCCGACTCCAGACCGACCAAGTCATGGTTAGGATATTTTTTCGACACTAGATAAGTCTATGACTACAAGATTGGGCATTTTTTCTACGATGCTTCTCTTTTTCATAATCGAAGCATAAACATAAAAATTATGATGTGCTACATTATTATTTCTAGTATTATTATGAGTGTAGAACAGTACACCAGTTCTGCTCCTCAGAAATTCACTTTGGAGCACGGGCTACATGGAGCTCGAACTTTGAACCTTTGAAATCACGAATTCAATCATACCAGAAAAATTAAAACAAATACTATCGATGTAGTCAATATTGTATTCTACCAATGTGCAAAATTCATTGCATTTTGGGCTCAACAAAAATGACATATCCAGATTTGGTGAATAGTGCACTGAAAAGGAGATTTTGTCTTTTTTTGTGAAAATTTGTCATGTTTATGATCCCAAAATACAATGTATTCTGTTTTGGAATTTTTGTACCCTGATAGCAAACAACAATGACTACATGCACATATTTTATTTTGGAATATTTTTGAACCTCAAAATCAAAGTTTCATTATTTTCAAATGTAGCAATGGCCTACCTGTCGCCCATGCTCCAAACGGTCGTTCTCTTGTGCTCCTACATTTGTTCCCCGGAAGATAGTCTTAAATCTAGCTTTTCTTGTAAGGAGCCACATTGGGTTCAAAGATGATAGGCTTACACCTATGTAATTGGAAAGGTTCATATGGTTCTTTAAAACTTTAAGGTCAGCACGGTTTTGTTTTTTAGTGATTTTTGATGGTATACGGCCGTTTTCTTGCTCACGCCGACCATTTTATACATGTATCACGCAGGTTGCAAGTAAGAGGAAGCTATTATTAGTCTGTGGATTTCTCCAGATGCTTTATTCCTTCTCTCGATTAAATCCTTATCTTTACACGGCAAGGAATTAGTAGCAGTTATAGAAATGGACACTATATATTTGTTAATTGTCACCTTTTTTCCCGTGTTTTATCCAGGCCGGTTCTTCTTAGACATGAGTATTTTGTACCCTTACCTAATAATACTTTACGTGTGGTCTACTTAATTAAACCATCGAGTTGATTAATTGAACAAGGTGTGGCCAAGATTAATGAAAAGTAGTTCCCATCCCAAAATCTATAAATACAATCATTTTAAGGTTCATCTGAATTGTTCATTAGCACGATAATATGTTGTATGTGCCCAAAAGTCGTATTGTTGAGACATTCAAATAACATGTAAAATGTTTCAACTGTTACATTGGTATGGCGTGAGCCTATTATCACTACCTAAAGTATATGAACGTACAAATAACCTACTAGTCGGATGTTTGGTGAGCAGAGCCTCGTTTTCTCGTCTTAGAAATAGTTGAGATATAAATTGCTACATGATATGATTATTTAGGAGGTTAGCTAGCCAGTCTGAACACATGGTCTCATATCGGACCTGGATGTGTGCGTCACATTTAACCGTTCTCTCAGCAACTCCACGCACAATGCAAATGTGACGAACAAACGAGTTAGCGAACCAAGTCGACTGCACAAGCAATATACAAACAACTGAGTTCACTAACTTCTCCCTAAAACTACATGGCGTTAGTTTAATCATCGACACTTGTCCTAATTAGCACTTAACATAGCTGTGGGAAAACGCTAGATACATTACCTCATATATCGCAACAATGCAGTTCACAAGAGTTACTTCATGTGGCAATGAACACAAATCATCTTCAGGGACGGTGTGAGCAAACCAAGTCACTTACAAGCAACATGGTTTGTACACAGAACTAGGTTTGACCACTCCTCCTTGAAAATACATGTGCAACATTGCAATCGTGGGCATAAAAAATCAATGATAGCAAAAAATGTAGCAATAGACACATCACATATTGCCTCATATAAGGGACATAGGAACAAAAGAAGCACGCAGATCTCAAGAGATGATCCCTTAGTGCCAGAAACCATGCCCAATTTTCTATCCATTTGGGTAAAATATTAGGTACTAAAGCCCATCTCTAGAAAATTATTGCATATGGCATTATCCTCATCATTGACATTTGGATGAAAGTATAACTTGTGCCTCATATAGTGCATCTTTTGCAGATTCGGAAACTTATTCCATGTGGCAACAGACCGGCGCCGTTTTTAGAATCTGAGCCGGTGAAGCAAGTGGAAAGCGCAAGATATGTACATACCACTTCACTAACCCTTCCCTGAAAGAGCATTAACGACGGTTGAATCATAGGCAGGTTTTGCATCCACGGACTACGGAGGGTTGAATCATAGGCAGAGTATGAATCTAATGTTTGACATTATCGAAAGTACTCGTACTAAGAACAACCAACCAAAAATCCTAAGAACAAACCAGAGTAGCAACATTGTAGATCAGTCATCAGTGGTTAGCCTTTTAGATCTACACCTCATGTCATCTAGAAGCCTAATTAACCATAAACTCATACATGTAGATCTACCGATGAAGAGTCAACATATGGCTCAGAAAAAAGGGGAGAGGTATCTGCCATTGTCGACTCTATGAAGGTCCAACGGTTGCAATGCCCATGGCCGCCCGGGGAAGAGATAAACGTTTTGGTCGCCCGGATCTCTACTCCTCCTATGACCGCCGGCATCGATGGTTCACGGAAGATTCATCGTTGGCACCAAAACCGTCGAGGAGGACAGTGACAAAGTGAGAGGGAGAGGAGTGGACAGTGAGGAGATATTTATGGCGCGTGTTTCCTGAAGGGATGCAGCGTCTCCCTCCCGTTCCTCCTCGAAACAGGCATATGCCCAGCTATATAAATATAGCAACCAGTTGAGACCGCTGTTGGGCCAGACAGCACATCGCCCAAAAGAAACAAAAAGAAAACACAAAAGAAAAAAAAAGAAAGCAAAGCCGATAACAGCGGCTTGACGAAAACGAGGACGACCCGCAACCGTTGCGCCCTCCAACTAAGTTCCACCGCAAGCCTAGCACTACGAAGCGCCACGCACCAAGCAACACCTCCAAGAAGGAAAGCGACGATGACGACGCTGCTGTCCGGACAGGTCCTAGGGTTTCCCCCGGTGCACATCGGGAGGTGGAGAAGAGGTACACCCGACGCCCTTCAGGAAGGACGGTGGCGCCCGCAGGCGTCACCGCGTCGGTGTCAAGAAGACAAGGATTTCTCCCGACCCCTCAGAAAAAACACACTCCCAGACACAAACGTAATGCACCACCAAGATCGTCGCCCACCAGTGCACGCCACCAATGTCTTGCAGCCGCCACCGCCGTCGCACCGAGACCCGCGAAGTAAGGCTGGTAGGATAGAAAAGAGCAGGCTTCGACAGGGTTACCGGAACAACAATATGCGGGAGGGAACAACCTCCACCACCAGAAGGTGGTAGCAGACCGGATACAGCCGCAGGGCAAACCAGGCCCACCTGGCCTGGCCGAGCCCCCGAGGGCCCGTGAAGCCCCACCGCCGCACTGCAGCAAAGGGACAGTCGTCCACGCCAACCCCACACTAGCCCCTACTGACCCGTCCACCAGGGGAACAACTACCATCGTCGAACCCTGCCGCCAAATGGCAGCACCGTCACCACCGCGCTCACTCGGGACATCCGGACCACCATCGGTCTGAGGATCAGCGTGTCGCTCCCGGAGCCGCCTCAAGCGGAAGGGACGCTGCGGAACCACCATCCAGGGCCGCCGCCCCGGCTTCCACACTCGAATCCGCAAGGCGGCAGTCATCTGCATGGCGGGGCCACTGGCATAGGCGTGGGAGGTTGGCCAGACACAAGGAACGGTGACAGAAGGTCAACGGGAACGGTGACAGAAGGTCAACGTGCATGGCAGGAACGGCATCTCCGTGTTGCCCGCGCGTTGTGCCCCGCAACCCTAGCGATAGTATGCCAGCCCGCCACCAGATCTAGGCCCTCCTGGGCGGACCTAGTGCCCCAGCCATCCAGCCAGGGGATCAGCACACGGTGTCTGTAGCTAGGCCCGCCAGGCCCAAATTGGGTCCACACTGGCCCAGATCTGGCCCGCGAAGCCCAGCCGCCACCGTGCAGATCTGTGTCCGCCGCCACCCTCCCACGCTGGACCCTGCCCACCTACGCCCATCCAGCACCCCGCCGCCTCTGATCAGCCACCCGCGGTCGAGCCCACGCCACCACACAACGCGCCGCCTCCCCCACCATCGCTGCAAAGGAGGACGACCACAGCCCGCGCCACCCATGGCCCCCGTCGTCCAGAGTTCGACACGGCACCGCCCACCCGCCGCCCGTCACGAGGAGGCTCGCCAGCGCTCCGCCTCGCCGCGGCCCCGGACGAAAGGACCCCGCCCTGGCCCGGCGGCGCCGACCCGTGACCGTCCCACCGAGCAAGAGGACGCAGGGGCCCCGCCACCGCCGGCACCTACCGAGCTTTGCTCGGCTGTGCCCCCTGGCGGCGGCGAGGGAGGAGGAGCGAGGTGGAGAAGGGCCAGACGGCGGCGAGCTAGGATTGCCTCCCCGTTGCCTCGCGGGGGCGGCGCCTCTCCCTCCTGTTCCTCACACGCGCCCAAGCCAGGCTCCAGAGCAACGGCGATTCGGTCGTTGTCACCGGGCCAAGTATGTCTCTGGCTGCTTTGAGAATCACGCCGGCCAACGCGGGGGTCCTGCATGCATCCAAACGTGCCAAATTCATTACCAATGGGCCTGCCAAGGAGGGGAGAGGAGGGGCGGTGCAGCCTATCAAACACGTCCATAGTGTGTTCATGCATACTTGCATGTCTATACTCCTATAGAGCGTGACAATAGGGCTGAACTGCAGTCATTGGATCATTTCAATCTAACTGTTTACAGTTTGAATGTGTCAGATAGGAATAGTCAGTTTGAATGTGTGAGTATCCTCGGGCCAGAAATGCACAAATTCACACCACCTGCTCGATCTGCTCTAAAGCTCTGTACCTGACTACTTGGGAACCAGCAACGGAGACTGTACACTAGTAGAAAACAGGCCATCCGTCCACGCCCCCTCAGAGCACTAGTCCCGGTTGCGCCACCAACCGGGACTAATGCTTAACGCTGGCCCGGTTGGAGGCGGCGCGAGGAGGCATGGGTCCCGGTTGGTAAGGGGCATGTCGGTTGGAGCCACCAACGGGACTAAAGTTTGGCCTGCCACGTGGCGTGGCACGCACCTTTAGTCCCGGTTTCTGGCTCCAACCGGGACTAAAGACCCCCTGCCCTCTATAAATGCAACGCCCCAGACCCCTCTGCCTCCACTCTGTTTTTTCGAATGGTGTAAGGTGTGAGGGTGTGTGCTAGTTTTTTCTCATGCATGCATTGAAGGTGTTTGTTGAAATGTTTGAGTGAAAAATCCCGTTGAATTTCTCATAGAACAAAAATATAGAAGGTGTCCGAGACGCACTTGCGCTTTCTCCTCTTTATTTCCCTCGATCGAGGTTAGCAATCTTATCTTTTCTAGGTCATTGATACAATTCATGTGTCGGTGTGAATTGGTTATTTCACTATTTACGATGTCCTGTTTTTTGATAAACTTACTTATATGATGCAGATTATGAAAGGTTTCATGCCCAACTATAATTGCTGGACCAAGCACGGGGAAAGAGGGGTTATGATGGAAGATGGTGAAGAAGAAGATGATGATAACAACTATCATCATATGTTTCCTGAATACGGTGATCTTGCTATGGAAGACAATGGAGAGGAAAAGGTGAAGAACGGGCATCGGATGAGCCGGTGATGAACTTGGTAGGGTCATTTCGATGCAAAGCGAGACGTAAAGAAAATGAGAAGTTGAAGTTAGAGGGCATGTTAGAAGATCACAAGAAATTGTTGTACCCAAATTGTGAAGATGGCAGCACAAAGCTCGGTACCACACTGGAATTGTTGCGATGGAAGGCAGAGTGTGGTCTAACTGACTCCTCATTTGAAAAGATGCTGAAAATAATGAAGCCGAAGTTTCCAAAACATAACGAACTTCCCGAGAGTACCTACGAAGCAAAGAAGACTCTCTGTCCTCTGGGATTAGATGTGCAAAAGATACATGCATGCATTAATGGCCGCATCCTCTACATGTAAGGAGTATGAGAATTTAGATAAATGCCGGTATGCAGCGTTCGGTATAAGATCGAACGAGATGACCGGTGATGTTGTGGAGAGCCCCTCGGAAGGGTTCTGCTAAGGTTATGTGGTATGCTCCTATAATACCAAGGTTGAAACGCATGTTCGAAACAAAGAGCATGCCAGGTTGTTGCGATGGCACAAAGAAGACCGTAAGAAAGACGGGAGTTGAGACACCTGGCGATGGGTCACAGTGGAGAAAAATCGAGAGACTTCCCGGACTTTGCGGTGACGCAAGGAACTTATGGTTTGGTCTAAATGCGGATGGCATGAATCCTTTTGGGAGCAGAGCTGATCCAAAGACACTGGCCCGTGACTCTATGTATCTACAACCTGCCTCCTTGGTTGTGCATGAAGCGTAAGTTCATTATGATGCAGTGCTCATCCAAGGCCGAAACAGCAACGCGACATTGATGTGTACCTTAGGCCATTAGTTGAAGAACTCTTACGGTTGTGGGGCAAACCAGGTGTACGTGTGTGGGATGAGAACAAAGAGCCATTTAATCTCTGAGGGTTGTTATTCGTAACCATCAATGATTGGCTGCTCTTAGTAACCTTCGGAGATGGACAAACAAAGGATATAAGGCATGCACCCACTGTTTAGATAAGACCGAAGGTACATATTTGCATAAATTCAAGAAGGTTGTGTACCTAGCGAATCGGCGATTTCTTCCGACCAATCATCCCGTAAGAAAGAAAGGCAAGCATTTCAAAGGTGAGGCGATCACGGAAGAAGCTGAACTCCCGGTGTGATGATGTATTTGGTATGGTCAAGGACATAGAAGTAATCTTTGGAAAGGGTACCGGCGTTCAATCAGTTCCGAACGACGTCGCTACAGGACACACACCCATGTGGAAGAAGAAATCTATATTTTGGGAGCTGCCATATTGGAAAGTCCTGCATGTCCGCTCTTCAATCGACGTGATGCACGTGACGAAGAATCTCTGCGTGAACCTGCTAGGATTCCTAGGCGTGTATGGGAAGACAAAAGATACACCTGAAGCACGGGAGGACCAACAAATTATGAAAGACCCAAAGAACATGCATCTGAGATAACAAAGGCGGATAAAGGCGTCACTTAAGTCGTGCCAGCTATGCTCTTACCAAAGCAGAGAAGGAAATATTTTTTGAAGTCCTTTACAGTATCAAGGTGCCGTCGGGCTTCTCATCTAATATAAAGGGGATAATAAATATGGCAGAGAAAAAGTTCCAAAACCTGAAGTCTCATGATCACGTGATTATGACGTGATTGCTTCGATTGCATTGAGGGGCTTCTACCGAAAATGTTCGAGTACCCATTGTGAAGCTGTGCATTCCTCAATGCAATATCTCGAAGGTAATCAATCCGGATATTCTACCAAGGTTACTGAAGGATGTGGTACAATGTCTTGTTAGTTTTGAATTGGTGTTCCCACCATCCTTCTTCAATATTATGACGCATCTCTGGTTCATCTAGTGGAAGAGATTGCCATTCTCGGTCCGGTATTTGCACAATATGTTCCCCTTTGAGAGGTTCATGGGAGTCTTAAAGAAATATGTTCATAACCGTGCTAGACCGAAGGAAGCATCTCCAAGGGATATGGAACAGAGCAGAGGAGGTCATTGAGTTTTGTGTTGACTTTATTCGACCTTAAGCCGATTGGTGTTTCGACTCGCGACATGAGGGAAGACTATGGAAAAACGCACTGGGAAAGAAAGCACCGATATGTAGGGACGGGGATTCTTTCACTAAAGCACACTACAGTTCTACATAATTCCACCTTGGCAGCTCCATATGGAGGAACACAAGAATATTGTACGCTCAAAACCGGGAAGCACGAATCATGGATTCTGAGATGAACACATGAAGTCATGGTGGTTGGATGCGGACACATCTCTTGAATGACACCACTGTTGGAGATCGGCTATACTTGTTGGCACGTCACCATCTTCTCGTATTGAATTTCCAAAGTGCAATAAATGGGAATACATTCTACACGATCGCCCAAGATAAAAAGAGCACCAACCAAAATAGTGGTGTCCGCTTTGATGCAATAGACGAGAATGGACAAAAGGACACATATTATGGTTACATAGAGGAGATATGGGAACTAGACTATGGAGTCTCTTTTAAGGTCCCTTTGTTTCATTGCAAATGGGTCAACTGAATGGGGAAGGGGTAAAGATAGACCAGTTATGCGGAATGACAACAGTGGATCTCAACAATCTTGGTTATAGAGATGAACCATTCGTCCTAGCCAATGATGTGTCTCAGGTTTTCTATGTGAAGGACATGTCCTCCAGACCGAAAAAAAGAAAAAATATGCAAACGAATACATCATATGATGATCCAAAGCGTCACATAGTTCTTTCAGGGAAAAGAAACATCGTGGGAATCAAGGACAAGACAGACATGTCAGAAGATTATAATAAGTTTGATGAAATTCCGCCCTTCACAGTGAAAAACCAAGCATTCCGTTAAGTAAAGAAGATGCTCCATGGTTACGTCTGAAGCGGTCATAAGGAATGACATATGTCTTGAGTTCATGTCTTTCGCGGTTTGTGGCTTGACCGTTAAGTAAAGAAGATGCTTCATGCTCATATTATGTAACTCTAGTTCATGTCTTTCGCGGTTTGTCCCAACCGGTACATCTCAAACCTTTTCGTCCATCCCTGGTAAAAAGGACAAATGTTCGCGAATCGGCGGAAGTGGGTCGGTTTGTACTACAGTACATGATCTATCGCCTGTGATTTTTGAAAAATCGTTTTTAGACTCGCAATATGTGGTTTCTTGGAGATCCAATGCAAGTTCTAACGATGCCCGCCCCTATCTTCATGCACACGGTTCGACCATAGTTAGAAATTCAAATAATTCAAAACGGGCATAATAAATTCAAAAAATCCGAACAATAAAAATCCTTCGTGGTGTCATATTATGTTACATAGTTGAAAGGAAAAATACGGACTTGGTACATTGATCATGTTTGAAAAACCTTCACAAAATGACCTATCATGTTCGAGGTTTCATGGCTTTCGGTCCAAATGACCGATGTTATGTCTGAATCACGGCATAGTTTGTGATGTTGTGCCCATATTATGCATGTGTGTGGACATTGGTATGGAGAACAATGTTGCAGGAGGAAGTTTTCCTTTGTCGCATGGAAAAGCCCTTTTCCATTTTCCGGCGCAAAAAGCGGGTCGTTTTGTGAAGTAACCACCAAAATGCCGTTTCGAATGCTACCGTCCTATTTTCCTAAAATACTAGACCACCTTACATGGACTATATCCCAACCGGTACATCTCAAACCTTTTCGTCCATCCCCGGTAAAAGGACAAATGTCTGTAGAATCGGAAGTGGGTCCGGTTTGTACTACTGGTACATGATCTATCGCCGTGATTTTTGAAAAAATCATTTTAGACTCGCAATATGTGGTTTCTTCAGAGATCCAATGCAAGTTCTAACGATGCTCGCCCCTATCTTCATGCACACCGTTCGACCATAGTTAGAAATTCAAATAATTCAAAGCGGGCATAATAAATTCAAAAAATCCGAACAACGAAAATCCTTGGCGTGGTGTCATATTATGTTACATAGTTGAAAGGAAAAATACGACTTGGTACATTGATCATGTTTGAAAAACCTTCACAAAATGACCTATCATGTTCGAGGTTTCATGGCTTTCGGTCCAAATGACCGATGTTATGTCTTGAATCACGGCATAGTTTGTGATGTTGTGCCCATATTATGCATGTGTGTGGACATTGGTACGGAGAACAATGTTGCGGAGGAAGTTTTCCTTTTTGTCGCCGGAAAAGCCCTTTTCCATTTTCCGGCAAAAAAGCGGGTCGTTTTGTGAAGTAACCACCAAAATGCCGTTTGAATGCTACTCCTATTTTCCTAAAATACTAGACCACCTTACATGGACTATATCCCAACCGGTATATCTCAAACCTTTCGTCCATCCATGGTAAAAGGACAAATGTCTGTAGAATCAGGAAGTGGTCCGGTTTGTACTACAGTACATGATCTACCGCCCGTGATTTTTGAAAAATCATTTTAAACTCGCAATATGTGGTTTCTTTAGAGATCCAATGCAAGTTCTAACAATATGAAAGGAAAAATACCCGGACTTGGTATATTGATCATGTTTGAAAAGGAAAATCCGAACAATGGCGTCTCTCCTATCACTTCTTATGTTTATAGTTTTCTAAATTCCAAATTAATATTAAAAATATAAGTTAATTCATTTTAAAAGGTTACATTAATTATGTTCTATAAATAGAAAATGGTTTTGGATTATTTATTCAAATACATACACTTCTTATGTTTAAAGTTTTTCTAAATTCCAAATTGATATTAAAAAAAATAAGTTAATTCATTTTTAATTGTAAATGGTTCATATTTTAAATGGTTACATTAATTGTTTTTTAAAACAGAAAATGGTTTTGAATTATTTATTCAAATCCATACACTTTTATGTTTAAAGTTTTCCTAAATTCCAAATTGATATTAAAAAATAAAAGTTAATTCATTTTTAATTGTAAATGGTTCATATTTTAAATGGTTACATTAATTATTTTTAAAAGCGAAAATGGTTTTGAATTATTTATTCAAATCCAAACACTTTTATGTTTAAAGTTTTCTAAATTCCAAATTGTTATTAAAAAATAAAAGTTAATTCATTTTTAATTGTAAATGGTTCATATTTTAAATGGTTACATTAATTATTTTTAAAAGAAAATGGTTTTGAATTATTTATTCAAATCCAAACACTTTTATGTTTAAAGTTTTCTAAATTCCAAATTGATATTAAAAAATAAAAGTTAATTCATTTTAATTGTAAATGGTTCATATTTTAAATGGTTACATTAATTATTTTTAAAAGAAAATGGTTTTGAATTATTTATTCAAATCCAAACACTTTTATGTTTAAAGTTTTCTAAATTCCAAATTAATTATCATTTAAAAACAATACAAATTTAAACCCCAAAATAAAAAATAAAGAACAGAGAAAACCTGAAATTTTTTGAAAGCAGAATATGTCGGTTGGAGCCACCAACCGACTAAATCCTAGCGCCTCGATTGCTGAAAATTGGAAAAAGTGGAGTATCGTCGGTTGGTGGCTCCATGGACGTATCTTTAGTCGGTTGGAGCCACCAACCGGGACTAAAATCCTTCCTTTATAATCGCACGCCTCTTCTTCTTCTCCCTTCTCCATTCTCTGAACCACACCCGACGCTTGCGGAGAGACCGTCCATCGCCGACGCCGCAGGGAGACGCCGTCCATCGCTGGCGTCGCCGCCGCTTCCACCTCGTCGACCGCCATAGCGCCGCCGCCGTCTGGCCGCGCTTTCCTCGCCGCTTCGCCCAGGATCACCGCCACCACCGCCGCTGGCCTCCTCTTTTCGCAGACCAGCCATGATCGCCGTCGCCACCGACGCCTCCGGCCGCCACTCCGACCGCGCTGGCGTCGCTGACGCCGTCACCGACGCAGCGCATGAAGCCGCTGCCGCCACTCGCCGCCGTCTCACCGCCTTGCCGCCGCCGCCCGACTGCCGTCGCCGCCGCCATCGGCTGCTCGTGAGCCCTCCGATCAACATCCAATGGTCCAGATGGACCATTGACTAGTAGTCAACCAGGCGTGACATCGGTATCACGAGTCAAACGGTCACGTTGACTATTTAATTTAATTCGATTTGTTTTGGCAGATTTTAGATGGAACTTGTAAAATTCATAGAAAATAATCTACTGGTCCAAAATTGCAAATAAAATATGTATGGAATCAGTGTCTCACGTAGAATATTGTTGTACAGTTGTTTTATGCTTTTGAAGCAAGGTTTTGTCTTGGTTAATTAAATGAGTTAATGTTATTTTTAGAGTATTAAATCCATAGAAAAGTTCTACAACTCAAAAATTGCAAATAAGATGTCCAAATCAGTGGAACAAGAGGAATCTTACAGTGAATTAAAAGGGTAGACTTGGCTAGCTCTTTAGTTTTTAGTTAGATTTAGGTTTGATTATTTTAGGTGTATTAGTTGTTAGATGATTTAGTTGTTAGATGATTTAGTTGTATTTAGTTTGATGAATTTTAGGTGTATGTGTAGAATATGATTTAGGTGTATATGATGTAGATGATTAGAAGAACATAGTAACCCCTCACGTGTGATTTCGGAGTTTCCCGAGTTAGGGTTTGCGCCTCTAACCCCGCTTTAATTTGCATCGATGCTTTAGGGTTTCCCTTTATTTTGGTGATTGGATTATTAGGTTTATTATTAGTTAGGTATTATTAGGTTTATTAATTAGTTTGGTATTATTAGTCTTATTTGACCGGTCACCGTGGGTAGCCCTGCACCGATTCACATTGCGATCCTTTGTGGTTAGATAAGGATTCATTAATACCCCTTAGGTGCATGTGGGTTCCCTCATATGCATCGGAGGTTTCTCGAACTAGGTTACACCCCTAACTCCGGAATATTGATAACCGCTGATTTTAGCTAGAGTTACCTATCTACTACACGGTTTCCTTTTTGTAGCTAGGTTTAGGTTTCTCTTCATTTTTATTATTGTGTATGTATATATCGGGTTTCTCCTTAACTTTCTCCTTTAGCCGCTTTGACTTATTCGTTTTCCACCTATGCGTAAAATATGGATCCACACGTAGAGGCGAAGAAAAGGAAGAGTTGATCCAAGGTGTGATCCGTGGGAAGATAATTTAGACGTATCAACGTTTTGAACAACTCCGGTGAGGGTGATCCTCTTTACCGGAGTAGATAACTTGTTTGAGGTTGAAGGTGTTGCCTTCCGAGGGAGAAGGCGATGCCTTGTGTAACCGAGAAGACGCTCGGCCCATGAGGTGCATGTAATATAAATCAATTCATTAATTAATCATCGCTATCTATATAGAAATAGTAACGATCTTTCTTCTTTTAGCCCTCCGGATCAAGGAATCTCTTGAAATGAGCAGACGAGGCCCAACCAAAAAGTTGGAAGACCATGAGAGGTTCAGGATCGAAGATGTCATTAGGCAGGCATCGACCGCTCGAAGTTGTCGCAACCAAATTTGTGCACAATGCGGAGTAATCGTTAGGGACTTAATCCGATCACCATTAGAAATTGGAATAGGCCTGCTAATGCGGATGAAGAGGAACATGTTTATTTGTCCCTAACCACGCCAAAGATTTCTGGAAGAGGCTCATGGTTAATTTCAAACTACGAAGATAGAGCTGGATCCAAATGCGGAGGATCCAGTTGAGGACGCCTACAACATGGGAGAGCCATGGAGGCTAAGGTCGAGTGGGCTTTGAAGAAGATGGCCGATGTTTCACCAATGGAAGAAAAGATTGCACCTTGACTATGTCGTGAAAGAGAAGACTCGATTTCAAGAAGACTCGGTTTGAGAAGATAAAACCATTACAGGCTGAGTTTGTGGAATACAAGACATCGAAAAAGCTAAGGAAATGTCGCAAAGAATAAGTGAATGCTGCTAACAAGAAGTATCACCATACTATGGGGCAAGGTGGCTACAGGTTGGCATTCCTAAGTGGGAGAAACTTGAGCAGGCTGCGTGATAAAATATCACCCGAGGCAGACGATTGGGTAGAGTGCAAGGAATTGGTTTACGGGCATGGGGCACGTTGGACTCGGAAGGAGGTGTATATATACCATACGACATAAAGAAGACCCTTGCCAATCGAGAGGATGAGAAAAGCAGAAAGGCTGTAAAGATGGGGACTTCATTCCGATAGAGAGAATGATGAGCTCACACTCGCCCTTGGAAATAAGGAACATGATGGATGAACACGAGGCACAATAGGCTCCCAATCATGGAGGACTGGGTTTCCGAAGAGGAAGAAATATCTGATAGAAGCCGAGGAGGAGTAAGGCAGGCGGTTGAAGGAAAGTCGAAAGAGCGAATGCGTTTAATTGAAGAACGATTAAAGCAACAACAAGATGAAATTAACTCACTTAAAGAGCAAAGTACTACGGCGCCCCATCTCGAAAGACACTGCATTCGATGCTACCGGCCTATCGAATAATCGAAAAGCGATGTGGCTTCCACGAGGTCCCGGTGATGACAATGGCGATGCCGATGATGCACCGACGATGGCTCTGTTGGCTACCGTGGATGATATCACGGAGATGACACGCTCGAGCTACATGTCAAAGTTGTGAACATATCAATGAAGGTGGCGGTCGGCTATGCCTTACCAATTGGACCCACACCAACTTACCACGGTCGTCCGGTTCCGGAGGGCTCTGTTGTTGTCGGCGTGGATGAAATCATGCCCACCTTTGAGGTTTTGGATCTTCACTACCCTGCGGTGAAGGGATGTGATCGCTGGGTGACGCAAAAACGTCACCATTCTATGGCGAAGGATTGTATCGTGCTTCAAATCACACGCCAAGGCCATCTTCGCCGCCTCACCCGTCTCCGGCGAGGTCGTCGCCGCTGGCTGCACCGTCGCCTCACCGGCTCGTCGCCTCACCCGTCTCGGTGCAGCCATCGCCCGGGAGCCATCGCCGCCTCGGGATAAAAGCGTGGCGTACCGCTCTTGTCGTCGTGGCGATCGCGAAACGTAAACAAGAGCCTCTTCCAAAAGTACCAGGTTCCTCCCAAGAGAGCTTATGATCTATCAAGAGGAGAGCGGCTCGGGTTGATGCGAAGCAGCGTTTTTGCTAAGTCGAGGCAAGAAAGAGCGAGTTCCCGGCACCAAGAAGAAAAAGCCAAAGTGTTGAAAATGCTAAAGACTCTTCATCAACCCGAGCCAAAGCTGTCATCGGACTATGAGCGTTCTATTCTCAAGTCACATGCGGCACAAAAAGCCTCAAGAGCGATCGATGCAAGCGGAAATCTTGCCCAGCTCGGAGAACAAGCAAAACAGACTTGCGCCCCTCTCAAGGTGATTTCTCAAACCAATGTGGGTCGAGCAAATATGGGGCGAAGCGTATGATCCAGTAGTTGCACTGTCTGAGAAGCTGCGCTGCTCAAGGTATGAGTATTGCCAGTACTTATCCCGCTTAGAGTTCTTCCCGTGAGTGAAGTAGCATACAAATACCGACGGCAAACCTCTCGTCAAACGAGGAGGTAAATAATCTTTCAACAAAAATGAAGATTGCATAACTGGTACATGCACGCCACAAGTGCCGGGCTAATGGATAGTCTTGAGGGTTACAAAAAAGCATCATGGGAAAGAAAGTGATGACATGATATCCATTGAATTTGTTGAGCTATTTCAATTATTCAATCAAGACGCCTTGGACAAATCGCTCATCAGTGCCTATTGTGTAAGTACTAATTCTGTAATTAACTTAGTCTCCAGCTATCTCACTTTGTTTATTGCATGTATATAATCATCTTGTAATATGCGAATGAAGATTCTCGAATGCAGCAGAGGACAAATCTATATTGGCTTCATTGACCCATATTGGGTTCATGAAGCTAATCTCAAAATAAGCCCCAGGATACGGAGGATAATATAGTACCGCGTTAAGGTTTCAAGAAACCAAAAGGAAATACTTTTTCCTTACAACTTCGAGTGAGTGTTATTGTCTTGTATACACTTTCTATTTCGCTTACTCGATGTTAAGTATATAATTGATTAGTTATGCATTCGCAGCTTCCACTATATTCTGTTAATCATTCAACTTGACAAAGGCGTGTACTAGTCATGGACTCAAACATAAACCCTTGAGACGTGGAAGGACATGCGATACTTCTCCAGGTAATTCTAATCATTACGACACTATATCGGCAACGTTCGTGAATTTTATGATATCAAGTACTTAATAACTTCTTTTATTCGTTTTTCTTCGGGCAGCGCTTGGAAGCGGTTCACCAAGAAGGCTAGGGGTGTTTGGAAAGAGGAGCTTACATTTCAACCACTAGATGTAAGCACCACTAGCTATATCCGCAAGATCTCTTTGATTCTAGTTTTGATACGTTATTATCATGCTTGATTATTATTTTGATTGAACTATGTTCTTGTGAAGTGCGACACGGGACCAGGTAACAATCTCTGTGGATACTATGTTTGCGAGTTCATCCGCAGACGTGCGATGAGAAGGGCAGAAATTTAGAGCAACTCCACGTGTAAACAATTTCTATAGTTTTATTTTCAAACAAATTGTGTTTAGTTTCATTCATATAGTGACTCCTTTTTTAAATCAGATCGAGCGTCTACGGCGGTCTTCGCCAAAGGATCGCGTCACGAGCAATTCGGAGGAATTGGCGGATTCTTGGATGCGAAGTCCTAGACCGAAAGGGAGTACTATTCTGTGTATAGACAATAGGGATTGTAAAAATAGCAACTCGATCTGTATAGACAAGGGAATACTTTTGTATGTAGTGCATGAACTCGATCCGTGTATTGAATGTAATATTGTCATGATGATCTTGTGTAATATAAGGTTCCTTCATTGATAAGTGCAAAACACTAAATAAACAATAAAACAACCTAAATGAATTCTCTGTCGCGGCACAAAAAGTGGCGAAAATGCTGCCGCGGCAACAAAATGTGCAAAATGAATTCTCTGCCGCGGCAGAGAAGTAGGCCAAATCTCTGCGGCGAAGGTTATTAGTCCTCCCCCTCCTCGCGGTGCAGCTGCCACGTATGATCTTTGTCGGTTGGTGGGGCAACCGGGACTAAAGGTTCGGGCTTTAGTCCCGATTGCCCCGTCCCGGTTGGGCAACCGGGACTAATGCCGCTTACCAACCGGGACGCATGGGGTTGTTTCCACCAGTGGTAGTCTCGAACTTTCTCTCTATATGCTTTGTTTCTTCTCTCCACTAAATCAGTGATCTTTACACGGTTAGTTGGCTTAGATTCATCTACTAATATGAATGTGTCTAGTTAAATTTTAGTGCTAGGTACACTCGTATCTAGACAAATTTGAATCAACTAATATGGATTGGAGGGTGTGGTAGTTATAGAAATGAACACTTGTTATTTTGTCAATTTTCACCTTCTTTTTCCATGTTTTATCTGGGTTCTGCATAGACACAAGTATTTTGTACCCTTACCTAATAATGCCTAATCGTGTTTCGCACGTACTAATTACTAGTATATATAGTCTACTTTCCTTTCCAAAAAAAAAAATATAGTCTACATAATTGGACCGACCAGTTGATCAATTGAACAAGGTCTGGCCAAGATTAATGCAAATTAGTCCCTGTCCTAAAATCTATAAACTACAATCATTTTAAGGTTTTTTCTGGCAAAATGAAGATAACAAACAAAAATATCATTTAACTAAATGAAATATTATTTATAGACCAAAAGATCAGGGGGAGGGGGGGGTTGCAAGGTATCGAAGTACTCGATGTTAAGAACAAATGTTTACTTAGCAAATGTATGTTTAAATTACTAAACAAAGAAGGTATGTGGCAAGAGTTGCTGCAAAATAAATACTTGTTCGAGAAGATTTCGGCTTAGGTGCTGATGAGTAAACCGACCGACTTTCCATTCGAGAAAGTCCTCATGAAAGTTAAGGATGAATTTTTTAGAAAAGGTCTTTTCAAAATGGGGAATGGTACTGTAGTTCGATCTGCGCACTCTATTTAGAAAATGTCTTTTCAAAGTTAAGGATCCATATGCTCTCCCAACAGTCCGTCTATTTGTACGAACGACAAGCGTCATGTGTTCTCTGGAACCAAAGAGCATGTGTTTCAGAGTTTGTTCCAGACTGTTGTTAAAACACCAAGGCAGTGCTGAAATGCTCCACGTCAAAGTAATCATCGAAAAAACGCTTTCGTAAGAAGCTGCGCCGTGACATGGTTTTCATTGCTCCGCTTACCTTCTGAGTTTTCCATGTCAAATTAATCAGCGCACTAGCGAGTTGTTCCTTTACCCGACTCATTTAGTTTCAGTCTAGTGCACATTTGCTGCCGCTATAATAATCTTGCCACGACAAAATTGGTGCAGTTAAGCACCATAAGGCAGGGGGAAATATTTTTTTTTAACATTTTGAATACTCCCTTCGATCCATAATGCGGGAGGACACTTTTTTATTAACAGCTGAACATGAATTGCTAAATGAAATAATAGTACACATATGTTGAAGTACTATTTTAGTTAGAAATGGCTCCAAAAATTCAGAAAGCACAATCTCCTTTTATTCTCCAGAACATATGTTGAAGTACTATTTTAGTTAGAAATGGCTCCAAAAATTCAGAAAGCACAATCTCCTTTTATTCTCCAGAACAGCAACATTTTTCATGTGTATCTCCGACAATTTCCACGGAAACGTGCGAGGTGAATTTTCTATTATTTTTTTTGCTCAGAATTTTCTTGTTAACACGAGCAAGTGATTGAGTGTATTTCCTCAAGGAGCATCCTACTCACTTTTCATTGCTTGTAAGTTGATTTCCTCTGCTGCATTGCATTCTTGATGATACCTAAGAGGTAGGAGCACTACAGGACGCGCGCGCTATGCCGAGGGCAAAAAGCCGTTGGCGTAGGCTAAAATGCCCTCGGCGTATGCTACTGACGGCTGCTCGGCGTAGCCTCCTCGCAAAAGCTCCTCTCGGAGCACATAGAGGCTGTCGGCGTATCAAAATGCCGTCAGCGTATGCTACGCCGAGGGCAATGCCGTCGGCGTAGCGGCCGTCGGCATAGCTTGTCGACATGTTGCAAAAATATTTATAAAAAAAAATTATTTTCTTTTTTTCTTAATTTTTGAATCTTTGAATTATTTGACTCGTTATTCTCTCACTTTGAATATTTTTAATACTAATTACACTTAATATTTAATTAAATTGCAGTCTTGGTCGAACTTCCCGGAAGGTCACCCATCCTAATACTACTCCAGCTCCAGCACGCTTAACTTCCTCGTTCCTTCAGAATCTGTTTCCGCAAAGTAATTCATACATTGTTGTCAATACTATGATATCAATCCTATTAACCCTTATATCAACATGTCAGATGTTTGTATTTTTTGAAAATACAAACAATTATTTAAATAAACATTAATGAATAAGTAAAAATATTATTGAATTCAAATAAAATATAATAATTTTACTTTTTTTTTTTCTATTTAATATGGAATAATTAATATCTTTAAATCTATAAATCGGAATTTAACAAATAATATGTATAAATTGATCAGAAAAATGAGAGGAATCCAAATATGATATCCATATCAACTAATCACAAACCCTCCATTTTTGAATTATCTATTTGGTGGTTGCTTTAGAAAATTCCCTTTTTGCGCTCGGATAATGAAAAATGGCTTTTTGGCGCGATGAAAAGGAAAAATTGCATTGAATCTTTGATAAATAGCATATTGTGAACCTAAAAATGATTTTTGTAAAAAAACATGAGCATCGTATCATGTACATGTAGTTCATATCTGACCCACTTCCTGCCGATTCGGCAGGAATTTGTCTTTTTCACCAAAGGTGGATGGAAAGGTTTCGGAACCCCTTCTTGGGACATTGTCCATATAAGGTGGTATAGTATTTTAGTAAAATGTGGTGGTAGCATTTTGAATTAGCCATTTGGTGGTTGCTTCACAAAATCGTCTGCTTTTATGCTCGGAAAATGGAAAATGGCTTTTGGTACGATTTAAAAGGAAAACTTCCTCCTGCAACATTGTTCGCCATCCCATGATGCATGTGTATGCACAATATGGGCATATTATCACAAACTATGCCTTGATTCTAGCCATAACATTGGTCATTTGACCCGAAAGCCAAGAAACCTCGAATGAGATAGGTTATTTTGTGAAGGTTTTTTTGACACATAATTAATATATCAAGTTTAATATTTTTACTGATAACCATGTCACATAATATGACACCACGCGAAGGTTTCGCATTGTTTCGATCGTTTTTGAATTTTTTATGCCCGTTTTAAACTATCGTCAAACTTTGTCGAACGGCGGGCATGAAGATTCTTAGCTCGGGGCCGAGCCTCGCTAAACTTGCATTGGATCTTTGATAAAATAGCATATTGTGAACCTAAAAATGATTTTTGTAAAAAAACATGAGCATCGGATCATGTACCTGTAGTTCATATCTGACCCACTTCCTGCCGATTCGGCAGGAATTTGTCTTTTTTATCAGAGGTGGACGGAAAGGTTTCGGATTTCCCTGTTGGGACATTTTCTATATAGGTTGGTATAGTATTTTTGTAAAATGTGGTGGTACCATTTTGAATTAGCCATTTGGTGGTTGCTTCACAAAATCGTCCGTTTTTTGTGCTCGGAAAATAGGAAATGGCTTTTTGGTGCGACGAAAAGGAAAACTTCCTCCTGCAACATTGTTCGTCATCCCATCACAAACTATGCCTTGATTCTAGCCATAACATTGGTCATTTGACCCGAAAGCCAAGAAACCTCGAATGAGATAGGTCATTTTGTGAAGGGTTCTTTGAGACATAATCAATATACCAAGTTTGATATTTTTCCTTCTAACTATGTCACATAATATAACACCACGCGAAGGTTTCACATTGTTTCGATCATTTTTGAATTTTTTATGCCCGTTTTAAACTATCGTCAAACTTTGTCGAACGGCGGGCATGAAGATTCTTAGCTCGGGGCCGAGCCTCGCTAAACTTGCATTGGATCTTTGATAAAATAGCATATTGTGAACCTAAAAATGATTTTTGTAAAAGAACATGAGCATCGGATCATGTACCTGTAGTTCATATCTGACCACTTCCGCGATTCGGCAGGAATTTGTCTTTTTCACCAGAGGTGGACGGAAAGGTTTCGGATTCCCCTGTTGGGACATTGTCTATATAAGGTGGTATAGTATTTTTGTAAAATGTGGTGGTACCATTTTGAATTATCCATTTGGTGGTTGCTTTACAAAATCGTTCGTTTTTTGTGCTCGGAAAATGGGAAATAGCTTTTTGGTGCGACGAAAAGGAAAACTTCCTCCTGCAACATTGTTCGCCATCCCATGATGCATGTGTATGCACAATATGGGCACATTATCACAAACTATGCCTTGATTCTAACCATAACATTGGTCATTTGACCCGAAAGCCAAGAAACCTCGAACGAGATAGGTCATTTTGTGAAGGTTTCTTTGAGACATAATCAATATACCAAGTTTGATATTTTTCCTTCTAACTATGTCACATAATATAACACCACGTGAAGGTTTCGCATTGTTTCGATCATTTTTGAATTTTTTATGCCCGTTTTAAACTATATATAATGTCTTATGTTTTAATTAATTTTTATTTACAAATTGTAATATTTGTGTGTAGATAGATAGGTCTTATTTTTCTGCAAATTTTGATATATTATTTGTATTTTTCCGAATTAGAATGATTTAGTTATGATTTTTGAAAGTTTAATGAGATAAAATAAAAAATAGCTACGCCGAGGGCAGCCGTCGGCGTATGCTACGCCGAGGGCAGCCGTCGGCGTAGCATAGGATATGCCGAGGGCAATTCTACGCTGACGGCTACTTGGCGGAGCTGGCCTAGACGATGGCTAGCTTCCCATTCGTGTAGTGGAGCAGCAGAGTGAATAGTCAGGAGGTGCTGAAAGAAACGGTGGTGATCGACAGTGAATGGAATGGATCCGTATTTCCTCAAATGTGTTCTGTGAAGGGCAAGAAAATTCAACGCAAGGAGGACTGTACATACACAGGAAAGTGCGTGTTCCCTCCCCCCCACTCTTACTTTCCACTCACATCTGAAACAGTTGATGCTAAGCTAGCTACCTCCCTTGATTATTGTGGTTCATCATCTCATTTTCTCTCATCCTCCTCCGTCCGCCGCCACCGCCTCCGCATCTCCGACCCCAATCCTCGGCCGGTCGCCGTGGGTGTATGAATCTGTGACTGAAGATTCAAGATAGGGCTCCTGCTCAAATCTCCAAGGTACATCATTTTTTTCTTCACAAAAGCTCTGATGGATCTGGTTGGTGGTGTGTATGCAATGTGCATAAGCTTCAGATCGCTTGGTTGTTTGCCATTATTTCCTCTAACAGAGAGCTGACTGCTGGGTGTGATTAACAGACGATTAATTCCTCTGTTCTTGTCCAGGATCTACTTTTCTTCGATTGGATCCCCCGTGTTGCATGTCAGACGATGTAACTTACCAACTGCTGGCTGAGAGTTTCAGAAGGTGAGCGCCACATCTCCTTTTTTCTTCTCTTTTTTGGTTTGGGTACAGATTCATCGTCGTTCATTACTTCGTAATCTGTGCCAACTTGGTAGAGAGTAGAGATTTCCTCTCCGTTGTTCTAGCATAAAACAAAATTTTCCCTGAAGTAGGGGATGCTTTATACTGGGCATTGCTGTTTTTTCCTCTTCTTTTTTTTTTTACTGCTGGGAGGATATATAAGCCGTGTTTTTGAACATTTACATTAGTCCAAAGCCTTGAACCAACCTGTTGTTCAAACAGATGAACCCTCGTGGTTAGTATACAATTCTCCTATTCGAAGAAAAAAACAGATGATCTTTCCTTGTTTTTCTGCAACATTCACAGACATCTCATTTTGTAGTCATTTGATTTTGTGCTTCATAAATAGATCGACACAGTGCATGCAGGAAGAATTTCTGCTACACCACCCCTGGGTTTGCCATTTTAAGTCTTGGGTGAGCTAGACCAGCAACAATGGAAAGTTTCTTCGTGAGCTCATCTACTGGGGCAATGACATCTGTCCTAGGAAAGTTGGCCACAATGCTGAGCGATGAGTACAAGCTACTCAAGGATGTCCGTGATGACATCAAGTTCCTCAAGGCTGAGCTCGAGGCCATGCAAGCATTCCTCCTCACGATGGCACATGTGGAGGAGCCTGATCACCAGGGAAAGCTTCGTGCCGATGCTGTGCGGGAGCTGTCCTATGAGATCGAGGATAAAATCGACAAGTTCATGGTGCGCGTTGACCATGAGCCCAGCTCCACCTCTGATGGCTTCAGGAAGCTTTTTAGCAAAAGCATGAACAAGATTACCAACATCCAGACCCGCCATAAGATCGCCAAGGATGTCAGAAACATCAAGAGCCAAATCAAGGAGGTCAGTGAGAGATATGCAAGGTATGTCAATAATTTTTAGTACTATAACAATTTATTGCACTTTTAGATAGATTTACATTGTACAAAATTTTATCTCTACTATATAATTTCTCTAGCGGTGGTTTTCGTCGCACCTTTTTTTTCGTCCGTCGTCGTCCGTCGCTTTTCCCTTCCTATACATATCGGTCTTGGTTTCGTTCGGGCGGCAAGAGATCTACGTATAGAAACCGGATAGAAGCCTTCCTATATTATACAGCAAAAAAACGAACTGGTGGGGCAAAGCACGCCCTCCTCTCCTATCCCGAACTAGGAAACGGCTGCGTAGAATTTCGCGGCAGCGTAGGGTGTCGTCGCCACCAGCCTGATCTCTCGATGTCTCTTGATTTGGCACACATTTGACGTCCTCGATCATCGTGAGGCAGTGTCCAGCTGGAAGGCCGGAACTCGCGATCTAGGGACCTCGCAGCGGTCGAGTAATCGATGGTCGTCATGGAGGTGCATGCGCCGCTGCCCTTAGGCTCATCTTGCGGATGCGAGTTATGTGCGGAAGTAGTAAAACCTATGTCGCCGGGCGGAGCCCTTCACGGAGGGTCGCCTCAACCTGCCCGTGTCAGCCCCGAGAGTCCCACCCTCAAGCGGATGTTGCGAGCTCACAGAGCCTTGCTCGCAGGTGGTGCCGCCCAGGGACTTGCATGTTACACTCGGGACACTCAAGATCTTAGGAGTTGGAGGCGCCGCTGGCAAGACGAGCCGCCAAAGAGCAAGAGTGCAAGACCGTCTCGGTAGAATGCCCGCACCCGGGCTGCGCAAGGTGGCGTCGACGCTCGTGGCCCTCTTGTGCTTCAGAACTGGAGCATCATCGGAGAGCCAAGAGGGTCCGTCGTGATGTTGTTGTTGGCTCCGCCGAGTCGCCATGGGGAGAGCGAAGAGGGTCTTCACACGGGTGCTTGATCGACCTTGGATTTGGTTCTCGCGTGCTCGCAGTCGGCGTGCCGGCACTTCGAGCCGCTCCGCGGCCACCGCACGCGCTTGCCACCGTGCTTGCCCGCGTGAGGTAGAATCCCGACCATCGTTGGCGCGCGCAAGGACGCATGCTTGCCCGCTGCCCGCCTCCTTCCACGCGTGTCCATGTCGTGACCGTCGCAGTGATGCCTCGCTGTTGCATTATGAAACCGGGTCTTGCTACTGCAGCCTCAAGCGACTTGTGCGTGATGGTCGGCGCAACCCACGAGCCTTCCTAGCGTGCCCATGGGGTGACGAAGAAGACCCGCACTTCGTTGTATTGCGTCTGTTGCATCGTATGAGCTAGCTAGCTAGCAAGTGATCCATTAACCTGTGCTTAGCTTGTACATGGGCGCCTCAAGAGACGGTGAGCATGTACGTGGAACTAGCTACTTCTGTCACCATTAGTCAATCGCCATTGTAGAAGTAGCAGAGCAAAGGTTATATGGTGGGCCTGTGGGTCAACAAAACCACCGTCGGTCTGGAAAAAAGCTATAGCTACGAGTCAGGGGTCAATTACCTGGTTTTAGAAAGATGAGGGGGTTAAGTGTGCCATTTTAAACTTGAGGGGGTGCTACGTACTTTCTATGAAACTTGAAGGCTTAAGTACTTATGTGGGTTATCTACAATTTTTTCGTGTATTCATGTGTACTTCATTTGCAACTTTACAGATTCTTCGCCACTATCAAATGAGTTGTTATTGTTCACGACTTCCGAATCATTTGGAATATGATTTATTAGGAACTTAAAAAATCATTTAATCTGTTTTCACCATGTCCGCATCCGATAGAGACCATGTGAAATACGAATGGTGAAAATAATTTCTATGTCGCAACCCAGCTACATACCGTAAGTGAATTAGGTCAGTTTGTTTGCCTTGCAGTCTGATGGGTCGAGATAAGACTAATGTATGGCTCTAAACCAGTGCCATCAGATTTTTTGTGCTGGTTATTTCATTGTTACCAAGTATCCAACATCCAACTATTATAGGAGATATCCAGGATATTATAGAAGATCTAACATTGTTACAATATCTTAAAATTAGAGTCTGAGAGTAGCGTCCGTGGCAACGCACGGACATTCAACTAGTCACTTATAATTTGCACTCTTTCTGTCCATCTTCTTTATCCAAAACTAAGGTACAAGATCGATGAGTCTTCCTCCAAGCCTAGAAAAGTTGACCCCCGACTTCTTGCAATCTATAAAGATGCTTCACAACTTGTTGGTATGGATGGCCCAAGAGATGAGCTTGTAAAGTGGCTGAGAACCGATGAAGATGAATCGGCACATCAACTAAAAGTGGCCTCTATTGTTGGATATGGAGGGTTAGGCAAGACAACTCTTGCCAAACAGGTTTATGACAAGCTTGGGGCAAACTTTGAATGTCGTGCTTTTGTGTCAATTTCGCGAAATCCTGACATGACGAAGATTCTAAGTACTGTATTGTCTCAAATCCAAAACAAAACGGAGGCTCGTGCTGGATCAGAGGATCTACAACACATCATTGACAAGATCAGAGAATTCTTGAAAGATAGAAGGTAAGGGACTACTACCAATCGTGCTTAGTTTTGATAGACTATATATATTTTTTGAAAAGGGGAATAACCCCGTCCTGGGCATCAATTGATGCATGCAGCATGCTTTCTTTATAAGTTCAGAGTAGCATAGTTTTGGTAGACTATATAAGCAACACAAATCTTAGTTTCGTTGTTGCCCCGTTAGTCTAAGCATCAGACATGATACATGTTCTCCATTATATAGCACGTACACGATATTATTATTTTCTTGTATATTACTTGGTCAAGTTAGCTGATGCAGTTCACACAACTAATACCCAAGTTAATGAATTTGAAACAATTCATTTCCTGTCTCTCTCCCTCTCCAGCTCAAAAGACTCATAGTTGTTGATATTTTTCTTATCTCTCACCAAGTTAAGGGACTAACACCGACCGTGCTTAGTTTTGATAAATATAAAAGGTTACGCTAATGTTTGTCGCAATGCCTATGGTAGTGGTCTACCGGCTATCTACCAACTACTAATTTTGTTTAAACTTTACTTGCACAAATCTTAGTTTCATTATTACCCGAAGTCTTTGCGTAGGACGTTATATAGCACGACATTATACATGTTTTCCATTATATTGCATGATCAATGTTAGTTGATGCACTTCACACAACCTAACACCCAAGTTTATGCTTGTGAAACTATTAGCTGTCCCTCTTTCTCATATTTCTCTTCTCACCAAGCTACTTGTAGGCTCTCTCTTATCTCTTTTAATGTCCTTCCCGATTTGTACATCTAATTTTTAGGATCTTGGTCTCGGTTCGCCTCGATGAGACTGAATATTTTTATCATGTACCTCGTTCTTCATCCCCAATGTCGGGTCAGCATGAAAATACTAATCTCTCCCCTAGTGTGTTTGAATTTCACACTCTAATGCAAGATAAAGACTATAACTTTTATTTGTAATATGCCTACAAAACTAACCGATGAATATTTTATACTCCCTCCGCCCTAAAGCGATGTTGCTAATTTTTCTAAATTCGAATATATCTATATACTAAATAGTGTCTAGATATATGCAAATTTATACAAATCTACGGCATCCTTTTTAGGACGGAGAGAGTAAAAAAAAATTTGTGTAAAAATATAATGATATCATTATTGTAGCTTAATATGTATAGTTTGTAATATGTTAGTGGTCAACTACTAGACCTCCCGCAACATGCGGGTCAACAACATGCTGAGTCAATCATGCAAAGAAAAACACATTTTTTCTGTCCTGTGCTGTCCCGAGAAGACACATACATACATATAAAATTCATGTAGAATCAACCTCAATCAATGGTAATTTCTCGAATGCAAATCTACTGTACTTTGGACCTTGAGTTTTAATTTTCTCGAGTAAAATTACATTTCAATTATTCCCAATCACATATAACAATAAATACACAATACTTCTGCATTGAATTAAATCAATATGATTAACATGTTGAATGCCACACAAACATTCAACACTTACGCACAAAAGTAGTTTGTGACAAGAGTAACTGATGTTAATTTTTGTTGTTGCCAGGAGCACACGTAATCTCTCACATAGTTACTACTAATTTCATATGGAATATGATTAGAGGCTCCAGCGCATGCATAGTTTTATAATGTCTTTTTTCCAAAAACTATATGGCAGGTACTTTATCGTAATTGATGATATATGGGATTTTCAAGCATGGCAAACTTTGGAATGTGCTTTACTGAAGAACTATTGTGGCAGTGTAATCATGACCACAACACGTATACATGGCATAGCTAAATCATGCTGCTGTTCTCATGGGGACCTAGTCTACAAAATAAAACCACTTAATGTTGCCGACTCTAAGAAGCTATTTTTCAAGAGAATATTTGGTTCTGAAGAAAAGTGCCCCTCTACATTGAAACAAGCCTCGGAAGATATTTTACGAAAATGTGATGGTTTACCATTGGCGATCAACGCCATATCCGGCTTACTGGCATTGCACAGGGAATCAAAAGAAGAGTGGGAGCGTGTGAGATGTTCTGTTGCCTTTTCCCAAGGAAAATGTTCTGGTACCGACGCCATGAAGTACATATTGTCTCTTAGCTACTTTGACCTTCCCCTTCACCTAAGAAGTTGCCTGTTGTATTTGACTATGTTTCCTGAAGATTACAAGATTGAAATGCAGCGGTTAGTACACAGATGGATTTCTGAGGGATTTATTCGTGGCGAACATGGGGAGGATCTTGTTGAATTAGGAGAGACCTATTTTCATGAGCTTGTTAACAGAAGTTTAATACAGCCGGTTGGTATAGAATACGATGGCAAGGCCTCTTATTGTCGAGTTCACGACACTATCCTTGATTTCCTCATTTCTAAGGCTACTGAAGAGAACTTTTGTGCATTCTTAGGCAGTCATTCAAAGCAAGATAGAAGAATCCACCGGGTCTCTCTGATGGGGAATGAGGAACAAGGAAGTGTTGAGAAATTGGATTTATCACATGCTCGGACGCTTGGGGCTTTTCGGTATGATGGACATAAATATTTTCCTACCCTCCTGGACTCTAGTCCTCTGCGTGTGCTGGATGTATATTGTTGTGCAGTGGGAAATCACCATGTCAAATATATTGGAAGACTTTCCCAGCTGCGGTACTTGAACATCTCTTTCTCAAATGTATCAGAGCTTCCTAGTGAAATTGGAGACCTGGAGTATCTAGAGACTCTAGATGCAAGATGGCTAGTGTTATCTGAGTTGCCTGACTCCGTTTGCCAGCTAAAACGATTGGCACGTCTGAGTGTTAGTAAGGAAACTAAATTGCCCAATGGGATTGGGAACATGAAGAGCTTGCAAGATCTCGAGGATATCGACATCGGAAGGCAATCACCAAACTTTGTGGTAGAACTTGGCAAACTAACAAATCTCAGGAAGCTCAGAGTTTCTTGGAAAACATGTGGACTTGACAAAGCAGATTACTGGGAAAAAAAGCTAGTATCCTCTCTCCATGAGCTAGAAACATGCAACCTTCGGATCCTTCGTGTTACAATCTCGTTGCGGAAGAAGATGACTTTGTTGGACCATGTCGTCTGCCTGTTCTAAAAAGCATCCGAGAGATTGATGTCTGCTTTGGGGAAGTTTGTTGGATTAACAACTGGTTGCATTCTCTGGACAACCTAGAAAAAATATGTATTTGCCCTTTTCACCTAGAGCCGCGTCACTTTGAGGCTTTTGCAGACATACCTACTCTGGTGCACTTACAGGTGGGCCATATCTATGTAGGAGGAGGGCCCATCATCATCAGCAGAGGATTTCAACGGTTACAAAAGCTTGAGATATTGTTCGATTGCACAGAGCTGATGTTTGAAGCAGGGGCAATGCCGAATCTTAAACATCTTACGATCCATATTTCCCTAGGTAGGCTCACGTCTGCTGGTAGTGGTGCTGATTTTGGCACCCAGCACCTCTCCAACCTGTCCTGTGTCCATGTCAACATGTCCTGCTCTGACGTGAGGGCTGCAGATGTGGAAGCTGCGGAGGATGCTTTCAAGAACATGGCCGAGGCACACCCCAACCGACCCACATTGGTATTGGATAGACTAACCAGCCCAATGAACAATGAAGAAGGCGGGAGTACGTATATTCATTCTCACGCAGCAACCTTTGAGTTTTAATTTTCAGCCATAAACTAAAATGCTCCCTTGCTTATATTCTAAACATCAGGTAAAGTCTGCGGGCGGCGGATGATTCGTCATTAGTGTATGTCAGTCACCAGCAGGTGGTGCTTAATTCTAGAACAGTCCAGAAACAGATGATTAGTGGAGATGTAGATCGAATGTCTGGATACGAAGAAACTAGTATTATTCTTTGGTTGCATTCATCTGATATTTCAAGACTCGTGCTACTAGCTCCTCTTCTCAAAGATCAACTACTGCATCTCATCCTCTACTCTGCAATGACCTGGCGCTGGTGGTAAAAGACTGTCATTGGTCTGTGGTCTGGTATTGCTCAGACTTCGATTTTGCGTCCCTACTTTCAACTACTATATATTGTTATTCGTATATACTATTGACAATTTGCCTCTATATTTCAGTAATGGCCCTTGTGTAACTGAAATCATCTGTATGACCTACCTGCTACTATCAACTTGTGAATTCATATTGCTCATATACTGTATCTGCCCAACGTGCCCTGATTCAGAGATAATTTGCATCTCAGCTCTACCACATGAATGCTTCAGAGCAACGAACTCTACTTGATAGCTCATGGTAAGAAGTATGTACGGGATTTTTGCATTTCCTGTTCTGATCTCTTCTGGTTTATGTACTTTTTTTGCGGGTATCTTCTGGTTTATTTACGTGTCAATGTGGGTTACTGCCTTTTCCTCAACAACAGATGTTTATTTCATAGCTGTTGAGAAACCACGGTTTCATCAGCGTTGCAGATCTGGCGGGAGATCTGCGAGGCGGCGGTGCTTCTCGGCGAAGGCGATCTCGACTGGGGGTGGCTGGGTGTCGGCGGCGGTGGCCTCGGCAACGGCGTAGGTGCTCACCATCCCGGCGTGGCGTGGCTGTGGAGCCTCCTGCTCTGGTTTGTCCGATGCGGGGGTGCGAATCGGCGACGGCACGGCATGGCTCCGGGGGCGGCGGCGCACGGGCTTGGGCAGGTGGCAATGGTGGAGGAGCAAGTCCGCCCCGATGCTAGGGACGGCGGCGACAAGCAGACGCGGTGTGGCGGCGGCTGTGCAAGGCCCGTTTGGACTAGATCTGCTGCGGGCTGATCCGGACCGGATCTGGGCTGCTCGGCCTGCTGCTACATCCGGACAGCGACCACCTCAAGGTGGAAGGGGCGATTCCCCAATCGGGTTGTTGTGCGGCCCGATGGCTGCAGCTTGGTGCCGACCCTCCTCGTCCATTCCGGTCCTCTTTGTGTGTGCTTGGTCGGGGCCCATGCTTGAGTTCGGGGATCTGGGCGGCCTCGGAAGGTGGTCCGCCGCGGGTGGCTTTGGCGAACGGCAGCGGTGGTGTTGATCCCCCTTGGTCACTTGGGTGGCGAGGCGGATATCGGGTGACCTTGGTGATGGTGGCGCTTCGGCTTCGGCATCTCCCAGATCGTGCTCTGAAGATCAGACTCGGAGGTGGTGGGCAAACCGGTTGTGGGCGTGTGTAGGTTTTCCGGAAGCCCGCGTTTACGCAACGGCGGCGATGCTGCGGTATCGTAACCCTCTTGGGGCGTCGTTGTGGGTACCTCCAGCGCGCATAGGCTCCGGTGAAAACCTTTGATCGTTTCGGTCTTGCCGACGGCGCGATCGTCGTTACCCTCTTGGGGCGTTGTGGAGTTCTGTCCACTAGTGTTGCTGCCGCCTCCGGTGGCGAGTCTTGTCTTCCCATGCTTTGTTGTTTATCTTGGATCTGCTTTGTAAGAGGGTTTCCTCAATACCTTGTATCGGTTCGGCCATGTGGCTTTATTTATAAAGCGGGGCGAAAGCCTATTTCGAGAGAAGAGAATTTCCTTGCTCATGTATATATGCTTGTCGCGAGAAAATTTGGTTGCTTCGTTTTGGAACACCATTTGCACTACGTACGTAGTAGATACATGGTTTCCTCATGAATTTCCCTTTTTTAAGCACCAACATTGACGTAGCCGCGCCATGCTCATTCAAACCAGGAAATTAAACCTTCAACCATTGGTTTAGTTATCAAATGTATGCCAGCATCGCAGCACTAGTTACGAGTATTAAATTATGGGCAATGACTGCAAGTTGCTTACTTGATCAATGCAGCAGCAAAAGGTGAAATTTCTTAGTTCGAGCGGCACACAGACATGAATATGACTGCCATTTTTTTGCACGGAATATGCTTCCTATTGCCGTGCTTCTTAACACAAACTTGTCCGTGGCTGCGCCATGTTTGTCGAAATTAAGAAATTAAACTCGCCAATTAGGTCTGCATCCTCTCGCAGCACAATATAGGCCGAGTACGGCAGGTTAAAGCCAAAACAGTATCCTGGATTTTCTAATCATCTTACCTAATCATCTCCGCGATAGATGCCATGCATAAACGATACTTGTAAGAAGGATGAATGGAGTTCCAGCAAACGTGAAAGCGGGGAAAGGATCCAACACAATTTGTATTGATATCGCAGGGCTTTAAATAGCCTCATACATGCTCCCGATTGTGTACAACTCAAGCAGCCGATCATGTGACCGTGCGGTAGAACATGGGCAAGACTGGGTCGTGTAGATGACCTGAGTCTATACAGGTGCACGCCCAGCTGCATATGTTAACAGCCCCCTCCGCCTTGATCGTGGCGTCAGGTCCTCGGGACGACGCAGAGACTGGAGCGAAATTCTTCGAAGATGTTCGTCGGCAGTCCTTTGGTCATCACATCAGCGAGCTGCTGGCGAGTGGGAACATGGAGAACACGTATGTCACCGAGAGCCACTCGTTCGCGGACGTCTTCCCTTCGCTCGAGTGCTGCTCCCGACCGCCCGGTGCCTCTGCTCCTGCCCAGCGATGCCACTATTCTCTACGTGCCATCTGTGCCGCGGGTCTCCAGTGGTGGGCCGCAGCTCTCTGGCTCCGCCGGGCCGGCTCACCGCCGTGCGCCGTCCCCCGCGTCAAGCTCTGATACCATGGAAGCAGGGAAAGGATCCAATACAATTGTATTGATATCGCAGGGCTTTAAATAGCCTCAGTACATGCTCCCGATCGTGTACAACTCAAGCAGCCTATCATGTGATCGTGCGGCAGAACGTGGGCAAGACTGGGTCGTGCAGATGACTGAGTCTACACAGGTGCACGCCCAGCTGCATATGTTAACAAAACGTATATATAAGCCCCTAGTAGAAGTAAGAATCCTTCATGATACAATTGGTCCGAAGGTTCACCAGCCTTGGAGTACAGAAAAAGGAACACCTTTTTCCAAAAGTAATCCCATTCTTCAGTAATCAATCAATACAATCTTTATCGTTCTATATTAGAAAATTAAGAGAGAAGCAGTTTATAGTGGACCCACTGTTTTTAATTTTAAAGTCCACCTCCTGGAGCAGTACCATTTCACCATCGAATCAATTTGATTAAGCTTCTTGTTGTCAGTGAGGTATGCATAAATTAAATGATATGGCTCTATCTCTATTAAGATCATGCCTTGATCAGGTCGTCGGTAAGTGGCAAATGAATGTCTGCCAGCAGCTAGCATTGCAGGAAGGCAACAGGTAATATGGTTTAATCACGGGCAATGGTCGAAAACGAAATCTATTACGAATAGTTTGAGGAGATCGATTCAATGTCAGATATCCTTGTCGTCTCTTTTTCTTTAATACCAACTTGCCGGTACCTACGCCATCCTAGTTGAAAAACTAACAAGCTTAACTCAACTGTTGTTACTTGTTAGGAGAAGGCAGAGCAATACTTGGTCGAAATAAGTAGCACACCTAGACTATAGTAGACGGGAACTCCACCTTCTATGCAAGCGTAGACCGAAAGGATTGCACAGGTTCTCTCATAAGCGAACGAAGGTTGCAAGAACTTGGGGATCCGATCGTCGTGCCAATAGAAGGTACGTACATATGCATCCATGGCTGAATTCAAATTTATACTACTCCCTCCGTCCTAAAAAGGATGTTTCAAGTTTGTTTAAACTTAAATGTATCTAGACACTATTTAGTATATAGATACATCAACAAGAGACAAGATGCAAGGTAAATCCTTGAAGGTACTGAGTTATGAGAACGGCAAGGCTTATTTATACAACATGTGTGAAGTCGAGTTTTAGTAGATAGTAATAGTTTCGCTTCTATTCACTTTTTGCTTCTAAAATGGGCTCAATTGAGCAGAACTTTGTAGGCTGGTTCTCCTGCCATCTTATACATAACTGTTATGCAAAAAAAGGGGAGTACATCAATCTCAATCCGCAACTCTTTTATCTAAAATAAGCCATTTATATCACAGAATCATACCCCTAGAAATTGGACTTGGTCTGCAGCTTTAGCCACATCCACCTCAATCTCCGGGATATCTGAACTGACATTTCTCTTGGTGAAGACTGCACTCTAGTTTAAGCTAGCCAGAATTTGTCGTCTGCACCGGTTAGTTTCGATCTCTAATGTGGTAAATTTAGTTGGCGAACAACAGTATAGTTGCTAGACTACAGTCTACAGCAGCTCAAAGCTGACCATGCAAACGAGACTGAAAAGCTGTTGGGTTTTCAAGCGATACAGAAAAATAAACATTAGTTCAAAATTAAATCTAAATTTTCACCAATCATGTACGCTATAATTCTGAAATCTCTTCCGATTTCATTTGGCTGGTTAACAACTCAAGCATGATTGTTCTTTAGCTGACTATCAGACAAATAGAAAAGTAGACTGCCACATCCATGGAAGTTAAATAAAAAAACTACCTAGGGACCGAGCTTCATTGACTTGACTTGCAACCTTCCTGCAGGTTCTTTACCTTTTCATGGCTTCAGAATTATAAACACCACTGTTCACCGCTCTCAACAAACATTGAGTCTGTTTTGATCGTGTTATTACATTCAGAAACACGCAAGGAGTTCACAAATCATCGAGTGTAATCCATTTTAAGGAAGGTATGTCGTTTTTATTGAATTTATCGTCACATCAAGGTCATATATCCGCTGGGATCATCCGGCTAGCAAAACGGTTGATCTCATATCATCATCTCTTTGTAATAGCATATCATATACCATTTCCTATTAAACAGACTCGGATTCAGGTTGTATGTGTATGGATGTTGATACCCACAAGTGTGGGTTTGATTATAGCACTTCTCGACATGTAATGAGTGTAGAATCCACAAGGATCTGAAGGTATTGGCTCATAAAAATGTAAGGAAAAAACAATAAAAGTTGCAAGTGTTTGTAATTTGTAATTGTTTGATGCTTGAAAGTAAAGTGCAGGTAATACTAAACTTATAAGGAAACAGAAAATAATTTACACATAAATTTAGTAGAAAACAATGACGTATTATTTGTGTATTATTAGTAGAAGACAGTGGCATATAGCTATGGTTGGAAATACATCATATCTTCTCCACCACTAAACTGTGCCTCATTATGTTTTTGTTCTATTAACCTAAAATACCAAACATGTAAGAACGAGCCAATGCAATTTTCCGGTAGTTTTCAGAGGGTCTGGACTTTCTTTTTATTAGCATACCGCTTATGGTTTTCTTTGTTCTAGTCTGTGGTAGACTTATTACTGACAGACATTGGTCATTACTAAAGGCACTTAGGGCCAGTAAAGTTTTACTGATTTTTAGTATTACATTTTGGGCATTTATGACAAGCAAAAATATAAATTCATACAATTCAAAGACAAACAAAGTACTAATAACACAGCATATGACTTCATTCAAACAAGATATATGTTAAAATATATCATTTGGTGTCGTAGTACTACAGCACACACATCATTTGATGTAGAGGCCGTATGCATCAATTGATGTAGAGGGCAGGTGTGCCCCATTTCGAAAACAAAATCATCTTAGGCTCATGTGCGTCCCCAAGTTCTTTTGGGTAGTTGGTAGCAGTCTCAAACTGGTGATCATTACTTTTGACACATTGGAGAGGATGCTCGCTGCCTTCGTAGTCATGGAATAGTGGCCAGTTCTAGAATTTCATGGGTGATGACCACGAACAAGGACAACATGGTATGAGTGCCAAAGACACTTGAACGCAACAACTGCATTTTATGCCGAGGAGAGAACTGATGTGGCTCCATGGGCGACTGGGTCAGATATTAAACTGACAAATGGGCGATGTGGAGGGACGCCCTCTAGGTGGTTGTGATGCTGCCGTCCCCCGGTGCCAATGGTCGCCTGGTGTGCTCCTGCCGCCATGTCTGGTCGGCTACCGCGCTCGCGGTGGAGGCAGTTCCCTCCCAAGCAGCTGCAACACTGCCGATCCTTGGACCGGTTGATTCCTTTTTTTGTCCTCTAGGACTCATTTCGGTTCACAGTGAGACGACATAGATGGCGTCAAGATCGTGGTGGTGCGTGTTGGTGGGCGTCGTCGATAGGGTGGAAGTCTACGCAGCGTTCGGGGTAGTGGTTCTTTGGGGGTCAGGAGAAATCCTTGTCGGTCTTCCGGCACCGGTGGGGTGACATATGCGGGTGCTGCCATTCCTTTTTGAAGGGCATCGGGTGCACCCCTTTCTGTTGGATGTTGGATAACTGTTGGAGATATCTTTTGGATGCCTACTGAGCCTTCTTTAAGTTTTATGTGGCCCATCTAGCCTAGACCAGTGCCTGGCCTGCATAAGGTCCCTTTTCCCAGTGCTCTTTGATCTAACTAGCAGAGGGAGTCCCTCCCCGCCGCCACAGCCTTTGCAGGCCAGTTCCCTTCTCTGTCTTCATGGTATCAGAGCAAAGGGCAGTGAGGGGACTGCAACAAGAGTGGTGGATCTGGAAGTCTAAGCTGTTACGACAGCTAGGAGGAGGATTGAGCAGTATGATGCCTTACTGAAGCAGCAATGCAATGATGGAAGAACTAGAGGCGTTGAAGAAAAACAAAACATGTGAGTTGGCACATCTCCCAGAAGGAAAGAAGGAAGTGGGTTGCAAGTGGATTTATGTAGTAAAACAAAACCCAGAAGGGAAAGTTGAGAGATATAAGGCAAGACTTGTGGCAAGAGGATATAGTCCAACATATGTCATTGATAATGATGAGACCTTTGCACCGGTGGCAAAAATGAATACTGTTCGAATATTAATATCTTGTGGAGAAAATTTTGGATGGACACTGCATGAACTTGATGTAAAAAATGCCTTCTTGCTGCATGGTGATTTACATGAATAATTGTATATGGAGTTACCACCAAGAATTGTCACAGCTGAATCCCTATATGGTCTAAAACAATCCCTGTGGGCCTGGTTTTATAGGTTTAGGCAAGTTGTGTGTGGCATGGGATATGGCCAATGCAATGGAGACCATACTTTATTTTACAAACATTCTGAACAGAAAATCACCATTCTGGCAGTGTATGTTGATGATGTTATCATCACGCGAGATGATGAGGGAGAAATTACAAGATTGAAGAAATGCCTAAGTCAAGCCTTTGAGGTGAAAGATCTAGGAAAAAAAAAATATTTCCTAGGAATTGAAGTTGCTAGCTCTTCAAAAGGATAGCACTATCTCAAAGAAAGTATACCTTGAATCTCTTAAATGATATGGGTATGATGGGATGTCGAGCAGCCTCAACTCATATTGATCAAAACAATAAAGTGATAGCAGAGTCTGGCGACTCTATGGACAAGGAGAAATATCAAAGACTTATTGGAAGACTAATCTACTTATGCCACACACGACCAGATATATCATATGCAGTGGGTGTAGTGAGTCTCTATATGCATGATCCCAGGTATGGACACTTGGAAGCAGCTCAAAGAATCTTGAGGTACTTAAAGGGCACTCCAGCAAAAGGACTATGGTTCAAAAGTAATGGACATCTGAATTTAGATGGCTATTGTGATGCAGATTAGGACAGTTGCTTGGATGATAGAAGATCCACCTCAGGATATTGTGTTTTTGTTGGAGGGAACTTGGTGTCATGGAGAAGCAAGAAACAATCTGTTGTCTCGAAATCCATAGCTGAAGCAGAGTATAGGGATTTGTCACAAGGCTTGAGTGAAATATTGTGGGTAAGGAACCTCCTAAGTGAACTAAAAGTGTTAAGGGAGGAAAGCTTGAATGTGTGGTGTGATAATATGTCTGCAATAAACATAGAGAATAATCCTGTCCAACATGACCAAACCAAACATGTGGAGATAGACAGGTTCTTTATTAAAGAGAAGATTGATGCAGGCATTGTATCTTTGGCTTATGTGAGATCATGATAACAAGTGGCCGACTGTTTGATAAAAGGGCTGCGCACAAAAGAGTGTAATCTTGCTTGTGCCAAGATGGGAATGATTTACATTTATCACCTATCTTGAGGGGGAGTGTTGGATGTTGGATAACTGTTGGAGATACATGTTGGATGTCTACTAGGCCTTCTTTAAGTTTTATGTGGCCCATCTAGCCCAGCCCAGTGACTGACCTATATAAGGTCCCTTTTCCCAGTGCTCTTTGACCTAACTAGCAGAGGGAGTTCCTCCCAGCCGCCACAGCCTTTGCAGGTTAGTTCCCTTCTCTGTCTTCACTTTCCCACTTATCTCCGCATACGGGGGAAACCCTAGGCCAATCCGGGCGGCAGCATCGACATCGTCGCTTTCCTTCTTGAAGGTGTTTCTTAGTACGCGATGGCCGTAGTTCTAAGTGTGTGGTGGGTCTTCTTCGGAGGGAGCAGCAGTTGCGATCCATCTTTGTTTAGTCGAGTTTCCTCTTTTGGCATTGCTTTCTCTTTTGTTTCTCCTTCTTTTCATTTGGGCTTCTTGTTCTATTTCGAGGAGCTAAACCGAATTCATGCCCGGAAACAAGTCTCACTATTAATAGATTTGTCTTAGATTTGACCATGGGTGTCGATAAAAACTATAGATCTTTATGTTGGGCAACGTGGGGTGCAACAATTGTACACAAAAACTTTTTACTTAGATCTAGGTCGATAAGAGGATACATGTCTTACCACTAGTCGGTGAAGGGCGTTGAGGCAGTGCATTCCTTGTGCGATTTGTATCCATGATCATCTTCGGCTCTAGCAAACTCTCTTGCTCCGGCAAACTGTCTATCTCAACACCTCAAACATGGTGTCTTTGTCGGCATCCACACACACAAAAGGTGGAGAGGCTCCGGTGAGATACTATTCTCTACTCTGGTAGCTTGAGACAAGTGGAGGAATTTTGTCTTACTTATCTCGTCCACCGCCATCCTCTCTTCATATATATAGGAAGTGGGTGAGGGACAACACATGCAACCCACTTCCCAAAGCCCTAACCCTAGTCGGTGTGGGTCCTTCATTCACATAATTTATTCCCTATTAGCTTAGTTCCAATCTAGCTAGATTAAGTTAGTCAGATCCAATCCGTCTAGCTCAACTCTCTTAATTTGTGACCTGCAGTCTTAGAATAGTTCTGACCGAGAATGCCCACTCTCTGTAATTTGAGCCATCAAGATTGATGTCACTAGAGAAAATAGACCTGTCCTTGGCCATTGTAGCAAGCAAGCACTTATTGCAGCAGCTATGGGGCAGATCAAGCTAAAATATAGTTGCTCAAACAACTATAGAGCTGAGAAAACAGGCTGCTTACAGCAGCAACAGATCTGTTGCAGCCGGCAGCGGGATGGCTTCTGGGTTCGTCCGGGCATGGTGGTGGTGTCCTTTCTCCCCCGTCGGAGTTGGTCGGCCGGTCGAATAAAGGTGGTTCGGCCTAGGGTCCCTCTTGTGTGGAGATGATCACCTTCCTAAGGATGGTTCTTGATTTGGCCGGAGTGGGGAGTTCCGGAAGGCTCCGCCGGCGAATGTACCAGCGCTTCTATGCCAGTTGAGCTGGGAGCTAATAAATACTCCCTTGCTTGGTGACGTGAGGAATATTTTGCATCTAAGCTACATCTACCGCCACCATCCTTGAAAAGTTGTTTCCTGTATTGTAGCTTATTTTCTGAAGACCATCTTTTTACAAGAAACAAGCTTGGACGGTTATGGATAGCAGAGGGATTCATAGAGGAGAGGGGTGCAAGCACATTAGAAGAAGTGGCTGAAGGATATATGAAGGAGTTGGTTCACAGAAACATGCTACAACTTGTTGAAAGGAACTCATTTGGTCGGATGAAGATGTTCAGAATTCACGATATCCTACGAGAATTAGCAGTTGATTTGTGTCGGAATGATTGTTTTGGTGTTACATATGAGGAAGACAAATGTGAACGACCTCTTGAGAAGGATGGGCGGCGATTGGTAGTACACAAACTGAAGAAGGAAATTGAGCATTCAATTTCAAGTGTACACCAGCTTCGATCTATCACCGTATTGGACATGACTATGCCGTCACTCAATCTAATACCTCTGCTATGTAAGATGTCAACATATATGACTGTGATAGAATTAAGTGGTCTACCTATCGTGAATATCCCATGTGCTATTGGGGATCTTTTCAATCTCCGCCACTTGGGTATGCGTAATTCGAAAGTGAAGATGCTCCCGAAGTCTATTGAGAAGCTTTCAAATCTTTTGACACTGGACCTTAGTAGATCTGACATAAAAGAGTTGCCTAGTGGGATTGTGAAACTGAAGAAACTTAGACACTTATTCGCTCAGAAATTTAATTATGTAAATGGAAGGTTTCGCTTTTTGTCAAGTGGTGTAAGGATCCGCAACGGTCTTGGTAACCTTACAAACCTGCAGACACTGCAATCTTTGGAACCACAAGATGAGTCTATTAGAAAACTGGGGGAGCTAAGGCAACTGAGAAGTCTAAGGTTATTCAATGTTAAGAGAATCTACTATGAACCCCTCTGCGGTTCTCTAGTTCAGATGAAATTTTTGACCAACCTAGATGTGAATGCAAATGATGAGAATGATGTTCTTCGGTTGAATTCCCTACCATCGGACCTGCAAAAGCTACGTTTGGCAGGCCAATTAGATAGAGAGACTTTTCAAGCTATTGGCCGAAACTTGTATTCACTGGTTCTAAATTCTTCGTTGCTGATAGAGGACCCCCTGCCATCTCTTTCTCGGTTGACAAATATGACAGAGCTTATTCTCAATGAAGCATACAATGGAGCTGAGCTACTATTCCGCACGGAGTGGTTCCCCAACCTGAAGTTTCTTCAGTTAAGAGACCTTCCTCGTCTGAATCAGTTGGAGATAGAAGAAGGTGCTATGGTGACTCTGGAAAAATTATTCCTAACCAACCTCAGCAGCATGACAGAGGTCCCATGTGGCATTGAGTTTCTCGTGACCCTTCAGTATCTAGGGTTTCACGAAACCACTTCCAGCTTTTTGACATTGCTGCGACAGTGTCCTAGAATCGGCAGCATGCGCTGCCGGATCGGGCATAGTCTCCGATCTTGACAGCTTCTTGTTGATCCATTATCCATAAAAGTGTATGTAAGTCACTCAACTGTCAAAGATTATCTACACTAGTACTCGTTTCCTAATGAATATTAACTGGTAATTTGTTGATGCAGTCTGTTGGCTAGCTACAATATGTAGCAGACGGGAAGGAAGGAATATGTATTCGTCTTACGTTTCAACCCTCATGCCACTAGGTCCTCTTGTCAAAAGTTCGACGACTACTTGGTGTTTACAGAAAAATCATCTATTTACTAGTATTGGTGTGATTTTGAAGTGTGTTTTATATGGCTTTGTAATAACGCGGCACTTACTGTAAGACTTCCATCTCCCTGTGGTCTGGTGTTGCTCAGACTTAGAGTTTGCATTGTTTCTTTCAACTGCATATACTGCTATTCGTGTGCTCTTGGGGTCTGTATACTATCAACTGTTTGCCTATATATTTCAGTTCTACTGTAATGGCTCTAAGTGAGTGAAACCATCTTTATGGCTTACATGTTGCTATTGGCTTGTGATTTCGTAGAAAAGAAAAGTGTAGGCAATGCTGAAAGCTCCCACACATTGTGGGGTATGTGAAAGATAATTTTTAGGCATCCTTTCCCTCGCTTTTCATGCGAAGATGTTGATTTGGACCTATTTGCTTGTGATTTCATAATACTGTGATATTCGCTCAATGGCTAGATGGAATCCTTGAAATAGTATCTGCTTATATCAAGGAAAAAAATAGCAGGCTATTTAATTTAGCGTGGCTCTTCTCCAAACGCTATGCAAGTTATAACGTGCTAATAGCGCGCTATTTTTCATAATAGCATTTCGCACAACAATAAAAAAAAATAACATGTTTACTAAGGAAGTAAGGATTTCAGCAGCTAAAAAATTGTCCAGCGACAGCGAACAGTAGTTCAGTACTAATCATGCCCAGCCTCTTATGTAGTCAAGATTCTAAAATTAAAGAGCACAGAACTAAACTAAACTAGAATTCTAAAACTAGAACTAGAACTAGAACTACAGTTGCCACTTGTGTAGTCAAGATCAAAATAAATCAACAATTAACGGATGAAACCATGGAGTCTACAGGCTACAACTACATCAGTTACCACTATATATGTCAAAACAAATTAGCACAGGCTAACCTTCCAATTGCAGGTCCTAAATCCTAATGTTTCTCAAATAAAAAAAAATCAAATTTACATACCGTATATATTGTACACAACTACTGAATTACAGGATACAGATATGATATATATGAGATGAGATGAAAATTATACCGCTCATACTTAGAGTTCGCATTGTTTCTTTCAACTGCATATACTACTGTTCGCGTGCTCTTGGGGTCTGTATACTATCGACTGTTTGCCTATATATTTCAGTTGTACTGTAATGGCTCTAAGTAAAGGAAACCATCTGTATGACTTCCATGTTACTATTGGCTTGCGATTCCGTAGAAAAGAAAAGTGTAACCAGCTCCCACACATTTTGTGAGGTATGTGAAAGATAATCTTTAGGAGAGATTTTACGGAGCATTCTACTAGTACCGTTTTTATGTGTAGTATGTATTTAAGATCTAACGGTTAATATTAATTAGCGAAGATTTAGCCCAAAGGGATAAGCCGGTAATTCCCCCTAGCGACATAACAGTCTTTCATGGTAATTAATTGCAAATTAATCCTGATCGATAGGTAACATTCGCACATTGGTACTGGAAATCATTTTAGTCATATATCGGTCTCCTCTTGGGCCTCTTGTCTACGCCATTCTGCTGCTACGTAGCAGTTGACATCTCGTCCTATATGGCCACTCCTGCAGACCGCCGACGTCTACAGCGCCCTCCTCTACGCCGATGCCTACAAGCTCTCGTCGACGAGGAGGCATAGCAGCGATAAACAGCAGGGGGAGGGAGGGGACGCAACAGCACGAGGGGACTGCCAACCCTGATGATGCAGGATAGGGAAGGAAAATCAATGCATATTGTGGGGCTATATAAAATTCCCTGATTTTGTAGAGCCTGGTCGAATGTAACAAGGACTGTGCTATCTAGAGCACGTACATGCAGCCACAACTACCATGCACCACTCACGCCTCTACTCCTAGCCCTATTCTCATGGCCACTACCACACGACTTGGGCTTGGCACATCATGCACAATGGCTAACTAACGCCACTAGTTTTGCACGTGTACATGATCACGTCTCAAGGTACACAGCCACAACTTCTAGTGTTATGACGCAACTACAAAATAAAACATGATCTAACACCTATTCTTAGCACTATAACAAGATTAGTTCCAACAGGCCGCGTCACCGGAGTGCGGAGAGACGGGGTAGGCAGGGGAGGAGCACGCATATGTGGTCGTTTTGGCAGCTGGATTTGACCATAGCAGCCATTGTTGTTGTTGTTGAGAAAATTCCACATGCTTGATCTGACTGTGCTGCTCCGCGGCACCATGGCGGGTTGGAGGCCAGCCGTGCTTTGCTTTGCTTTGTAGATTGCTGCTGGCTCGTGCTGCTTGCTTTGCTTTGTAGATTGCTGCTTCCTCACACTTTCTTTGCTTGCAGTTATTGCAAAGTTTAGTCAACGTTCGTGATTTTGCTGAACTAAAATGGTAATAAGAACTTGGGACGTTGGGATTGATTTTGGACGCAATTTAAACAAATGTTTGTAGTTTGTTTGGGGTAGGTGTGTGTGTGGAGGGGGTGGTGGTTGGGTTTAGGGGTGGGCAAAGGTCGGACACATGACCACTGCCTGCTCAAATCGGACGAACTGAGTACATTTTAGGACAAAATTTAGGGACGTTCTTGGAGATGCTCTGACGAATAGGAGCATGGGCACGTTCGGTGAATAGCCAGTAAATGACCCAATTTTACTTCTATACAACTTCTATACAACTTCAAGGAACAATACAGGAGAAGTTTGAATCTATATTTATACCTAATAATAAAAGAAGAAATGTTTTTTTGTAGTACCTACACTTTTTTGGATGTCGTTATCCCTATCAGTCCGAGTATATTACCCACGGTAATCCGAAACGTTATTTTTCTTTTTTCGCCTCGCAGCTACCGACCGCCCCCAATTCGCCGCCGCTTGCGCTCTCCACCGCTTGCTCCACCTCCGATGCGCCCAACGGAATCGCGGATACAGCGCTGGGCGCTGGCCTGGCTGGCCGCCCGTCGCCGCGCAAGGCAAGCTGCCGCGTCTGGCCGCCCATCTCCTCGCGTCCGAGGATGTAGATGCGGGGCGCCATGGGTGGGCAAGCTCCATCTCTGGCCGGCCGTCTCCGCGCAGCGACCGACCGCCCCCAATTCTCTGACGCTCGCGCTCTCCACCCTGCTTCTTCCCCACCGGCGGCAGCTTCTTCTCCGCTGGCGGCATGACGCGCCCCCACTTCTTCCCTGCCGCTGGCGTCCCGCCACCCCATCCTCCTCCAGTCCCCCTAGCCTCTACTGCTACCTCCATTGTTTCCCGATCACCTTCCCCTGCCCGCCTTCCACCCCAATCACCGTAGCAGGTACCCCTCCATCGGTCTAGAGCTCCACATGTGGCCCGGCTCCTCGACCCCTACATTCCCCTATGAACCCTGCGATCAGTCCCCTGCTACCCGTAGATCCGTCCCCATCACAGCAGAAGGTCGTCTGAAGCTCTGCAGGATAGAATCCAACAAGCTTCCGCTATGGTCGTGCGGGCCGAGCTTCGACGTTGTCTTCCCTGGCTCCATGGTGCCGTGCCTCCTCTCCCCGAGTGCGGCGTGAGGCAGGGTCTCGCTCCATCCTTCGGCGAGGCTTGGTCGCGCTGGGGAATGACGTTGATGACGGGACTCGTGTCTCCCGTGCGTGTCCCGCGTTGGACAAACAAAGAAGACCGTGTGGAGAGAGAAAAAGTGAAGGGATATTGGTTAAGGATCTGACAATGAGGATTCATAATCGTGAAAAGGACTGTAGCTTTCGTGGCAATTTTCATTGGTATACTGAGAAGTTAGATCAGTAATCTAGGACTAATTAAGATGTCATTAAATTTATCGAGGCTTGAGAGGATTCCATTTAAGTGAACAAATTCAGTTTTAACATATTTTCAGATTCTTTCGCTATAAACGACGCATCCTATTTTGATGTCTGAGTATGACCAACTGGCAACAACAACACTAAGTACTGATTTTTGTCTGTTTGCGGTTAGTAAAAAGAAGATTTGTCATGGGCTAAGAAATTGTACTCCCTCCGTCCCAAAATAGGTGTTTTAGGTTTTTAAAAATTTGGATTAAGCTATATACTAAATAGTGTATAGATTCATCCAAATTTTGACAAATTTGAGACATCTATTTAGAGACGGAGCGAGGGAGTATAATATGAGGAGATCATACGCTGTTACAAATAATTCTATGGCTGTGTTCTATTTGATTTTACTCAAGTATTCTGATATTTTGCCTTCAGAACTGAAACTTATGATAGAAGTAATGTGCTGCAGTTCGTTCTGCTTCCAGTCTCTGATTTTGGTGAAGTACCCTTGTAGTTTGTCATTGACAGCATCCTCATACTTCTTTGGAGCTCTTTTAACGGTCATCTCAGGAGTGTTTTCAACAACTAATAAGGAAGATTGGACTTCTTTTGAAAACAACTAAGCATCAGGGTAGTCATCTTTACTCAAAAACAAAGGACCCACGGTAGTACAAAAACATGTTAGCATGTGCAAGGTTTTTCATGTGTGCATGGAAGATTTTGGACCATTTTACCTAAGCACCCTAAACCCTAAGGGCATCCATATTTCATATGGTCGAGTGGCTCCAGTTATAGTTTTACTTTTAGGCCTTCACAATGAAGATAAAAAATTAGAGAGCTGTCGCAATGCACGAGTGTTTCTTCCGGTGCAACGCACGGACACTTTTGCTAGTAATGCTAAATACACAAGCCGATGGACCTTTTATTTTAGACCCACACACACAATTGAACCTTTCAAAATGGGCACATAGACATTTCTATACACTCATAATTTTGACGGTAACTCGAGATCCTATTCAAAAAAAGGGAGAAAGACTGGATCAAGAGTCAAATATGCACATGCTGATGTAGTAGATGAGAAGTTAATGATCAACTGACAGACTGTGTCTGTATTAACCATATGATAATACCCAGATAAACTGGCCACTCTGCCACATCCCCAGGCGGATGCAATTATCTAGTGCTGTAGCTTGTTAGCGTGCCGCAGCAACCACGTGACGGATCGGCGATACCGATCCTAACAGCGGAGCTCCCGTCAACGCCAGCAACGTGGCTCTCCCTCCAGGACGGCGAAGATGGTGAGAGCATGCATGCCGCCTGCTGCCCCCACCGCCGCGGGGTGCCGTGTGCTCGTGCTTGGCGGCACCGGCCACGTTGGCCGGTCCACGGCCCTAGCGCTCTCCGAGCTCCGGCCTGACCTCAATATCGTCGTCGGCGGCAGGAACCGGTACGTTCTCCAGTCGTACCATTTGGAGGGATCGAGCACTAGTTTTTCCTTTCGTGAATGTAGAAGCTGCTAAATTACTTCCATGAAGATTACAATTAACTACGCATCGATCGAGCTGAGAAGAACTCTCTCTCTCTCTCTCTCTCTCTCTCTCTCTCTCTGGGCATATGTAAGCGTGACGGGTTGACTTTCATGTCTATTTTCCAGGGAGAAAGGTACATCTCTGGTATCTAAGCTCGGCGGAGAGCGGTCCGAGTTCGTGCAAGTTGATATTCACAACGCAAGCAGGTTGAAGGCAATGATGGAGGGTAAGTTCTTGTTTTAGTTCCAACTATCTTGTAAGATGTAGAGTTTGTGTATACATGAGAAGAAGAAATGATGTTGTACTAAATAGTCATGTTTATTTATTTAATTAAACGGTAAATCATGTTTTAGAGAGCTCATTATGTTCGATTATATATCCGATCTCAGGTGTCGATTTAGTTATTCATGCTGCCGGGCATTTTCAAAGGGATGACAAGTGCACGGTTTTGCAGGCAGCAATATCTTCCAAGGTATATAGCCATGCATGAATATTTGACGCTCACCTGTATCTCCTTTGAAGTTTGTAGACGTAGCAGTATGTTTAGGTACCTCTGAGCAGCCCATTGGATGATCAATTAACTTTTCAATGGACAGACAGCATATACCGATGTTTGCGATGGAATGGACTACTCTTGGAGAGCAAAATCTTTCCATCATCAAGCAAAAGCTTCCGGTGTTCCAGCTCTCATAACTGCGGGGATATCTCCTGGAGTGAGCAATGGTCTTATTAACATTCACATTCCTGCAATTTTCTGCTGACTTCTCTCGTTGAAAATTTTGAAGCATTATAATCTCCAGCGATGTTCTATGGCATTTTCTTGTTGTGTCGGACTCTCGGTAGACAGTAACTGCTACTAAACCCCGGAAAAAAAAACTACCCACACTGTGCATCAGTGCAATAGATCTAATTTGAACATTTCTCTGATAAATCCCTCACTAGGCGGAGTACTCATATTGATTATTACAGAGAATTAGTATAGTTAGTTTTTGATAATTAACAGTAGTGCTCACATTAATTAAGTATATGTAACGTTAAACGGAGTGAAGTTAAATTGAGTATTCACTGTGTAAATAAACCTGGTGTCAAGTCCGTGATTCATAATGATTAGTACGACGAATTAGTATACTGATACTGAAATTCATAAGGGGCTCAATTTTACAGTGACTCAATGAGAAACTGTTCAGTTGACAAGCTTTACATGCAAGTACCTGAGAGATCTACATAAAAAGATGACTATTTTGTTTCGACCATAGTAGTGCTTATGATATGAGCTGATTACAGAACGTTTAGCGGCACCTTAATTATTCTCTTTGTATTATAGTGATGGCAGCTGAGCTTGTACGTGCTGCGAAAAGCAAAAATGATGGTCAACCTGAAAGACTAAGGTCAGGAAGCTTAACCAAGATTGGGAACTTCCACTTAGATTAAGTCTTTCTCAAGCCTATCATGCTAATCCCTCTTTTAGATTCTTCTATTACATCGCAGGCACCGGCGGTGCAGGCCCAACTGCGTTGAGGACAACCTTTTCACTTCTTGGGGAGGATGTAATTGCTTATAATAAAGGTTCTCTTCATTTTGAATTCCTGGCCTTGTTAAACTGTAATAAATGCGTCATTTCTGAAATATATGAACCATTCAGGGCAAGAAATCAGACTAAAACCCTACAGTGGAGCTCGGAATATTCATTTTGGAGAAGGGATTGGAACGAAAGATGTTTACTTAATGTAAGTTCTTGGTTATATTACTTCTATTTGATACTTACATATTGTAATGCTTGATACCAATGAAATTTGAGGGCACAGGTTTATTTCAACAGGGTGCCTCGATAGTATCGTGACAAAAAAAATTGTGTCCAAGAAATATCAGGAAAAAATCCATTATCATTGTTATTCCCCTTCCCTCTTTGTCCAAGAAATTGCCAATATATTAATTGCAAAAATTCAGGAACTTACCGGAGGTGAAGAGTGCACACAGATTATTGGGCGTGCCAACTGTTGATGCTCGGTTTGGTACTGATCCTTTCATCTGGAATTGGGGAATGGAAACTTTCGCAAATTTCTTGACTGCGGTAGGTCTTTCTTTCTCAAACTAACTATTATTTAATTCCTCAATATATTGTAATTCAGATAACAAATGGGAGTTATCCATTTTCTCCTCATTATCCTAGTTGCATGCCAACTTCCTTCGAGAAATTGTTAGTAGAAAATTCCTAACCTAACCGTATTGAATGAAGTTGATAATAAGATTTCTTTCTAACTTATAAAAATGTACTTTTAAGAGAATATTCCCATGTCCAACTTATTAGCCGTTGTCATCCATAGGTACTATAGTCCTAAGTCTGGAGGTTTATAAGAACCACCATATCGTGTGTGCATTAAGATAATTTGGAAACTACGAAAATAGTTGGCACGACATAAGTTGGAGTATGTCTTATGCGAAATTTGTCATATGTATGTTTATTAGGAACCAGAAAACTGTGTCTGTTGTGGATTAATTTGAAACCAGGACATTATTTGGCACGACTTATGTTGGAGTATGACTTATGCAAAATTGGCTATATGCAGGACATTATGAAGAATAATAATATCATTCAAAAGTTGACCGACTTTGTTGAACCTTTCATTCGAGTGATTGATGGCATCGTAGGAGAGCATGTCGCCATGAGAGTTAATATTTTGCACACATCTGCTGTAAGTTTGTTATATGCCAATACCCATGGCAGTATATTGACAACCTAATCAAACTGGTTTTGTTTGGGCAGATTGACCTTCAAACTTCAAATGGGAATACTATAGCATTATTTACTCATAACAATCTATCAGTGTAAGCGCAGTCCTAACACGAGCTAGTCCTGGTAGTCAATAACCTAATTAATTTCTTAATTCTTGTTTTCAACCTAATATTCCTTTTTTGTTGATTCAACCTAATATTCCAAACAAAAAATATACAAAATAAGATCTAGACACCTCAAACTTGGTGAATTTGACAATGTTTTAAGATGGTTCTAGCTTTGTGTGGTGAAGCTAAGCAATTGAGTGATTTTTCAGATCAGTGGGCTATGCAACAGCAGCATTCGCTCTAGCAATTCTAGAGGGCAGCACAAAGCCAGGGGTTTGGTTTCCAGAAGAGGTGATGTTGTAATATAAGAAAACAAGAACCAAAAAACTGCATTTCATAGGCCTTACTCAAACTATTCCAAATCTTTGCAAAATGCAGCCAGATGGAATATCAATTGAAGCAAGGAAGTTGCTGCTCCGACGGGCTTCTCGAGGGGCAGAGAACTTCACTATGAACATGTAATTAACTCTCTGAAATCACCTCAAACAAATAGTGTTAATCAAACTAACAGAATATAGCACTTGAATGCAGGTTTCCCCATATATCATATACTGATCATAAGGAAATATGAAGGCCCTTCATTTATGGAAGAATTTTGTAGTCCCCCCGTCCTAAAATACAAGGCGTCTAAGATTAGTGAAAAGTCAAATTCTACTATTTTGACCAAATATTTAGGAAAAAATATCTGTATCTAAAAAATTGGGTGGCCGCATTGAGAAAATACACTTTATGGTGAATCTATTGATATTGATTCAATAATGTAGATGTGTCATAATTTTTTGGAAAACGCATGCACCCAAATGTGGAAAGGTGGTCATAGGTAGGATGAGTGTCGTAAAGCATGTAATGGGGTGTGTGATGATTAATGACATGTGACGGTCGTATGTTAAGTAGATGATTAGCTGTGTAGAGAGCTTCGACCCGAAACGGCGATGGTAGGGTAGCTTGGGAGAGGAGTGTGTAAACAATGTCATTACTGGTGTGAACCATGCGTTCGGCATGACCATTTTGGGGTGAGGTAATCAATGTCGTAAATGTTTCCTTCCACTTTAACAAAATTTAATCATAAGGGCATCCTCATAGTTTTCAGCTAAGAAGTTATCTGTACTACTGATGAAATTTTATGGTAGGGCCTTTCCCCTACAGTTATCCACTAAAAATTAAGTGTCTTTCATGATCCCTTCTCATGAAAAAATAATTGTTCATAGGTCCCTCTCTTATCCCAAAGCAGCTTTGTTAAGGTGCCACATGAAGAGAGGTCCTTTATCTCAAAGTGAATGGAAGAGTAGCTGCATAGAAAAACAAAAACATCTCTGTGAAATTTGAATATTTTAGTATCCATACACTTAAGAATCATTTCATAAACAGTCTTGCGTAAATGTTAGGCACCTCTAAGATAGAGCTCATAACCCTAAACCAAACATAGCCGATTATCTTAACTGTTATTCCCCAATTATTTACTTGTTGCACGCATGCTACCAAAATCATAAAATCCCAAAATTCTATGAATATTATTAATATTGTTAAGGAGTATTAGTATTGGTGTAGGAGTTCGTATTTCTAGATTTACCTTCTTGTAACCCAAGTCAGATGTACTATATATTGTGGCCTTTGGTCTCTTGTTAATACAACTTGCTTATTTCTAATATGGTATCAGAGCCCAAGTTTAGGGTTTTTTGCGCATGTCGCAACTCTGTGCTGCAAGTTTCGATCAGAATTTTTATTTTCGATTCCGTCGCTACCACGCAGCTGCTCTTCTCCTCTCCCAGATTGAATCTTCCACGGGCTCCTCCATGTACTACTATGGTTCTTATCTCCGTGGCTGGTAATAAATCCAATCTGTTTCTTGGATCTACACTACAAGAAATGTGTCAAACTATGACGTTTTGGTAGTGACCCTGAATAAAATCGTCATAAATTTATGACGATTCTACACTAGATGGTCGTAAGCTATTTGGGAGGGCCAAATCCTTATTAAACTATGACGATTTCGTGAAAAACGTCGTAATTTCTATGGACAAAATCGTCATAATTTCTAGACAGGTTGAGATATTAGAGAAGGTCAATATCAGCCGTAGGATGTAAACATAATGAACGGATGGATGGTGAAGTATGGAAACTTGTTGTGTGGATCGATGACCTGGCATCCAGCGCACGCATAATCATCTAGGTCAGGCCGCATCCAACCCCACCTACCCCCCATCGCGCAGAACCCTTCCTCAGTTCCTCCTCTCCTCAGATCCACCCGCGGGCGCCGCCTCCATCCTGATACCATCTCCTCCTTCCTGGCACCACGTCGCCGGCCACCCCAAACCACCGGCACCCCTCCGCACCACCACTGCCCCCTCACCCTCGACCCCCATATCTGCTCACGGGATTTCTCCTATACGCCTGACCTGATCGGATCGAGGAGCACTGCGTTGTCTGCCTCTCCTCGGGTGGCGGACATCGACATGGAAAGTGTAGGGAAGGCGCGGATGGGTGCTGTTCTTGCCGGTGGCGCATGAATCACGGAGCCCCATCCTTTCACTCTCCCCCCACAGCCGGAACCTCGCCGATGCAAGACACGATTCAGGACCACTCGGACTCCGTCGACATCGCCATGACCATGGAGGTGTGCATCAAGGACGTCGTCACCCCCCTCTAGATGCTCAGATACCGTTAGTCTCTCTCTCCCATACTCTCATCGGTTTGTCCTTGCTGATCCATGTTTTGCATGGGGATGGGATTTGATTTTGGCCATAGGTCCCTTCTCCCAGAGGGTGCTACTCATGGTGGAGGAGAAGAATGTGCCCTGCGAGAAGAAGCTCATCGACGTCATCAACAATCCCCATTGGTTTGTTCCTACATCCCTATCTGATCCTCCCTCCTCCTAAAATAGTCCACTCACAAAGTACAAAACCACTTGACGCGTAAGTGCTAGATAGATTACTAGTCAGTCATGTTGGTCATGCCTTCGGTGAAGTCATGTTGGTGCTTCCTTTGGTGAAGTACGAACTGAATTGCGAGGCTGTCAATTTTTAGCAGGCCCGATCATTCCTGTTGGTGCTTACTTAGATGATTCGGGGATTAAAACAGGACAGTTAAATACTCGTCCTTGAATTTCTTCTAGTTGCAGATACATGCCATGATCAAAGTAATAATAGATAATCTGACATCTCCTTGTGTGGAAGAACAAATACCAACTCTGTTTCAGCTGTTCGAATACTATATGATTGATATATTTCTTTGTCCGTAATCTCTACTATTTAAAAAAAACGAACCTGTTCCGTGTTCTGCCTCCGCATCACTACGTACCCTTTCGTCGTGCTCCTCTTCGCGTGTCCCGCTGTGCCCAAATGGGCCAAGCCTAACTAATAGTATCGCTGCCTCCCTATTCTTCCTGGTGTGAGAGTAACTCCGTAACCCTGTCCATCGAGACGAACCCAGAACCCTAGATCGCCGCCACGACTCTCCCATCCCTCCCTGCATGCCAGTCGAGCTCCGCCTCTGTCCGCTGCCCTGCACCCGCCATCGGCCGTCATGCGTCGACATGACCAATTCATGATGCATGTGCAGGTCTTTGATCAACGAATCCATGTATATAATGGCGTTTGCATCCCTTTCCTATTACCAAAAGCAGATGAATCACGATCACGAATATGAATCCACCAAATATGTTCTCATATGTATATCCAGTTTATTTTTGTCAATTATTTTCTTTGATTGATTTTCTCTGTTTCAGGTTGAGAAATGTTGTAGTTTAAATCCATGGATTTTGAATATGGATGAATATCTATATGGCAGATATTTTGAGGATCACAATCCTTTGATGGTACTCCTTGTTTGCTTCCCTCTTGTATTTTTTCTTAGGTCTTGATTGTTCTGCTCTCTTGTATTTTTTCGTAGGTGTTATCAAGTATATGGATGAATAAGTGATGCAAGCCTTGAGGATCCGTCTTGATTGTTGCTGCTCTCTTGTATTTTTCTTAGGTGCTATAAAGTATATTCAGTTCGAAGTTAGCAAAGGAGTTATCCGATTATATCCCTTGATATTATATACTACCTTGGGGTTCTTGGCTGCGGCACATGGGAACTACTACTCAAATACTCAAATCTCATGTAATTTAACATCTTAGTTTGTTGGGTACCTTTTCCTCATTCCATTTTCATGGTGTTTCTTCTATTTGCGTGTCTGAGCAAGGTGTAGGAGTATATGAAAAGTAGGGTTGAGTTTCAGTAGATTATCACAAAAGATTACATTTGCTGAAACTAGTAGCTTGGAGAGGCTTCTTCACAGAGTAATGGCTCTTTCTCTCTGATGGTATGTTCCTCCTGTATGCAATCACACAATGATAATTTTAATGGACCATACAATGATAATTGCCATGAATTTAATTTTTTAAGGCCCTGATAGCTGTGACGATGACTAAGTAGTTTCCATCTCTTTTTAAGAGTGTGAATAGTATATGTACTTATGATGCGGTTCTGCCTCAATCCTCTTTACTTGTTAGTGTAGCGGGGCTCCCTTATTATTAGTGCTCTTATAAAATCATGCATTTTTTAGTATTACTAAAAAATTTACACATGATGACATCAAGAGATAACGAGCATCGTAAGATTACCTTCTGAGGAACTAATACATGACAATTCTGAACTTCAACTGAATGCTGAAAGATATCTAGTTTAGGCAATCAAGATAAAGGAATGCATGCGACTTTGTAGTCTTGCAAATGAAAATAACTGATGACTAGTCAAAGATATAAATTTCACTGTGATACTTAATCTCATATTCTTCTGGACTATAATGATTAATATCGTTTTCTTTCTTTACTACCCAATATCTGAAGGGATGGTTTATATATATATATATATATCTTATGTTTTTCCATAGTGGTGATTAGGGAATTTTTCTTTGGACCTAAAAGGTTGATCAGAGTGGTCACTTCCACATGTAAAAAGGTGGTAGGTTCATGTATTTCACTTTTGAGAATTCTAGGGTAAGCTAACAAATTAGTAAGACTAAGATATGTACTAAGAACGATCACAGTGGGACACTTTCTTAAGTTTTTTCTGTTAATATCTATTTTGAGTCTTGTTGAATTTTGTAATTAGCATGATATAATTATACTTTTTGTCCTCTTGTTGACCTTCTCTTTATTTTTATAATATTAGGTAATCTTGGATGTTATCTAGTGATCTATTCGGGTTTTGTCTTTGCTAGTTAGTCCGTATTAGATCGATTCCTAATGAGAGTTCATGGTATAATCTAGCTTTAATTTGTCCATATATCTCCTAAATTCTTTTTTCTTTGACCTGATCATAAACCATGACATTCTGCTTGACCCACTGAAGACTTCCCCGGTCTCTACTCAATACTGTAGGGATGAGGTGGTCTTTTCCATAATTGGCCCATCTGTTCTACTATTGTAGTACTATCTATCGAGGAAATGCTTTCACTAATGCATATTATGATATAGATTGTTGAGTCCTTGTTGATTGGTATGAATGGATGCTAGGGAATGTGCATTGTACAAAGATATATGCTGATTATGTTTAGCCTATTCAGGCCTTTTCTATCTTCATTTTAATCATTACAACCTCTGGCATAGTAATACAAACACACACACACAGTTTGTTCGCTGACATGAATGGATGCTAGGGAATGCGCATTGTACAAAGATAGATGATGGTTATGTTTTCAGGCTTTTCCTATTCATTTTAACCATTACAACCTCTTATAAGCCAGGTTTCCTATAAAATGCAGATTAAGCCTCCGTCATCTCGGGCTGGCGTTTTACTCAAATACTCTCTATAGGCATTGGAGGATCATCTTTGGGGCCTCGGTTTGTTTACGAGGCAATTGCACTGATAACCCCCTTTGAAGGTATTGTCCCAAGTTGTCTAATCATGCAATGTGGTTTTGTTATCCATCTCGGTCTGATTATCTTGTGATGTGTTCTGTGACCAGCCGCGCCAAGCATCGCCGATTTGATGTTTCGTGGAGGCTCCTTTTGCCTTTGAAACGATGTTCCTATGCCGCTTGGAGGAGTGTCGATCGTGGTCGAACTAGCAAATCTCAATTGGTTCTTCCTTTGTTGCCTAGTCCAGAGTTAGCGCCTCGACTGAGGGCATTAGTTGGTTTGAAGGAAATTAAAGATCTGAAGTTTAAATCGCTTAGTCGTGCTTATGAGAGAATTAATTTTTCAAAGATGATAATTGTTTCTGTTGAAGTGCTATTCCAGAATCTAGCTAGTTTCCTGATTCCTTGATCATTCTTTTAGCACCACGGTACGAGGGACAATTTGGTATTCAAGTGTTTGGTCATAGTATATATATACTTACAGGTGCCGGAAGCAGTTCTGTTAGTTAAACGTTTTCTACTGTTTGAACATATTTCTAACAAAATTAAGTTTGAGCTAAATGTGATGTGTGAACCTAGTGACAAGAAACTTAAGTTCCATTCTAGTCAGGTTTGAAAAAAAGGTTACTTTCAGATACAAACCTTATTTAGGCTTGTAGCCATCAAAGACAACTATCAATTTCACTTATTCTTTCTCATGTTGTAGCTTGAAGACGGGAACATAGTCTGTTTCCTGAAGCCATTGGCTTGAAGACATTGAAGATGTGCAACTATTACACTGATATTATTTTTGTTAATGTTTACATGCATCGTGGCATAGTAATAAAATAGTGGCTCATAATTCATATAGGTGGCGTCAAGGCCTTATTTGACTTTGGCTTTGCTTTTGTATATGCTTATATGAGATATAATATGAGACATAGGATATAGATTTAACTAGATGGGAGTTTCTGCAATAGCTAGTTTGCAATTTCTGTAGTTTACTCCATATTATACATATAGAACTCTTTCAGGTGATTCTACTTGACATTCCCTCAATATTCATATAAATTATGGAGGGTTTTTTCGATGAATTACTATGCTTTGATTTCTGTTGATTCCAATAACAGTGACGGGCTGGCTGACCATCCCAACGAGGCTCTGTAGTGTGTACTACTGTCTAGTTTCTACTGTATTAGGATGTGTAACAATCCTAGTCTAATATTCTAAACTTTCTAGTTATTTTGTAAACCCATTCTTCAGGCTTCAGTCTTTGTACTGTGTACTGATGCATGTTAATGTATTGCCCTTCCTCAATTTGTAGCTAGTTTCTCATGTGCCCTTTATTTGCTACTTTGTAGTGTGTACACAGATGTTTTTATTTGCAATGTGTACACAGATGTTTTTATTTGCAAGTATAACGTTTTTATTTTGTTGGGACATTGCAGATAACCTATTGTTTCTGAGGCTGCTGATCTGCGAAAGCATGCATAAGTTTGAGAGGATCAAATTGTAGCTAGTTTTTACACTTGCTCAGAGCTTTAGTTGTTGATTTGTAGGTACCAGGTCATCGAAGATTTGATTTCTAAACTAGTTGTATTTTGAATGAGTGGAGTTTCATGTGTTCCATCTATTCTGACCAGAAGATTGTAATAGACTCATCTTTCTTTGTGATGTGTATTTTCTACTTATTGGTACATTTTTGCTATTAATCTGGTGTGATTTGTTATTAATGTGACCCCCTGTCCAAAATAATCTTATTACTGGGACCCACTGTCTATCAGTTCTGACAATTTGGACCCGCATTTTCAAAAAGAATCAGTCCAAAATAAAATGGATAGTACAATGGCTATTTACTGGTGTGACCAGCCCAAAATAAGAAGGCCCAAAGTAAGAATCTGTCCATATAAAAGACCAATGCAAAGAAAAACAATCCAGAATAGTTGGGCTGAGCCCATGTGGAACCTAGAAATGGGCTGGGCTGATTTTGATTTAAGACGATTTAATTTCGTCACAATTTTGCCACGTAGGATCGGCCACGTAGGATCTGACTTGGCCAGGCTAGATGGCCCATGACGATATTGGATCGTCATAGACGTTATGACGATCTAATATCGTCATAGACGATTATGACGATTTTACCAAAAACGTCGTTATAGTTCATTTGCGACGCCCAACTTTCGACGATCTCAAAATCGTCATATAATCGTCATAAATGGACTACTATGACGATTTTGTGACGAAAATGGAGGATCATATATAGCCAGATTTCTTGTAGTGCTATTCTCGCATTGATGCTTTCCGTTCGTGTCTTCGTGCTCGTGCTGGCAGTCATGCCTGCACGGACCCCATTGCAGGAACAAACCCTCTGGTCTATGAGTGGATTTCCTCTTGGTCACCCTGCTTGTCCCGCTCAAGGCCACCGCCACCCTCTCCAAGTCACCGCACATCGCATCTGCTCTCGAGAACGTGGGCGCCCTCCAGATCGTGTCCTGCTGTTTTGACGTGGATTAGTCCCGTCTAGACTTCTAAAAAAAATGTGATCTGTCAGTCTATCTGGTTCAGTCTCTCTTCCTCACTCTTCCGTGATATTCAATGGTGTCCATTTTGACTCTATCTAACACGTATATCTTCCATTGTACTCTATTTTCCTTTGTGTCCACCAAGTTCGTTGTTATTTCGTGTTTCTCTTGTAATGCGAGTCCACCATACCTTTATCGTCAGGGTGCTTTCTGGTCCTCATGTGGCCTCCCTTTGCATTGCTTGTTGATCTATGTCCTTTGTCTTGCGTCTAGATTCATTTGTCGACGGTTTTATTTGGGCTACAATTTGGTGCATAATTCTTGATTCTCTTGATGTGCCATCTTTTGACAACATATCTTCTCTTGATGCGGTGTGTGTCTTTCTTTGATGCGCCGTATGTTGCACTGTCATTGATCTACGCACTATTTTGTCTGTTGAGCTTATATTGTTGTTGGCTTCTTGTGCTATGATCTTTTGTGACATGTTGTTCTTCTGACCGTATCTCGGTCTGCGTCGATCTCTTCTTCTATTGATTGTGGCTTGACTCAACGGGTTTTGAAGACTCTTCATTTTATGACGACAGTTTCAAGACGCGGATTTTGGATTATCATTTTTTTTCTAGTTTTACTTCTTCAAATGCAATGCTATTGCATATGCTTTGCATTGGGGGGGAGGGTGTTAAGGAGTATTAGTATTGGTCTAGGAGTCCATATTTGTCTAGATTTACCTTCTTATACCCCAAGTCAGATGAACTATACATTGTGGCCTTTGGCCTCCTGATAATACAAGTTGCTTATTCCTAACAAATATGGCAGTGTTACGATAGTACCAGTATCTCATGGATGTAGCATGCTAGTATGATGAACAATAAACACAAGTTTATGATGAGTTAAGACATAATGAATCTGCAAAACAAGGGAATGCAGGCAACTTGTATCATATTTGGATGTGGATAGGTTGGAAGGGGAGATGTACCTCTAGCAACAACTTCACCATGATCACATACATTTGATCAAGTAAAACTCCCTCCATCGACTTTTTACGTGTAGTAAATACCTTTATCTATAAAATCAATGTCAGATTTTCTGTGATAAGAATCAACATGATTTAATCAATTTGTAAGTATAATATGGAAATAAACTAACCAAAACATCTACTCCGGCATTGGGTTGACTTTCTCTGTCAAATTCCATGCATATGTCCAGAAGTAAGTTTTCCAACTGATATTAGAAGTAAACAGATTACATACATCAAGAGCATAAATTATGTTAACAAAATTACATAAATATAGTGTTATTCGAATTTTTTTTGAAAGAAAACTAAAGCTATAATAAATCTACCTCAAATGTGGAAGAAACTTTTTCACCGTTGAAACATGAAATGATGTCACCTCTTCGGATTCCGAGCATCTCACCATTTGATCCATCAGCCACCTAGTAACCAGTTAGAGTAGTTATACATAAGATGTATATGAAGACAAAGAACATTTATTTTAATGAAAAAAAACTTTGTCCAGCATGGGAGGAGCCACGCTGAATTCTCCATTAAGGTAGAATTGCTTCTTAGTGAGAATTTTGGAATTCCGCTCATGATGGGATCCGAACTCCAGTTCCTGGGATGCACCCATTGCAACCAAACTACTAGTCTACTTTCGTGTTTTCAGAAAGCACATGTGGGGAACCAAAGTCTATGGTAAGAAATAATAAATATTATGTACCTCATCAACAATAAGACCATCATCCAAGTTATACTTGCGCCAGATCTTGTCAATATAAATAGGATCTAGGAGCTTGATAGCTAAGAACTTGAATCCAAGGTGAGGTCGAGGGATGCGCCTATAATCCGAATAATAATTTAATACAGCACAAAATATGAAGAACCATGAAATCGACAGATATTACATGAGGCCTTTTCTCTAAATTTTAGCTTTTGTCTAGCATGTTGAATAACTCCAACCCATAGACAGATATTTTGATTTGAATAAACAATTGCAAAGGGATCATAGAATACTTGTCATTATCACTCATGCTCAAAAAAATATTATCTAAACATAATAAAGATTAGTTGATCATCACAAAACATTTTGTAATGAACATGTGAGAAGTCAATAACCTACCAACAGTTTAAGAGAAAACATAGCTTTTGCCTTTATGTTTGCAACTTTTGTATGCTAGTATCACTCAATGGATTTGGATAAATCAGTTTTAGGAGAAACTGTACAAAGGTAATCATTGTAAACAATATGCATGACAATTATAACATTATTGAACGCTAAAATATAGTTTTATAGAAATTATTGCATGAGAGGGAATTGGTCATTTGAATAGATTAAGTAAACAAATATAGTCTCTCTAGTTACTACATCGTGATTATGGTAAAGTCGTGCATGAGAAATTAAACTGACATTAGATATAAGAACGAAATGATAGTCAAACCTCTAATTTGCACTTTAAAAAAAGCACAATAATGATATTTTTTGAACACCCAAAAACAAGGAAAAATATTAAAAGAGCTAATAGTAATAACATACCCAAACTTTTTCCACAAATCCAAGCACTTGAGCAAGATTGAAGAAGGTATAAAAGACCCTTTTGAAGTAATGTTGACCATTCCCGCAACCTTCCCATCTAAATCAATGACCAGCCCTCCATCATCATACTACAACATTTATACCAAAAAATATTAGGACTTATGAAAGAAAATCACATGTACTTTGGATCTGAATATCAAAACGACAAAATCAACCCAAAATAGAGAAATAAAATATCATGATTTATTTTATGTTCGTATAATGTCAGATGAATTATGTACCTCATTAACATCCGTATCTGAACAACGGAACATGAAGTGATACCGCTGGAAAAGGTCTGGGTTTAAGCGTTCTACCCTGCCATGGGTAATCCTGAGATCCAAATTCTCGTCTCTTCCAAGCCGGAAAACCTCTTGAGCGGATTGCACTTTTTCATTAAAAGAGGGTAACGGAACAGGACGGTCCGCTATTACTCAAAAGAGAGCAATGTCGTAATGCGCTTGGTAGTAGAGCAAGCGGGCCTCCACAATGGTCTCATCTAGCAAATGAACCATAACCTGAAAGAGCAATTAAAAAAATTACAGTCAAAAAGCATAAAGACTAGGGAAATGGGTTTCTTTAAGAATTGACCGACTAAGGGTGAACTAGTTATAGGGAAGTCTCAAATTAGAACAATGCCAAAGGAAGAAGATGAATAGAAAGTGTGTCGATCTGCTATCCTTTGTAGTTCACCTTAGCATTAGGTTCATACTCATCTTTGCCTAAAGGGTGTAGGGTGTACCTTTTTCCCTCTCACCTCCGTGTATGGGGAAACCCTATAGGATAAGTTCGAGCACCATCATCGTCATCATCGCGGTCCTTCCTGAATAGGCATTGCTTCATACACGACGTTTCGAAGGTTTAGGAGTGTGATGGGACATCGTCGGAGGGCGCAGCGGTGGCGATCCATCCTAGTTTATTCGATATGCCGTTGTTGGCATTGGTTTCTTTTTTGTTTCTCTCTTTTTAGTTTGGGTTTGATTGTGATGAGCCCCAATAGTTGTATCATTGTATCGGATGGTTGCTATATTAATATATCATGGTGAAAGCCTATTTCGAGGAGATAAAGGAGGAGGAGCATACGGCGATGGAAAGTCATGTGATGTTCGTCGACAAGTTCAGATGTGCACCATCATGGCCCGATCCGACAGATGGCCACACAGCCTCCGACTTGGAGTAGCCGCGGGGCACGTGGAGGAGCACCCGGTGCCATGGACGAGCGCATGATCCTGCTCGGCTTTGCCACGCCAAATGTTCTGACCGGAGCTTCTCCCAAGTCCAAATCAGCCAAACGTCGTGACCGGAGCTCCTCTCGAGTCCAAATCGGTGGCGCATGGGGGCAAGCTGCATGGAAACCAAGGGCGGATGGCCTGGAGCATAGGACCAGAGCGCATAATGTCCCGCCTTCGGTGCCTCTCCTCCAGCGTCGTGCCTTTGGTCTCCCTCATGCGCATGGAAACGATAGAAAGGGATAGAGTAAGGATACATGACAGCGGGTCAGGAGATTTCCTATGTTTTTTTTCTCGGGATCGTGGGATCGATCATGGGATTGAGTTGGATTTTTTTTTCTTTTGACGACTACCACAACGTACGAGACCATCAAGACATGTTTCAATTTAATATGAAAGAAGATTGTGCACACACAATCCTGAACAAATTAATTATTATGGTGTGAAGAGATTTTTTGGAGAAATGTATATTTCCTTCGTTCACTAATGTAAGATATTTTAGCCTTTCTCTAAAATGTATATATGTAGACGTCTTTTAGTGTGTATGTTTAGTTTTCACTCATTTTGGAGTGAATATAGTCAAATTTGAAATAACTAAAAGGTCTTATATTAGTGAACGGAGAGAGTACATCATTTACAAAAGACATATTCCCAAAGCTACATAACATCCATTACAAAAGTCTCAAAAGAAAAGAAAAAAGATTTGTTAACTATATTTTCCCTCAGCTTGGAATCCCCCTCATATTCTGGATACACAGGCTATAATGGTCCTGGCTACACCCTCTGTGCATACACCTCTCCCTCTTTCTCTTTTAGACGTTTCCTTTCGCTTTAACAGCATTTAATCATCAAGGCCTCCTCTACAATTTTCAGCTAAAAAGTAATCCACCCTACTAATGAAAACTTACGGCCGGACCTATCCCCTACAGTTTTATCCACTAAAAAAAGTAAGTGTCTTTCATGATCTCTTCTCATAAGAAAAGAATTGTTCATAGGCCCCACCGTTATCAACTTCGTTAAGTGCCATAGAAACCGAAGTCCTTTATCTCAAAGTGAATGGAAGAGTAGCTGCACAGAAAAACAAAAACATCTCCGTAAAATTTGAATATTTTTTGAATCCAGTCTTGCATAAATGTTAGGCATCTCTAAGATGGACTCATAACCTTAAACCAAACACAAACGATTGTCTTAATTGTTATTCACCAAGTATTTACTTGTTGCACGTAAGATACTCCCAAAAATCATAAAATCCCAAAATTCCTTGGATGGTATGAATATAGCATTATTACGATAGTCTCGGTATGTCATGGATGTAGCATACTAGTATCACTACTAGGAAAATGGTCGTTTGTGGCGCACCTGAAAGGCCCATCCGTGGCGCACCAGTAGTGCGCAGACGGCCTTGCGCTGACTATCTCACCGTGGCGCACTGCCTAATCGCCACTGTTGTGTAGAGATAGGCGTGGCGCCAGCTAATGCGCCACGAAGTTTGGCATGGTGCGCTACCCTTGTCTTCGTGGCGCATAAAACATGTGCCACAGATGTATTTTGTTTTTTAATTTCCATGCCAGATTATATGCAATACAGATTATATACAATATTACAGCAGATATACACACAGATACAAGATATACAATTATATATATAAATACTCGATATGAAAAACAAGATTGAAACAAATACATATAGATAAGTCTCATACATGAATACATAGTCCAAGTTACATTGTTTTGATCATGTTACAAAGTAGTAGTTGGTGACATGCGAATACATGTGTCGATCGAACAAGTTAGAGCTCGGAAGCTCGCCTAGACATCTAAACTAGCTAGCTAGACACAAGCGGGATAAATAACCAAAGAAGATAAGCATGATCACCGCCATGAAGGTGTAGGTCTTCATCCGGTTCCTTGTCCTAACTCCGCTAGATAGCGCGTGTATCTATCTTCCGCCTCCGCCATAGTGTTGTACCCTTTGTAGCTATTGCGCTGAAGCGGTGCACCTGTCTCCGGCAGTCTTCCCAATCATCGTAGACTCGAACCCGTCCCTTGTACCACGTACCACGTCATCTACAAGTTGACAATAATAACTAACCGGTGATTGAAAAACATGTATAATTAAAGTCGCATATGAAGATACACTTATAGAAAGTACTCTTAAATCAAAAGAGCAAACTCAAAAGCATGCCTCATATATAACTAGCTAGGTCGTTGGACACAGGAATTGCTTATGACGGACTGTTAGCCAAGTAGGATGCACAATTCACGGACTTGTGCATATCACAAGGCTAACAATCCCGTCATAGCACATTCACATATATATTGTGCCACGACATTTCAATCATCGGCATATTCTCGAAAAGACAAAATAACTCGAAAAGCATGCCTCATATATAACTAGCTAGGTCGTTGGACACGGGGAATTGCTTATGGCGGACTGTGAGCCAAGTAGGATGCACAATTCACGGACTTGTGCATATCACAAGGCTCACAATCCCGTCATAGCACATTCACATATATATTGTGCCACGACATTTCAATCATCGGCATATTCTCGAAAAGACAAAATAACTCGAAAAGCATGCCTCATATATAACTAGCTAGGTCGTTGGACACAGGAATTGCTTATGACGGGACTGTCAGGCAAGTAGGATTCACAATTCCTGGACTTTTGCATATCACAAGGCTCACAATCCCGTCATAGCACATTCACATATATATTGTGCCAAGACATTTCAATCATCGGCATATTCTCGAAAAGACAAAAATAACTCACACTTGTCCGAGAACCAAAGAGTAAGCAAAAACCAAAGACTAAGCAAAAAAACCAAGCATTGATTGATATATAATAATAATAAGCAAAATAAGTAAGCGGTGATTCATAAACCTAATAAGATAAGTACACTTGTCGTCCACACACACAAAAAGGTCATCTATAGTTTGCAACTACAACTAGGCCAACATCAAGCCTTACGCTCGGCTTAGAGCAGGAGGACGCCCGCCTCGTCATGAACTTCCTATAGTCACCACGCATCTCTAGGCGATCTTCTATGTCACGGTTATTCGGGATATTTCCTCCAGAAGATCCCCGAAGTCATGACATCACGAAGATGATTGCCCCAAACTGCTTTGGATGCGATACATCTCTTGTCTAATATCCGAATCATTGATCTTGGCCTTTGCTTGACCTTGCTGTTTGAGATGATCTGGCGTGTAGAATTACGCTGGTCAAGTAGGCGCCCTCATGTGATGGAGTGCGTGGTAGGCTTCCTTCTTCTTGTTTTCCGGCTGCTTCACGCAGGGAACTCATTACGTGGTTGAAGGCGTGCTGCGAACTTGACCTTCTTACGCACGGCTGGTGCCTTCCGTCGAGGCAAAGCCGGTGAGCATCATCCGGAACTTCCTTGATCTTGTAGTTTTCTTCTTTCTAGACTCCCGAGTGAAATCGTGGCGTGGGAATGCTTGGCGATAAGGAGATGGCGTGCGGTGTTCATCTCTGTAAAAAATTCAAATGGAATGTGTTGAAAAAGAATGATGATGATCTAATAAAGCCAATTGGCGGTGGCGGAATAACGACTTACTCGGGAAAGTAAGGCACGAGAATGTATTCCTTTGTCTTGTTCGCCACGAGGATTCTTTTTTAGTGCGAGGCCACGATCGTCGTTCGGCGGGGAACCCAAGCGAAATCACGCATGTAGTAGGGGTCCACTATAGCGATGCGGTGTGTTCTCTCTAATGATCTGCGTGGCGGTGAGAGAAAGAGGCGGACCATGGTATAGTGCAGCGGGTATAGGTGGAACATATTGAAGATGTCCTCGAACCGCGGGAAGAACAGATCCGCGGGGAAATGTCGTGAAGCCCAAGCTGGTGGCACCTTAACCACGAATCCGGTGCGAGGATCTTTCTCCGATAGAAGGCGTCTCTCTCTATCGTCACGCCGTCATGCACCTCTGCGGTTCGATTGGCGAGCTTCATAAATTCTTAGCATGGGCTCACCCGCCATGAATCCTCCACATAATACCCTCGGGTCTTGGTGGCCCGTCAAAACCTGATCGGATTCGCGGTTGTTGGCGCCACCGGCTGGCTCGATTGCTAGATTTTCTTTTCTGCCCTTTTTCCTTTTGGAGGCGGGCAGGCACATATCGAGCACCGGCCGCCCTATGTAGTGTCGGGCTTAGAATAAAGGGCGGTTGGTTGTATCGGTGGCTCTGTAAAGGCGCAAGCTGGGCGTCTCACGAGAACCAAGCAGGCGCTTGGTGATAGTGGCTTTCTCTGTGGGGCCACCAGCTAGGTCTTCTTCGTTGCCAGCGAGTCTTTGAAGAAGTGATCATTCCGATCTTGAAGTCCTCGGCGGATCTGCGCCATGTGCATATCATCAACATGATCATCCGACCCACCGCGTGGAGGTGACGGCGGCGGTAAGGGGCCTTGCCACCGCTTGTCGCTGCAACACGGCGACGGTCTTGTTCTGTGGCGTGATGGCCCCGCCGTCAAGCGGATCATGCTCTTTGGCCATAGCATGAACAAGCGAAGCAACCGAGGATAGGCGACTCTTCTTCATCCGCTCACGGGGTTGAATGGGAGGTTCGGTCGTCATGACCCCTTAGCACCGACTAATTTTAACCACATGCACGCTATCGCATCGGCTTTGAGTGGAGCGTGCGCGCAAGGTTGAACGATGGTACCCTTGGCAACATCCCTCATTCGTTGTTCACGTAGCATAAGAGTGCAAGGAACATCCGTCTGCGGAAAACATGTCTGGCGTCGTCGGTGAGATGCCACAAGAGTAATATATAGATGGCATGAAAGGCGGTAATTAAAGCAATTTGTTTACCGTGATGGCGTCGAGATCGGCTAATGTCGACGCCTTACATCTGGCGACAGGCGTGCAAGAGGCGGAAGGCTGCTTGATGGCGCGGTCGGCGCGGTGTATTCTCCCTACCGGCGGGTGCTTGGAGCTCCGGTGCCGCGACGATGGCGGGGGCACCAACATGTACTCGGCGCCCGGTGATGGCGAAGTCACCAACACTTGCGGCGCCGCGATGCTAGCGGGAGTCACGAACACGTAGTTCGCTGATTAAATCGGCGCCGCGTTGTTCGAGTGGCTGCTGACCATGCTTGGAATCGGGCACGGCCCTACTCGACCACCCGCACTCCAATTCGCTATTGACTCCACCAAGGTGGCGGGAAGGGCGTAAGGGTGATTGCCGGTTGTCTTGGGCGATCTGCGGGGTCGCGCCACTTGTGCCTTAAGTTCTTGAACCTCTCTGTTTTCCTCCTCGCTCCTTCCCTACGGCGCCACATGCGTCCTCGGCGGTGGACCAAAATGATCCACCCAATTCTTACCCCCGAGGCCGGCCAGACGGCCCGGCAACGGCTTCTTAAGAACGCTCTATTTTCTTGGCGGTTCGCCGCCTGTTAAAGGTTATCCCACCGGTGGCCGCCGTCGACCCACAGGATGAGGAACCACAGGATCCATGACTAGCAACAATTTCCTCCTCCTGCGAAGAAGTAACGGTGAATCATTTAGATCATCGATTAGATTGCAATCGTGTTGATCACCGGTAATTAGATTATACTTACCACAATTTCCTCGAATTCCTTCACCGCAGATCCGGTGAGTTGTTTGGTTTTGGGTCCACATGGTAGCGGGCCTGATGAAGTTCGAACCTGCCGGGTTCGAATTTATAAGGGTTTTCTATCCCTTGGATCTATACTCTTCGTCCTCCTTATTCCATTTGGCCTCCGCGGTTACGTATCCACGGATCCGAGATGGTGATGACCTATATTCATCGCTGCGGCGCCTTCCCGATTACTATTGGCGGGGCTCTTCGGATTCACACCTCTCCTTGAACTCCGGCGATATTCGGTGATCTGGGTCAATCTTACGGATCTCCTCGAGACTTTTGCCTTCTTTATAGATCTTCTTCTTTATCCGGGTTCTCCGGTGGCAGGCGGTGCTCATCTTTGTGAGGCGGTTGTTTACCGTTCCCATGATAATTTGTGTTACGATACTTAGCGGGGAACTTGTATCGGCGTCTGATTCTCGAAGAGGTGTGCGCAAGTGGCCATTATCTTTATGGGAGATTCTCGGTGTTGATCGAGATGGTTGTCGGGTGATCGCCGCCACTTGCCCATTACCCTTTGACGACAAGGCGGGCTCAAAGGAACCTGATGGGCTCACGGTAATTTCCTCCACGGCCGTGCGGCCGTGTTCGGCGTCGGTCCTTCTTAGGAGGTTGCTACCACTCCTGCCCTCCGCCATCGGTGGTTTCATCGTCGCGTTCCTTGGCTTCTTCCTCGCGTCTTCCATCTCATCATCCTCGCTCTCCGAAGGATGGTATTCTTCATCGTTTTCTAGCATTTGGGCGCCTCCCGAGAATGTCAATTGTTTATTCGGTGCAGTTCTCCTTCGGCTGATGCGCTTAGAACATCCAGCCTCGTCGTTGTCACACATTTTGCACTAATAAAAACAAATAATTGGTTAAATGCGGAAAAATCCGGCATGACCTTTGCTAATTTTCTTAAACTAGGTGCCCGATTTACGCCAAAACGGAAGTTAATCAACATTCCGGCAAAAATCGGGACTCATTTCATACAAGAACCTGCATACACACATAATAAAGTGCTTCATATACAAGCACAAGCACAATTGTCCATATGCACAAAAGGAAATGCACTTTCTTATACAACAGTAAAAAAAAGGGAACTTGGTTTCATGAAACCTTGAGTTACAGGTTCATAGTTAGTGAGTGCAATGTTACGGGTTTTGACTTGCAACAACAACTAGCTCAAGCTACAACTAATCTTGAAACAGAATGACTTGCAGAACAACAACTAGTACTGAAACATTCAGGTTACACAGGTTCAGGACTGAACATTTCTACTGAAACATAGGAGACATGCATTAAAAAACACAAGTTTTACTAGTGCATATCTTTGTTCTACTATTGCATTTTCATCTACTCTGAACCTAACCTAAACCTAACTTTGAATCTTGCTACTCAGACTAACACGAACACGAACCTAACCTAAACCTAACCTGAATCTGAACCTAACTTGAACCTAACTTGAACTGAACCTAACCTAAACCTAACTTTGAACCTAACTTTGAACTGAACCTAACTTTGAACCTAACCTAAACCTAACTTTGAACCTAACCTAACTCTGACCTAACTGAACTGAACCTAACCTAAACCTAACCTGAATCTTGCTTCAGGTTACACAGGTTCAGGACTGAACATTTCTAGTTAACACTAGGACTGAACAAAATAAGGGGGAGAGAGAGGGGGAGAAGGAACTTTAGTCTCAAACAACTGAACAAACACTAGGCACAAAATAAGTTCATTTGTTTTATTTTGTTCCATTGTTTGGAGTGTGAATATTGAAACGGTATCTCACAACTTTGCACTGAAGAGTTCCTATCATCAACTGAAATGCAACATGATGTGCGTTAAGCGGTTTTGCCTTGTATTGATGGAATACAAGTGTTCCATGTCAAAAAGCAACATGATGTTTGCACGGTATTCGACAACTAATACCGCTTAATGTTTACATGGTATGGTCGAAACGCAGCGTGTATTAGAATTCGAGAGGTGAAACGGCCTCGAAATTTGTTCGAGTTACTTTGTGTAGAAGAATTCTCTGATCATGGGCTTAGACAGCTCACTAATGATCCAACATTGCGGGTTCGAGACATGATGTTAGTGTGTTACAGGTTCACCAACACCAACAAAGATGGAATCATCTCAGAATTGGAAGCTTCGTCAAGTTTATGCGATTTGAAATAGGCTACATATTATGTTCCTTTTTGTGCGACCTGACTTGATATATATCATTCAGGTTTTTCCTGAAATTGAGCTTACACATTAGAAAAAGCATTCGGATTGCATCGATCTCGTGACTTCTTTGGTACTAAACTCGGTGGCAAATCGCATCACATTCGGATAAAGAGTTCGATTCAGTTATCTGAAATCATCCAGCGCGTGTTTGCCTAGTTCCAAGTCGGTTGTAGCAAATGCACTTCCGGACAACAACCATTAACACAAACAATGGGCAAGCAGCAAGGACACGAACATAGTTTTCTTTCTTTCTTTCTTTTGGGGCTAGAACAACTAGGAACAAAATAAAACAATGGAACAAAATAAAACAACTGAACAAACACTAGGCACGATTAACACTAGGACTGAACAAAATAAAACAATGGAACTTTAGTCGATCCTATCCAGTCCATTTCCAGCACATCTTTGTCTAACCCTAACCCTCTGAGGAGAGAGGGGAGAAGGATAGAGGGGCAGAGCTCACCTCTGAGATTGCTCGAGGAGAGGGGGAGATGGCGGCGGGCTGGCGGATGCGTGGCGTGGCGGCCTCCTCCTGGCGTGGCGGGCGGCCTCCTCCTCTGGCGTTGCGTGGCCTCCTCCTCCTGGCGTGGCGTGGCGTGGCGGCCTCCTCTGGCGTGGCGGCGGCCTCCTCTGGCGTGGCGGCGGCCTCCTCTGGCGTGGCGTGGCGGCCTCGATGCGAGGATGGGGATGGGATGGGCGATGTGTGCGAGGATGGGGATGGGGATGGGGATGGGGATGCGCGGTTGACTAGTCCAACCCCACGCAGCGTACCACAGCTAAGTGCGTTACGGATGGCGTCAGCGCCTTAGCGGTGCGCGATGTGTGTTGGACAATCGATAAGTACTTGCGTCCCACTAGTTAACACTAGTACTCACTTACCCCTTTGGTTACGCCCTTAGCTCTATTCTAAGCGATGAGCACCAGGTTGAATCCTGGTGCTCCACTTTTTATTTTACTTTAAAATACTTTAAAATGTTCAAAAATACTTTAAAATGTTCCAAAAGTGGTGATACATGCCATACAAATTTTGTTTTGGTTTTAAAATACTTTTAAATATTCCAAAAATGCCCAAAAGTAATAATATTCCAAAAATGCCCAAAAATATGATTTAAAGTATAACTAAATTTCATAATAATTTGTCCATGAATATTACAATCTTTTTTCGACCCGCGTTTACAATATTTTTTTGAGCTAGCGTTTTACAATATTTTTCCCTTCTTTGTCGCGGTTGAATAATTTAGCCCGGCACTTTAATGTTTCTTCTTTCGAGCGGGCTACCTTTTTGGGTAGGGTTGTCCTTTTCTTCTTGTGATGTATGTTCTTGCATCGTAGTCGTCGTCATCTTCAATCTTTGGATCGCCGTCTTGGTGAAGTCTTGCTCATTGGCGACTCCATCCATTCCGATGATGTTCATTTTCCTCTCCTCACGACAACACGGCTAGGCTTTGTCGGGTCGGTAATGAAAAACATTGGTCCACTTTGGTAGCGTACCACGGTTCATTTTCGCGGCCACGTTTGCCGTGCCTTGGATTTGGCTGCCGGGTATAACCATGGTTGTGAAATACGGTCTTCTCTTTCGGCGTTCTTTGCCCATCGACGGAACGCCGGCACCTTTTCTCCGATGAGTCGAGCTCCCGGATCTCCTCGATTCTTAGTAGAATCTTTCCTTCACGTTGTCATCGGTGTAGAATTCGGCGTTACGCTGAGTTACGATAATCACACTTGTTGTCCTTTTCCTCCGTGTAGAATGTGTAGCCGTTGATATCATACGCTGATAGGTCACCAGGTTTTGCATCGGTCCCTGCGACAAGGTGAATATGATCTTTTCCGTGTCGGAAGAATGCGGCGGGGATTATCAAGGCGTCTGCCTAAACCAACGCGTGAAATCTGAGTTGTGCTCTTTGATTATTTCTCCTGCGTCCTCTGTATGCCCGGTCCGTACTTCTTCTCGATTAACCTTTTGTGCTACATGCCCAAGGATCGACCAGTTCTAAATCTTTGTAGCGCGAGGTTTGCTCGATCAAAGTCTGCGTCGAAAATCGAAATGCGCATGCGGTGTCGGCGACCCTCTCGGTGACGGATCCGTCGAGCTTGCCAAGGTGTACATTGGCGGGAAGACCGACAGGGTTCTCGATGTCTAGATAATTCGTGCGAAGAGATGCACTCTTGACCGAAAAGCCCTTGGCTATGCTTCCATCTGGGCCGGGACCTTGCGACGTATCCTTTGATGTGTCCGTTCATCCTTTGAGCGCCATCATGCTGCGGAGAAACATCGGCCCGAGTTGTCGATGTCCTCCACGACATGGACCAGCGATGCACCATAATGTCGAAGAATGCGGGTGGGAAGTAGACCTCAAGCTCACATAGTATCACCACGATCTCCTCCTGTAGCCTTAGAGCTGATTCAAGCCAATCGACTTCCTAGAGATGGCGTCGAAAAACTTGCATAAGCCAAATAACGTTTCACGCGGACGTGCTCGTCCATTATCCCTCTTAGTGCGACCGGAAGTACTGCGTCATTAGCACACGGTCGTGAGACTTCATGCCCGAACCTCTGCCCTCGTCTAGGTATCTGCTTATCTTGCCAGCGTGGCCGTAAGGAAATTTGACTCCTAGAAGGCACTTGAAAACTGTTTGATCTCATCACGGCTTAGAGTGAAGCAAGAAGGAGGCGTAATATTCGTTCTTCTTGAACTTTTTACCCTTAGGCGACCTTGTGTCGTCTCCGACTCATGATCATCGTCATCTTCACGATCATCGAGGTAGTCGTCCTCCGTGAAGCTCCTTCCGGATACCCAAGCATATCGGTCGTGCCTTGCTTTGGACCATCTTCGTCCTATCGGCATGTTGATTATGGTGGCGACCGGACTCGCACTACGTTTTCGTGATATGCATGATGTCGAGGCTATGAGGCGTGGAGAAACTTCGATATGGCAACTCGAGCAGACCTTGTTTTCCATACCTTCATCGGCTTGTCTTGTTGCTGCCTCTTTCGCTTCTTTCGGGCTTAGGACAATCTTTCCGGTTTTCAGCAACTCTTCCACTTCTTCGCTGCTCCCTACGCTCTGGGATTCCTCGGGTCTCGATTTGCCATCGAACAGGTCTCCACGTTTTCTCCATGGATCATTCTTGCGAGCCACCTCCGGTGCGCCATGAACACGGTTTCGATGACCTGGATCTTTCTCTAGTTGGAGATAGCTTGTGTTATCCATGCACCTAACGCATGCGTGGAATCCTTGGATAACCTGCCCGAGATATACCCGCAACTGGATAGTCTTGCACCGTAGTGACCAGCGCTCTCATAGTGAAATAATCTTGTGCGGCGTCGTAAGTATTAGCTCGATTCCCATAACGTGGCTAGCTCCTCTTTCAACAGCCGAGATCTGATTGATGTCGGTACCAGGTTGTTTCGGCCCTTGAATTAGCATACTCATTTGTATGTACTTCTTCTTCATGCACAACCATGGAGGAGATTGTACATCCATACAAACCTGAGCCAAGTCTTTGTGCGTCTTTGCAGCTACCGATCGGATTGAGTCCATCGGTGCTGCGCACCAAGCGATGTTCCTCGAATATCCACGAATGCGAATTCGAGGTCCAATGCTTTCAGCAGCTAGCATCGAAGGTGCGTCGCAGCTCATCCTTTTAGGTCATCATCATCTCCGGCTTCTTCCTTTCCGCATGCCATCGCATGAGCTTGCTTCCTTAGGGTCCATGAAATAGCGGCTGCGAGCGGTGATAGGAAAGTACCATACCACTTTTCGGTGCTTTCTTCCCTTTCTTGTATCGACTCACGCGCACGGACATGTGGTTTTCTCGCGTCCTCGCCCGATAAATGATGCAATCGTTGATGCATCGTGATATCTAACGTGCGGTAGATCGAGAGACGAGCGATTTTCTTGGCATCCTCGATACTAGTTGGACATGTGTTCCCCTCCGGAGACGATCGTGCGAGAATGCCATCATATCGTCGAAGCTTGCGTCGCTCAATTTGTGCTTTGCCTTCATCTCCATAGCCTTGGCGTTACATTCAACCGGGTATCATCGGGCTGCATCCTTCATACAATGGAGTAACGCGTCTTTCTCAAGTTGCGCAAGCTTGGCTTTCTCTCTAGCGGCAGCCTGGCGTTACTAAATGCCTTGAGAAGCAGCTCTTGCACATAAGGGTCCCGCACCCAGCTGACGTTGTTCCATCGTAAATACGCTCCTCCGCATCTAGATCATCATCATCCCGATGCCTTGGTACCTTCACCATCTCCGGGGCCTCTTCATCATCTCGCCCGTTCTCGCCGTGATGATGATCACCGTCTCCATCATCTACGCCATCGCTTATCCAGCAGTGTATCCATCCATGAAACCATGGCGGGCGAGTGCGCTGATTCCGGAATCTGGGTCGATCACCCAGTGAGTTTGCATCTTTCTGCACGACATCTTTATATCTGTCTTTGTTATTTCGTATCATGTCGGCGTCGCACATTTCAAAAATCTAGCCACAATGCCTTCGCTCATTATGCGGACCATTTTTGCCTGCGATGTACGGTACAATTTTGAAGTCTATTAGAACCACATAATGAATGCATGCATGCAATGGTCGATAGAAAATTTCGGCATGACCTATCCTAAAATTAGGACCTTTGCGAAATGCCAAAGTCTTGCCAAAATGGAAATGAATCAACATTTTGGCAAAACAAATCACAACTTGTTCACATACAAACACAAGAGAGAGAGAGATCCATACACACATGAACATATCATTATCCTCTCCATACACATGCATGAGCATCATCGATACTCTCCATATACACACACATATGACCATCGATCCTAGCTCTCACACATACACATCATGACATGAGCATCGATCATCTACATACATATGAGCACATGCATCATCCATATACACATGAACACATCCTTACATGGACAACTTACGAGATGAGAGACCGATCGCGAGAAAGATGGAAAGGAGAGGTGCGCGTCGACCAGGAGGCGGATAGATGAGACGGAGACCTCCTCTATTACTTATGTAACATCCAAAGCAAGTTTTACATGCTAAAAATGGTGAATTTGTGGAGAAATTTAGGTGGGAAGGAGAAGATCCCGACTAGATCTAAGGAGGAAGAAGAAGGGCAAAGTGAAGTGTGGGGTGGTGGATGTGGTCACACATGTGCACATAAAGTGCTGTCCTAAAAAAATCGACACATCCAGTGGCGCTGCAACAACAGTGCCCACGGGAGTACAAACTTCATGGCGCACTAGGCGAGATGCTCTAGTCCTGTGGCGCACTAGGAGGAGTGCGCCACAGAAGTTTGTGGCCGTCTCAGAGCAGAGGTGGGCATGCGCTCAGTCGTAGCGCACCATGCACACGTGCGCCACAGATGACCCTAACAACCGTGGCGCACGTGTGCATGGTGCCTTCTGAAGCGTGTGCGGGGCCAACAGCCCACACATATCTGTGGCGCACTAGGGTCATGTGCGCCACGGATATTCTAGTTATTAGTAGGGCACTGCCCTTGGTGAGCCGCTGTTGTTTGGTGGGGCACTTCAACCATGTGAGCCACGGATGTGTTGATTACCTATAGCCGTTTTCCTAGTAGTGTATGATATGATGAACAATAAACACAAGTTTATGAAGAGTCAAGACAAAATGAATCGACAAAACAAAGGAATGTAGACAACTTGAGATCATCTTTAGATGTGGCTAGGTTGGAAGGGGAGATGGACCTCTACCAACAACTTCTCCATGATCAGATACATTTGCAGTCAAGTGAAACTCCCTCCATTGACTTTTACGTGTATTAAATACCTTTATCTACAAAATTAGTGTTAGATTTTTATGCAATAAGAATTTCTAATCATAGTTCTATGACGAAATCAACATACTTCAATCAATTTGTAACTAGAATATGGAAATAAACTAACCAAAACATCTACTTTGGCATTGGGTTGATTTGCTCCGTCAAATTCCATGCATATATCCAGAAGTAGGTTTTCCAACTGATATTAAATCAACAACATAAATTATGTTAACAATATTACATAAATATAGTGTTACTCTCTTTTTTGTTGAAAGAAAAATACAGCTATGATAAATCTACCTCAAACGTAGAAGAGAGTTTTTCACCGTTGAAACATGAAATGATGTCACCCCTTCGGATTCCGAGCATCTCAGCATTTGATCCATCGCCCACCTAGTAGTAATCAGTTGGAGTAATTCCACATAAGATGTATGTGAAGACAAAGCACATTTTTTTAAAAGAAAAACTATGTCCAACATGGAAGGAACCATTTTCCATTATCCATTAGGGTAGAATTGCTCCTTAGTGAGAATTTCAGAATTTTGCTCCCGATGGGATTCGAACTCCGGTTGCTTGGGTGCGCCATTGCAACCAAACCACTAGGCCACTGTCTCGTTCTTAAAATGCACATGTAGGGACCCAAAGTTTGCCGTAGGAGACAATAAATATTTTATACCTCATTAACAATAAGACCGTCATCCATGTTATACTTGCGCCAGATCTTGTCAATATAAAGAGGGTCTAGAAGCTTGATAGCTAAAAACTTTAATCCAAGGTGGGGTCGAGGGATGCGCCTACAATACGAATAAAGATTTAATACACCGCAAAATATGAAGGACCATGAAATTGACAGATATTACACGAGGGCTTTTCTCTAAAGTCTAGCTTTTGTCTAGCATGTTGAATAACTCACCCCTAGATAGATATTTTGATTTGATTTGAATAAAAAGTTGAAAAGGGATCATAGTATTCTTGTCATTATATCTCTCACGCTCAACAAAAAATTATCATCTAAACATAATAGAGATTAGTTGATCATCACAAAACATTTTTTTCATGAACATGTGAGAAGTGAATAACCTACCGAGAGTTTAAGAGAAAACACAGATTTCTACATTTATATTTGCAACTTTTGTATGCTAGTATCACTCAATGGGTTTGGATAAATCAGTTGTAGTAGGAGATATTATACAAAGTTAATCATTATAAAAAATTATGCATGCCAACGATAACATTGTTGAACATTAAAATCTAGGTAATTATTGAACAAGCGACAATTGGCCATTTGAATAGATTAGGTCAACAAATAAAGTCTCTCTAGTTATTACATCTTAATTATGGTAATGTATAGCCATACCTGAGAAATAGAAAGGACATTAGAAATAAGAACGAAATGATAGTCAAGCCTCTAGTTTGCAAATTTTTTAAATCAAGCATAATAATAATATAACACCCAAAAACAACGAAAAGACATTAATAGAGCCAATAGAAATAACATACCCAAATTTCCTCCACAAATCCAAGCACTTGAGCAAAATTGACGAAGGTATAAAAGACCCTTGTGATGTAATGTTGACCATTCCCACAACCTTCCCATCTAAATCAATGACCAGCCCTCCATCATCATACTACAACACTTATACAAAAAATATTAGGACTTATAAGAGAAAATCACATGTAGTTTCGATTTAAATATCAAAAATACAATGAACTCAATATAGATAAATATAATATCATGAATTATGTACCTCATTAACATCTGTATCAGAACAACAGAACATGAAGTGATACCGCTGAAAAAGGTCTGGATTTAAGTGTTCTACCCTGCCATGGGTAATTCTGAGGTCTAAATTTTCGTCTCTTCCAAGACGGAAAACCTCCTGAGCGGGTTGCAGTTTGTCATTAAAAGAGGGTACCAGAACACGACGGTCCACTCTTACTCGAAATAGAGCAATGTCGTAATGCGCTTGGTAGTAGAGCAAGCGGGCCTCCACAATGGTCTCATCTAGCAAATGAATAATGGTTTCTTTGAGAATTGACCAACCAAGGATGAACTAGTTATAAATGGGTTTCTTTGAGAATTGACCGACTAAAGGTAAACTAGTTATATATAGGGAAGTCAAATAGAGCAATGCCAAAGAAAGAAGATGAATAGAAAGTGTGTGTGCTATCCTATGTAGTTCACCTTAGCATTAGGGTCATACTCATCTTTGCCTAACCACTCGTCGAAGTCCGGCTGATTCGAGCGGATTAGATGTGCCGTCGTCAAAACCGTGCCAGTTTTGGGCACATTGATCAACTCACAAATAATTACGAATATATTGGGTAGCCAGCAGCCAATAATTAAGAGAGCATTTTTCATGGCGAAGACGATGTTATTGTTGGATAGATCTCTCCCACGTTTGGGCCTAACGGCCCGAACGGAGTCCCTTATCGCGCCCTAATCGGGGGCGCCCAACCCTATCCATGGTTGTGGGCCCCTGTCGCCAGTGCGTATATAAATAGGTGGGGCGGGCCTGCAGTCTGAGGTTCACCGTCTTGCCCCGCAACACACCCACCGATTAGGGTTTGCACTAGGCCGACGGGAAGCTCCGCCGCCACCGCTCTCAACCACCCACGCTCACGCAGTCTCCCCTTTTCCCATGGCCAACGACGGCGGATCTAGCTCCGGCTCTGGCTCCGGAATCCCCTCCGGTTCCTGCCTGTCAAGCCAGGGCGCATGTAGTCTCTCTCTCCCTCTCAGATCTACTTGTTCAACTACTACAGAGCATCTACCAAGGTTAAGCTAAATCTAACAATGGTATCAGAGCACATTAGATGCTAGCTTTTTTTTTGGTAGAAAAGTAAAAATGAAAGAAAACACTAGAGCCAAAAGTGCGCCTTGCCCCTCTGGCCGCGCCGTCCCCCTCGATCCCTATGCGCATCGGCAAGCCGAGGCATAGGGAAGAAGGACACACCCCTTCGGAGGCAAAGAAAATCAAAACCTAACCCCATCCCGTCCCCAGATCCCAGCCCAAGTAAAGAAAAACAAAGATGAAAGACCCTTTTTTTCCCCACCCGCATGCAAAAGCCACGAAAAGAACAGCCTCAAAACCCCAAATCCTAGATCTACGATCTGAAAGTTGCACCGGCCATCACCGGCAAAAGGACCGATCCGCCCGGATTGGTGGCGCGCCCACAGGTGGATGCGCCGCCGCAAGGCCGAAAAGAGGCGCCGTCGTCTCTGAGGGGGTGCACCGCTTGTTCTAGAGTCAATAGGGTGGTGGAAGAGGATGGACAAAGGGGAAAAGGGTGGTGGCGCTGTAGAAAGGAGGGGACCGTCGCCGGCACAACTGTCGGACGGACGACCGCCTCCCCTCTCCAACGCCGCCGGAGCAGAGCTCACCGCCGGCCACGCCGCTGCGCCACAGGTGGGGACGTGGGGAGGGAGGGGCCGAAGCCGCCTCGCCGGCTCCGCCACGCGCCACCACACCGCCGGCGCAGGACACGGCGACCACGCGGGGCAACCGGCGAAGGGCGGGCGCCGCCGGTGGACGCGTCTCAGCGGTCGCGGTGACCACGCGGCAGCGACAGCGCAGCGCGGTAGCCCGCGCGAGGCAGCACACAGGAGGCGGACCAGCAGGCGGCAGCCTTGTGCAGCCGCGCCCAGCATGCCTGTGAGGCGGTGAGGAAGTGTGGTTAGGGTTAGTGGGGGTCGGCGGTTGGGGTTTTATACCCCGAAGGCGCTGACCATCGGATCGAGGTTGCCGGTGAACGGCGAGATCGAGCAGTCGAGGCGGGCGGAGGAGCGGCCGGCTGCAGCTCTCTTGGCCGAAGCGAGCGCAGCATGGTGTCTTGGAGGCCGCGGGCCAGGCGGGCATTGTTGGGCATGGCGGCACCTAGCTAGCGGCCAGGGGTGGCCAGCCAGCCGGTGGCACTGGCAGTGGCCCTTGATGAAGGCCATGAGCTGGTTTCTTTAAACAGTTTTTTTCTTTCTGTTTTGTTAATTTACAGAGTTGTTTTTTAATGGTTTTGCTTAGTTTTGAGCAATTTTTTGCATAGTTTTCTCTAGTCATTTTATCTTTATGTATTTTTGACTAGAGAACGTTACAAAGGCAGAATTTTTTCTGCAAAGTATGAGTTTTATGAAAGTCATTAATGAAAGTTTCCGCTGCAAATAGTCATTTTAAATTGCAAATGTATGGTTTAAATTGCAACAATGCAATAAAAGTTGATTAAATTTTGACATAAAGATGTGATTAAAGTGATTATGTCTCATGCTATTAATTGACCGGCGTTATTACTAATCATGACCATAATCTTTTCCCATTAAGTATTAAAGGTGCATTTAAATTTATTTCTGCCCAACGGTGATGTAATTTTAAATAGCACGAAACGATTGCATGCTTAATTTATACCAACGTTGAATTAACGCATACAGTTGTTTTCCTTGGTGATCTCACATCTTTTGTGATTTTCAGGAGGTCTCAACCTCATGGCATGTTTGAAGTATATCCCGCTCCTAAGGGGGGACAACTACTCCGAATGGAGGAAGAAAGTTGATTTGGCGTTCGTATGCGCCGAAGTGGATTGGGTGGTTGACACCAAGCAACCAGTCAAGCCGTGACCGGTCGAGGCTGGCGAGGAAAATCTTGACTTTGAGAAAAGGAAGAGGGACCATGCTCCATTGGAGCTGGCCTACTCTATTGATAACCAGAAATGGGTGAACGCCAACAAGAAGTGTCGGCCCGTAAAGAACACAATTGAGAGCAATAGTAGGCTCAATTGGAGTGTGCTACCGTGCGAGTATCTCGCCAAGATAAAGAGCGATTCTTGGCTCTTCAAAGATATATGCGACCAGTGTTAAAGCTGATTCTTGAAAAGTATCTGGGAGGACCCCACGAATAAGAGAGCACATCTTGAGGATGTCAAACATGGCGTGACTCAAGCCCATGGATCAGGACCTCGAGCTAAAGCCCACTCTTGGTGCACCTAGTGATGGCCTCACTTCCTGACCTTTTGAAAACTTTGTAATAAACTATAATATGTCCCTGAAAAGTGGGACATGGAAAGACCATTGGGATGTGCTCCCAAGAAGAGGAAAGCCCTTCACGGCGGTTCTCGAACCGTGAAGGACAACAGGAAGAGAGGCTTCACGGTGGCAACCATGGTGGCTCACCCTCCAAGCCCCATGGCAAGGGTCCAATGCAAAGACCAACCAGATCACCACCCACAGGGAGAAGGATCGGTGCCATCCTTTGTAAAAAGCCGGGCCATTACAAGAAAAGGCTTGATTTGGTGAAGTACATCATGGCCAAAATGGTAAAGATGTTGTTTATTTTGTTAATGAATCTACGTATGAAAAGTTTACTAGATCCACTTGGTGGATTGATTCTGAACAACTGTTCATATTGCCAACTCTTCTGGGTTCCATTCGACAAGGACCACGCCAAGAAGAGAAAGACACATTGAAGTGGCGAATGGAATAGAAGCAGAAGTGGAGGCCATTGGTGACGTCCCTCTGGAGCTGGCTGATGGCTCTTTCCTTTTGCTCAAAGATGTGCTTTTCGTTCCCTCATTACATAGGAATTTAATAAGTGTTTCCTGTTTGGACAAAGATTCTTACGAATGTTATTTCGGAAATGGCAAGTGTGCCATTTGGTTGAAAGACAAATGTGTGGGTGTTGCTACATTATTTGATAAGTTATATTTGTTATTCCTTCATGAGAAAGTTCTTTCTGTGTGTGATGTGAATAAAAAGTTTCCTTGTCGCACAAAGAACAAAAGGAAAGAAAGCGAACTCTTGACTCATCGAAACTATGGCACTGTAGACTAGGCCATATTTCGAGGGAAGAATAGAAAACCTCGTTAAAAATGACATTCTTCCTCCGTTAGAGTTCTCCGACATAGAACAATGCATAGATTGCATTAAAGGAAAGTATGTCAAACAAATTAAAAAGGGTGCAAACCGAAGCATAGCTACACTAGAAATAATCCACACGGATATTTGTGGACCGTTTCCGGTGAAAAGTGTGGATGGCTATGATTCATTCATAACATTCACGGATGATCACTCCCGGTATGGTTATATTTATCCAATTAAAGAAAGATCTGAAGAATTGGATAAATTTAAAATTTTCAAAGCTGAAGTAGAAAATCAGCACGATAAAAGAATCAAAATAGTTCGGTCCGATCGTGGGGGGAGTACTACGGTCGGCATACTCCATATGGTTAAGTACCAGGACCCTTTGCAAGGTTCCTGCAAGAAAATGGAATAGTCATCCAGTATTCTATGCCGGGCGAACCTCAGCAAAACGGAGTAGCTGAAAGGCGCAGCCGTACCCTTATGGATATGGTGCGCAGCATGATGATCTATTCCACCCTCCCATTGGGATTGTGGATGGAGGCGCTTAAAACCGCCATTCACATTCTCAACAGAGTTCCAACTAAGTCGGTGCCCAAAACACCGTATGAATTGTGGACAGGCAGAGTCCCCTCTCTGCACCACTTGAGGGTCTGGGGGAGCCCAGCTGAGGCAAAAGTTTTCAATCCAAACATTGCAAAGTTAGAACCCAAAACAGTATCTTGCCATTTTTTTGGCTACCCAGATAAGTCCAAAGGCTATCGTTTCTATTGTCCCGACAGATACACAAAGTTTGTAGAAACGAGACATGCAGTCTTCTTGGAGGACGAATTGATGAGGGGGAGCACGGTAGCTAGGAAAATTGATCTTGAGGAGAAGAGGGTGCATGCACCTAATCCGATGACTCAGGAGCCATTTTTCTCGATACCTATTGTGCCACCATCTACAACCCCTGAGGTTGTGGTGTCGGCACCTGTTGTGACTCCACACGTGACAACAATGGGCGAAAGTTCGGAACTTGTCCATCAGGAGCCACCTGAACCCATTGTTGAGCACGAAAGGAAGCCAGAACAGCCACCTACTGTAAATGTGCCTGAACCCGAGGCGATAAATGAGCAAGAGTCTGATGAACTCAGGCGGTCTAGAAGAGAACGAAGACCAGCCATTTCCAAAGAAATCTACAAAGTTTACAATGTAGTTCATATGGAGGGCGATCCTACCTCATATGAAGAAGCCATGAGTAGCCCTCACTCAGCCAAGTGGGTAGAGGCAATGGAAGATGAAATGAAATCGATGAGTTCCAACAATGTTTGGGACTTAGAGGAAATTCCCAAAGGAGCCAAAACAGTAGGATGCAAGTGGGTCTACAAAACAAAGTATGACTCCAATGGGAATGTAGAAAAGTATAAAGCTAGACTCGTGGCAAAAGGTTTTACGCAAAGAGAAGGTGTAGATTACAATGAGACTTTTTCTCCGGTCTCATGTAAGGACTCCTTCAGAATCATCATGGCACTAGTTGCACATTTCGATTTAGAGTTACATCAAATGGATGTCAAGACGGCATTTCTAAATGGAGATTTAGAAGAAAATGTTTACATGAAACAACCCAAGGGTTTTTTCATGGAGAGGAAGGAACATATGGGATGCCGCCTAAAGAAATCCATTTATGGGTTAAAGCAAGCCTCTAGGCAGTGGTATTTAAAGTTTAATGATACCATTAAAAGATTTGGATTCAAAGAAAATATTGAGGACAACTGCATTTATGCAAAGTTCAAAAGTGGAAAATACATTTTCCTAATTTTGTATGTGGATGACATTGCTTGCCGCGATGATGTTAGTCTACTACTAGAGACAAAGAAGTTCTTGTCATCAAACTTTGACATGAAAGACCTTGGTGAAGCCTCTTATGTTTTGGGCATAGAAATTCACCGAGACAGAAAAGAATGGAGTGTTAGAATCAGAAAGCGTATTGTGAAAAGATTTTAAAGAAATACAATATGCATGCAGTAATTCAACACCTGCTCCCATAGTCAAGGGCGATAGTTTTGGGAAATCCCAATGTCCAAAGAATCAATATGAGATCGATCAAATGAAGTCGATACCATATGCTTACTGTTGGAAGCTTACGGTATGCACAAGTGTGCACTCATACGACTTAGCATTTATCACCGGGTACTCGGTAGATATCAAGAGAATCCAGGCATAGAGCACTTGGAAGATGGTAAAGAAAGCTTTGTTATATGTGCAAGGCACAAAAGGCCTCATGCTAACATATAGAAGATCTGATTCCTAGGGATAAAAGGGTATTCAGATGCAGATTTTATGGAGATAAAGGCGACGAAAGTCCACGACAGGGTATGTCTTTACTCTCGCAGGAGGTGCTATTTCGTGGAGAAGCGCCAAACAGTCGATAGTTGCATCATCTACGATGTATGCAGAATTCATAGCATGTTATGAGGCCATGGGACAGACGTTATGGTTTAAAAAATTCTTACCCGACTTGAAAGTGGTTGACTGCATCAGCAGGCCACTAAAGATGTACTGTGACAACGAGCCCGCAGTATTCTATGCTCACAATAACAAGTCGAGTAATGCTTTAAAGTCTATAGATATAAAGTATTATGTTGTAAAGGACAAAGTCCAGGATCAAACTATAAGTCTCGAGCATATAAGGACAAAAGATATGCTTGCGGATCCGCTAACGAAAGGCTTACCATCCAATGTGTTCAAGGAACACATAGCTGGCATGGGTTTAATGGGAAGTCTATGATTACTGGACTAAAGAGGCCCAAAAATAACAGAATTTGTTTCAGAACATGAAGGTATATAGTGGATGTCTGATTCTATCGGCAATTGAGTTGAGACGATGAACCATGCTCTATGTATCATTCTGTGATGAAATAAGTAAAGTACAAAGTTAAAAGTAAAGTCGAGATCTAGGGGGAGAATGTTGGATAGATCTCCCACGTTGAGCCCAACGGCCGAACGAATCCTATCGCGCCCTAATCGGGGCGCCCAACCTATCCATGGTTGTGGGCCCTCGCCCGATGCGTATATAAATAGGTGGGGGGGGCTGACGCAGCACGAGGTTCACCGTGCGCCGCAGCCCCCCACCAACACACCCACCGATTAGGGTTCGCACTAGGCCGACGGGAAGCTCCGCCGCCACCGCTCTCAACCACCCACGCTCACGTCGTCGCCCCTTTTCCCATGGCCAACGACGGCGGATCTAGCTCCGGCTCTGGCTCCGGAATCCCCTCCGGTTCCTGCCTGTCAAGCAAGGGCGCAGGTAGTCTCTCTCTCCCTCTCGGATCTACTTGTTCAACTACTACAGAGCATCTACCAAGGTTAGGCTAAATCTAACAGTTATACCGCTGGAGGAAGAAATTCCGAGGAGGAATTTAGCGGCGGAGAGCACTGCTTTGGTCCCACGTTGACGGACGGGGAGGAGCTGCGGATCCGTGGCGAGGCAGGAGGTGGGCACGAAGTTGTCAAGCGTGGGCATTTGCATCTGGCGACCTGTAGGGAGGAAGAAGAAGATATCAAAAAACTTGTATGCACTCCTTGCTCGATCTGTATTAATCGGTCAGTTTATTGTCAAGCAAGGTGAAAAAGATATACTCCTACATACTAGTAGGAGCAAGAAGTTGAAACTAATATACGCGAGCTAACCAATTTTTTCTTGGAATTTTTGTTGGAGTGGCTCGAAGGCCTGGTACAGCTCCACGCTGTACTCCTCGTCGTCGGGGATGTAGGGCTCGCAGATCGGGGAGCTGGGGACAGACGACACCGCCTCTTCCTCTTCCTCTTCCGACGGCTGCTCCGGCGTCCCCAAACTTCTCTTCTTGGCATCTCTCTCCTCCTGCTCATCCTCATCGTCCTCCCGGCGGCGGACGATCGTACCACCGCGGTCGGCGGCGGCGGCCGTGCCGTTGATGGCCGACGTCTTTTTCTTCCTCTTGGATCTATGCTTCCGTCGATCCCCCCATGTCGTGGGCATGGTGACGGCTCCCTGCTGCTGTGGTGGTCCGGCGCCGGCCGGAGCTTAGGTAGCGCAATGTGTGTTCCGATCTTGTTTCGCGTCGGAGAAGAGGAAAATTAAGATGGGGCTAGCTACAAGAAGACGTACTAGCTTTATCGATCCGTCCTTCTTTGTATAATCGACTAGTCGGAATGGCCGTACGTTGTCACGGCTCTTTTTTTCTCATGATAAACTTTTCCTCATGATAAACCTCCATAAGTTGTCGATGCTTCACAAATCGACTCATGTTGCATAAATTTGGCTCTATCAACTGTGCTTTTCCCTCGTGATGAACATTCGTGAGTTGTCGAATTTCACAGATCGATCAGTCATGGTGCACGAACTTGGTTCCGTCAACCAATAACCACTGCTCTTCGAAGGTGAAGGTGGAATTTGGTGCGTGAAGAAATCTATGGCCATAGACAAAATGTGAACATATGAACAGAAAATATTGTGGAATCTACCCCTTCCGTGGCTAGCCTTGTATTAAGCCTCAATGTCTTAATTTAGACATGGTTGATTGATTCCAAGCGAGGATACAGAATGCACTATGCTGAAACTTAACATAAGAGAGGAGATATATTGAATCACTTCATAAAATAATGACCTTCTTAGTTGTTGACAAATGTGTACATAAAAAAGCAAATGAAGTTGAACATTCTGAAGTCAATATCTATGCATCAGTACAATAGCTAGTGCGATCAGTATAACTTTGCTCCTAGGCAGGAACATCACCATCAATGACTCAGGTGTTCAGCAACCAACATATAAGAATTTATATTACCCGGTGCTACATAAAGAAGACAATATTTCAATAATTTGTGAACATGGAAAGGCCTGAATTTAAATGGTCCTGGAGACACTTTATAATCACTTGCGCTGGACATAGTTAGTGTGCAGTACAATAAGGTTCCTTTATTTTTGAAAAGGAATTATACTACTCCCTTCGACCCATATTAGTTGCATAGATTCATCTAGATATGGATGTATCTAGTCAAGTTTTAGTTTTAGATACATCCGTATCTAGACAAATTTGAGTCTACTAATATGGGTCCGAGGGAGTAATTAAGTACAACTGATTTGGTTATATTCGAGTCTAGCAGTTGCTGCATGCAGGTCGGCACTGACGCTAGCAAAACGCCACTCTGGCCTACCTGAGCTAAGGCATGCGCCAATGAATCATTTCCTTTCCTGTTTATTCCACTGAATCCTTTCCTTTCTTGTTGATTTTCAGCATAGACAGATGTAGATCAATAGTTGGCTTGATTTTGTAGAACACCGTTGTAATGCTAGCAATATAGATCAGTCTTCCTTTGGATTGGAGAAAACTGACACAAAAGAACTACAATCAGATTCAATGACCAGAGGGTTCACCGAGAAAATCAAGGCCAGCTTTAGACATTCTAGTACAACAACTGCCTACCCCTGTCCGCACTATGACAAGTGCGTAAAGAAGGCCCAAGCAGAGACTGGTTAAGAAATCAGAGGTTTGCATACGGTGGCTTTTCTATCTTTCCAGCAATATTCATCTCCTCCAATATTTATTAGCTGCAAAGAGGATTAGATAGCTCCATAGAAAATTGACCAGTGCACAATCTTGCCAATCCATTTGTTATACGTACTTGTTTTGAAAGAAGATCATACAGAGAAATTAACAAAATCCTGAAGGGAGGAGGTTTTTCTCATCTGGGCTTCATCTGTTGTTGAAATATTCAAAGATGAGGGTCAAATCCATGAAATATTGTACATTGAGGATTAGAGGAGCCAAGGGCTCTGAACCATGAAATTGGTTCAGGAGAATTAGTAAGGAGAGAGGTGGATGGGGACTTCTGCAGGAGATGGGAGTCAGTCGTCGACCAACGAACTCGAACCGGAGGCAGCCGTGCTCCTGTTAGGTCAGCAGTAGGATCTGTATGGTCTTCCGTACGATATATGCAACTAAGATAGACATGAGGATTGTTTGCTTCATATACAACTAAGTAAAAAATGAGTTCAAATGGGAAGTACCTAGCAGCTATCCATGACCATGGAAGTACCAGTGACAGAGGGGACAGCCTACAATATCAGTTCCGCCAAAGATCCTAGATACAACACCACGTGTATCAAAGTTGGGAAATTCTTGCTAATGCACTTTAGTTTCTTGCTTAACTAATACGTTCCTTGGAAAATCTGGAAGGATATGTAGTGACCTACAGAGGTGGATGCTTACTCTATGGCTGCATGATAGGCACCGCACAATTGCATTAATCAAATACAGCAGCTCTGACGATCACGCAAAGAACATCAATTTACCTTGAATCGGTTGCAAGTCCCCTGCAACGTCTGCAGCTTGGGGAATGACGACGAACCACTGAATATCCGCTAGAGGGGTTGGAAAGATCCCAATGATCTTGAAACCCATGTTTCCAGTAAACCACATGAGACCAAAGAACCACCAATAACAACTGCAACACCAATTCAAAGTTTCAGACAGAGCACTCAATAACCTTGCAGCTGTTGCACACTGGGGAACTTGATGCTGATGAAGTACTCTGGTAGGACTCTTCTGTTCATGCCCACACTCCACAAAATGGACCGACATGGATTTTGCATCTTGTCCATAGCGTCGTTGTAGTCGATACTGCTTGGGTAGAACTGGGAGGACCCGGCAAGGATGGTCTCTGGCTGACCCATCATCACATGATGTGCCTCGTCTTTCTCATCTGCCTTGGCTAGCATCCCACTAACCAAAAAGAATTTCATATACACGTCAGTGTTGTGATGAACTGCTTAACTGGACATTCAGAACATATTCTGAACCCGCTTTTTTCTGCTCATTGCCTAGTCAAATTAATGCATTAATTATTTGTTCCTCCTTTATTTTAGCTAGGAGTATTACGTATGTATCCCATTATTTCGTTTTTATCAACTGTTTCAAAATCTAGAAATCAACTGGCTAAACGAACATGAATTGAATTGATGTGGTGACGACTATGGATACACACGAGCTGCTAGAACAAGAATTTTCAAGTTATTAAATGATCAATAAACCAACTGTCTAGGTAGAACCGGAATATTTCACAAAAGATAAAGAAGTATATATGCACTCTGCAACCATTCCCCAACTGGTAAACTATGTTCGATGAATTTTGCTCAGCTATATCCATGCGATGAGAGTGATTTTGCTGGGGAAGTAACACCTTCGAGTTTAGGCTCGGACTTGCCTTATCTGCTCTTGTGTGCATACGAAATCATGGATTAAAATAGGAGACGAGATCACATGGCACTCCTTCAAAGTAACGAGGGAAGCAAACAATAAGCATGCAGATATACAAGATATTATAGTAAGCGGCTGTCGTGATTGACCCGTGACATACCTTTATAGCAACAGAGAACGGATTCTTGTTATCTTGTAATTGCTTTTTTTTTCAGAAAGTTTCAGATGAATGTAGTGGAAAAAATTCAACTGATAGGTACTGCGGCAATTGACGGTTCTGCCCCCATCCCCTCTCTCCCTCTCCAACTCACCGCTGATTCTGGCGTCTTCAGCAGCCTTCTGTCGCCGGCACTCACCGGCTTTCGCCGTTTTCCAACTTCCGGAAGCCCATCTCACGGCCAAGAGCACCTTGTAACCATAACACAAATGAATCAGGAGTTAGGCAAGCACGACTCTTAGAAAAGGACCTAGAGCGCGACATGGCCCTGCTGCAGCAATGAGCAGTGCGCCGAACAGAGAACGACATGATGCTTTGACCCCTTATAACAACGGTTAGGACACTAACAGTATGAGGATCGGGGCGTACCATATGCCATATGCAGGGTGCATACCGGATGTCGATAAGGGGAGGGTGCCGCCATAAGATTCCAGCGATCCTGACCTACAACCCTTCCTCTCTGACTCCCGTTCTGCGAGATCCAACTTCACCTGATGTTTGCCTCCACCGGAGCCCTCAGCGGGCCTCGGCCAACCCCCAGGCAGCCCCTTCGATGGCAGTTTCGGCGGGAGGCCATGGAGGGAGGAATGAGGCGGCAGGATGCACAGGAGCATGGTAGCGGTCGGGTCAACCGGTCGCCGGTGCCGATCTAGAGCAGGGTGGTTGTATCGGGGCTTCCTTGATAGGTTGGATCATGTAAGTAGTTGCCATGGGAGGAGCTCACGATGGCCATACAATGGGCTGCCCACGACGCGACGGGCTATGGGGAAAGGGGTGGGGCGAAGGATTGGGGAAACGAAGCCGCGCAGCCGCGGAGGGTATGGGGAGGCGATGTGGAGGATACTCGGCGGGGAATTGGAAGGTGCACCGCCACCGAGTCGTGGGCGGTAGGGAGTCGAACGTGGCTTGCGGTTTCTCATTCGCGGTTTTGGTTTTATGTAGGATGTGGCCGACTTTTGTTCCGCGCGCACGGGGCAAGAGGTGAGGACGACGTACCACCGTCTTGTCGACCGACTGATCGAGCTAGGTTTTCTTTGTGATCCGAATTGTCTCTCTACCCTACTCTATGTGCCGGATTCTCTCCCATGGAAAGATTTTTTCACAGTATCACGCGGAAGGACGTCTAGTTATTATTTTCTAAAAAAAAGAAATTAGGGCATCCTTATAAACCCTATTCTGGATCTGATATTGCTGATAATTTCTATCAAACCATGTGGGAGGATTAGAAATAAAATCCACATAACCATGGCAATTTTTTTTGCAAAATTTCCACCCATATACTCCCTCTATTTCAAAATATAAGATGTTTTAGCATTTATCTAGATCCTTTTAGTTTGTAGGTTCACTCATTTTCTTCCGAAATAACAGAAATTAGGGCATCCTTATAAACCCTACTTTGGGTCAGATTGCTGATAATTTTTATCAAACCATGTAGCGGGATTAGAAATAAACTCTACATAATAACGAGATTTGTTTTTACGAAAATTCCACCAATCTATTTGTTAGGCTTTGTTCTCCTAAAAAACCTAGCGGTGACACACGGCTCTCATCCTTGCCACATGATGATTATGCGATCTTCGTCACCTCAGGTGGCAAGTTTCAGTTGTTGCGATGCGTGCATGATCCATGCCTCTTGTCAACAAGTTCTACAACTCGATATGGAACGAAAGAACAATCCCTTGTGTTGAAATTTATATGTGCTCAATTGGCATTCGAACTTCTCCCCTCTTATTATGTCCGATTACCGAGTTCTAAAAGAATATGCATAGGATAAGTTTTGGCATTAAAACGTATTAAAAAAGACAAAGTGAAATGCTGAAACAAGTATAAAATATGTCGTCGTCCCGTCATCTTGTTCTTGTCTATCGACATATAGGCCAGTGTACATGGCATAATATTATGCGTTAGCAATTTGGCACTTTGGTTTACTACCCCCTTCCTCCATCCAAAGTACAGTCATGTCGAATTGGTCATCACATGCCATTTGCCCCCCCCCCCCACCCCTGGCTCTCGCCCTCCCTCTCTTCTTGCGAGGCCAGAGTTTGCCCTCCTGGTCCTCTCCACGGAATAGCCGGTCGGAGTTGGACAGAGAGGCACCGTAGTTGGTAGGGTTAGTTGTAGTGATGTGCGGTTGTGGGCTCTATGCGGATGTGGAGCTCTAGATCGAGGTGGCGATCAAGGCTTTAGGGTTCGTCCTCCTTGCTTGCTCCTCCGGTTGGAGCAGCCCGCGACGACGACGGCCACCACATCCAAAGAATAAAGTAGAGGTCATCGACGGCCTCCGAGCGGTGTTATCCGTGCTCTTCCATCTCCCTCGACCGGCCGTGGGGCGAGGGGATTGAGATGGGCTTGGATGCATGGATCTGAGGCGTCGAGGGTGCCGCCACTTGGCGCTTGAGCGCTGGCCGGTGGCCTTTTCGCCTTCTCTCTTTCATCTCCTCGCCGCCGTGGAGGCGGGGGGAAGGAGACGGCGACCTGGTGGCGAGCGGGCGGCTCCCTCTCCTTCAAGCGCTGCCGCCTCTGCTCCGATGCGTTCGATGCATCCCTAGTCTTCCTGGCTGGCCGTGGAGGCAAAGGGGAAGACGCGGGCTGCTCGGTGCGCTTTGGAGATCTTTGGTGGCTTTGGAGGCTTCTGGAGCTTGTGCCTCCTTCGGCGGATCCCAAGCGGCGTTTCACCGTCGCTATCCATGGCCATATGGATGGCCCCGTCGTGCCGCTGCGGGCGGCTGCAAGAGCGTCTTCTCCCTCTTCGCGAGGGTCTTCCCGAGCCCAGGCATGGTCGTATGCGCTCCGTCTCTACCAAGTGGTCCTGTCCCCGGTGAGAGATGGAGTGGCCGCGCCTGGAGGCTCGTCGTCGCCGGCGTCAAGCAAGGACTCGACCGCGTTTCTGTGATCTTTTTTTGGGTGTTCTTTGTTAAATTTCAGGACCTAGTTGTTATTTATTTACTGTTTAAGGTCCTTTCTGTAAATGTACACCCCATGACGTCGTAATACAAGCTCCGGGTCCTTCGGGACCATTCCTGTTCAAAAAAAAAAAACATGCCATTTGCCCATGTCGGGGTCACCACATGTTGCTGTTGCAATAGAATGACGGGCTAGGCGATCAATATTCCGAAAACCATGGGAAACACCATTGCCCATTGGCTTTGCGAGGCACACTAGCGCCATGTCTCTAGGGACGGAATGCGAATTCACCCCCCAAAGGGCGGAGGGACCGGGACACTCATATGGTCCCTTTCTAAGATTGCCGTCGGACATAATTGAGAAAGACACATATATCTGCTTGCCTCACGCTTGGACTTTGGAGAAACCATGGCAGTCCTTCTAAGCTTATTTGGTACTATGGAAGACCGTTGCAATCACTGCATGAAGCAACGAAAACTGTCACATATTGGACTTGACCTCTTTTAACTCATGCAACCTAAACTTTGCAAATTGCGACCATCTCGTGCATCTATATGTGTTGGCAAATAATCACCCGATGGAAGGTGAAAGCATATGTTGACGCATGCTCACCAGAAACAATAAAAAGGAGATCATCAATCTGTGGCGGGAGCGATCAATCGCGACCCACGATCTATGATGTGTACTTGTCTACTTTTTGTTTTGTTTTGTGGACATATGTGGATTCTCGCTCCATCATGTTGTTTTCATTTCCTTCAAATGTCATGAGCTTGTCGATCGACATATAGTGCACGTGGCATAATATTATGTGTTGGCAATTTGTCACTTTGGTTTACTATACTACTCCTTCCTCCATCCAAAGTACTACAATCATGTCGATTGGTTGCCACAAGAAAAAAAATGAATTGACTAAAATTAACCTATAATAACCCTTTATTCCTTTTTCTTTTCTTTTCTTTAGCAGATCTTTGCAGTCTCACTGCCGATGACACATTGCGTGCACGTTAGCTGGTCAGCGAAGAAGCCCACGAGGCAAGAGCTCAAGCCCGGCCCAGGATCCCACTACCACCCAGTTCCACCAAATAGTAGTCGTCTCCATTACCCACCTGCCTGGTCCACACGCCCGTCCCACCAAATAATATCTCTCCTCTCCCCCCTCTCTCCTCCACTCGTCGTCGTCGTCATCCCATCTCCGGCGAGATCCCCACTCCCCGCCAGCCAGCCGCCATGTCGTCCGTCTTCAGCGGCGACGAGACCGCCCCCTTCTTCGGCTTCCTCGGCGCCGCCGCCGCCCTCGTCTTCTCATGTAAGCACCCCCCAGAGCCCAGATCTCCCTCCCCACCCCCACCCCCCAGATCCCTCCATCGATCCTCTCGCTGACCGTGACCCTCGTGTGCGTGCGTGCGTGCAGGCATGGGCGCGGCGTACGGCACGGCCAAGAGCGGCGTGGGCGTGGCGTCGATGGGGGTCATGCGCCCGGAGCTGGTCATGAAGTCCATCGTGCCCGTCGTCATGGCGGGAGTGCTCGGGATCTACGGCCTCATCATCGCCGTCATCATCTCCACCGGGATCAACCCCAAGGCCAAGCCCTACTTCCTCTTCGACGGATACGCGCACCTCTCCTCCGGGCTCGCATGCGGCCTCGCGGGACTCGCAGCCGGCATGGCCATCGGCATCGTCGGCGACGCCGGGGTCAGGTATAACAGCATCCCATTACGCTGCCTGTGCCGACGTTACTTTCTTGTACGAGTGCTAGTGGTCACTGCGAATGCAGAACTGAATGGTAGTTGATGAACTAGTATAGATCCTGATTCATGCTTCTTGGTTGATTCTGTATTGTTACTTGGGGCGTGCTTACATGAGAAGCATGATGAAACCACACTTATTAACTAAAGGCATCATGCTACTTGGGGCATGATGATTCTGAATTTTGAATAAAAATACACCCTGAAGCCACTGTATCTGAATTCAGCCTACACTACGGGTTGCAGCTAGTAGGTACTCCGTTTATGGTTCGTGCTAGGGGCGGAACTACACTCAGACCAGCCCGGGCATTGCTTAAGCCTAAACTACCACTAGTTAACTCTTAAAAATAAGGGGAACTTATTAACTTATTAAGAAGTCTCTTGCACAGAGTGGGAATTGCTTCTTCTTGTGGCATCCATCAAACCTGCAATTCTGATTAATTGGTGCTTTTGGAATGTCTCTTAGACAGGTGACATGAGATTTCATAACTGTGTAGTCCTTTAGGGGTCCTTCTGAGATATGCCCCCCCTTTTACACTGCCTAAAATGATTTTTTTACTTGTTTCTTACTGAATACTCACGGCTTCTTCTATTTGTACACATTGGCCATATCTGCTTCACTACCATGATCTCTGGTCTTAGTTAGACAGTTACGACGATCACACTGCTTGCTTTTCGTAAATGTTTGCTTGTCATTTAACTTGATTCTCCACTGTACCCCTACAATAAATTCAGCGAGGGTTGGCATGGTGGATTTTCTATTGCTCCTTTTTTGGCACCTGGAGCTTTGTTGTATGCAAAGTATAATCCTAGAGAGAGGTTGAATCAGCACAATATTATTGTAGTAACTAGCTCGCTTTTATTTATTTTCATGGCCAGTGTATACTGGCTTTTGTGCATGTGTTATCACACGATGTGCCTTCTAGCATCAGCAAATCAATCTTCTACAGATAACCACATTTTATCTGCAGGCTGTTAAGATAATGATTTGATTCTGTTCTTTATTTTGGCCTCCTCTGCAGGGCCAATGCACAGCAGCCAAAGCTGTTCGTGGGAATGATCCTCATCCTCATCTTTGCTGAAGCTCTTGCTCTCTATGGCCTTATCGTCGGCATCATCCTCTCCTCCCGTGCTGGCCAATCCCGCGCCGATTAGAAGAAAGCCCTCGCGAGAGACTAGCACACGGTTCCATCATTGCATTCTATTTGCCTTACGTTGTGGTTCTTCTGTGTTGGTACTCCTCAGCGGAGGAACATAATGTGGGGTGGGATCATAGAGATTCACATGCCTTCCGTCTTCTGTAATTTCATACTGTTGGCAACTGAAAAGCTATGTGTATTATTACTCCTTTCTAGCGCCTTTTGTTGTTGCTCTTGTTGCGCTGTTGTATTTATTATTTGGAATAAGGAATAATAATCGGCGATGGGCCGTCTCGGACGTGATGAATGATAAGCAAAGCTATCTAGACCTAGCTTCAGTTTTGTGTGCAACTCAAGTCAATGCTTGTTTCTTTCCAGATTTTTATGCGGTTTGTGATGTTCTGTGTGGCTATATTTGGTGATGCAGCAGATATAGCTAATACCATATGTCTTATGTGTATACTCTCAAGCACAAATTGTATCACTTTATTTATATAAATAAAACGCAAAGAAAGTGGTGTCTGTTTTTTCTTTTGAATGAAAAATGTTCAAAGTCTGAATAACTTTGAACTTCTTTTTATATATATCATGGGTTTGAGTTTGCTGATACATAAATAAATGTTGATACATAAACTGTGAGGCCTTGAAGCCGCACTATTTTGTTCATTTGTAAAGTCTGAAAATACAATGTGGTCATATGTTACTACATAATTGTTGTAGTGCATATTCATGGAACTTTGCAGATTATAGGTAATTATGATTTTTCCCAACCTTCGAATTTTCAGAATAAAGAGACTATTAGCCAGAGCCAAAAGAAATTGCTATCTATATAGTATAGTGATGTCTATGAACCTGGATTTTAAAAAAAAAAAATCAAAACTTCATATTTGCATTTAACTTTTTTTAGATAAAGATATATAAGTATGAAAGATCATATATGATGAATAGAGCGGGGGTAAATAGGAGTTTATATAAATTGCTGGTAAGTAAAATAAAAGCGGAATCTTCAAGCAGAAAACATACTAGATCGAAGGAGTAACTCTAATGCTTCACAACATAATGACATGCAATAGAGATAAATAAAGGGTTTAGGGTTTACAAAATCAAACAAAAAAAAAAAAAGAGACGAAGACACCTGTTTGTTTCCTGGAGTTCGACTATTAACACCGGCCCTATGTCTCCATTAGGATAGGTTATGCACGTATTGCACCCAAGTCCATCAACATCACCTGTCAATGACTAAACATTATTGGAAGCATTGTTTTTAAGGCGTTAAGGCGACCTAAGGCAATCTAGGGACGCTCTGACGCCTAGGCGGGCATTTTGGACGCCTAAAGCGGCCATTTTGTCAAAGAGGAGGATGGGCGCCTATACGCCTAGGCGACCACTTTAAAACCATAATTGGAAGTACACGAATGCATCCTAGAGGGGGTGAATAGACGATTTAGAACTTCTATTGTTTGGATTCAAAAGATGCAGAAATAAAATTAGCGTTCAATTTATCAAACACAAAACCTAAATATGCTAGGCTCAACTAAGTGTACCAACAACTTATGCTAAACAAGATAAGCAACGGTGTGATAATAAGAAAAATAACTTCAAACACGAAGGTCATAACAAAGTAAAGTACATAAGTAAAAAGTTTGGGTACAGAAATAGCAGTCACGATGGAGACGACGATGTATCCTCAAGTTCACTTCCCAATGGAAATAAGTCCCCGTTGGAGCGATATGGAGGAACAGTTCTCTTCAAGCACCACAATGTCTTACCATAATCTCCTCGTGCTCTTGCACAATGCAAAATGCCATGATCCACTATGGGATCCTTGAGGGGCGATCACCAAACTCGTACAAACTTGGGGCAATCTCCACAATTTAACTGGAGACTCACAAGTAATTCACCGCGTCAAGCTTTACACCACAATGATTAAGCTCCATGGCACCGCCAAGTTTTCTAGGGTTCCAACAACACAAGAGGAACGAGCTCTAGCTACAAGAACCCGAGAGTTATAAGCTCATGAACTTTCACCAACCGATTCTCCATGGAGAAATCAAACGGATGCACCAAATGCAATGGCAAGAACACAAGTGTTCAATCATTCACTCCCAAATTCCACCAAAGCTACAAAATGTATAGGGGAATAAGAGAGGAAGAACATAAGAGGAAAACACCCAAATTCTCCAAGATTTAGACCCCAATATTTCCTTCACTAAGAAAAGATATTAATTAGTCAAATTGTAGATCTAGATTTCCTCACTCTTTTCCCTAAAAAGATGCAAGAATCATAGGAGGGGGAGAGATAAAGGGTAAGTTCCTCAAATTCAACAATGGAGGGGAGAGAATAGAAGAACAAATATCCACTTGAGGAAGGAGGCTTTGAATAGGTATCTCCATAAACCAACCGTTATGTGTAGAAACACACCGAGCCGCTACTGTTTGCAAGGTGGATGGTAGTACCGCCCGCTCATGACTAGCCAATCCAGACAACAGTCAAGGAGGCAGCATCACATGGTCGGTATACCGACCCAGTAAGATCGGCACTTCTGGCCGGTTTTACTGCCCAACTCTAAGCTAGTACCGCTAAAGTTGAACCATGTGTTTGTAAGCAAATGAGAGCTAGGAGGTAGTGCCCCGGTACTGCCACTGGTACTACGGGCGCCAAAAATACCAAGCAGTACTACCGACGCTTCCCATGGTACTACCGGTCCTAGGAAATTTCCTGAAACAAAAACCGCGATAACTCGAGCATGTAAAATTTGATTAAAACGAAACCAATTTTGTTGAAAAGATAACAATGAGAACTATCCAATTTGTTGGAAATATTAAGGATCGACAAGGGAGAAAATACCACGAGGTGAGAGATGTAGAACCTCTCTATACGAAGAACTGTTAAACCTTCAACATGAAAAATGCAATAAGATTATCATAGGGAATCCATTTTTGATAAAATCAATCTTGTTATGAAGATAAACAAAGGCTCTAAATCCTCACATGAATAAGCTAAAAAAATTAACCAAAAAAGATGATGCCAAGGATGCAAATGTTTGAGCTCTATACGAGTGATGCGGTTAAGCTACCACATCGAGAGCCCCTCTTGATAGTACGACAAACGATCCTATAACCCGATCCCCAACTAACAACATAAGATCAGTAAAAGATAAAAGCTATCAAGATCAAATACTAATCCCTCATAAACACTATGGGAGAGACTCTCTTAGGCACATCTTTACAAGTCCATTACCCCCAAATGGACGACAAGCTTCAAGCATACAGTCTCTTCGAAATTTCTATCTTGAACTTGCACTTTGTCTTGATCAACTTTGAATCTTATCTTCTCCCTTCATTATGATGTCTTGAAATTAACCATGAATGCCCACTCAATCTTCTTCTTCAAGACATGCTTGCAATAGAATCAACTCTTACATGACCATTCTCTTGATCTCCTTATGAATATTATTTTTGTCCACTTCATCTTCTTTGCCCTTTTTCTTCTTTTTACCTTGAATCCAACATATGGTCTACAATCATTGCCTATGGAACAAAACCTTCAAGTGTAACTCAATGCAAACATTATTCTACAGAGATTGTCATTAATTACCAAAACCACACATGGAGCTCCACGCTCTTTCACTTATTCTTCGTTAGCACACACTTCACCTGCTTCACCCGATCTCTAATAGAAAACCCTTGAGGTGATCATCAAACCTTTACAAACTTGTCACGGAAAACCCACACATTGGATGCTCGATGGTGATACCTAACCGTTTAGAAGATGCCAAATCTCTAAGATTAACAAACATATCTTATTGGCCACAACCTGCTCTTGCTTGATGCTCAATCAAACTCAAACTCCAAGAAAGAGGGGAAACTCGAAGATAACATCATGCATATCATAGATTTAGTTCACACGACTTACCACTTTTGCTAGGGTGCTACTTATAGACGAAGCCACACATCTAGTTGTTATGTCCAAATATTTGTGTACATGCAAAGGTAACATTCTAGTCGTTGCCCTCATCAACCAGCGTTGTGCACGGATGCATAAGTCAACTAGAGCTTCAATCATGGCCATGAAAATACTCTTAGGCTTAACTTTTCATTGCATGAGACACTAGACTCAACACTGGTGTACTCAGGCCACGGTGTTGCTTGGACCACATGTTCAAACTTGGGTCTCAAGACTGAAACCTCAAGAGATTTCCAAATAGATTGTTGCAAAAAGAGATCTTTTAATCGGACTGAGTACACAACAAGTTTCACATTCAGCCTTCCATATCTAACCTCCATTATTAGTGCAGATATTCCTATGATAACTCAAAGATATAAAATAAAGACAAAAAAAAACTAGACTACTCCAAAATCCACTAGAAGGACACCAGATGCACTTTAAATGTACAACCATAAACACACACACTCTCTGAATCTTCTATATTTCTTTCCCTTCATTTTCCCCGTAGATCACCATACGGATCGTCCGTGACAGGTCAAAGCCGAACGAATTTTCGATGACCATGTTTTTTCTCCTGTTATGTATCTCAAAATACAACATATTATTCAAAAAATTATTACATATTGGAAGAAATCATCTTATGTATCTTTGTAAAAATAAGTTGTTTAAAAAAATTAAATACCATTTATGATATTTTGGAAACACGGCTCCACATTCTGTCTCCCGAAACTATTTGCTCGATGTACAAATACTTTAGTGAAGCACGAGTATTTAGCAGTGGTTTTGAAATCTTCAATTTTATGCAAAGTAGTTTTACATTTGAATAAATATTGTGAAAATTTCTTTATAATGACATTTATAAAAAAAAGAACTCGAGTAGAAGTGTGAAAATAAAATAAAAGGGGGATGGGGGAGAAAGAAGAACCCTAGAGGGGAAGAAAGGGACAAGGAAACCAGAGCTCACTCGACTCGACGGCACCGGCGGCCACATCCCGCTGCACGGAGAAAATGGAGTACGCGGCGGCGGCGGGGACCGGAGGCTACTACTACTACCCGCCGGCGCAGCCGCAGCCATCGCAGACGCAGACGCTCCGCCGCCGCCCGCGCCCCGCGGCCCGCTGGGTCAAGCAGTGGTACGTCGACGCCTTCCCCTTCCCCCCCTCGCTATCCCACGCTCTCTCCTAGAATCCAAACGGAATGAAATTCCTCTCCGTTGCAGGATCCCGCAGGATCTCGCGTCCCCCGGCTCCAAGTGCGCCCTCTTCAAGTGGGTCAGAGGTACCACCATACACGAACACTCCTGCCTGAATCTTCTCCATTCCCCCTTCCATTTCTGCGTGTATCAGAGCCGAACGAATTTTCAATGGTGGTGATTTTTTCTCTGTTGAAATGCTGTTCATATTATCCTGGGACAAATTCTGTCTGATCCTCCGTAGCTAGCCCCTCTCTCTGTCACCCGGTAGCCTTAGCAGACGGTGCGATGCCCTGCAAGGACTAATTAGCAATTGGCTTGTCCATGCGCAGAGGACGTGTACAGGAATCTGAAGGAGAATGGCGGCAATGGGGGCATAAAGGAGCCAGAGCCGCCGCGCAAGGTCGAGCCGGCCACGGAGATCCTCTTCCTCTGCAGCTACGACAGCTGCGGCAAGACCTTCGTGGATGTGGCTGCCCTGAGGAAGCACGCCCACGTGCATGGCGAGAGGCAGTATGTCTGCCAGGAGCCCGGCTGCGGGAAGGTACCTCCAGTCAAACGAATTCATCTTGCAGTTTTACCAATGCACATGCTTTCGCTGGAGAAGTGCCCCGCGATTTCACGCTCGTAGCTGAAATGGTCTTAAGAACTTTTATCTTTCTTATCCATAAGGACCTTTTATCTGTTTTGCATAGTTATTAATGGATTTAAGGCCCAATGGTTTGATGCACTGCAACGTCACATTGAAGACTCTGGGTTGTGTCCTATGTTGATTACTTGTGAACTAAACAGCTGTTATATGTATGCTCCCTGTTGATGGGAGAATATAGTTCCTAATCACTTGAGTGTTTTAAATGCATAAATGATGAATCTGTATCTGTTTGTTTTGCAGAAATTTGCAGATAGCTCCAAGCTGAAGAGGCACCATCTTACACACACGGGACAAAAAGATTTTGTTTGCCCACATCCAGGTTGTGGCAAGGTAGGGATTCACAGAGTTTCTATTGCATGGCTGGCAGCAATTTTTTGCTGCTAATTCTCACTATACAACTTACATTTTCAGTTACAGTGTCCTATCTAATGATGATGCAAAAACTAAGTGGCATGTTAATTATATCCAACTCATGATGTTTGGCTGATTTGATTAGTTGAGCTTGATGAAACTTCACTGAATCCCTCAAGCTAGTTTATTTTTGTACTCCCTCCGTTCAGAAATAAGTGACTCGGGTTTGTCTAGATTCGCATGTATCTAGACGTGTTTTAGTATGTAGATACATGCGATTTTAGACAAATCCGAGTGACTTATTTCCGGACGGAGAGATATTTCTATTGCTATGTGATTAGTTTGGAAACAAAAATGCTGCAAATGCTTATGCTTTCTTATTGATGAATCCTTTCACTTTTGGTCCATTTTACATCTTCTAACAAACAAACGCTCCTATGAATTCCAGGCCTTCTCATTGGATTTTAACTTGCGTGCACATCTCAAAACACATGCTATGGAAAATTATCATGTATGCCCATTGCCAGCATGTGGCAAAAAATTTACAAGCGATTTCAAATTAAAATGCCACATCAAGACACATGAAAAGGTATGTTGATATAGCGCATTGACTTCCGTGTTCATCTTTTCGGTCATCTTTACCTTCTGTTCATGCTAACTAATTTATAACCCCCATTTTGGATCCATATCACAAATATATTTAAGTAGGATTGGACTGGTAAAGGTTGTCTTAGCCAACTATTTTCCAAAGCAAAGCTTTGTAATGCAAAACTGACCCCTAGCCCCCCTTATCACCTAATGTATTAGTCTAACTTCCATGCAGCTCTCTTTTTTGTCCTGGTATTCAGTTGTGCCTGTACTGTAATTCTTTGTATATCAGTTATGTTTGTTGAGGTCTTCTTTATTCTTTATTAGTGTTAGTATAACTCATGAGATCTAAGGCTGATGATTACATAAAAACCAATTTATTTCTATGTTTATTTACTTAATTACATGTCAGTTGATGGGCCATTCTGAACAGACTGGGGATTATGCTGTTTATCATGAAATACAAAATAGAACTACGGTTATGCAAAAGAGAAAGTGTTTAGTTTTATGCCTGACGTACTTGATCCACCGAGGAACTCCATTAACTGTTTTCTTTATAGAACTACAGCCATACAAACAAGGAATAGCACAAATACATCTAAGTTGCAGTGTGATAGTTGGTCAGGTTTGTGTCATGTTGATTTACTATAGTGCCAAACTTATATGACACAGTTTGCAATTATTTATATGAATCTTGGCACAGTCTCATGTTTTACTTATTGTATCTATTGTGGCCATGATGCAGAGTGGATCTCCTATTGCAGTGCAACATACACCACCAGCAGAAAAACCACAAAGCACCATAAAGCCTTCTATACAAGCAACCCCAAAGCCTTCTGCGCCAGCACCGCCAAGCTTCTCCGCTGATCGCCTCATGTCTGCCCCTATGAAGGATGTGGGAAAGCCTACATCCACAGTTACAAACTCAACCTCCATCTCAAAACTCAGCACCCTGAGCACATCCAAGAAGATAATGGTAGGTTCGCCGCACCTGTAGGCGAGTATAGCTATGCTGATGCCGGTGACCTCGCACCAAACCCGAAAAGGAGCAAGACAAGCCAGGCACACAAGACCCTTCCATCTAATGCCTACAATGTCAAGGTTTCCAGCAGGATGGGTGTTGATACCAGTGGTGCGAAAAACCAGTGGGCAGGCAAGGGTATGTATGACGATGACAGTGAAGAAACCGAGGAAGATCACGGTGGTAACAATGTAGAAGAGGGATGGAGATATGGTAACCAGAATGCCGATGATGAGGAAACCGAAGAAGATGAAGACTAACTGAACATTCAGCCTTTTCGTTTTTACTGGCATTCCGCTGGAGCGTGTGCCCTAGGTTTATTAGATGCAGTTGTCTACTTTCTTTTAGTAATTTCGGTGTATGCTGAATGCTAGCAATGAATGAAACTAGTTGGTGTTTTAATCGTGTTAGAGTTAGATGGCAGGGTGTGAAAAGACAGTTACTGATTTTGTCTGGTCATTTTGTTGAGACGGTCTGTTTATGTGATATATCTGCCTCCACCTCGTGGTAGTTAATTTTTCTGAAGGATGATGAAGCTATAGATGGATATTTCCTTTTCTGCTTTTAATTGCGCCATTTTCTATTCAAGCGGGGATTTATACCCGTCTCCTGCGCCAAGAAGCTTGATTATATGGGTATTATGTGGTGTCACAACTCACACGTGATGATTTAGCTGGCAGAGCATGACACTTGAGTTTGATGGTGAACATATGGTGAATTAATGTTCTGTTTCTTTTGTAGAAATTTGTGGATAGCTTCAGATCAAAGAGGCATTATCTAACTCATACGGGACTAATGGATTGTATTTTGCCCACATCGTGTGGTAAGGTATGGTTTCCAGAATTGATATTGCACCACAACATCTTTTGCTTCTAAATCTTACCCTACTACTTCATTTTTTGATACGGCTGTTCTTCTTTCTGATGGTGCAGAACTAAGTACCGGCATGCTAATTCTTTCTAACTAAACTTGTTTTGCTGGTTTGACTAGATGAACTTAATGAAACTTCACCTGATACCTCAAGCTAGTGGTAATATTGGAGCTTAATAATTTCCACAATGTAACATCTTCATGTTTGCATATCGAAGTGACTGGTTTGGAAAAAAGTATTGTAAATGATTATGCTTTCTTATTGGTGGATCCTTTTGCTCTGGCACATGTTGCATCTTGTAACAAACACAACCTCTGAATTTCAGGCCTTCTCTTTGGATTCTTAGTGTCTTGCTTATGTGGGTACTTGAAAACACATGTTATAGAAAATTATCACGTATGCCCATTCCCAGCTTGTGGAAATAGATTTACAAGTGATTCCAAATTAAAATGACATATCATAGCACACGAAAAGGTATGTTGCTAAAGTTCCATGTTCATCTTTTAGGTTGTCATTCTTTCCTTCTATTCATAGCCACTAATTTATAACCCCATTCTGGAGCCATATTAGAAATACATTTAAAATAAAGCTCCACAGTGCCAAACTGGTTCTTAAACCTTAGTTCTCATATTTGACCATGCATTATACGTTGCCTTCATACTGCTATTCTTTTCTATTAAGTTATCCGCGTAGTTCCAGTAAGAAAATTTATCCTCGTAGATTCCAGTTTTATTGTTTATTATTAATAGAGTTTAAGATATGTAAAGCTGGGGATTGCATCAAAAAACTTCTCCAATGTTTTTTATTTATTCATGTCATATGATGGGCAATTCTGAACCTACTTACGACTATGTTGTTTATGCTTGAAAGCAGTGTTTGTTGAGTTTCACGATGTTTTGCAATACATGTTAGTTTTTCCCCCTGACATCCTTGATCCCTGGAGGCACTATGTTTACTGTCCTGCAAGCAGAATTACGCCTATGGACACAGAAGCAAGTAGAAACACAAATGCATTAAATTGCAGTGGGATCTAGTTTGTCAGACTAGGGTAATACTGCTTTAATATAAGTCTATAACCTAACCCCATTAGTGAAAATGCTCATGGAGTTACATGATGCAGTTGTGCTGATTGCCTTCCATGCTTCAGGTCCATGATGGTAGCGCCAACACCAATGGCTATGAATATATTTCTAATATGGCTCCAGAATGGGGTTATAAATTAGTGGCTATGAATATAACCCCATTCTGGAGCCATATTAGCCACTAATTTATAACCCATACTACACTCACAAGCTGTAACTACTAAAAATATTAAGTAACTAGCCTATTATTAATTTTGGTATAATGTAATAAATATTAATGGCATAGGGAGTGAAGAGGAACCTGCCAATTTTTTTAAAATAATACATTCTTTTAATCAATTTCACGAATAATACATGAAATTTGTAATTTCGGAAACTAGCGCGGCCTCAGAGACCTGTGCCCCGTCGAGGACCTTTCGGTGTATGAGGCCCGACTGAAGTGGCGCGCGAGCCCGCATGCTGGCTTGTCAGGCGAAAGAGGAGGAGCGGGGGCCTGTCGGGGCCTTGTCCCCCGACGAGTCCAGTCGGGGTTTGAGCCCCCGACCAGCGGGTACTGCCCGTAGCTGATTGCTCAAGTGCGCAGTGGAAAGCACAGTCACTATCGCTGAAGGCTCCACCTGGGACCTGACAGACGGAATAAATGCGCAACAACGTGGGCAAGGACGATGGCGAGTCACCTTGTCGGGGCCTCATACACCGAAAGGTCCTCGTCGGGGCACGGGTCTCCGAGGCCGCACTAGTTTTCGAAATTACCAATTTCGTGTATTATTGGTGAAATTGATTTTAAAAAATGTATTATTTTAAAAAAATTAGCAGAGAAACCTAATACTGGTGGTGGTGCAGCCTTCGTAGGTGTTCACGACCCAGGTATGGAGTGGGAGAGCAGGGGAGAGGCGGAGGCGGCGGTGCCGGCGGCGGCCAGGTGAGAGCCGGCGCTAGGGGAGGGGCGCCAGAGGAGAGGTGGCTGGGGGAGGGAGGTCACGATCTGTTTTCAGGGGCGTAGGGTTTCACGCAAGAAACCTTATATCCCAGGCCTCGACTTGTCGCTCGACTCGTTGACAGAGACAAGTCGAGGTTTGTCGCCGACAAGTCAACTTGTCGATCGACAAGTTCAACTTGTCGTGTCGCTCTAACTTGTCGATTGTCGAGTTGCGACCTGTAGACTTGTCGAGCGAACACTTAATCCATGCTCCTGTCTGAAACTGACATGCAGTTTGTCTTCATTCGTGAAGGTGGATCGTTTGCAGAATAGGGCCAGTCATAATCTTGACAATTTTTCAAGGAGTTGGTACAAGAAACCTGGTTGAAATTTGTATGTAGCTCGCTGTCTTCAGATATTGTTATCATATTCAGATATTTAAGTTGTTCTTGATAAAATATCTGAAATAAGATATAGTTTTTACTCTCCACAAATGTATGTGAGTGTTGTACTTGCCAGACACCCCACATCATTGTCCTGATGAGAATGTTGCTGCAGCTATAATACATGAATTCACCCATCTTTGTACTGCTCCTTTTATGCAACTGACAAGGGCCTGCATGATCTACAGGACTGCTGCTGCTACATGCTTTGCTAGAGCTTTCATTTGGTAAATCAACCAACCAGCCATGAAATGGTCCTTCCAGGACAGTGCAAACCAATCACTGAGCTGGAATGATTCTGATGTTTCTTCTATAATTCTGTGGAGGTATGTGTTTGGAGGTGCAATCATTAAGCTGTCCCCTAATCCTGACATCCACATCTGTTTCGGAAGTTCAGTCTTGAGTGTTCACACAAATCACACGGTGTTGGTGCAAGCTGAGGTACAATTGGCTAATCTACTTCAGTTTGTCTGTAGAAATGCGTGGACAGGTGTTAATTAGCTCATTATCAACTCACATTTTGTCTTTGAGTGGCGGCAGGTTTGGTTCTCTACGAAGCAAAACTGCTGCCTAAGCCGCGTCATACTAGGTAAGGTTGCTGTTAGAATACTTTTTATGCTAACTATAGTCAGTGGGAACGAAGCAGTGGCGGCACTTCATGGCTTCTATTTTGGCATCGGGCACCTCCTGTGTGCCTGAAAGAAGCAGTCGTACATTTTACAGCAAAAAGGGCCAGATATTTAGAAACCAAGGCCGCGGCAGCTGTGAGGAGGAACGAAGCTGGTGCCCGCCCCGACCATCCCAAAGTTTAATATTGCTATCGATGAACTATCCATCTCCTCTATAGACAAGCATTGCCCCTTTGTTTTGGCCATTTAAAATTAATTCTTCTCTTTTACATCTCCAGATTCACCTTTCTCATGTTATGCCGTTTCATTTCACCGATACAGGTTTTTATTTTTCGAACGTCACGCTGAATAAGGCCTGAAGCTAATAACTCCTTTGCACATCTGAGTTTGATAGCATCAAACGGGAAGCTGGCATAGGACAGGCAACCTCTAAAGAGTTCATACCGATTGTGCTTGAATGTCGTCTTTGTTGTTTATTTTCAGTATGACTCCACCACAGTTCTAATGTCCGAAAGGGCTGTGGATTATTTCTGTTGAACACTTACTGTGATCAGTTTATCCTGGGAACAATATGCAGTACCATTATCCATTAATGTAAGCTGAAACAGTTGGCTTGGCGACAAAAGCATGTATATATTTAGTCAAACCTCTTAAACATGTAAATTCTCCTAAAACACCAAAACTATGGGCAATAACTAATGAAATGGCCATAGAACGCAAAAAAGACGAGTTCTTGTTTATAACTCTAAGACATGTAAATCGACCAGGAACCAAAAAACTATAGGCAATAGTGCACCATAAAACGAAGAAACGACAAGTTTCTGGTCATACCTCTCAAACATGTAAATAGTACTGAATCCCAAAACTGTGGGCAATAATTTATAAAAATGGCCATAAAACGCAATAAATACGACTTTTTGGTCATAACTCTAAAAAATATAAATTGCCATGGAACCCCAAAACTATAGGTAGTAGCTTACGAAAACGGCCATAAAACGCAAAAAACGACAATATTTTGGTCATACCTCTCAAACATTTAAATCGTCCTGAAAACCCAAAATTATCGACAATAGCTCATAAAAACAGCCATAAAATACGAAAACGACGAGTTCTTGGTCATGCCCGCAAAACTGTATCGCGCTTTACATTCGTTGTAAATCACCCCGGAACCCCAAAACTATGGGCAATAACTCATTAAAATGGCCATAAAAAGCAAAAAGACGATTTTTTGCTCATAACTCTGAAACACGTAAATCGCCCTAGAACCCCAAAACTATGGGCAATAGCTCATGAAAACGTCCATAAAACACAAAAATGACGACATTTTGGTCAAACCTCTCAAACTTGTATATCGCCCTGGAACACAAAAACAGTCGGAAATAACTCATAAAAATGGCCATAAAACGCAAAAAAGACAACGTTTTGGTCATAACTCTGAAAAATATAAATCGACCTGGAACCCAAAAAGTATAGACAGTAGCTCATGAAAACGGCCATAAAACTCAAAAACGACAAATTTTGGACATACCTCTCAAACATGTAAGTCGCTCTTAAACCCCAAAACTGTGGGCAATAGCTAATGAAAATGACCATAAAATACGAAAACGACGAGTTCTTGGTCATGCCCACAAAACTGTATCGCGCTTTACGTTCGTTATAAATCACCCTGGAACCCCAAAACTATAGGAAATAACTAATGAAAATGATCATAAAACGCAAAAAGACGATTTTTTGGTCATAACTCTAAAACATGTAAATCACCCTGAAACCCCAAAACTATGGGCAATAGCTCATGAAGACGGCGATAAAACGCAAAAATGATGACTTTTTGGTCAAACCTCTCGAACTTGTAAATCACCGTGGAACACAAAAACTGTGGGAAATAACTCATGAAATGGCTATAAAACGCAAAAAAGACGAGTTCTTGGTCGTAAGTCTGAAACATGTAAGTCGACCTGAAACCCCAAAATATAGGAAATAGCTCATGAAGAAGACCATAAAATGCAAAAATGATGACTTTTTGGTCATACCTCTCAAATATGTAAATCGCCCTGAAACCCAAAAACTATAGCCAATAGCGCATAAAAACGACCATAAAATGCAAAAACAAGTTTCTGGTCATACATCTCAAACATGTAAATAGTCCTGAACACCAAAACTGTGGGAAATAACTCATGAAAATGACCATAAAACGCAAAAATACGACATTTTGGTCATAACTCTAAAAAATATAAAATGCCGTGAAACCCCAAAACTATAGGCAGTAGCTCATAAAAACGGCCATAAAACACAAAAACGACGACTTTTTGTCATACCTCTCAAACATGTAAATCGCCCTGGAAACCCAAAACCGTGGGCAATAGCTCATGAAAACAACCATAAAACACGAAAACAATGAGTTCTTGGTCATGCCCGCAAAACTGTATTGCGCTTTACATTCGTTGTAAATCACCCTGGAACCCCAAAACTATGGGCAATAAATCATTAAAATTGCCATAAACGCAAAAATATGATTTTTTGCTCATAACTCTAAAACATGTAAATCGTCCTGGAACCCTATGGGCAATAGCTTATGAAAACGGCCGTAAAACGCAAAAATGATGACTTTTTGGTCAAACTTGTAAATGTCCCTGAAACACAAAAACTGTGGGAAATAACTCATGAAAATGGCCATAAAACACAAAATACAACTTTTTGGTCATAACTCTAAAAAATATAAATAGACCTGGAACCCCAAAACTATAGGAAATAGCTCATGAAAATGGCTATAAAACGCAAAAATGACGACTTTTTGGCCATGCCTCTCAAACATGTAAATCGCCCTGGAATCCCAAAATTGTGGGCAATAGCTCATGAAAACGGCCATAAAACACGAAAACGACGAGTTCTTGGTCATGCCCGCAAAAATGTATTGGGCTTTATGTTCGTTGTAAATCACCCTGGAACCCCAAAACTATGGGCAATAACTCATGAAAATGGCCATAAAACGCAAAAAGACGAGTTTTTGGTCATAACTCTGAAACATGTAAATCGCCCTGGAACCCCAAAACTATGGGCAATAGCTCATGAAAACGACCATAACACGCAAAAATGATGACTTTTTGGTCAAACCTCTCAAACTTGTAAATAGCCCCGGAACACCAAAACTGTGGGCAATAACTAAATAAATGGCCATAGAACACAAAAAAGACGAGTTCTTGGTCATAACTCTGAAACATGTAAATCGACTTGGAACCCCAAAACTATAGGCAATAGCGTATGAAAACGACCATAAAACATAAAAACGACAAGTTTCTGGTCATACCTCTCAAACATGTAAATTACTCTAGAACCCAAAAACTATAGGCAATAGCGCATGAAAACGACCATAAAACATAAAAACGACAAGTTTCTGGTCATACCTCTCAAACATGTAAATAGTCCTGAACCCCAAAATCGTGGGCAATAGTCCTGGACCCGAAAACTGTGGGCAATAACTCATGAAAATGGCCATAAAACGCAAAAAATACGACTTTTTGGTCATAACTCTAAAGCATATAAATCTCCCGAAACCCCAAAACTATAGGCAGTAGCTCATGAAAACTGCCATAAAACGCAAAAACGACGACTTTTTGGTCATACCTCTCAAACATGTAAATAGCCCTCGAACCCCAAAACTATGGGCAATAGCTCATGAAAACAGCCATAAAACACGAAAACGACGAGTTCTTGGTCATGCCCGCAAAACTGTATCGCGCTTTACATTCGTTGTAAATCACCCTATAACCCAGAACTATGGGCAATAACTCATGAAAACGGCCATAAAACGCAAAAAGATGATTTTATGCACATAACTCTGAAACATGTAAATCACCCTAATACCCCAGAACTATGGGCAATAGCTCATTAAAACAGTCATAAAACGCAAAAATGATGACTTTTTTGTCAAACCTTTCAAAATTGTAAATCGCCCTGGAACATAAAAATTGTGGGAAACAACTCATGAAATGGCCATAAAACGCAAAAAGACGATTTTTTGCTCATAACTCTGAAACATGTAAATCGACCTGGAACCACAAAACTATAGGAAATAGCTCATTAAAACGGCCATAAAACGCAAAAACGACGACTTTTTGGTCATACCTCTCAAATATGTAAATCGCCCTGGAACCGAAAACTATGGGCAATAGCTCATGAAAACGTCCATAAATAACGGAACCGACGAGTTCTTGGTCATGCCCGCAAAAATATATTGGGCTTTACCTTCGTTGTAAATCCCCCTGAAACCCCAAAACTATGGGCAATAACTCATCAAAATGGCCATAAAAGGCAAAAATGACGACTTTTTGGTCAAACCTAGCAAACATGTAAATGGCCCTAGAACCCTAAAACTATGGGCAATAGTTCATGAAAACGGCTTAAAACGCAAAAAATGACAACTTTTTGGTCAAAACTCTCAAACTTGTAAATCGCCCCGGAACACCAAAACTATGGGCCATAACTAATGAAATGGCCATAGAACGCAAAAAGGACGAGTTCTTGGTCATAACTCTGAAACATGAAAATCGACCTGGAACCCAAAAACTATAGGTAATAGCTCATGAAAACGTCCATAAAACGCAAAAATGACGACTTTTTGGTCAAACCTCTCAAACATGTAAATCACCCCGGAACACCAAAACTCTGGGCAATAACTAATGAAATGGCCATAAAACGCAAAAAAGACGAGTTCTTGGTCATAACTCTGAAACATGTAAATCGACTTGGAGCCCCAATACTATAGGCAATAGCACATGAAAATAGCCATAAAACGCAGAAACGACAAGTTTCTGATCATACCTCTCAAACATGTAAATAGTACTGAACCCCAAAACTGTGGGTAATAACTCATGAAAATGGCCATAAAACGCAAAAATACGACTTTTTGGTCATAACTCTAAAAAATATAAATCTCCCTGAAACCCCAAAATTATAGGCAGTAGCTCATGAAAACGGCCATAAAACGCAAAAACGACGCCTTTTTGGTCATACCTCTCAAACATGTAAATCGCCCTCGAACCCCAAAACTGTGGGCAATAGCTCATGAAAACAGCCATAAAACACGAAAACAACGAGTTCTTGGTCATGCCCGCAAAACTGTATCACGCTTTACATTCGTTGTAAATCACCTGGGAACCCCAAAACTATGGGCAATAACTCATGAAAATGGCCATAAAACGCAAAAAGACGGATTTATGCTCATAACTCAGAAACTTGTAAATCACCCTGGAACCCCAAAACTATGGGCAATAGCTCATGAAAATGATCATAAAATGCAAAAATGATGACTTTGGTCAAACCTTTCAAACTTGTAAATCGCCCTGGAACATTAGAACTGTGGGAAACAACTCATGAAATGGCCATAAACCGCAAAAAAGACGAGTTCTTGGTCAGAACCCTGAAATATGTAAATCGACCTAGAACCCCAAAACTATAGGAAATAGCTCATGAAAACAGCCATAAAACGCAAAAACAACGAGTTTTTGGTCATACCTCTCAAATATGTAAATCGCCCTGGAACCCAAAAACTATGGGAAATAGCTCATGAAAACTGCCATAAAACACGAAAACGACGAGTTCTTGGTCATGCCCGCAAAAATGTATTGGGCTTTACGTTCATTGTAAATCACCCTGTAACCCCAAAACTATGGGAAATAAGTCCTAAAAATGGCCATAAAACGCAAAAGACACGTTTTTGGTCATAACTCTGAAACATGTAAATCGCCCTGGAACCCAAAAACTGTGGGCAATAGCTCATGAAAACGGCCATAAAACGCAAAAGATGACGACTTTTTGGTCAAACCTCTCAAACTTGTAAATCGTCCTTGAACACCAAAACCGTGGGCAATACTGATGAAATGGCCATAAAATGCAAAAAAGACGAGTTCTTGGTCATAACTCTCAAGCATGAAAATCAACCTGGAACCCAAAATCTATATGTAATAGCTCATAAAAACGGCCATAAAATGCAAAAATGACGACTTTTTGGTCAAACCTCTCAAACATGTAAATCGCCACGGAACCCTAAAACGATAGGCAGTAGCTCATTAAAATGGCCATAAAACGCAAAAACGACGACTTTTTGGCCATACCTCTCATACATGTAAATCGCCCTGGAACCCCAAAATTATGGGCAATCGCTCATGAAAACGGCCATAAAACACGAAAACGACGAGTTCTTGGTCATGCCCGCAAAAATGTGTTGGGCTTTATGTTCGTTGTATATCACCCTGGAACCCCAAAACTATGGGAAATAACTCATGAAAATGGCCATAAAACACAAAAAGACGAGGTTTTGGTCATAACTCTAAAACATGTAAATCGCCTTGGAACCCCCAAACTATGGGCAATAGCTTATGAAAACGTCCATAAAACGCAAAAATGATGACTTTTTGGTCAAACCTCTTAAACATGTAAATCGCCCCGGAACCCAAAAACTATAGGCAATAGCGCATGAAAACGGCCATAAAACGCAAAAACGACAAGTTTCTGGTCATACCTCTCAAACATGTAAATAGTCCTGAACCCCAAAACTCTGGGCAATAGTCCTGGACCCCCAAACTGTGGGCAATAACTCATGAAAATGGCCATAAAACGCAAAAATATGACTTTTTGGTCATAACTCTAAAAAATATAAATCGCCCTGAAACCCCAAAACTATAGGCAGTAGCTGATGAAAACGGCCATAAAACGCAAAAACGACGACTTTTTGGTCATACCTCTCAAACATGTAAATCGCCCTCGAACCCCAAAACTGTGGGCAATAGCTCATGAAAACAGCCATAAAACACGAAAACGACGAGTTCTTGGTCATGCCCGCAAAACTGTATCGCGCTTTACATTCGTTGTAAATCACCCTGGAACCCCAAAACTATGGGCAATAACTCATGAAAATGGCCATAAAACGCAAAAAGACGATTTTATGCTCATAACTCTCAAACATGTAAATCGACCCGGAACCCCAAAACTATGGGCAATAGCTCATGAAAACTGTCATAAAACGCAAAAATCATGACTTTTTGGTCAAACCTTTCAAACTTGTAAATCGCCCTGGAACATAAAAACTGTGGGAAACAACTCATGAAATGGCCATAAAACGCAAAATGACGATTTTTTGCTCATAACTCTGAAACATGTAAATCGACCTAGAACCCCAAAACTATAGGTAATAGCTCATTAAAATGACCATAAAACGCAAAAAGGATGACTTTTGGTCGTACCTCTCAAATATGTAAATCGCCCTAGAACCCAAAAACTATGGGCAATAGATCATGAAAACGGCCATAAAACACGGAACCAACGAGTTCTTGGTCATGCCCGCAAAAATGTATTGGGCTTTCTGTTCGTTGTAAATCCCCCTAGATCCCCCAAACTATGGGCAATAGCTCACAAAAACGGTCATAAATCGCAAAAGTGATGACCTTTTGGTCAAACCTTTCAAACTTGTAAATCGCCCTGGAACATAAAAACTGTGGGAAACAACTCATGAAATGGCCATAAAACGCAAAAAGACGATTTTTGCTCATAACTCTGAAACATGTAAATCGACCTGGAACCCCAAAACTAAAACGGCCATAAAACGCAAAAACGACGACTTTTTTGGTCATGATACGTTTGGAAACGTATCTATAATTTTTGACGCTCCATACTTGTTTTGTATCTACTTTGCTTTAGTTGTCTACACTTTGAGGTGCTTTTTACATGTTTTCTGGTACTAACCTATTAACAAGTTGCAACAGTGCGAGATGCCCGTTTTCTGCTGTTTTTGGTTTCAGAAAAGTTAGTAAAGAAATATTCTCGGAATTGGACGGGACAAACGTCAAAGTCAATTACTTTCCGTGGGGAACAAGAAGTCCAGGAGAGTCAAGGGCTGGGTTAGACACCCGTGCAGCGGGTTAGGTGGACCGTGCAGGTAGGGGTTGGCCTGATCGCCTCGGACTCGCCTATAAGAAGCCCCCGATGCAGAAACTCTCGATACCCGATCAGAAATCCACGAAACCGTTTGTAGCCGCTACCACCATCGTCCCTAGATCAGGTGGGGGGGGGGATCTGAAGTTCTTCCCGGCACCCTGCCGGAGGCCTTCTCTCCGGTATGATTCGTGAGTAGTTCCACCTTGGACTATGGGTCCATGAGTAGCTAGATGGTTGTATCTCCTCCTTTGTGCTTTCATGTATTGATCTTGTGAGATCCGTTCATGATCAAGATCTAATCTATTTGTAATCATGCATGTTGTGTTTGCGGTGATCCGATGGATATTGAGATTATTATGTTGGTTTGATTAATGGTTTTATATTTATAATTCTATCATGTCTATGTTGTTTGTGATCTTGCATGCTCTCTGTTGCTAGTGGTTATCTTGGCCAAGTAGTTGCTAGTGACTCAAGAGGGAGTATTTATGCTCGATAGTGGGTTCATGCCTCTATTTTCCAAGGGAAGTGACAGAAATCTCTTCGGTTGTAGATGTGCTGTTGCTACTAGGGAGAAAACAACTTTCTCTTGTTCATGGAACATGTGGACTGTTTACCTTATACACTTTGATTAAAGCAGTTGTCTATTGCTTGCAACTTAATACTGGAGGGGGCTCGGATGATAACCTAAAGGTGGACTTCTAGTCATAGATGCAGTTGGATTACGGTCTATGTATAATGTTGTATTGCCCAATCAACCTCATAGGATCTTTCTAGCTAGTAATTGCATTGTTATGCCTTGCTCAATTCCTGTCAATTTCCCCGCTGTAATTTGTTTACCCTTCATGCCATTTTGTTTATCTATGGAGAGCACCTCTAGTGAGATATGGACCCGGTCCAATCTTTACCATTGATACATCTTCCACTGTTACTTGTTTACTTGATGCAAACCATTATTTTCCACACCATATGTTTAATACTTTGTTACAGCAAACCGGTGAGCTTAACAACCTCTCTGATTCGTTGGGGAAAAGTCTTGACTTTGTGTTGTGCAGGTATCCACGTTGCCAGCAACACCTGTGTGACGTTTCCTTCCTCCTACTGGTTCGATAACCTCGGTTTCTTACTGAGGGAAACTTGCTGCTGTGCTGCTTCATACCTTGCTCTTGGGGTTTCCAACGAAGCGTTCCACGACAAGTATTAGGCGCCATCAAGCTAATTTCTAGCGCCGTTGCCGGGAGGCTAAGGACTTCTTCACTAGGGGAGTCCTTCACTTCCTTTCTCTTTAATTTGTTTTTAGTTTGCTTTGTTTATTTTGCTTGGTTTTGTTTGCCTCATTTCAAAAACTCCAAAAAAAATTAGTCTAGCTTGGTTTGCTTTCTTTATTCAAAAACATAAAAAAATTAGTTCCTACTCTAGTTGGTGGTCCGTTGTTGCCTTGCTTGGTTATGCTTTCTATCAATGGATGGTTTCTTTGAAACTAGTTCTTATTGGCAAGGTGGGTTCACGGAAGAAAAAAGTATTATTATAAGGAATATTGTTTGTCACAAAAAGGGAAACACTTATGGGAACAAATTGATAAGTTGAATACTATTGCTAGATACGTGTGCTCTACTTATAATGTTACTTATTGTTTTGATAAATCTTGTTGCTGCAGGAGGTATAAACACATACCCTTTCAATGTGAGTATAATGATAATGTTACCATATCTTCTTATGTTAAAGGAAATTATGATTTTGATGATGTGGAACAAATTGAAGAATTTATTGTCTTCAAGGGTGCATTTGAACTTGCCAGTTTGCTTGAGAATACTAACGATGCACCTTATAAACATGAGGTTTTTGAGATACTTAAATTTTTCTTTGATAATTACAAGGAAGAAAATAGCTATATTCTTGAATATTTTAATAGGCGTTTTCCACACTTGGAAGAGACTAATGCCTTGCAGGAGCCTATGGAAGAAGAAATTGTTGAAACTGGAAGCTTTACGTTCTTGGTCATGGCCGGAAAAATGTATTGGGCTTTACGTTCGTTGTAAATCCCCCTGGATCCCCAAAACTATGGGCAATAACTCACGAAAATGGCCATCAAACGCAAAAAGACGAGTTTTTGGTCACAACTCAGAAACATGTAAATCGCCCTGGAACCCCAAAACTATGGGCAATAGCTCATGAAAACGGTCATAAAACGCAAAAATGATGACTTTTTGGTCAAACCTTTCAAACTTGTAAATCTCCCTGGAACATTTAAACTCTGGGAAACAACCCATGAAATGGACATAAAACGCAAAAAAGACGAGTTCTTGGTCAACTCAAATATGTCGACACGGAACCCTAAAACTATAGGAAATAGCTCATGAAAACAGCCATAAAACGCAAAAACGACGAGTTTTTGGTCATACCTCTCAAATATATAAATCGCCCTGAAACCCAAAAACTATGGGAAATAGCTCATGAAAACTGCCATAAAACACGAAAACGATGAGTTCTTGGTCATGCCCGCAAAAATGTATTGGGCTTTACGTTCAATGTAAATCAACCTAGAGCCCCAAAACTATAGGCAATAGCGCATGAAGACGGCCATAAAACGTAAAAACGACAAGTTTCTGGTCATACATCTCAAACATGTAAATAGTCCCGAACCCCAAAACTGTGGGCAATAACTAATGAAAATGGCCACAAAATGCAAAAAATACGACTTTTTGGTCATAACTCTAAAAACTATAAATTGCCCTAAAACCCCAAAACTATATGCAATATCTCATGAAAACGGCCATAAAACACGGAACCGATGAGTTCTTGCTCATGCCCGGAAAAATGTATTGGGCTTTACGTTCGTTGTAAATCCCCCTGGATCCTATGCATGTCACTTTGTTCTTTGATAATTATTTTCTTCCAAAATTCCTATGCATAGGAAGTGGGTTAGACTTAAATGTGTTTTGAATTTGCTTGTTGATGCTCTCTTTGAATTCAATTCATAATTCTTATCTGAGCATCTTCTCAAGCTATCAAGCCTAACTTAAAGGCGTTAAAGAAAAGTACTTGTTGGGAGATAACCCAAGAGTTTCCTTGAGTATTGGAAGTTATTAATTCAGTAATGACCTCTCATTATCCTTTTTGTTTGCTTTTTTTTTGCCAAGAATGACCTCTAATGAGAGGGAAGTAAGATTTGGGGAGTTGCTGTCCCGAAATAGATTTCTGTCCTCCACCATAAAAAATCGTGAGGAGTCTTTGTAACTCGGATTGAGCTAAAAATTTACGAATAAACCCGCAGTATGTTAAATAACTTTCATTAGTTTAACACTTTTTGATTTGAGCAACATAAGATATTCGAAAAAATTTGTTTCTACCTGCTGGTCTGTTTTGACAGATTTCTGCCATTATTTGCATTTGATTCTTATTGATTCCATTTTGAGCTCTCTTCAGGTAAATTGAGTTTCTTTGAAGGAGTTACTTCAGTAGCTTGTGTTTTTAGTGAAAATCCTTACCGTTCCAAAGCTTTGCCAGTGGTCTAATATCTTTTGAATAAGCTAATGTTGCTAATGAAGATTGTGTGAAGTTTTGTATGAAGGAAAAAATTTCAGGTATAGAGAAAGAATGATGCAATGAGATGAAGAATGGACAAAAGCTCAAGCTTGGGGATGCCACCATGGTGTCTCCCAAAGAAATATCAAAGGAGTACAAGCGTCAAAGCTTGGGGATGCCTGGGCATCCCCTTCTTCATCAATAAAAAGCTCAGGTCTGTCTAGACACTTCACTTTTATTGTTTCATGCACAGTTGCGTTGTTCTTGGAGCGTCTTAGTTTTCGTTTGCTTTGATTAGTTTGTTTAGGTTGATAAAGTAGTTTGGACCCCCGTTATCGCTGTGTTGTTTTGCAGATAAGTTTGTTTGGTGTTTGGAAAGGAGTAGTAAGTTCTTGCTTGAAGTGCAAGAGGAGCTTGCATTGACTATGACTAAGACTTTAGCATGACATGCTAGGTGTTGTTTTTGCATTATGCTTAGTGATTATTGATGTAGCATGTCTTGTTCCAAACAATTGGGATTGCTTAGTGTGCCTTGAAGAAATTATGCGTTGTTTTAGCATTCAAAAGCATAGTATTGTGGTATTCTCCTTTGATGTTTTGCTTGGGTTGACTTGGCACATGCTTACACCATGTTATGACTATGACAAGTCACCATTAGCCTCTATGATAATTTAGTCCTTGACTTGTAGTACCACTCTTTGCTTTGATTAGTTTGCTTTGTTGTATCGCATAATTATGGCCATTATTGCTCTCTTAGTTGGTTGCTCCCAGTCTTTTGCTAGCCTCCACTTGTATGAGTAAGCTCTACTCATGCTTCCAACTCCCAAGAAACCAAGTTATTCCAAAGTGTCCACTATAAATTCCTATGCATGGTGTCTTACACCATTTCAAGTATATTCTTGTTTTCACCTATCTTCCAATTAAAAACTATTTTGTTATGTGAAAACTTAGTGATTAAAGCCCTCACGAACTTGATGGAACATTTTATTCTTTGCCCCTAATAAAATTGAACCATTGAGGCAACTTTGTTGTATATGCTTGCACTTATAAGTTGCGATTAGCAAAACCGTGCTATCACGGGGAACGTTTTCAACATTGCACTTGTACTTTTTTGTACTCCGTTAATATCATGCTCTTTTGTCTATGGATGTTACCGGTGTGAAATGAAGTGGGAACTTGTAAGTTCATGGAGTTTGTATTCTGTGTTAGAGAAATGCCTGGGCCGCTAGCCTAAGCCATGCCTAATCATGGTGGAAACTTGCAGCATCACCATAGTGACATCTATGAAGCATTCTTCTTATAAAAAAAGAGAGACACATTGAGAAAAGAGGAAAGAGAGAAAAAAGCACCATATTCCCATGGTACATAAGAAGAATCGCTGAGATGCTCATTGTCTGCTTGCCTTGTCATTTTGGTTATGGGAAAGCTCATGTACCATGTGCAAGGGGTACCCCGTTGGCGGTTCTCAATGATATGCAAATACTTATAGTGACAAGAACTTTCCTGGGCCCTAAGTTGAGTATCCATGAGGTGTAGCCCTCATAGTAAAGGGACTTGAGATTGCTAACTTATACTTTGTCAAGCATATACTCCAGCTTTGCCACTTTAACCTTAACCACTTTAAGATGATTATGATAGGGGCAATGAGGGCTGAAAGCTAACTAGTACCATAATTTTTGGAAGCTCTTTCTGAAACTTGTAATCCCTGCTTCCTTTACAAAAAGGCCTTTCTTCCACCATTATTGAGTCTCCACCTTCTACCTTTAGGCACCGTTAAGAGAGCATAGTTGTCATTCTGTGTGCAATGTTCCAAAGCTTATTAATTGATGCATATTGTGTTATTACTTGTTCTTGTGCTACTTGTTTCTAGTCAACCTTGTGAACTTTGCAGGTGTCCTATGCATTTATATTGCTACTCTATGAGGGACAAGCTGATTGCCACTATGCTATGTTTTCTGCATGTGAAACAAACAAACATTTTTCAATGCATATTATTCATGATCTTTGTTTGTAGCTTGCCATGTTGCATGCATAGTTACTATGTCCTACTGTTAGAACTCCATCTTTCATGCACATGTTTAGAGTTCTTTGATCCCAGCTTTCAATGTTTCCAAATGGTTGGATCTTTATTGTGAGGGTGCATGTCACCTCAATTTGTTTTCTTTTATCACTTACCTACTCGAGGACGAGCAGGAGTTAAGCTTGGGGATGCTGATACGTTGGAAATGTATCTATATTTTTTGATGCTCCATGCTTGTTTAGTATCTACTTTGCTTTACTTGTCTACACTTTGAGGTGATTTTTACATGTTTTCTGGTACTAACCTATTAACAAGTTGCAACAGTGCCAGATGCCTGTTTTCTGCTATTTTTGGTTTCAGAAAAGTTAGTAAAGAAATATTCTCGGAATTAGACGCGACAAACGTCAAAGTCAATTACTTTCCGTGGGGAACAAGAAGTCTAGAGGAGAGCCGGAGGGGTTGGCTAGGGGGGACAGACCCACCCCAGGCACGGGGTTAGGTGGACCCGCGCCTGGTTAGGGTTTGGCACCCCTGGTCACCTCCCGGACTCGCACCTTCGCCTATAAGAAGCCCCCGATGCAGAAACTCTCGGTACCCGATCAAAAATCCACGAAACCGTCTATAGCCGCCGCCACCATCGTCCCTAGATCAGGGGGGGGGGGATCTGAAGTTCTTCCCGGCACCCTACCGGAGGCCTTCTCTCCGGTATGATTCGTGAGTAGTTCCACCTTGGACTATGGGTCCATGTAGTAGCTAGATGGTTGTATCTCCTACTTTGTGCTTTCATGTATAGATCTTGTGAGCTCCGTTCATGATTAAGATCTAATCTATTTGTAATGATGAATGTTGTGTTTGCGGGGATCCGATGGATATTGAGATTATTATGTTGGTTTGATTAATGGTTTTATCTTTATGATTCTATCATGTCTGTGTTGTTTGTGATCTTGCATGCTCTCCGTTGCTAGTGGTTATCTTAGCCAAGTAGTTGCTAGTGACTCCAAGAGGGAGTATTTATGCTTGATAGTGGGTTCATGCCTCTAGTTTCAAGGAAGTGATGAAATATCGTTGTAGATGTCTTTGCTACAGTGGAGAAAACAACGATCTCTTGTTCATGGAACATGTGGACTGTTTACCTTACACACTTTGCTTAAGCTTTATGTTGCTTGCAACTTAAATCGGAGGGGTTCGGATGATAACCTGAAGGTGGACTTCTAGTCATAGATGCGGTTGGATTACTCTATGTATAATGTTGTATCGCCCAATCAACCTCATAGGATCTTTCTAGCTAGTAATTGCATTGTTATGCCTTGCTGGCCTCTGATTCAATTGCCCGCTATAATTTGTTTACCCTTCATGCCATGTTGTTTATCTAAGGAGAGCACCTCTAGTGAACTATGGACCCCGGTCCAATCTTTACCATTGATACATCTTCCACTGTTACTTGTTTACTTGCTGCAAACCATTAACTTCCACACCATACGTTTAATCCTTTGTTACAGCAAACCTGTGAGCTTGACAACCTCACTGATTCGTTAGGGCAAAGTCTTAAGTTTGTGTTGTGCAGGTATCCACGTTGCCAGCAACACCTGTGTGACGTTTCCTTCCTCCTACTGGTTCGATAACCTCGGTTTCTGACTGAGGGAAACTTGCTGCTGTGCTGCTTCATACCTTGCTCTTGGGGTTTCCAACGAAACGTTCCACGACAAGTATTAGGCGCCATCAAGCTAATTTCTGGCGCCGTTGCCGGGGAGGCTAAGGACGTCTTCACTAGGGGAGTCCTTCACTTGCTTTCTCTTTACTTTGTTTCTTTTGCTTGGTCATAGAACGCAAAAAAGACGAGTACTTGGTCACATAACACAAAAAGACGAGTTCTTGGTCATAACTCTAAAACATGTAAATCGATCTGGAACCCCAAATCTATAGGAAATAGCTCATGAAACGTCCATAAAACGCAAAAGCGATGACTTTTTGGTCATACCTCTCAAATATGTAAATCGCTATGGACCCAAAAACTATAGGAAATAGCGCATGAAAACGGCCATAAAACGCAAAAACGACAAGTTTCTGGTCATACCTCTCAAACATGTAAATAGTCCTAAACCCCAAAACTGTGGGCAATAGTCCTAGACCCCAAAACTGTGGGCAATAACTCATGAAAATGGCCATAATACGCAAAAATATGACTTTTTGGTCATAACTTTGAAAAATATAAATCGCCCTGAAACCCCAAAACTATAGGCAGTAGCTCATGAAAACGGCCATAAAACGCAAAAACGACGATTTTTTGTTCATACCTCTCAAACATGTAAATCGCCCTCGAAGCCCAAAACTGTGGGCAGTAGCTCATGAAAATAGCCATAAAATAAGAAAACAACGAGTTCTTGGTCATGCCCAAAACTATGGGAAATAGCTCATGAAAACTGCCATAAAACACGAAAATGACGAGTTCTTGGTCATGCCCGCAAGAATGTATTGGGCTTTACGTTCATTCTAAATCACCCTGGAACCCCAAAAATATGGGCAATAACTCATGAAAATGGCCATAGAACGCAAAAATACACGTTTTTGGTCATAACTCTGAAACATGTAAATCACCCTGGAATCTCAAAACTCTAGGCAATAGCTCATAAAAATGGCCATAAAATGCAAAAAATGATGACTTTTTGGTCAAACCTCTCAAACTTGTAAATCATCCTTGAACACCAAAACCGTGGGCAATAACTGATGAAATGGCCATAAAATGCAAAACAGACGAGTTTTTGTTCATAACTCTCAAGCATGAAAATCGACATGGAACCCAAAAACTATAGGTAATAGATCATGAAAACAGCCATAAAACGCAAAAATGAAAACTTTTTGATCAAACCTCTCAAACATATAAATCGCCCCGGAACCCCAAAACTATAGGCAATAGCTCATGAAAATGGCCATAAAACGCAAAAACAACGACTTCTTGGCCATACCTCTCATACATGTCAATCGCCCTGGAACCCTAAAATTGTGGGCAATAGCTCATGAAAATGACCATAAAACACGAAAACGACGAGTTCTTGGTCATGCCCACAAAAATGTATTGGGCTTTATGTTCGTTGTAAATATACCTGAAACCCCAAAACTATGGGCAATAACTCATGAAAATAGCCATAAAATGCAAAAGACGAGTTTTGGTCATAACTCAGAAACATGTAAATCGCCCTAGAACCTCAAAACTATGGGCAATAGCTCACGAAAACGTCCATAAAACACAAAAATGATGACTTTTTGGTCAAACCTCTCAAACATGTAAATCGCCCCGGAACACCAACACTGTGGGCAATATCTAATTAAATGGCCATAGAACGCAAAAAAGACGAGTTCTTGGTCATAACTCTAAAACATGTAAATCGACCTGAAATCCCAAAACTATAGGAAACAGCTCATGAAACGTCCATAAAACACAAAAACAATGACTTTTTGGTCATACCTCTCAAATATGTAAATCGCTATTGAACCGAAAAACTATAGGTAACAACGCGTGAAAACAACCATAAAACGCAAAAACGACAAGTTTCTGCTCATACATCTCAAACATGTAAATAGTCCTCAACCCCAAAATTGTGGGCAATAACTCATGAAAATGGCCATAAAATGCAAAAATACGATTTTTTGGTCATAACTCTAAAAAATATAAATCGCCATGAAACCCCAAAACTATAGGTAGTAGCTCATGAAAACGGCCATAAATCGCAAAAACGACGAATTTTTGGTCAAACCTCTCAAACATGTAAATCACCCTGGAACCCCAAAATTATGGGCAATAGCTCATGAAAACGGCAATAAAACACGAAAACGATGAGTTCTTGGTCATGCCCAATAAAATGTATCGTGTTTTACGTTCGTTGTAAATCACCCTGAAACCCCAAAACTATGGGCAATAACTCATGAAAATGGCCAAAAAATGCAAAAACGACAAGTTTCTGGTGATAACTCATGAAAATGGCCATAAAACGCAAAAATATGACTTTTTGGTCATAACTCTAAAAAATATAAATCACCCTGAAATCCCAAAACTATAGGCAGTAGCTCGTGAAAACGGCCATAAAACACAAAAACGACGACTTTTTGGTCATACCTCTCAAACATGTAAATCGCCCTCGAACCCCAAAACTGTGGGCAATAGCTCATGAAAACAACCATAAAACACGAAAACAGCGAGTTCTTGGTCATGCCCGCAAAACTGTATCGCGCTTTACATTCGTTGTAAATCACCCTGGAACCCCAAAACTGTGGGCAATAATTCATGAAAATGGCCATAAAACAAAAAAAGACGATTTTATGTCATAACTCTGAAACATGTAAATCGCCCCGGAATCCCAAAACTATGGGCAATAGCTCATGGAAACGGTCATCAAACGCAAAAATGATGACTTTTTGGTCAAACCTTTCAAACTCGTAAATCGCCCTGGAACATAAAAACTATGGGAAACAACTCATCAAATGGCTATAAAACGCAAAAAGACGATTTTTTGCTCATAACTCTGAAACATGTAAATCGACCTGGAACCCCAAAACTACAGGAAATAGCTCATTAAAACGGCCATAAAATGCAAAAATGACGACTTTTTGGTCATACCTCTCAAATATGTAAATCGCCCTGGAACCCAAAAACTATGAGCAATAGCTTATGAAACGGCCATAAAACACGGAACCGACGAGTTCTTGGTCATGCCCGGAAAAATGTATTGGGCTTTACGTTCGTTGTAAATCCCCCTGGAACCCCAAAACTATGGGCAATAACTCATGAAATGGCTATAAAACGCAAAAAGACGAGTTTTTGGTCATAACTCCGAAACATGTAAATCGCCCTGGAACCCCAAAACTATGGGCAATAGTTCATGAAAAAGGACGAGTTCTCTGTCATAACTCTGAAACATGAAAATCGACCTGGAACCCAAAAACTATAGGTAATAGATCATGAAAACGTCTATAAAACGCAAAAATGACAACTTTTTGGTCAAACCTCTCAAACATGTAAATCGCCCCCGAACACCAAAACTGTGGGCAATAACTAATGAAATGGCCATAGAACGCGGAAAACACGAGTTCTTGGTCATAACTCTGGGACATGTAAATCGACCTGGAGCCCAAAAACTATAGGCAATAGCACATGAAAACGGCCATAAAACGCAGAAACGACAAGTTTCTGGTTATACCTCTCAAACATGTAAATAGTACTGAACCCCAAAACTGTGGGCAATAATTCATGAAAATGGCCATAAAACGCAAAAATACGACTTTTTGGTCATAACTCTGAAAAATATAAATCGCCATGGAACCCCAAAACTATAGGAAGTAGCTCATGAAAACGGCCATATAACGCAAAACCGACGACTTTGTGGTCATACCTCTCAAAAATGTAAATCACCCTTGAACCCTAAAACTGTGGGCAATAGCTCATGAAAACAACCATAAAACACGGAACCGACGAGTTCTTGGTCATGCCCGGAAAAATGTATTGGGCTTTACGTTCGTTGTAAATCACCCTAGAACCCCAAAACTATGGGAAATAACTCAAGAAAATGGCCATAAAACGCAAAAAGACGATTTTATGCTCATAACTCAGAAACATGTAAATCGCCCTGGAACCCCAAAACTATGGGCAATAGCTCATGAAAACGGTCATAAAACGCAAAAATGATGACTTTTTGGTCAAACCTTTCAAACTTGTAAACCTTTCAAACTATGGGCAAAAACTATGGGCAATAACTCATGAGAATGGCCATAAAACGCAAAAAGACACATTTTTTGTCATAACTCTAAAACATGTAAATCGCCCTGGAACCCCAAAACTCTGGGTAATAGCTCGTGAAAACGGCCATAAAACGCAAAAAATGACGACTTTTTGGTCAAACCTCCCAACCTTGTAAATCGTCCTTGAACACCAAAACTGTGGGCAATAACTGATGAAATGGCCATCAAATGCAAAAAGACGAGTTCTTGGTCATAACTCTCAAGCATGAAAATCGACCTAGAACCCCAAAATTATAGGTAATAGCTCATGAAAATGGCCATAAAACGCAAAAATGATGACTTGTTGGTCAAACCTCTCAAACATGTAAATCGCCCCGGAACCCCAAAACTATAGGCAGTAGCTCATGAAAATGGCCATAAAACGCAAAAACGACGACTTTTTGGCCATACCTCTCATACATTTAAATCGCCCTGGAACCCCAAAATTGTGGGCAATAGCTCATAAAAACAACCATAAAACACGAAAACAATAAGTTCTTGGTCATGCCCGCAAAACTGTATTGGGATTTATGTTCGTTGTAAATCACCCTGGAACCCCAAAACTATGGGCAATGACTCATGAAAATGGCCATAAAACGCAAAAAGACGAGTTTTTGGTCATAACTCTGAAACATGTAAATCGCCCTGGAACCCCTAAACTATGGGAAATAGCTCATGAAAACGTCCATAAAACACAAAAATGATGACTTTTTGGTCAAACCTCTCAAACATGTAAATCGCCCCGGAACACCAAAACT